>CM076853.1:7835127-8435127 GCA_039519185.1 Astragalus membranaceus | reverse complement strand
TGAAAATTATGTTGAAAAGTGTCGAGTTAGTATGCGAGAGCGAATGTGGACTTAATGTTTTTATCGAAAGGAAAATGAACTATGGGTCCGATGTGGTATTGTATAACTGACGCGGGATGATTATTATTCAAATCATCTAAACCGGTTAATAACTCGCGATGTATAAATTATATCGATTATAGGAGTCGGCCCAATGTGGGTGGTTTTATATGATGGTAGATATATATATATATATATTATATCGAGTTTGGGTGACGACCCATGTTGACATACTAGGCGGGGCAGTCATGATCCCTTACCCTAGGCTCTGTGCCATTAGGAAACACTATTGGTTATGGGGTTCACCGGGATTAGCAGGTTTGCAGTCGGTGTTATGCCAAAAAGTTATGTGTTACGTTCACCGGGATTAGCAGGTTTGCAGTCGGTGGTACGTAAAAAGGTTTTATGGTACGGTTCACCGGGATTAGCAGGTTTGCAGTCGGTGTCGTACTGAATTAAAACCTTATAACACGGTTTACCGGGATTAGCAGGTTTGCAGTCGGTGCCGTGTCAAATCTTAAAAAGGGTTTCATAATTGAACCGAGAGTGTTAGAAGGGGTCTCGGTAGAACTCACTGAGATTGTATCTCATTGTTTATATGTTGTTGTTTTACAGAGAAACAGGGACGGCAGAAATCCAAGGAGCACGAGTAGGTTGAGCTCAGGCGACTGCTGATGACTTAGCTATTATGCTTAAGTTTATATTTCCTTTTGTTGTCTTTGTACCACAACTCTTTGTATTGGTATTATAATTTTATTTCCGCTTTCTTGTTATTCAGTGAAAATTTTACAAGTGGTGTTCAGTATTTTAACGGGAAATATATCTCTGATTATTTTACGATGGTACACTTGGGTATTTTTACTCGATAAAAATACCGGGGTGTTACATGGTGAACTAGTGCTAGCCTGATTTGCTCTGCGGCGTATGTGTAAGGTTCTCTCAACTTCAGGATCAAAAGCAAACAAGTCAGAACAAACAGACCTAGTAGCCAGGACTAATGCAGCAATGCAGCAACAAATGCGAAAATGCCAACAATGTCCCTAATAGGCAGAAACAAAATGGAAGAAGGAATATGATTAAGATAAATTCAGAAAAATACAAAAACACCAAATTTAATCTAATTAAGTGAACTAAGAATTTTGAGAATTTTTTTGGAATTTTTCGAAACTATGAAAACAGTAAAAAATTCATAAAAAATAGAAGGAAAAGGAATTTGGCGATTTGAGGCTGTAGTCCCGTACAAGAGTTACGGGACTAATGATCGCACGATTTTTCTGCTCAGGTTGCAAGAAACAGATTTTGAAACGGACACAATTTTCCCGAAAACCAGATTTTTGTCACTGAGCTGCGAAATTGCCAAAACAATGAGGAAACTAGGGTCTCAACGCAAGAGCACTAAACCTATGACTCTAAAATCAGTTAATAACGACAAGAATCCCCGGCAACGGCGCCAATTTGATCCGCTGTCGCGCACGTATCAAAACGAGTGATTTTAAAAATGTAGTTTACGGCAACGACAACTCGAGTATCGTCTCTCAAGGATTCTTGTATGAATTAACCAACTGACTAGAACAATGGGGGGGTTTAAGTTTTGCTTCAGAAAACAATTAAGTAAATGATTAAAATATGTGATTATAAAAGAAGTCAATCCACTGTAATTTCGGTTTCCGGCTAATCACTGGTCTCTATCTTACCAATTCCCTAAGCGGCTTCGATCTCTATTCGGTTTAATATCGATTATCAAGCGTGAAATATATATAACAGATTGGTACTCCTATATTCCGAATTAAGCAAACGGATTAACACAATCGTGAATTAAGCAAACACGAATTACTAACGCAGTTTAACGACAAAGCGACGTAAACAACGATTAAGAGTTAGGAATACAATCATGCGAATTTGATCAAAACCATTCCGTGAAATACAAATTAAGCACATGAATTTTCAGAGAATAGAATTGAAAGAGAAACGAAATTGAATTGATAGATTGAAAACCTAAAAGCGCGTTGGAAACTTGCTTACAGCAGATCAACTCTGGATGATTAGTTCTCCATAAAAATCGTTCAAAGCAATATCCTCCTTCGTGAATAGTCAAAACGTAAAAGAAAAAGTGTCTCTCAACAGCCCTTGCGGCTGTTAGGTATAGGCGCACAGGGGATTCGGGTTCTAACCCAGTCGGATCGAAAAACGTAAAAAGCCCGGCTTAAAACTAAATATCTATTAATTCGGGAAATTCAACGACTTATTTGAGACTTCTGCATTCCGAATCAGCCCTTGGCTTAAACAGCAAAGTTGTAGCTCTTTCTCTTAGCTTTTCAACGCATATCAGAGCGCGTCGATCCGATACTCGTAGCTCTAGTTATGAATTTTTTCGTGGAAGCTGCTAAAGCTGAAAATAAAATACGGAAATCAAATTAAACCAAAAATAAACTAAATTAGAAAAACATTATAAAACATAAAAATAACCAAAGCAAAACATAGAAATGCTTAAGCACAAACATGAAAGAATGTGCATCAAAATGCACTGATCAATTCCCCGACGGTCATTGATATGCATGTAGAATGAGATGTTTATATTTTTATTTTTTACGATATGCAAAAGAAAGAAAAAAAATGCATGAGATATGTCTCAAAAATAAAATATGATTTTTGGATTTTTTTTTCAAGAAAATGGGAAGGAGGTGTATGGGGATGAAGCTCATTTGTGACCTAGAAGGGTTTCCTTGGGATTAAACCGAAAGCGTTGACAACTACACCCGTTAACAAAAAAAACATTTGGGCTCTGTGAATGAGTTGCAAACACTTATAATCTCTTTTGGAAACTGAGTGTCTTGACATGGCTTGAGTTTGCAAATATACTTGAGCATGTTTGTCATTCAGAACCGAATTTTTTCAGGGAACATTGACGAACTCAACTATTTTTTCTCAAACAAGCTTCATTTCTCATCAAACAATATTTTTGAAAAGCAAGCTCATGTTTTATTTCATTTCTAAAAATAATGCATGAATGAACACAAGGTAATAGACATGCAAGATGAAGATGCATATGCATGAGATGCATGAAGAAGTAAATACTTGATCCTAATGCAATTATTCTAATTTTTATTTTTCAAGAGGCAATGCAACATGTATGCAAACTCTCATTTTTTATTGGATGATGAATGATGGAAGAAAAATGTCGTTTTTGTTTTTTATAGAATTGATGCATGAATGTAGAAACGATGCATTTGAATGAGAATGATAATAAGAGCTAAATGAAGCACTAATGCTACGTTTTCGGGTACAATGATGTAACTGCATAATTTTTGCTTTTCTTTATGATAAGAGAAATGAAAGAATTAAATAAAACAAAGAAGCTCCCTTGTGTCCTAAATGGGCCATATCTTATACATGTGATGATCTAGGGTCACTTTTGTGATTATTCTTCAGGGTGGCTCTAGTCACTTCCGGCGGATCTCTCGCGTTCAATGAAGTCGCCATCAATGTTTAATTATTAGGGAGAACATTGAAAAATCCCTTTAAAAAGATAATGGTCTTGAAAACCGGATTTTGAGTTCGGGAGTCGATTATGCGTGGGGAAGGTTTTAGCACCCCACAGCATCCTTTTCAAAAAGGTTGCCTCTGATTAGTTGTGCAAACTATATTAACTTCAAAAATATTTATTTCCTTTCTATTATGAAGTGAATTAAAAAGACTTAATAAAAATTATTTATTTTGAGTTTTTATTGAGAGCTAGCAAAGAAACATTTTTGGAAAAGACTAAAAAGATTTTTTATTATTGCACTTGACAGATGTGGGCCCCCATATGCTCCTACGTATCTCCGGGTAGAGAATCAAAGGCTACGTAGTTCTTGGGTAGAAAATGTTTGTGTGTCGGTGTTTTTTTTTTATTGTTATTTTTGGTGAAAAGATTTTTGATGAATAGTAAAAATAAGTGGGGAGAAATAATTAAAAGAAAACAAAGGAGGTTGTAAAACAGTAATAAAAGAGGTGCGGTTGGCAGCGGGGTACTGTATGATTAAAACTGGTGGCGTAACTAACAGAGTCCATGTTCTCATGCGAAAACATGGTTTTAATGGGAGGGTGTATAACTGAAAACAGTAATCTGATCTAAAAATTTAAAAGAAATAAAAATAGAAATAAGAAGGCATATAAAAGGCAGCTTAAAAAAAACTGAAATGAATCCTTAATATTTTCATCTCACCCACAGCGCCGTTTCTACTTAGAGGAGAGAGAGAGAGGAATTTTCGAAGAGAGAGGAAAAGAGAGAAGGAAAGAGAGAGACGATGGTGAGAGAGGAAGGGAGGAGGAAGACAACGGAGAGTGGTGGTGCGACGGTTTGCGACGGTGAGGAGGAATAGAGGAGAGGGAGCGCGACGGTGGGGGTTTGTAACACCCCGGTATTTCTAACTAGTAGGAATACCTAAGTGCACCATCCCTAATTTCATCAGAGATATTATTTCCTGTTTAGATACTGAACATCACTATAAAATTTCGCTGAATAATCAACAAGACAGTCTTAATCATAGATAAGACCATAACGGTTCCCTGACCATCAACCATCAGCAAACTTTAGTGTGCAATATCATACAAGAAAGCGCGGAAATAAATACATAGCTTTTACAACAGTTAGAGTCATAATGTCGTGATACATAGCTAACAAGGGAAAACATAAACTTAAGCATAAAAGCTAAGTCTTCAGTAGCCATCCGAGTACAACCTACTCGTGCCTCTTGGATCTCCACCTTCCCTGTTTCTCTGTAAAACAACAACATATAAACAATGAGATACAATCTCAGTGAGTTCTACCGAGACCCCTATCTACGCTCTCGGTCCAATTAAGAATCCTTTTAATTTTTAACACGACACCAACTGCACACTTTGCTAATCCCGGTGAACCGTGTGATAGAATTCTGACTCAATATGACACCGAATGCACACATTGCTAATCCCAGTGAACCGTATGATAGAATAATAATTCAGTACGACACCGACTGCACACATTGCTAATCCCGGTGAACCCTACTACAAAACCTTTTTAACGTATCACCGACTGCACACATTGCTAATCCCGGTGAACCCCCTTACCAATAGTACTTTCCCTATTGGTATAGGGCCTAGGGTAAGGGTTCATGACTTCCCCGCCTAGTATGTTAACCTCGTGGGTCGTCACCCACACTCGATATAATATATATATGCACCCGCATTGAGCCGGTTACTAACTCGATATAATTTATATATCGTAATTATGACTTGAACATTTAGATCATTGACATTAAACCGTTACTTGAACATTTAGTTCTACAAGACAAGCATATTATGTGTTCTCTCCCGTATACTATTTTACGGTTTTTCGAATTAAACATAACTTTGCAAACCATTATAAAAACCTTTGAAAACATATTCAAAATCGTGGCATTATAAGCCTAATATCATTAGAAAAGGGTTAGAAAAAGATTAGAAGAGGATTGGAATCGAACGGGATCGTTTCGGGCAAGTTTGTAAAATTTGGAAAGAACACTGCGCACGGTCCGTGCTCCCATACGCACGGTCCGTGCGCCTGGGACGCACGGGTCGTGCGCTTTTGACAGCACTAAGTTTTTATCCCATTTTCGCATTTTTCGTTGTTCCGATCAATTCCGATACCTGTTCCAGTTCAGTCCCAACATAAAAACAGTCCAAAAACATATTTAAACAACATTGATCCCCATCAAATCATCGTTCATCAATCACAAACACAAACGTAACCAATTTTATCGTTTATGTCAAAATACGTTAATTTTCAAATAACAGTTTTCAAGACTCAAATTCGACACTTCGAAATTCTCAATCAAAACCAAAACGTGAGTTAAACTCACCCTTGATGCGAGAGCTACAATCGAGTCGAAGTCACCGAAATCTCGAAATCCCCAATTTCGACCTAACAATCACCAACTCGTTCTCGACTTCGAATCAAACTTCAATCCGCTTTCAGTCCGCCTTAGGTTCGCTTCTAATCATGATTAACCGATCAAAATCATCATCAAACTCGAAATCACAACTCATAAACCCTTAAATTCGAAAATCAACTTGTGAGGAAAAATGGAAAATCACTCACCAAAGTTACAAAGAAAGGAAGCCAATGGGAGGATGATGACGATGGTGAAAAGTTTGGAGCTTGAGTTGTGGTGAGACCCTTCTTCTTCTCTTCTTTCTTCTTTCTTCTTTCTTCTTTCTTTTCTTCTGTTCTCTTCTCTGTTTCTTCTCCTCTTCGATTCCTTTCTTTCTTTCTTAATTCTCTTTTCTTTCATATATATATATATATATATATATATATATATATATATATATATATATATATATATATGGTCAAAGACCATATTGCCCTTAATCCCTTATCACCCGGTTAACGATCCTATGACAACCGATAATTAAATTTAGCACTCAATAAATTTACCAATCAAGCACTAAAATAATTCAATTGGGGGTAAGATCCAACTAATTTGGTTATTTATTTTTGGGATGTTACAGGGTTGGTTTGACGGTGGAGACGATGGTGGGGGTGAGGTCGTGATACACAGAGGGTATTTGGTGGTGGTTTAAGGTGGTGATGTGGAGTTTTGACGGCGGTGAGAAAGAGGGGGAAACCGAAGGGGAAGGGCGATGGTTTGTGGTGGTAGGGGCTCGTTTCGGGCCGGAGGTTTTGGTGGTTGTGGTTGTCGTTTTTAGGGGTGGTCGTTGGCAACGGCGGTGGTGCGATGGTGGTTGACGGTGGTTTTCGGGGTGAGGAGAGAGAAGCAAAGGGTGGTGTTTGGTGATGGTTGTGTTAGGAGCGGTGGAGAGAGGAGAGAGGGATGCCGGGGGCGAGGTGATGGCCATGGTGGTGCTTGTCGGAGGTCACGGCAGCGGCAACAATGGCGGTTTTGGCTAGAAATGGTGGTACAGTAATGGAGATGGTGGTGAGTTTCTTCTTTCTCTCTTTTGGCTCTGTTTCCTCACTTCTTCTTTGAATGATGGATACTGTATGTGTTGTTGATTTGGGGTGTGGGTGAAAGATGATTTTATGGTATGGTATGGAAGAAGAGGGAATTTTTGTGACAAAGAAGGCTTCTCTATAAGGTAGCAAATTAATGAGACAAAAATTGTGCTGTTATGCTTTTGCAGAAAAATCAGAGTAGTGGAGCAGAGGTGTGGGAGAGTTGTTGAGAGCTGTTGGAGCAAAAATGGGAAAAGTGAGGGAGCATCAAGAAAGAATACATTGGCTTGAGGCTAGAAATAGCTTCACTACTAACAACAAAACAGCACCATTGAGTGCTTCTCTTTTTATTTTATTTTTTGTAATTCATATTTGTATTATTTTTGCTTTTGAGAAAAAGGCCATACGAACAAGCATAAGGTGATTTTGTTTGATGCTTAAAATACCTCCACCACCAACAGCAAAATGAGAGCATGATGCGCATGCTGTTCTCTTTTTTGTTCTATTTTTTAATAAGATAAAAAATAGGGTTAAATATGTTTTTAGTCCCTACAAAATCGGCTCATTCTAACTTTAGTCCCTACATTAACGAAATAGGCGTTTTGGTCCTCATCTTATTTTGCCGTTTTCAATTTTAGTCCCTCATGGCTTTTAATAGCGCTTCAAAACTTTTAATAGCGCTTTTTTGACCTTTTATAAGCGCTATTAAAAGTTTTGAAGTGCTATTAAAAGTCATGAGGGACTAAAATTGAAAACGAAAAAATAAGATGAGGACCAAAACGCCTATTTCGTTAATGTAGGGACTAAACTTAGAAGGAGCCGATTTTGTAGGGACTAAAAACATATTTTACCCTAAAAAATAAGTGCCAAATAGGGCATAATGACAACAGTTAAGCAAGTAACATTTTTCTATTTTTTTTAATAAATTTTAAATTAGTCGGACAAAATTAGGGTACAATAGGGATCATTTTTTGTTCAAGCAAGATGAAGTTTCCATGAAAGTTTTCTTCCCCTTTTTCTCTTCTTCCCTACGTGACCTTCTTCTTCTCACTCTCCATTTCTTCTTTTCTTTTCTTTCTTCTCTCACGGCTCTCTCTTTCTTTTCTTTCTTAATTCTCTTTCTTTCTTTCATATATATATATATATATATATATTATCATTTGGGTGAATCTCTCCCTCTCTAAATCTTTTCTTTCCCAATAACTCCTTCACACTTAATTAAATTCCTCTAAACATCAATCATTAATTAATCGACTTACTCGAGCTTCAAAATAATTCGATTAATTATTTTGGGATGTTACATCGCTTCAACCCAGCTCTTCCAGGATACATTCGATCATACATCCAACTACGATCCATTTTTGTGTGTATGTTCCTTATAATATACATAATACAACATATATCATACATGTGTATTAGAACAATAAACATTGGTATTTTTATCCTTGACCAAATATACAAAGTAAATTAAATAAACTATTAACTATTATTTTTGAATATATATTAATATTTTGATTTTTTAGTAAATGGTAACATATTTTTTTAATAATAATGATAAGATTTTATAGGTAATAATAATTTTACTTTTTTTACTTATATTATATATATAATATAATATTATATATATATATAATATTGCATTTATTTTATCTAAAAAAATACAAATAACAAACAATATTTCGTATTATAATAATATAATAACAAAAAAATTTACTTTTTTAATTAATATTATACTAATATTTCGTATTTATTTTATCTAAAAAAATACAAATAACAAATAATTATTACAATCTAATTTATTTTATTTTTTTGAATAATTCCAACTTATAACATCAATAATTTTTACCAAATAAAAACTATTACACAATAAATTAAATTTATTTTATTTTCACAAAACATTTCAGCTAATAACATCAAATAACCTTAAAATAATTCGTATTTAATTTTACTAATTAATAACTAATAATTTTTCTATTTTTAACTAATAAATTAAAGGCTAAAGTGCTCCCGGGGTCCCTTATCTTTATTTAAAGTAACGAATTAGTCATTTATGTTTTTTTGTCCCAAATAAGTCCTTTATCTTTCAAATTTTTGACACATAAATCCTTTTCCGTTAACAGTGCTGACTTATGTGTCAAACAAAAGGATTTATGTGTCAAAAATCTGAAACATAAAGGACTGATTTGGGACAGAAAAGGATTTATGTGTCAAAAATTTAAAACATAAAGGACTGATTTGGGACAAAAAAAATATAAAGGACCAAATCGTTACTTTAAATAAAGATAAGGGACCCCGGGAGCACTTTAACCTAAATTAAAATAATTCGTATTTTAAAAATCTCAAAAATTTCAGATAATTATTATTATACAAATAGTGTAAACACAATCTAATTATTACACAATAAATTAAATTTATTTTATTTTCGCAAAAAATTTCAGATAATAACATCAAATAACATTTTATAACAAATAATTTTGTTAACTAGCCGGTAGTGAAGAGAAGGATCTGACTTGATGCTTTCCGGACTCTTGAACAAAACTTTCAAGCAAACTCCAATCAATTGCAAAACAAATAATAACAAAAAAAATATTAAACAACTCATATTCAAAAACTAAATATGAACTAAAACAATCAAATATCAGTTAAAAAACATACCTTAAACAAAACTTAACAATAATCTCGCAGAGAGAACAGAACATATTTCGAATGGAGTGGATTGAGAGATTTGAGAAGGGAAGAGTGAGAGATTTCGGAGAAGAGAGTGAAGAGTGAGTGAAGAGTGGGTTCGTATATATAGAGGAAGGCTGCAATGGCTCATTTTGCAATTCCGCTGGATATGTCGATTACTGGCGGAATTTATGTCTTACTGGCGGAATTTATGGCTTACCGGCGGATTTCAGTAAACGGTACGCACACAAATTCCTATACAGAAATCCGCCGGAAATGAACAATACCGGCGGATTTTTGGCTTACCGGCGGATTTTTGAATTTCGAATTTTAATACCGGCGGATTTAATTAGATTACCGGCGGATTTTTGAATTTCAAATTTTAAATATTATCCGCCGGAAATCCAACTTACCAGCGGATCTTTTTTAAATTTTTTTCGCACAAAATTTCCGCCGGAAACACCTAGATATTCCGCTGGTAAGTTACAGGCGAATTAAAATCCGCCGGAAAAATTGAAAAATTCCGCCGGTAATTTACTGGGGGATCAAATCCGCCGGTAACGCCCAAAATCCGCCGGTAATGTACTGGCGGATTACCGCCGGAAATGGACGAAATTCTTGTAGTGGAATGAAGTGAGTTGACTTGGTCAAACGATCCACAACTACCCATATGGAAACATTACCAGCCTAGGACCGTGGTAGTCCCTTCACAAAATCCATCGAAATACTCTCCCACTTCCATTTTAGAACATTCAACGGTTGCAATTGACCGGAAGGCTTTTGGTGTTCTATCTTAACCTTTTGACATGTTAAGCATCGAGACACAAATTCAGCAATCTCGGTCTTCAATCCCGACCACCAAAACATTTGCTTGAGATCCCGATACATCTTGGTAGACCCAGGATGTATTGAGTACCGACTCTTGTGAGCCTCTTCCAATACTTACGTCTTAATATCCTCATCTTTAGGCACACAAATTCTTCCATTAAAACAAACTACACCATCACTATCTTAGGTGAAACCGGGAAAACCCCTCTAAGCTTGAAGCTCCACATCTACTTCTTGGACTGATTAGATTAAATTCCATAGTGAACTGGAAATCTGAATATGACTTAGCACCAATCAGTTTCTTCTAGGTCTCACCTTCAAATTGAGATCCCTAAAATATTCCAAAAGAGTCATCTCATGAATTATTAACATGGTCGTGTGAAGAGACTTCCTGCTTAATGCATCTGCTACTACATTTGCTTTCCTGGGATGATACTTCAATTCGAAGTCATAATCTTTCAAGAATTTTACCCATCTCCGATGTCTGTTATTCAACTCCTTCTGATCAAACAAATACTTCAAGCTCTTGTGATCACTAAAAACTTCGAAACGAAAATCGTAAAGATAATGTCTCCAAATTTTCAGTGCATACACAATAGCAGCTAACTCCAAATTATGGGTATGGTAGTTTTCTTCATGAGTCTTCAATTGCCGATAGGCATATGCTAAAACTTGCTGATTCAGCATAAGGACACATCCCAAACCCTTCCCATAGGCGTCACTGTAAATTTGAAACCCCAGGGATGGATCTGAAATTATCAGAACTGGAGCGGATGTCAAACGGTCTTTCAACTCCAAGAAACATTCTTCGCAATCGGAGTCCCATACAAACGGTTGACCCTTGCGAGTTAACCGAGTGAGTGGAAGTACCAATTGGGAGAATCCCAGGATAAATCTTCGCTAGTAACCTGCCAATCCCAAGAAACTTCTTACTTCAGTGACCGTGGATGGTCGTTCCCAATTCAACACAACTTCAACTTTGCTAGGATCCACAGCAACTCCAGACTGAGATATCACGTACCCCAAAAACTTCACTTCCGACATCCAAAAATCACACTTTGTCGTTTTAGCGTATAACTGCTTCTCTCGGAGTACGTCTACAACCATGCGGAGATGTTGCTCATGCTCCTTAATGGTCTTGGAGTACACCAATATGTCATCAATGAAAACTACTACGAACTGATCCAAATACGGATTGAAGACTCGATTCATGTAATCCATAAACACGGCAGGAGCATTGGTTAATCCGAAGGGCATCACCACAAACTCATAGTGTCCATATCTAGTACAGAAAGCTGTCTTCAGAATATCCAAAGCTCGAACTTTAATCTAATGGTATCCCAACCTCAAGTCAATCTTGGAAAACACAGTGGCTCCTCTAAGTTGATCCAACAGATCATCAATTCTGGGTAATGGGTACTTGTTATTTATTGTTACCTTGTTGAGCTGCTTGTTATCATTGCACAATCTCACACTTCTGTCTTTCTTCTTAACCAGCAACACCGGAGCACCCCAAGGTGAGGCACTCAGTTGGATAAACTTCTTTGTGATCAACTCTTCAAGTTGGGTCTTAAGTTATTTCAACTCTAAGGGAGACATTCTATATGGAGCAATAGAAATTGGTCTGGTGTTTGGAACCAACTCTATGGAGAATTCTACCTCACGATCCGGAGGTGGAGAGGAAACTTCTTCGGGAAAAACATTGAAAAACTCATTAACAACATGGACAAAAGTCAAGTCTAAACCTGTTTCCACAACTGAAGACAACATCATTCCATAGGCCTCTGCTCCTTGGAACAAACACTGACTTACAGAGGAAAAAGAGATTACGGTTTCAGAATTAATTTTGGGTAACTCTACCAACTCGGAAGCAAAACTGATTGTCCGGTTGAAACAATCCAAGGTGACATGATTAGCGGAAAGCCAATTCATACCCAACACAATATCCATACCCTTCATTGCAAGCAAAGAAAATCTACAACAAAGGTTCTATCTCCTATAGCAAGCAGACAATTTTCACACAAAGTTTGGGTCTGTACACTACCCTCGGCAGCAGTGATAATAGTCATTGGGTGAGAAAACTGTGTTAATGCTAACTTCAACTGTTCAACACACACTTGAGATATAAAGGAATGTGAGCCCCAGAATCAAATATAATACTTATAGGTTATAGAAAATAGTTCCCGTACCCCTTAGCAAGTTATCGGAGGCTGTGACATTCTTTGCATCCAAAGTGTATACCCTCCCTTTAGTCAGAGTGGTATATCCTGCCTGATTCTTCTTTTTCTCCGGGAAATCATTGATGTAGTGGCCATCCTTCTTGCAGTAGTAACGTTGGTTGAACACAATGCGACACTCACCTTTGTGGAACCTTCCACACTTAGAACACCCACTGGATTTCTGAGTTTCAAACTTCTGCACCTGTTTTCCCTTGTTGATATTTCCCTTTGGACCCATCTAAAAACTTGATGACCCCGAATTCTTCTTATTCTATCCATACTCTCTCCTGCTGGCATACAATCGCTTCAAATCCCCTTCAGCTATGTAAGCTTGCTGAACAAAAGCTGCATAACTAGTGCAAGCAAAGGAATTCAAGCTTTGAGCAACATCTTCTCTAAGTCCAAACTTGTACCTCTGTGTCTTCCACTGGTCATTAGAAGCATAACCAGCTAATCCAAAGAACTGATACAACTCTTCAAACTTGGCAGTGTACTGCCCCACAATTATATTAGCTTGAGTCAAAGTCAAGAACTCATTCTCCTTTTTTGCTTTCATAGCGGTAGGAAATAACTGCTCCAAGAACATCCTACGGAAGTTCTCCCAAGTTTCGGGAGTTCCTTGATTCATCATCAATCTGCATTCGTCCACCAAGTATCAGCCTCTCCTTTCAGTATGTGAGTGGCCAATCTCACTCTCTTCATCTTCAATCTGGATGGTTTGGAATATTTTCTCAATGTCAGCTACCCAATGATGGGCTTCCGTTACATCTGGCCCTCCTCTAAACTCAAAGGGTTTCATCATTTGAATTACATAAATGAGATTATATAATTAGTTTTACATCCAAAATGAAACACCAAAAATAGAGGACCTATTTGAAACCTTTAAACAAACTTGGAGGATCTAGTTGAAACTAAATAAAATTTAGGGGGCCTATTTAAAACTAAATACAAACTTAGAGGAGAAAAAATGAAATGACTAAAAATAATTACCGCGTCATTTTCAATTTTTTTAAGAAAAAAATTTAACAAATTTTAATTTTTTTTTAAAATGACACGTCAATATATATATATATATATATATATATATATATATATATATATATATATATATATATATATTCTACGTTAGCAGGTACCACATCAAAACATAATTAACAAATCATCCATTGTTAAATCATATGGACAGAAACAACTTAAGTGTAACGATTTTGAGACTTGCAAAGAAGAGTGGCAACTTGGCAACCGGTAATCGATGTGATAAAAGCTAGGCTAAATAGTTGGAAGAGTAGGCAATTGTCCATAGGGGGAAGAGTAACACTTATCAATTCGGTGTTAGCCTCTCTTCCTTTATATCTCTTCTCATTCTACAAGGCTCCGAGGAAGATTATCGATGAAATCACAAAATTGCAAAGAAGGTTTTTGTGGGGAGGGGATGAGGAATCGAAAAAGATGGCTTGGGTGAGATGGAATACTCTATGTACTCCGAAGGATAAAGGGGGTCTTGGTATTAAAAATCTAGAAGCCTTTAACATAGCTTTGTTAACAAAATGGAGATGGAGGCTATTGGTGGAGGAAGGAAGTCAATTATGGAGCAAGTTACTAGTGGCAAGATATGGGATAAATGGTAGGTGGCCAAGAGCATCGGAATATACAAGAGGATGGGGGAAATTATCTATTTGGTGGAGAGATCTTTGCATATTGGGGGAGGGTAGTTCTCTGGAGGAAGGTTGGTCTGATGGCTTAATTAAATTAAAATTGGGAAGAGGGAATTTAGTAAAGTTTTGGACAGATTCTTGGCTAGGAAGGGATCCGATTGCTGCACTTTTTCCTCGGTTATTTGACAGTTGTTGCGAGCAAAACGCAGTGGTGGAAGACATGGGGTTATGGACGGATAACGGTTGGAAGTGGACTGTGAACATGACTTCGATTTTGCAGCAAACCGAGCAGCAGCAGCTCGATTACCTGCTGGAAATGCTGCTGCCAGTCACGCCAAAATGTGACATCAGTGACACTTGGAGCTGGACATTGGATCCGGCAAAGGGTTTCACGGTAAAACGTAGTTATGATTGGTTGATTGGTGTTTTTGCAGGTGATAGTGAGCAATTTTCGGATAGCTTGATCAACGCTTGCAAGAAACTATGGAGGAACGATGCTCCGTCAAAGATCACTATTTTTACGTGGCGCGTTTTACACAATAGGATTGCGACTCGGGAGGCTTTGTTTAGAAGAGGAGTAATTCATTCGCAACACGAAAAGGGCTGCATTTTTTGCTTCCTGGAAGATGAAACGGTATCTCATTTATTTTTGAATTGTCACATTATTAAAAATATTTGGCAGCTGGTCTTTTTTTGGTGGAGCCTTATTGTGATGAAGACGATGTAACGACGCATTTTATGGAGTTCGGAAAGATGGTCAAAGGCAAGAGGCAAAAACGAGTCAAGCATCTCATTTGGCTGGCGGTCATATGGAATATTTGGATGGCGAGAAATAGAGTGGTATTTAAGGGCGAGGTGTTGTCAATTCCTTCACTACTTTTGGGCATTAAAGACACGGCATGGCGTTGGTTCAAAGCTAGGAAAGGGAAGAACTGTCAAGCAGGGTGGGCGGAGTGGTACAATAGTCCGTTGGGTGTAATATCTACTTTGTAATTGGACTTAACTTTGACTGTTGTAGCTGGTTCAAGGCAAGGAGGGGAAGGAACTGCAGGGTGACTTGGTCGGATTGGTATCATTGCCCAATGGGCTATTTGGCAATGTTGTAATAACATTCATGCATAACTTTCGTTCATTTGTAACCTTAGTCGGGGGAGAAGCAATGAGTTAGGACTTTTTAGTCTCATTTTTGTGCATTAGGTGTGAGGTACTCTTTTTCCTACCTGAGTCTTTTTTCCCTAATGGGTTTTGGCAAAGGAGGTTTTGAGGAGGCCCTCCCCCTATCATTGTAATGGCTGGGCACACATTGTGCTCTGTTTTTTCAATGAATCATTTGCTTATCTAAAAAAAACGATTTTGAGACTTGAGGGACCAAACTAGGAAAAAAAGTTTTAAAGGACCAAAGCAAAAAAATAAATAACTTAAAAGACTAAAAGTGCATTTTAACCTTAATTAAAGGCAAGATTATACAAAGGCAAGAGTATATTAAGAAATAGACAAATATTGAAGTTTTCTCTCCTATTACTTCTCTATTTAGAAGAGATTGCTACCAGCAATAAGTCCCACACTTTTATTCTCCCTCCTTCTCTCTCTCAGTCTCTTATTTCTCCTCAAACCAAAAAAAAGAAGGTTGATATATACTTCACTCCAAGATTTCTTTAGAGATGGACAAAATTTTGTTGTCGGCTGTGATCCGACAAAACCACGTGTAAATCTGGTTCAAAATTTTGGTTAGATACATCAACTTTTGTTGGCCAATTTTTACTTATATTCTATATCGGAGTAGTAAACTATTTGTATTACAATTATAATATTATTAAATGCAGAAGTTGTTGTTCATCTCTCCTTCACGTTACAGCCTGCGATCCAGGCCTAATTTCTCTCACAAACTTCTTTGTCGACCATCTTACCTACTCCCTACTCCCTCAGTCTCATATATTATATTTGCAGCATTTCTTTACCACGAATATTGTGGATCATTTTACTTGCTTTAGCTCTGTGTTCACAGGTAATAAAAAACAAAGCACATGGTTATCAACGTCTTGAAGTATTTGTCTTACTAAGAAAAATTTAATTTTCAAATGGGAAGGGCTTTGTTAGATTCCATTATTAACTATATTAAATGTATTTCTTTAAGTTGGTTTATATATGGGGCGGGTAGTCGTTCCGGTTATTCCGTTTCAATTTGGTGGAATAATGCTTTGTTCTCTATTAACAATTTGTAATCGTGGGTTTGAGTAAACCTGGTGCACATTTTAACGGAATCATTGTTTATCCAAAAAAAAAATGACGTTTAGGTCATTTAATAGAAATTAAGAAATACTCCATCTGTCTCATAATAATTGTTGTTTTAGCTCATTTCACGCATATTAAGAAAAGACCATAAAAGAAGGATAGAGAAAGTATTTTAACCAAATTATCCTTATCAAACATTGGAAGTGATGAATATAATAACTTGGAAGTGATGAATATTCTTAAAATTCATGGCATCCATAGAAGATTAGGAGAAAACCCTAAATGACTATTATATTGAAAGTGGTGAAATATTACAAAATGGGAAGAGGAAGGTCATAAATGAGACTACCATCTACCTTATATACTAACCAACTAATGAGCCTTATTATCTAATGGACTCACTATCTAATGGGCCTTACTAACCAACTAATGGGCTTACTACTTATATTTTAACAGTCTCCCGCAAGCTGGACGGTGTTTACAACACTCCAGCTTGGGATAAGCAATACAAATTAAGATACTATAATAAAATAACAAAAAGAAGAACAATCCAAATTGGTAGCAGTTGAGGTGCATAGCTCCTAGAAGTCTTCGACCAACTTTTGGGCCCCTTCAAGGTTCTTCCAGCGTCTCCACAACATTCACTCGAAAAGGATCAGCCAAAGAAGTCAACAAATGCTTAACCACCGAGCAGAAACCACAACTCAAGGTTTAACCACTCGAAGGAAGCAAAAAACGCTTAACCACCATAGGGCAGAAGCAAACATCAACAGGGTCATAGGGCCAAAGGCTTAACCACCAAGCAGAAACTATACCCCAAAGTTTAACCACTTGGCAGAAGCACAACAACCTAATGCTTAACCATTTATGGCAGAAGCATCAAGCTTAACCACCATAGACAGAAGCTAACAACTAGCCAATAAGGCAAAATATCAATAAAACCATAAAGAGATGAAATCTGCAACTCATACCATGTCCCGACAGCAACAAAACAAATAACACACAGTCATCAAAGAAATCCAACCCAATACATTGTCTTCAATCTTCATTCTTGTGGAGAAAACAAGTGCAAGCATAACCCAAATGTAGATAATGTAGCACAAGATCACAAACCCAGATAGGAACTCCAACACTCATCAAACAAATCTCAAAGCTAAGCATCTTGAAATCAACCAAATTCTGAACTTGTAAATATTTTCACCATTGAACCGCATAAAGTTGAACATGATAAAAGCATCTTGTGGTAAACCATTCAAGGCATAACAAGAAATCATTGCATTCCACATAGCCAAATCTCTAAATGGAACACCATGAAAAAGTCTCCTAGCATTCTCAACTAAACCACATTTTGAATAAAAATCAACAAGAGAACAACTAACAAAACAGTTCAAAGCAAACCCAACTTTCATTGTGAAACAATGCAACTGTATACCCATTTCAATATCATGAAACTGAGCACATAAACCAATCAAGCAAACTCTATATCACAAATAGAGGTAACAAGCAAAAAAAAAAACAGAACCTGATTGTGCAAAACTGCCACATTCTAATAGATGTATCCAATGCCAGGGATTTTTGACCCTTCTCTTTTGCCCAGCCAAAACTAAGTTATATATATATATATATATATATATATATATATATATATATATATATATATATATATATATATATATATATCACAGAATTTCTGTTTATCTTTTAGTTCAGAGCGCATATATGGTATCTTTTCACAAACTTTCCAGCAAATCAATCTCCGAAGATTGTAAGGAAGCGGCCAGAGCAGCACCGGGAGAGAGAACACAAAGAGAATTCAGATCGAAAGCTGAAATCGATAACCAATTCGGATCAGAACCCCAACAACAACCCTGCTATCCAGAAATTCAAAACCGATCTCTAGTCCTCCTCAAACCAGAAACCCAAAAAAACAGATTCAAAGAAAACGAAATCGGACCTAAAAGGATTCAAGATCGCAGATCAGAAACGCAGACACAAAAATCACAAAAGAAAAAAACAGAGATCCGCAATTGACGGCAACGAAATCTGAACTATGCCTCATCATCAAACTAGTATCGGTCACTGAGAAGGAACGAAGCAAACTGAAATCAGTGCAAATGCAAAATGAAGAAGCAAGATCGTTACAGAGAGAGACGCATACCAGGTCAGATCGAAGAACGAAACAGAAAACGAAGGAGGAGAAACAAGACGCAAGGACAGAGTGCGATGCGATTCAGAATCACAAATCAAAAAATTGATTCACGAAGTAGAGAAGCAAATCGTGAAACTGAATTGATGAACGCAAAATTAGAATCGCACAAAGGAGATCTCAACGATGATGATGATGATCTCAACAATGGCAGAACGATGCATATGCAAAACTAATTGAACAAAAAATGGACGAGAATGAATAGAAAATGGAATCGGAACCAAAGATCAAAAGAGAGACTCATGCCTCAAACACAAAATGAAAACTGGAAAAAATTTCTCGGGAAAGACACAAAAAGAGTAAATAAAAAAAAAGAAAATAGTAAAATAATATAAAAAAAAGGTGACCTACATGCCGTGGAACTCATGGAGGATACCATGTTTGCTCTGATACCATCTTAAAATTCATGGCATCCATAGAAGATTAGGAGAAAACCCTAAAAGACTATTATATTGAAAGTGGTGAAATATTACAAAATGGGAAGAGGTAGGTCATAAATGAGACTACCATCTACCTTATATACTAACCAACTAATGGGCCTTATTATCTAATGGACTCACTATCTAATGGGCCTTACTAACCAACTAATGGGCTTACTACTTATATTTTAACAAATATTATTTTAATTAGTGGGTGCAATTGAAAAGAAAAGTAATTAATATTGCATCGAAAATTGTAAGTCATATTTATTTTGAGACAAATTTTTTTTGCTAAAGTGATTATTATTGTAAGACGGAGGGAGTGCACTTTATTTTGTATGGGAAAGAAATATTATAAGTCACTTACAACAATATCGATTTTTAATGAAATGGAAATGATAAATTAATAGAGTTAGATAATATGAAACAATTTATTTTGGCTAAAACGTCATCAAATATGGAGAGAGGGAGTATATTATATCAAGTGCATCATAACCAACGTGGTCGGCTCAGTTGGTCTTGTCCGCTTAGTCCTGTTGGGGGTTGACAGGGTTTGATCCCCTGTTCGATTCCCAGTCAAAGCAGATTATGTTGGTCAGGGTTGGAGATTTCAACCCGGTGCAGATTTGTCTTTCATTGTCAACGTTGGGACACTGCATGGTCCAGAGCGATACCTCCGTTGGTGCCCGCCACTAAAAAAAAATATCAAGTGCATCATAAATATTTTGAACACTTGCAAGTTGACACGTGAAAATGGTCTGTGTATTAAATGTGCTCTGAACGATCTACTGTCACTTGGACTCTCAACGCGTTACTATCAATAATTAGTAAGGTAGGAGTAAAGAAAGGTTGTTGGCAAATTGGACTTGATCAGTTTTTTGATGATAAAAAAACTGTTTCAATTATTGCAGTTTTCTATTCTTATCATCCAATTGATTTCTTTTTAAATTAAATCTGATTCGAATCGATTTGATCAGATAAATTAAATACACTTCTCGAATCATGTGCGAAGAAGGCACATGATCCATAAATACGCAACAATAATGAAATCTGTATTTAATTGTGTTTCATCGTTTCCTCATTCACCCAAAGCACAAACAGTAACAAGAGTTTAACACGATGGGTTCCTTGCGAGTAGTTTCAAGCACAACAATTCAGGCACCTAGTGACAATAATGGTAACTCAACTCAGATAATCAACTTAACTCCATGGGATCTCAAAGGCCTCCAAATCGAAAGCATCCAACAAGGGCTTCTTTTTCACCACTCAGACCCAATGGACGCACCAAACAAAATCCAGCATTTGAAACACTCCCTTTCTTCCACTCTTTCCTTCTTCCCACCTTTTGCTGGCCGCCTCGTCATTACTAACTACGAAGACAACACTGCCACGTGTTCCATCGCTTGCAACAATGCCGGTGCGTTGTTTGTCCATGCTGTTGCTGAGAACACCAAAATTTCCGACATCGTTCAACCCAACAAATCTGTTCCTCCGATTGTCCATTCCTTCTTCTCACTAAATGGAGTTAAAAACTGTGAAGGCACGATACAACCGTTGCTGGCAGTACAAGTAACCGAGTTGGTCGATGGGATCTTCATTGGCCTAACAGTTAACCATGTGGTCGCTGACGGCAAGTCGTTTTGGCATTTCGTCAATTCTTGGGCTGAAATCTCACGTGGGATCCAAAATCCTTCTAAACTCCCTACACTTGAACGTTGGTCTCTGAGCAACAATGACCATCCCATACGATTTCCCTTCACAATGGAGGAGCAAAAGCAAAAATTTCAAAGCCTCCAAATACCTTCAAGGTTCTTCCATTTCACGAGGGAGAAAATTGCGCAGTTGAAATCGAAAGCTAATGCAGAAGTTACTTTAGGGAACACCGAGAGGATAATATCTTCTCTTCAAGCACTTTTGGCTCACGTTTGGCGTTCGGTGGTTCGTTGCGAAAGAATTAACCCACAAGAAAATGTGTATTTTATCTTGCTGATAAGCGCTAGAACAAGGTTGATTCCGCAACTAGAAGAGGATTATTTTGGAAACGCAGCGGAATCTGAGGTTGTGACAATGAAGGTCGGGGAGCTTCTTGAGGGTGGGCTTGGTAACGTTGCTTGGGAGCTGAACAAGGTGGTTTCTTTGTACTCTTATGAGAAAATAAAAAACCAGTATAAGTCTTGGTTGAGAACCCCACAGTTGCCTTCGATGGGGATACATACCAGTTTTACTAGTAAGGTTTTAATAGTAGGAAATTCCCCGAGGTTCAATGTGTATGGTAATGATTTTGGTTGGGGAAAGCCAGTGGCAGTTCGAAGTGGGGATGAAAATCAAAGATTTGGTAAGATTAATGTGTTTCCTGGGGCTGCAGAAGGTAGTATAGACATTGAAGCCATCCTTCCGTCTGAGATTTTGGAGGCTATGGGTAATGACTCGAATTTCTTGGACAATAACTCTCTCGGATGAAGGGAGTTGGAGAGACAAGTCATTGTAAAGGCAATGTGTCTATGTTGGTGAGGTCAATGTCTGTGCTTTTGAAAACTGTTCCTAATATATGATGCTTTTTGCTTGTTAAACACAAATTAGGTTACAATTAATTTGTGTTAGCTAAATACAAAAATACCATTGTTGTAGTTGTCTTGGGAAAGTTGAAATCAAAATAAGAGTTAGGCTAAATATATATTTTGGCCATTTATCTTTGGGGTTGTGGTCACTTTGGCCCTTTATCTTTTTTTTTTTCTCATTTTAGACCCTCATGTTTTTTGTGTGTGTCATTTTGGCCCCTGCCGTTATGTTTATGTTTTTTTAGGCAAATTTTTAAGGACGAAAATGAAATCAATTAAAAACATAAGGGCCCAAAATGAAATCAATTAAAAACATAAGGGACTAAAATGAAATCAATTAAAAACATAAGGGACCAAAATGATAACGGCAGGGGCCAAAATGACATACACAAAAAACATGAGGGTCTAAAATGAGAAAAAAAAAAGATAAAGGGCCAAAGTGACCACAACCCCAAAGATAAAGGGCCAAAATATATATTTAGCCTAAGAGTTAATATGTGTCTTGGATTTCTAGAAGACTCAATAAATATGAAGGGTGTTTTTCAAAAAATTTGGTGAATTGTGCATAGGATTTTTAAAAGTACTATAGTTTTGGAACAAGAATAAATGGCCCAAAATACCAAAGATCAAGAACGGAGGAGTGACAGAAATAACTGTCCTTTATTCACAAGTTATTAAGTTGGTGAATTTTTTTAGGCTAAATAGCAGTTTTTGTCCTTTATCTTTGGCAATGGTGTCATTTTGGTCCTTTATCTTTATTTTCTCGTTTTGGTCTCTCATTTTTCATTTCTGTTTTGTTTTGGTCCATGCCGTTAGTTTTTCTTAACGGACGCCATGTTGGCTGTTAACTGCTGACGTGGCGTCTTAAATGTCAAGGCCGACTTGGAACTCATTAAGTGATGTGGCATATAAGAGACCAAATTGACCAAATTGACAAAATTAACAAAATTAACAAATCTGGAAAAACACCCCAATCTTCATTTTTCCGGCGAGCCACCACCACCACCACAAACACTGACATCGCCTCTCTCTCTCTCCCCCTCCCCCCTCTCTCTCCCTTCGTCATTGAAAAACCCAAAAAATCGTAAACGCGAATCTACACACTACAAAAAAATTAGTCATTAGCGAGGGACAGTTCCCTCGCAAAATGACCTGATTCCCTCACTAATGGTAATTTGCGAGGGACTTAGCGAGGGACTGGTTCCCTCGCTAATTCCCTCCTCGCAAATGGGATTAGCGAGGGAAGTTGGATCCCTCGCTAATTAGCGAGGGACTATGCCGTCGCTAGTTCCCTCGCTAATGACTGCAGCTTTTCAGGTGATGGGACTCAGTTGCAGGGGTTGGTAAATGCGCAGGAATTAGCGACGGCTTTTGCCCTCGCTAATTCCCTCGCTAATTCCCTCGCTAATGACTGCAGTTTTCAGAAAAAAAATGACACGTGTCCAGTGCTGAATGGCTTGTTTTTTTTTATATATATTAATTAATGAATATTATATTATATTATTAATTTTGTGGTGATGTGTGGTGGTGGTGGTGGTGGGGTGGTGGTGGTGTGGTGGTGGTGGTGGCGTGGTGGTGGTGATGGGTGGTTTAGAGTAGAGAGAAGGAGAAGAGTAAGGGAGAAAGAGAGAGAGAGAGAGAGAGAGAGAGAGAGAGAAAGAGAGAAGAGTGAGAGTGGTGGTGGTGGGGTGGTGGGTTGGTGGTGGTGAAGAGTAAGAGAGAGTGAGTGAGAGTGGTAGGAGGTATGTGGTGGTGGTGGTGTTGGAAGAGTGAAGAGAGAAGAAGAGTGTGAGAGGAGGTGGTGATGATGGTGGTGGTGGTGGTGAAGAGTAAGAGAGAGTGAGTGAGAGTGGTAGGAGGTATGTGGTGGTGGTGGTGTTGGAAGAGTGAAGAGAGAAGAAGAGTGTGAGAGGAGGTGGTGATGATGGTGGTGGTGGTGGTGAAGAGTAAGAGAGAGTGAGTGAGAGTGGTAGGAGGTATGTGGTGGTGGTGGTGTTGGAAGAGTGAAGAGAGAAGAAGAGTGTGAGAGGAGGTGGTGATGATGGTGGTGGTGGTGGTGTTGGAAGAGTGAAGAGAGAAGAAGGGTGTGAGAGGAAGTGGAAGGGGGAAGAGGAAGGGAAGAGGAATGGTGAAGAGTGAGTGAGTGAGAAAGAAGAGTGAGGGTGTAAACGGATATAAAGGAAAAAAGAAAAAAATTTGCGAGGGAATTAGCGAGGGAACTGTCTCATCATCTGAAAAGTTAACGTTAGCGAGGGAATTAGCGAGGGAACTGTCCCTCGCTAATTTCTGCACCTTTACCAACCCCTGCGCTGAGTCCCATCATCTGAAAAAGCAAAATTTAGCGAGGGAATTAGCGAGGGCAGTCATTAGCGAGGGACAGTTCCCTCGCTAATTCCCTCGCTAATGACAAAAAAAATTGACAGCTCTATGCCCTCGCTAATTCCCTCGCTAATGACTGTTTTTGCGAGGGACAACAAGTCCCTCGCTAATGTCCGTCGCTAATCAGTGTTTTTTTTGTAGTGACATTTCCATTTCGTTTTCAATTCTTTATCATTTTTTATGAAATATTTTGGTAACAATCAATTACCGCACCAATTTTGAGTCTATTGCAAGTGGTTTGGGGAATTTTTGTTGAGTTTTGAAGGCTTCCCTAATTTGCAAAACCCAAAACGCGTTTTCCTCTGAAAATCATATTTTTAATTAAGTTCTTCCACTTTTTTGTGCCAATTGGTGATTGATTCTAGTTCCTTGTGATCGCATGAAATGCACTATTCATTTGCTTGATTTGGTGAAGAATTGATAATTTTGGAAATTGTTGTTGCTCTTGGTGTTCTTGAGGAGAGAGAGAAGTGATGAGAATTTTGAAACTGATTTGGAAACGAATCAGAGAAAACAAAAACAAATCAAACATGAATTGAAAACAAAGATGGAGAAGTTAGGGATTAAGTTTGAAAAATTGGGGGTTTTGGGTTTGAGGGAGAGAGGGAAGAGTGATTGATTTGTGATAGTGGTGGTGGTGACTCGCCTGAGGTGGTGGTGGCTCGCCGGAGAAGATGAAGATGGAGATGGAGATGGAGATGGAGATGGTGTTTGGTTTCCTTAGTTTATTGATTTCCTTAGTTTGTCTAAAACACCCTTAAAATACATGCATAAAGAAACAAAGAGAGTAATTTTGTTTGGTCAAATTGGATGAAATGATAAATAAACATCAAACACACTCTCATGCAGTCATACCTGAGTCGACCCCTAGAAGCTAGACTCCAAAAGCCGCTGAGTTGCCCAGGCAACAAGTAGTGGGAGATAGAGAGTAATTATTAGGTTAGTGAATTATCTTTACCCACCGCTTAAACTAACTATGTGAAACTCTATTTTCATTTTATTGACAATATGTGTCTATAATTCCATCTGTAAGCGTTAGTGACATTATATATAAGGGTATTCTCACGATGTTGATTATATCCACGGGATTATAACCTCACGGAAGGAACCTTTCTTCCTTTTGGAATAGGAAAACGGCTATGTCCCGGACTTGATCTTACAAGATTCGAATTTTCCATATTTCTACATTATTTCCTCCTTAATTACAAGTTAGTATCGTTTCTTTCTCACTTTTTAAAAACAACCCTTTTTCTTCATTGATCATTCACATGACTGCTTTGCTACTCCCTTTGAAGTCCTAATAAAAATCATGTTGATTATAAAAAAAATCAGCCCCTTTTAGGTAAGCTGATGCTACATTTCAGTATATTGATAAGAATTTTATAATTTGCTGACTGTTTAAAAGAATTTTGAGGACTGATTGAAATTATGCTTCTTTATTACTTTCTTAATTTAATAGGTTGGAGCGAATAAATCCAGAATGTCGTATTAATTGTATCCCTGTCTCTAGGCCGATTGATAACTGTCTCGCTAAGGTGATAAAGCTTTCCAATTCTTAGCCAGTTAAGCAAGCTCGTGATTCCAAGCCATGTGGTTAAAAATAAACTAAATGTTGACCATGTTATTGTAATGGTCATATTCAATAAATATGGGAACCTTTTGGAGTCTCCATTTGATTTATTTTTTCAGTTTTTGTTTGCTGCCTTTGGATTTTACTCACTCATATTGTAATGGTCACAATGTTAGGAAGCTAAGAAGTGGTACTGTGTTAGATATTAAATTTGCTTTCGAAGAGCCCATCGATTAAGCTCTAACTATCGTCAGGCTCACGACATTAAACAAGCACATCGTAGGAGGCAACTTGTGTTTTATTTTCTGTTATTTTTGTGTTTTTTGTTTTCTTATAGGAATAAGCTCCAACTACAAGCTCTTTTAGGGAAGTCAATCTTATTCTCTCTCATTTATTTATTTTTGTCCCTATTTGACATTTTTTATTCAGGACCATGTTTCATGCTAGTGTGGGGGAGGAGACTATACTATGCACTTGATCTCTATAAATGCACATACACATTACATATGTTGATAGCATTTTTCTGGCTTGTTTTGAATGAATTACGAATTATACATAAAAAATAGAGATTATGCCTTTAGGGGACCCCATAATTAACTTATTGGGCAAACTTGTGTTTGATTGTGATTGTGGGGTTGTCTTTAGGAAGCTGATAAGTGGCATAAGCGCCTGTTTAGTACTTTTCTTGAACTTGCTTCTAAACGTGAGATTTGAACATTTATAAGGAGGTTGATATTATATCACAAATACTTACCTCTTTTCTTTATATGAGTGTGTTTCCCAATTCCCTATTTTTGCTGTTGTTGCTACTGTTGTGGTTATTGTTGTTGTTGTTGTTGTTGTTGCTGTGGATGTTGTTGTTGCTGTTGTTGTTGTCGGTGTTGTTATTGTTGTTGTTGTTGCTGCTAAAGTTGTTGCTAAAGTTGTTGTTGTTGCTATTGTTGTTATACACCGCGTCCGATTAGGTTATTGCGTCTTGGTGTCCACCTTGTTGTTGTTGTGGTTGTTGTAGTTGTTAGTAGGGCATTATCGGGCAAGGTATCCCGTTCGAGCATGGTATATAAGTCCTGCGATTGTTGTTGTTGTTGTTGTTGTTAGTAGGGCATTATCAGGCAAGGTATCCCATTCGGGCATGGTATCTCGGTCCTGCTATTGTTGTTAATAGGGCTTTATCGGGCAAGTTATCCCGTTCGAGCATGGTATCTCGGTCCTGCTGTTGTCGTCGTTGTTGTTAGTGGGGTATTATTGGGCAAGGTATCCCGTTCGGGCATGGTATCCCGGTCCTGCTGTTGCTATTGTTGTTGTCTGTAGCATGTTGAGTCTGACGTGGGTTGCGTAGTCATCCCCTAGTTTAGGTATGTGTTGTCGAGTTCGGTTGGTCTCGTGTTCGTATGGATTAAATTGTTCTGACACTTGTTGTAGAACTTGATTAGTTGCTTAGTGTGCTAACTGCCTAAATTGTTGTATTTGTCGGTTGCGCGTGTTGCATGAAGGTTTACCTTTGCATGACTACCTGTTAGGTGGGGTGCGTGTGTGTTGGGAATGCTCGCTGAGATTTTATCTCATTCTTTCAAATTCCAATTTTTTTACAGTGGACCAGCAGGAAGCATTGAAGATAGATTGTCAATAATTTGTATGAGAGTAGTCGAGATATAATTTATAAATAAAGTTATGATGATGTAAGGATAATTCGTATAGATAGCTAGTTTGTATTGTTGTATAAATAACAAAATAGAAAATGACTCACATTATTAGTCAAGTACCGTTTGATGTTTTAAAGTCGATGATAATTATTTAAAAGGGGTAATGTTTTTAGAAAAGTTACAGCTACATGATTTTTGGTACGTGATTTTAGAATGAACAAATGACATTTCTTTTACAATGTGAAAATGAATAAATTATGACCGTAGCATTTTTAAAGGAATAAACGGTTTTTGGTTTTTAATCTAAAACGAGTTTTACGAAAGAGAAGTATGGTTTACTTTTCTCAAAAATTTTCGCAATTACGTTTTTACTATAAAAATAGCTATAGCTAAATAGGGTGTTACATTAGTGGTATCAGAGTAGTTCGGTCCATACCGGACTGTGAGGTTGAGCCCTTTGAGTTTTGTTTGCTTTTCTTGTTGTTCATTGCGTAATTATTGTTTTCTCTGTGTGATTTGTGTATCTATAATCTCTTTTTAATAATTTTATGGGGTTTAGACGTTATATTTATGTGATATGTTTTTCGTTTAGAAAATTCTGTATAATACGACTCATAGAAGAAAAAAGAAACTTAAAGTGTGCAATCCTTAAGGCTTCAGAATCCATGTTTTGCAATCTCTTTTGGGTAGTTTGTGTTACGGGATTTTGTGTTTAAAAAAACGTCAACTCAGACTTCTCCTATATATTTGGAATACAATTCGTTTCTAGGTGAAAATAGTAGACGATTGTATTCCAAACTAGTGATTCAAAGCATGTTTCATGACAGAAAATAAAGAAAACATGGATCGGACAAGAAAACTTTTTAAAGCATTCAAAGCATGTTTCATGACAGAAAATAAAGAAAAAACTTTATGAAGTTGAAACCTATATATGTGAATATACTTGCTTGACCCTAAAGCATATGAAATGTTAAAATAGAAATCGCAGAAAGCTGAAGAATCGATTGTTATAGGCTTTCTGCGAATCGATTGTTATGGGATTTAGGTTACAGAGAAAACGAAATACCTTGTTGGTGCTCCCGTGTTGCTGGAATGTTCGAAGCAGTGCTCTCTGTTTCTTGTTGGGAAGTTCGAAGCGGTGCTCTCACAGCAACGTTCCATCTAGCGTTTCTTTGACAAAGGATAAGGAAGATGGAAATAGTGGCTGCGGATGTGTTTCACATAATACTTGCTATGCAATCACTAATTTGCCCTTAAATAAGTAAGATTTCAGGATTCCCGCCCAAAACTTGCTCCCTTTATAAAAGAGTGTTAAACAGTGTTAATTACTTTCAGTCCCTTGGAATTGGCGTCCACTATAACAGTACGGTTAGAGGGAAAATTCTTTGTGAAAGGGAAGAATTTTAGGTTAGAGGAAGTTCCTTGATGCATATGAATGTTTTTCTCATCAATGCGCTATACATAGTCCATCAATTCTGGTAAAGTGGTGATCAGATGCAATTTCAATTCAGCCTTCACCACATCTTTAATACCATTAAGAAAAATTCCCTTGAGATTCTCTGGTTCTGCAGTACGTAGAGGACCAGCATATAATTCAAAATGGGCTCGGTACTCTTCCAATAGACTCAACAACAATTCATATAGGCTTTGAACCCTAGAAGGTTGAAAGCGCTTCAGTAAAGCGACCTTAAAATCCTCCCATGATGGTGTGACGGGTTTTGGATTGCAAGGGAGGGAGCTCCGGAACAATCGGGTAATTCAAGCTAGGGGCTCCAATGGAGTAGAATGATGCCCGAAGAATGAATTAAGAGTATCAAGTATAGAGAGCATTTTAGGAAGAAGATATTTAATTGGTAATGATTGATGATTTCTTTCATTGATGATTGAGTGGTTATATAGCCACATGAGAATACAATCATTGAGAGAATATTCCCTTGCTAGTACAACTAGTACAACTTCTAGAAAATGTACTACACACTAGTACTAAAATGAGAAGTGCAACAAGTACTAAACACTAGTACATTTTTAGGCAAATAGTAAATAGTAAATTCTAAGAAAGCAGTAAATTCTTATTTCTTACTACGTGACTCTGTCACAATACTCCCCCTTTCAAACATCCTTGTCCTCAAGGATGAAAATTTCCATGTGCCATGCTTAGGAAGTAAATCCTTCCATTTGATCAACACTTTAGCAGCTTGAACATTTCCCTTATGAATCATCTTCCTATGCAAAACATCCACAATTTCATGATGTTGAAGGACTAGAGGAGAACCTTTAGGCAACTGGTGCTGAAACAATTCAATTCCTTGTTGTATTGTGAAGGGCTTTTCAGAATCAAAAATATATATACTTCTCATAGGATGTGTAACTGACTGCCCTTCATCAAAGGTCTCATAGAAATAAGAGGGAAAGGTTCCCTTCCCATCAGGGAACAAGTGTCTTATGGCATGGACAGCCACACGATTGTTAATGTCAGCAATAACTATTCTTCCAATTGCAATCCCTTTAGTGAGAGACCAGATCCTAGTAACGAATCCAGTTTTGATAGCAAGGGTTAAATGATGTACATTGAAGTATAACATGTTTGATGATAGTGGGTTGGGTCCATTTGGCATCTCATCAATAACTGTTATTTTACAAATCTTATTTCCCTGAGAAGATTGGAATAAACCAACAAAGAAAGTGGCAGTGAAAGCCAACTTAAGATAGAGGACTAGATCTTGACTATAAGGAATAGACTCGCTCAACATTGATTCCATGACCAAAGATGCAATTAAAATTAGACCAATACCAAGATGTATAGAATTTCCAATTAGTGGATACACCAAACTTGAATTCAATCCAATAGTAGGTGGCAAATTTTCTATCTTAGCGTAATTGATTCCCACACTTTGAACCTCACTTCCATAGCACCAAAGCCCCAAAGAGCCCAAACTCAACATGCTGCTAAAGGTGTCATTCCAAACCAAATCAGGATCACAACCTTTAATAAGAAGCTCATGTTGGTAAACCTGATGGTGATGAGAAAACAGTAAAAGCATATTTGTACAGCCTTGACTCAATGTGCCAGCAAAAATGATTAATTCTACTTTGAGTAGGATGCCTTTAGATTCAGTTTGATTATTTGTACACGAGGGATTATCAACAAGTACCTCATGAGTCCCAAAATCATCAATGGGCATGGAAATTTTCATTGCAGCCAACTTATACCAACTCAAATTACCACAACATAAACCAAACCATATCTTAAAATTACACTTCCAGCCATGATTTTTCAACCAAGAATTTAAATCATGAAACTTGCTAAGCTCGAGAGTGGAACAAGCGCAAGGCATACATCCACTGTATTTAAGAATCCAATCAGCTAGTAAAACAAAAGCAGAGTGCATATCGACACCTACATAGCAAGGGAGATCCAACAGGACAGGATTGCCAACTGTTGCTTTATCTTCTAAGTATTTAAGTCTTCTTGCTAATACCATATCTACAGGATTGCCAGCTGTTGCTTTATCTTCTGAGTATTTAACTCTTCTTGCTAATGCCATATCTATTAGCTCAACTCTCTCCCATAATTCCATTATAATGTTGACATAATCCAATAGTGTCAAAAAACACAAATTCATTTCAATGTAATTAGCAAGTGTAATACCACCCTTTTGCTTAACTTTGAACACACCAAATGCATTAACATCAGACCCAATGTTAGTATACTCAAGAGTAATGATAACCCACACAGCCACAAGACACTTTGGCATTTGATCAAACACTTGGAAGGCAATTAGTATTGATGTAAAGGGAACAGTACTTGCACATTGTATTGTTGATAATTGTTCCGTAGTGGCAAGCGACAGAAACAGGTTATGTGATGGTGTTGGAGCAGCGCTCCAATCGGGTGGTTCCGGCGGTGGGTAGAGCCTTGGCGACGATGATGGCACCGTGCCTTTGAACGCAACCGTCATGAACGAGTCGTCATCGTTCACTCTCCTTTTTTCAACCAACGACTTCACTGTGCTGCCGTCACCGATCAATGGATTTGAATGGTTGGAGAAAAGAACTTCTATCGGAGAAACGGTTGGGGCTTCGATGGTAAGACCAAGATTGGGAATCAGACCTTCATCTCTGTGTACCTTCTGAGCTTCATCATCAGACCCCTCGTTTTTCTCTAGAAGAGCAATGACCTCCGATTCAGAATTAACAACCAACGGATGTCCTTCCTCTAGCAAGCTGTCAACTGATTGCGATGGTGACTCCTTGACCTCGTTGTGTAATTCATGTTGAATCGCAGATTGGCCACTAGTTTTGTAGAGATGATGGTGAATTGGAATCTGGGCTTGCTGATTTGCTATATGTGAGTCGGAATTTGGGACTGTGGTTTTGGGGTGAAGGCGAGGTGTCACGGGTTGAGGGTGATAAGACGCGTTAGTTACTTGCGATGGAGCTCTGACTTGCCAGAGAATCAGATCCCGTAGCTCGTCCATACGAGTTTCCATCTTGTCTTGAAACTTACTAATCTTGGCTAGTAATTTTTCTTGTGACTCATTCATCTTCAATAGTATCCGAAGCTTCCCAGCTTCAATTTCTTCTTCATCGTACATTGCATTTTCCATAGGGGAGCACCAGGTCGATGCTTTGATACCAATTGTGACGGGTTTTGGATTGCAAGGGAGGGAGCTTCGGAACAATCGGGTAATTCAAGCTAGGGGCTCCAATGGAGTAGAATGATGCCCGAAGAATGAATTAAGAGTATCAAGTATAGAGAGCATTTTAGGAAGAAGATATTTAATTGGTAATGATTGATGATTTCTTTCATTGATGATTGAGTGGTTATATAGCCACATGAGAATACAATCATTGAGAGAATATTCCCTTGCTAGTACAACTAGTACAACTTCTAGAAAATGTACTACACACTAGTACTAAAATGAGAAGTGCAACAAGTACTAAACACTAGTACATTTTTAGGCAAATAGTAAATAGTAAATTCTAAGAAAGCAGTAAATTCTTATTTCTTACTACGCGACTCTATCACAGATGGGTTAGGGGGACTAAATTCCCACCAATGATACCATGTGAGTGCTTTACCTTCCATAGCGACCATTGCTTCCTAGATTTCTTTGGCCTCTGTAACAAGCCTCATATCAAAGTAATGTTCCACACGAATGGTCCCACCAAAAGCTTAGTCTCTCCTAAACGAAACAACAAATAACAACCAAATGAGAATGTTTTTTCCATCCTTATTTTATTAAATACACACAAACAACACACCAAACAAATAAAATGGGCCTAAATTTTCAGCCCATTGGGCCAATGCCTAACATATACATGCTTAATAGGAGGCCTACTAATAGAGCCTAGCAAGACCATTATTTGATCAACGTTTGGCATGATAGACATCTATGCACCAACTTGGTCTAAAGCCAAATTACCACCTGGGTAAAACCAGTGTGGTAGCTGACGCTCTAAGCCGAAAGTCGCTTCACGTAGCCACCTTGATGATACGTGAGATGGAGTTGTTAGAGAAGTTTAGAGAACAACCTAAATCTCTCCAATGGTGAGGGCAAGCTTGTGATGAGCCACATGAAATTTTCTTGTGACCTTAGGGATCATCATATAAAGGCTTAGCTTTGGATGGGGAGTTACAATTTAGGAAGCATCTCCCTGATTTCACTAGAGCTAGTGATGCGACACCACTATTTCATGAAAGGATGTATGTTCGTAAGTGAGAAGGCCCTAGAAATATGATTCTAGCAGTTTCAATTACATTCAAGTGCCACCAAGATGTATCATGATAATGGTGGTCGGGTATGAAGGAAGATATAGCAGGGTTTGTGTCTAAGTGACTAACTTTCCAGAAAACTAAAAGAGCAAACCAAAAACCTTCGGAACTACTTTGGCCGTTAGAAATCCTTCGGTGAAAATGGGAAAACATTTCCATGAAATTTCTCTCTTGTGTACCCAAACTAAAACAATTTGATTCTATATGAGTCACTGATTCGACCAGAAAACCAGTCGGGTCATACCTTGTCACATGCATACTTGGTCCAAATTACTCACCAAAACCATCCATACCATCGATTCCTAATCGATTCAGTTCATGTTTAATAATACTACTCAAGGCCAAAATGTTGCATCCAATATTCATCTTATCCTTTTGATTTTCTAGATCAGTTTTCAATTTTTGTTGAATTAGTTCGAATGTATACACCTATAAAACTCATATCCCCTTTTACTTCTTTATTATTATATTAACAACCTTCCTTCATCCTAAGCAGGGTTGTATTAGCAAAAACAAGAGGTGTGAATAGTAACTCCTTTATAACGGCCCACTAGAGAACAGAGATCCATTCTCACCGGCCTAAAATATGGAACCCGATCTGACCAAAAAAAAAAAAAAATATGGAACCCGAAGCTGCTTGTATTGTTTAACAGTGTTTCAAAGAAGAGAGTGTGTTTGTGTTTTCGTGAGAGAGAAAGAGGAATCAATCGATCAATTACTGAATCGAAGATGTTTCTACGAATGGTAGCGCGGCCATTAATGGCGAAATTGAAGCAAACAACAGGAATCGTAGGTCTAGATGTGGTACCGAATGCGAGGGAAGTGTTGATAGGGTTATACAGCAAAACATTGGATGAGATCAAGAAGGTTCCAAAAGACGATGGATATCGCAAAGCTGTTGAGAGCTTTACGAATCATAGGCTAAAGGTTTGTCAAGAAGAAGAAGATTGGGAATCTATTGAGAGTCGTCTTGGTTGTGGTCAAGTTGAAGAACTCATCGAAGAAGCTCGTGATGAACTCAAACTCATTTCTCTTGTTCTCGGTATTTTTATCTCTTTCTTTCAAAATCTGATATACATTTTCTATGTTCTGTTGTGTGTTTTTATTGAAATTGAAATTTCAGATGTATGTGTGATGTAAAAAATTGAATTTGATCTAGTTTCCACCGGTTTTTATGCTCTGCTATGATTTATAAATTTTAGTTAGAAGCAGCATAAACTAAGAATGCCTTGCATTGAATTTTAGTGATCAAAAACATATTTATTTATAGAATTAGATATGATTGATTAGTTATAGCTTTGTTTAATCGTTTAAGTCACTTCAGCTTGGTTTTTGATGATGTTGTTTTAATTTAAAGATTTTTTTTTTATGTTGTTGCGTGTTTTTTGGTTATTTTGGCTTTCTAGGGTTAAGGGAATTCTGTGTGAGTAGTGTCATAGGGCCTGTTTGGATTGCCTCATTTTAACTTATTTATTGATATAAGCACTTGTGAAATTGTTTTTCAAGAGCTTATGGAGACAGCTTAAGACATGTCTTTTAAGCTTATTTCCATAAACTCCATTGGCCACATGAAACTGCTTATAACTTATATGAAAACAATTTTATTTTATTCTATTTTTTATTATAAAAATAGCTTATATATAAGACTTATATGATAAGCACTTTGCAATAAGCGCTTAATTAAGTTATTTATCCAAACATGATTTTAGTTTGGAAGAGAGTGGAAGGGAAAGAAATTATTGGGGAGGGTGTCGTGAGTTTGTATGTTTGTTTCATGTTTGTGTGATTTGTTTATCTTTTGTGGAAAATTGGGGGTTCTGGAATGTAGAAATTTACGTGGGGAAAATTGGGGATGCTTGATGCGAGCATACAGTAGTCTGTACTTTAGAATCTCCTCAATTATATTATGATGTGCGCACTTCTTCTGTTTGCTGGATTGGCCTAAGATAGAACCTGCTCAGTTAATATGGATTAGAATGGAAGTGATACTAAGGGTGGGGGATTATTCGGAGGGTGTAGTGAATTTGTATGTTTGTTGCATCTTTGTGTGGTTTGTTTACCTTTCGTGGAATATTGGGGGTCTGGAAGATGGAAAATTTATGTTGGGGATGCTTGGTTAGATCATCCATACTGGCTTGCAACATTATTGATGTGCTTTTCTGCTGAGCAACCCAAAGCTTGGGTTGACTTTCTCCACTGGGCTGAATTCTGGTAAAACGCTAAGTTCTTCACCTATGTTGTCCCTCCGAACAGGAGTGGATCTTCCTTCCTTTTCCACTGATATAAATCTGGAAGCATAAGCTTCCCCTCCAGTTTGTGACCCATTAGATTAGCCATCTCCAACAGAAGATTTTGGCCTAACTCAGCCATGGACTGATAGGTGAATCTTTCAGCCTTAGCAACTCTAGTCTCTAGGGCATGAACTCTTTCCTCCATCTTCAGCGTCATCGTGAATTCCGGCGGCGCTGGCTCTCACTCACTTCTTATAACAAACTCACGCATAACAACCTCCAGCGACAACCCCCCTTTTCCTTGCATAATATTCTCTAACCAGTCCAATCATTAATTCTTGGGCTTAGGCCCAAACCCAGTGTCTATCAATTTCCCTCTCTATCCAAGTTCATTCAAGAATTAAAAAATACGGATGAGGCCCAAACCCAGTGTATGGGGCATGATGGCACACCATAGTCTATGTAGCCAACGCATGCTTGGTGGTAGTTAGTTGGGATACATTTTTTTAGTCAATTGTCTTGTTTGTCTTGGAGTGACCACTTGAATTTGTAACAAATGGTTTGTATATTATTGAAGAATGCTAGTAATGCACTCTAACATTAAGAGGTCAGTTATAGAGTGTATTTTAGTTTTACTGATATAAAATTTAGGAATTTATTCTAAAGTTTGGATCTTTTCATTAATGCTTAGTGCTAATATAAAAATTCTTGTTATCTCCAAAAAATTTCATTGTATGATAGTCATTCATTTTATAACAAAAACTAATGTGCAGGTTTAAATTTCCAACCAACATGGCAATAGCATATTATCTTTGATCGAAGCTTTGTCCATTGTTTTTATAAGAAAACTTGGAATGCAAGAACATCACATGTCTTGCATATATACAAATGATTACAAAACACAATTTCTATCTCTGGGAATGTTTTGTGCATAAACTGATTAGCAAAAACTTTGTATTTGACTTTATGTATACTATATATACTAATACATGTTGGATTGCAGAATGGGATCCCTGGAGTTGGCCTGATGCTGGTAACAAAGTTGAGGTGATTGAAAATGATGCACCAATTCCAAAGCATGTTCCTATCCACCGACCTCCTCCGCTTCCTAAGGAATTCCGCGACACGTTTGAAGCACTGCTTGCATCACAAAAGGATTTTCCTAAGTCAAGCTCTAGTGATCAATCAGGAAAAGATACTCCTGCTGCCGGCTCTAGCGAATCTACCTCTAAGCCATGATCTTCAACCACATTAGAGCTTTGGTTTCTCCATTTGGTTGTATTTTTCCTTTCACTGCACTAAGTTATTTGTGTTCTATAGTTTCGGAATCAACAGTCTCAGGGAGAAAACCTTTGCTCCAAAATAACTTTTGGACAGTATGAAATAACTAGAGTTTCTTGTTTCAGTTTATACTGTGCATGAAATGACTTGGTTGATAAATCCACATTAAGTGTGTTCAATGTATTTATTTATTTGGTTAAAGTCCTTTTTGTAGAAGTTTGATAAGCGTGTTGAAACTGCATTGTCAACATGAGAAATGCTGGTTCTGATACCAATCCACATCCCTTGTTCTCTTAATGTAGAGTAAATACTTAATTTCGTCTTAAATTTGTATGAGTAAATACTGAGTTAAATTCGTCTTATAATCCTCATGAGTATCAATGGAGAGATGAATTTAATTAATGTTTTGTAATTCTATGAATAATTTTGAAATATTGTTAATGAGGGGACTAAATTGATAGTCTTATGATTTTGGGAACCATATTGGTATTTACTCTAATTTTTCTTTTTTTTACAAGAAGTTTAGGTGAGTTGGGCTTTGGGGGCTCACCAGGGTCAGAGCAGGCTTCGAGACTCTTTGAGAGCTAATAGAGGTGTTTATAGATCACCCATCAAAGAAGTCTTAATGGCGAGCTAAGAGATACCGAAGGAGTGCACCAAATGAGTGCAAGAAGGAGGAGGTCCCGGGTTCAACTACCGAAAACTAACATTGTTATAAAAAAAAAGAGGTCTTAATGTTAGTGGGAGTTAACTAGTACATATTTAAAACATGAATTTTGCTATTATTGTTATAGCTCTATGATCAATATATTGCTTTTCACAATTATACTCTTTGGTAATTCTTCAAAAGGACTGATCTCAGCAATTTGTTAGCAATCTCGCATCCAAGTCTTCCAGCCTCTTCAATTTCAACGTGTTTACCAAGCACATCAAAGTATCAAAGCGATCCCACTGTTACTCGAGTAGCATCGGATTTTCTAACTTGGGCCTATAACATTGAGGTAGGTTACACTTTCTTTTAGGCCCATGCTTATCCCACTCCCCCTACTCAAAACACACCCCAAAACCCGGTGAAATCTCAAAAATACCCTTAATGAATAAAAATGTTCTCAACGTGTTTTTTTTGGGATTTCACGGATTCGGCACCACTGCACCGAACCGGTACCGTTCATTGGTGCCGTGGCATATGTCTCATTGCACACCCCTCACAACTTGAAATTTTAAGGGGTATGGCAAATTGGGACGGAAACTCTATCGGATTAACTAAATTAAAGGCTACCTACCGGACTACCCAAAGGAGTGGAACAAAAATTATCTTTTAGTTACCAGATAAAATGCTTGTTGACAGATAGCACATTGACAATAAAATGCTATCGTATTTTAATAATGAAGCATCAATGTTTTCAATATACAATTTCATCAATATTTTTCCAATTATCATGATAAATTGCAGAGTGGAGAAGGTAAATATAAGGAAAAAATCTGGAATTGCAAAGATTTTGGGTTCTATACTTCTGTTCCTAGACACCATCATGTGGAGTTTTTGCACTGTAATTCAGGTAACCACTTACCATATATTTGTGCTATATATTCCAATTAAGTTTTACTAGATTCATGAATCCTCTGCTTCCTCAAGTGCGGTGGTTTTGTACCGAACAGGTTCTGTAGTTAGGTACCGTACCTGTTTAGTAGTGTTGTACCGTACGCGTCAAAAAACACTGTGTAGGGAAGTTTGGGAGCGTGTTTGAGGTGAGGGTAAAATTATAATATTTGAGGTTTGGGGGTATGTGGTGAGTAGGGGGAGTGGGATAAGCATGGGCCTTTTTTTAAATAGACAACGTCAAAATTTTTTGAAAATCTATTTGGTCGAAACTTTTTCTTGATGAGATTTTGCGTCAAACCCACCAACCTGGTTAGGCTCTGAATAATTCTCATATCTATAGAAAAAGTAAGACAAAAAAGCAGTTTTAGCCCTTTAAGTTTATTTTCTCATTTAAGTCCTTTTAAGTTTATTTTATATGTCGAGCAGGGGTCCTTTAAGTCCTTCAATTTTGGTCCTTCTATTTTACTTTTGACCAAAATCACCAAAATAGTCTATTATTATCACAAACAAATATGGTGGTTTTTGATAACTTGGTGATTTTGGTCCTTTTATTTTACTTTTGACAATTTTGGTTCCTATTTTTCTTAATTTTGCAGTTTTTATGATTTTTAGCCACCAAAAGTGCAATAAAAAAATTACAGGGATCAAAATTACAAAATTAGAAGAGGAAACTATGTTTAGTTGGTATACGTCATCACTGTAAAAACTTTTAAGGTAGGTGAGATAAAGTCAAACATTTTTTATGACATCGTAATTTAAAATTTTACTAAATAAAATTGTTTGACCACTCTAAGACAATGTCCTAGATACGCCACTACTTTCCATCAATTGCAGCTAATAGAACCAGATGTGTCCTTAAGTTGATAACTAGTAGCCTACGTGTATTTTAAACGTGGATTAATGTGATTTTACAAAGCAAAATTGCACTTTTAGTCCTTTAAGCTTATTTTAAATTTCAATTTAGTCCTTTACAATTAAGATCATCATCTTCTTCCTCAAAACTAAACCTTATCTTTCAAAACTACTATATTTTCAACTAAAACTAAACCAATTTTCAACACCATTTACAATTAAACCTTAGTCCATTTTCCCCGTCGATCACCTTCTTCCTCAACACCATAATCAATTATCTTCTTCTTCAAAACTATACCACATCTTCATCTTCGATTTGAAGACTTTGTTTCTTCCTTAATTTCCTAGCAGCTTGAGAGCTTTCAGTAGAAGTCCATTTCCTTTTGGGGGTGTCTTTCCCTTGATCCTGAGAGGACTGCAGGAAGTTAGAATTAAAAGAAGAAATATAAATGGACATTTGTAAGACACAGACTTACTCTATTGCGACTTCTTGTGGGAACTATGTTGCCAAATATGGTGGGAGATGCCTATTTTGGGTTGTTAGGGTTTGGAGGACATTTGAAGTGGGCGGGTTTTGTTGAACCAAGGTCAAACACTCTTTGTTTTGCATGATAACAAATTACAAGCACAAAATCGATTCATAGCTTCTTCCCTAAAGAAGAAAATCGATTTCAAGCTTGCCCTTTTTAAAGAAGAAAATCGATTTCCAACTACTTTTATAAAAGCAACAAATCGATTTCCCTCTTGTGCACTTAAAGCACAAAATCGATTTGCATCTTTTTTATTTTAATTAAAGAATCGATTTCCAACTTTGTTTTTAAAGGTAACAAATCGATTTCCTTCCTATACACATAAATCCATAAATCGATTTGCTCCTTACTTTGATCAAGCAAAGAATCGATTCATGTACTAAGTTTCTTCAGGCTCAAAATCGATTTTACACCTTATGCATTTAAGCATATAATCGATTCATTTCTTTTTAGAAGCCATCAACGGTCATATTTTTGAGTAAATAATCGATTTTCATACACACTATTTTAAGCAAGGAATCGATTTACTACTCACCTATTTTACTACTCTCTATTGGCCAGCTTCCATTTACCTACTTGGGAATTCCTATTTTCAAAGGGAAACCTAAGCCTGCTTATCTGTTGCCTATTGCCGACAAGATCAAAGCCAAGCTCTCAGCTTGGAAAGCTTCCCTTCTCTCTATCACCGGAAGAGCTCAGCTGGTCAAGTCGGTTATCCAAAGTATGTTAGTTTACAGCTTTATGATTTACAGATGGCCCACTTCTTTGCTCAACATGGTGGACTCTTGGATCAGAAACTTCATTTGGTCTGGGGACGTCAATCAACGTAAAGTGGTTACAGTGGCGTGGCAGAAGGTTTGTAGTCCCACGGTGGAGGGGGGTCTTGGGATTAGATCTCTCAAAGAGATTAATAAGGCTGCCTGTCTCAAGCTTAGCTGGGAGCTTAGCACTTCCCAGAATAGTTGGGCGGTCTTGTTGAGATCTCGGGTTTTCAGAAATAATATTCCGATCTCTTATCATATTAGCTCTTCTCTTTGGGGTGATTTGCGAGCTAATCTCTCCATCATTCAAGACAACTGCATTTGGCAAATTGGTAAAGGTGACTGTGTCAATTTTTGGCTTGACCCCTGGGTGTCGGATCCTCTGGTTTCCCTTCTCAATGTCCCTGAGCATCTTCATCACTCACTCAAAGCCAGAGTTTGCGATTTCATTCAGAATGGGCATTGGTGTATTCCTTCTTCTTTAGCCAATCAGTTTCCTCAATTGACTACGCTGCTTCACGCTAAAGACATCCCTACTTTTGATGCTCCGGATCAGTTGCTTTGGAAGAATTCTACTGATGGGTTGCTCAATTTTAAATCTGCTTATATTTTCTATCGTCTATTAGAAAGCATAGTTATTGGTGCAAGAATATTTGGCGCACAGCTATCCCGCCATCAAAATCTTTTCTGATTTGGCGCATCCTTCACAACCGTATGCCTACTGATGAGAATCTTAGAAGTCGTGGCTGCGGCACGGTTTCCATGTGTAGTCTTTGTGAAGCGAACTATGAGTCTACGTTGCATCTTTTCTGTGATTGCTCTTTCGCCAAAAATCTTTGGTCCTGGCTTAGTGGTAAGATCGCTTTTAATATTAATATTTCCTCCCCTGAAACGATTATCGAGGCGTGTTTGCGTCCTATGTCTGACCAAGTGCGGGATGTTGTGACTGCTGCTGTTATTAATGTCTTTTGGGCTATCTGGCATGCTCGAAATAAGATTCGCTTTGATAATAAAAAGATTGTGCCCACGCTCCTGAAAAATTTGATTACTGCTAATGTGAATCTTTCGGGTACTCTTAGCAAGGGTTCCACCTCTGCCTCTATGCAGGACTTTGCGGTTCTTAAGGCTTTTTCGGTGGCAGGTAAACCTTGCAAGGCCCCTAACATTATCGAAGTTCTTTGGAAGTCGCCTCCCTGCTCTTGGGTGAAATGTAATACTGATGGTGCTGCTAGGGGCTCTCCTGGTTTAGCTGCTTGTGAGGGCATTTTTCGTGATAATAATGCTGACTCTCTTGGTTGTTTTGCCCTCCCCCTTGGTATTAATTACGCGCTTCATGCGGAATTAATGGGTGTCATAGTTGCCATTGAGGTGGCCTATAAGAAAGGTTGGCATCGTCTTTGGATTGAAAGGGACTCGCAGCTTGCTATTATGGCTTTCTCCTCGGACTCCATTGTTCCTTGGAATCTCCGCATTCGCTGGCGTAACTGCATGGACATTCTCAAGTCCATGTCTTTCTTTTGTTCTCATGTTTATAGGGAAGGTAACCATTGTGCTGATAAACTAGCATCTCATGGGGTCACTTTGTCCGGGTTTCAGTGGTGGAACACTACTCCCAATTTTATCAGGGATGATTTTCAACGTAATAGGGTTGCTCTTCCTTATTTTCGTTTTAAGAATTAATTTTGTGCAAGGGTTTTGGTTTATGTCCCCCCTTGCTTTTTGTAATTTTTGTTTTGTTTTAATGAAATCGGGGGAGTACTCTTTCCTTCTAGATGTTTTTATTCCTAAGGAGGGTTTTGCATCAGAAGGTTTTAACGAGGCTCCTGTCCTTTGTTTAAAAAAAACGTAAGATTTTAGTCCAACGGTCATATTTTTACAAACCCTATAAATAGGACTTAGGGTTTTTCATGAGAGAAGAGAACAACAACGCACATCTCACAAATCAAAAAGAAGAAAAGAACAGAACTCTCACTGTCATATTCTTACTTCAAGTTCTTCATCTTTGAATCCAAATCTCTCATCTCTCTCAACTACAATACTGTTATACTGCTTGAGTGATTGGATCCTAGTTTTCAGTTGTATTCATATATTCTTGGTTGTTGTGAAATCCTGAGAAGTTCTCTTGGGTAATTCAATCGGGGAGATTGGATTGTAGCGAAATCCTTAGCGGAGAGCTTGGGTTCTCAATTTGGGGAAAATTGAGATCGGTGTGGTAGCTATAGGGAAGTTGCTTGCTTGTAAGACGTTGAAGAAGTTCTTCTCATATAGTGGTTATTATCAAGTCTAAAGGTTGCAAAGCCGGAGGCCGAGGATGTAGGGCTTTTATCCCGAACCTCGTAAAAATCACGGTGTATCTCTTTCCCTTATCTTTACTTTGCTTTTCTTTATTTTTGTTTATCGTTACATTTGATATTATTGTGGTTAGCGTTCAATATCATTGCAATTGGCTCTGTCATAGTTATAGCTTGCTTAGGAATTACATATAGTTTAAATCCTATTTTCCGCATTCGATTTAAACGTGCATCGTTAACTTTATAAAAATCAAAAGATTTCATTTTTAGCGTATAACATTATTCACCCCCTCTAAGGTTATCATCTAGTCGAAAAGGTTTGTCATCTTCTGTATCTTCATTGTTTCCTCCTTTGTACCCACTGTCAATTTGCTTGGAAGCAGCAACTTGAGTTGGGACAACATCTAACGAACAAAATGAAACAAGATTAGAAAGATAAGGAAATCTTAAGTGATTTCAAATGTTAAAAGTTTATACCTACAATAATCTTTAATACTCGAGTTGAATAGGTCTGCAATTCGACAGGGAGTTCCTCATGATAAGAGGCAACGGTAACATGTTTTTCTTTGAGAATTGGACAAGCCAGGTTATATTTAAAAGGGAGGAACCACTCAGGTGCTGAAATGGAATTAGCTAAGGCAAAAGGCGCATTTAGCAAAGGTGGAAATTTTTGGAAAGGGAGGTCTAGTTTGAGGTAACCTAAGAAAGATTGTTTAGGCCTGACGTGAAATCTTTATGTGGTTTGCTGGTGTTTCTCTTTTAGAAATTCAGAGGCCTTCCTAACAATTCTATCTATTGAAAAAGGATTATAAGCTATGAAGCACCGACACAGACACGGACACCGGGCACGACACAGACACGGACACCTAGACACCGGTTTTATTTTAATTTTTTTTGAAAAATACAAGTAATTGAAGAGTCAGTGTCGGTGTCGGTGTCCGACACGATATGTGTCGGACACCCGGACACGTACGGCATTCGGAAGAGGTGTCCGTGCTTCAGAGATTATAAGGAACATTAAAATACTTCTCAATTTTAAAAATTTCTAAAGAGTGCTCACCTTGATTTTTCTTTTCTGGATCTCCTTGCTACACAAAAAACCCAGGTGTTTCCGTGAAACATTTCTCGAATGATTTCTGAATAGTTTTGAAATGCTTGGACCACCAATCTTCGAAACTGTGAAAGTACTTGTAACATCCCTAATTTTTAAAGACTCGTATTATAGTATCTAGGACCGAGTAATGATTTATGGGAATAATTATTCGTGCCCCGGGCATTTATAGTCGAGGAAATCCTCAAAATAACCCCCCCCCCTTTCTCTAATTAAATGTGCTTGGTCATAATTTAATTAGGCACTTTAAGCTGAAGGGCAAATTGGTCAATTCACACCCCCAATATATATACTCCCTAATTCATAAACTCCAGCCACACTTGGCCATTCCACCAAATTTCAGAAATAGAAAAGCTGAAGAATAAGGGGAGAGAGGGCGTGGAAGAGGAGAAGAGGAGGAAGGAGGAGCTCATCTCAAATCCTTCTTGCATGTAAGTGTTTTAACCTCCACTCCACTCCATTTTTGATTCTGAATCAAATGGTACCACTTTCAAAGCTTGATTCTCACTCTTTCTCTCATCTCCATTGATGCCCATGAAGCTCCAAGTGGTGAAAATGGTGGAACTATGTGTTGATGGCTTGCATGTTCAGTTTTGCTGTTAAGAGGGGGGAGACTCAAGCTTGCATTTCGATTTGGAGGAAGTTGTGAAAGATTTGGGTTGCTGTTTCAGTTAGAGAGAAAGGAAGCCACTGTCCGGGTTCGAATTCAGTTTCTAGCGGGGATAGTTCATTGTTTTCGGTTCGACGATCCCGTCTCTCGGTTCAACTCTCGGATTTCGTCAACGGGTGAGTTCTACTCACGGATTAGGGACATTTTATGTATTCTGAAAACTTGTGGTTTCGAATGACAAGGCAACAATCCCGTTTTCAAAAGACTTAGAACCGAAAAGCGATTTTTAAGTCAAAACGGCATTTACGGTTTATTGAGAATTTTAATGAATCATTGAAACGAAACTCTTTATATATATTCTGGAATAGTTGGAAATTTTCTGGATTTCAGGTGATCGAAATTAGGAATCGAATTTGATGAGAACGGAGACCAAAAATGGGAAAAGTGTGAAATTCTGGTAACAGACACAGGTCGCACGGGTCGTGCGCCCCTGGGCACGGATCGTGCGCCTGCTTCGGGTTGGAAATTCTGGAAACAGAACGGGACACACGGATCGTGCGCCCCTGGGCACGGATCGTGCGTTTCTTTCTGGTAGATGGGTTCTGAGTAGTGCACCACGCACGGGTCGTGCGCCCCTGGGCACGGGTCGTGCGTGAGGTCCTGTTACCGACTTCCGTTTGCTCGTTTTGTCGCTCCGTTCGATCCCGAACCTTTTCTAATTTCGTTCTCAACCATTCAAAAAGGGATTGCCTTATTAAAAAAACCGTATTTTGATGCTCGTTCAACTCATGTTTTGAAAAGAGTTTCGAAAGCATATTTAAGTGAAAAACCGAAACCCTAGAATACGTGTGGGTACACTGACTGAATATATATGTTTATATATGTCATATGAAAATGATTATAATGCCGGAGGTCTAACTTATGAATTCCTCAAAACGGATTATAGATCGATATGGATATTGTTTATCCAATTATTATGTGACTGATCCTTTGGTGATCAAAATGAAAAAGATATAAATTATCTAACTCTCGAGAACTTGATGCGTATTGCATGTCATACGTATTGCGTTGGGTGACGACCCGACAAGTAGCATACTAGGGAGGGTAGTCATGACCCCTTACCTATGGCCCTGAATGTGTTTTGGCGTGGTCAACTCACGGGTTACCGATATTCGTGACGTTGGGTTCACAATCGGTTTATGCTAAACTAAGGCTATGGTATTTCCGATATTCGTGACGTTGGGTTCACAATCGGTTTATACTAATTAAAATGTGAACACGATTTGCTTGGCATTTCGATTAATATATAAGACATTGTTATGTCAACTTGGATGTAACGGTTTAATGAAATGAACCGAGTGTCAGTGAGGGGGCACGGTAGGACTCACTGAGATAATGTTATCTCACCCAATCCATAATTGTTGTTTTTCAGAGAAGCAGGGAAAAAGGAAGACTATTGTGCACGAGTAGCTGGAATACTCTTGGAGGTGCCGGAGATCTAGTCATTTGATCCCTTGTTCTTTTGTTGTCTTATTGGTTATATAAACTTGTATTGATTATGAGTTATATGAACCGTCTTATGTTTCTGTTTGGTATTTGGACTTGGATATTGTAATCCATTCGGTGTGGAACCGATGTACTTCTGGTTCATGAAGTAATGTTATTCCGATTATGTTTTTATTTCGGGAAAAGTTTGTATGTCCAATGTTTAAACAGGAACTGTGTCCTCTGAACTTCCGCATCTGTGCATCTTCGGTCTCTCTACATGTTAGAAATACCGGGGTGTTACAGTACTAGATTGAGGAATAGAGTAGAGGACTTGACAAGTTAAGAAGTCTTTCCAAATTTTGAGAGATTCTGATTGTTGGCCCACAGTGGTACACGGGAATTTGCTAGTGAACCATTCAGGGCCATCTCGTCGAAGAGACATGAAGGAAAAATCGGGCTCGAAAGTTCTAAGATTGAGAAACCATTTGAAATAGGTGTGAAAGACTTTTATATACTCTTATCTTTTGATATACGTTGTGAGGTGGACAAAGGATGGACCATTGGGAGTATCCGAACCAGGCACAGAAGGATCAGCACATTAAGTTGGGGTGGATCATGTTTAGCCACTATGGGCCTGTCATGTTAGACGGAATCGAGCCTGAAGCTAAAAGTTCTCTATAGGTGATAGATAGAGACTCATAAAAACTTGCAAGAAGAATTTTGCCAAGACCAACATCCTTCTCTTCATGCAATAAGTTTGCCAAAGGAAGGTAAGCTTTCCCTATAGCAATAGATTTATCGGAAAGAAAGGAATGATACAACCAAAAGAGGAGAAAAGCTATATGTTCCTCATCTGAAACTGTGGAATCTTTTCTCTTGGTTTTTTTTATGAATTTTCCATAACCGGAGGAAGAGAGGTTAGGCATGATGAGATTATCAGGTTTGAAATTTCTATCTAAAAGCCTGCCTGTGGGGTTTAAACCTACAAGACCAGCTATGTAACGCCCTAAATATTTAATTAATTTATTTAATTGAGTATTTAGGAATTTATTTAATTTATTGGGTATAATTTAATTAATTAAAATTATATTAATTTTGTGATGGTATTAGGAAAATGAGGCGCCACTTGGGTGAGCTGGGCTTAAGTGAAAAAAAGCCAAGCCCATGATCCAAGTGTCATGCGAAGTAGTGAGACCTTGTGAGGCTAGGGTTTTGGTATTGGCATTTTGCGAAAAATTGAGAATAGAGAGAAAAGAAAGAAGTGGAGCGCCGTAGGGAGAAGAGAAGGAGGAGAAGAAGTCGCAAGCTCCAAGGAGAAAAGAGGAACGTGATTCTGTTGCCGTGGTTCCGTTCGTGACCGTCTCTAGGGCTCCTATTCGTCAAATTCGAGGTAAGGGGAGTTCTATCAATTTATATAATAGATTGTATGATAGGTTTTAGGTAGTGATAGCCTAGATTAACCATGATCATGATTATGTTTGTGAATTCATGTTCTTATTGGTGATGTATGCGTAATGTTCAGAGTTTGTGGCTGAAAATTCATGTTTGGTGTGGTATGGGCGCCTAGGGAGCCATATGTTTGATGGATGTTGCTAGATTTTTTGTGCTGAAAATTGTGATGACTTGTATGTTGCTGGATGTTTGTGCTAAAAAATTGTGATGAATTTTATGTTGCTGGAAGTGTGCAGGCGCTGGGCGCCCATGGGCGCTGTGCGCCGTGTTGCTTGTTGCCTGTCAAAATGTTGCTGTCGAAATTGTTGCCTGCTGGCATGTTGCTGTCGAAATTGTTGCCTGTTGGCATGTTGCTGTCGAAATTGTTGCCTGTTGGCATGTTGCTGTCGAAACTGTTGCCTGTCAAAATGTTGCTGTCGAAATTGTTGCCTGTTGGCATGTTGCTATCGAAATTGTTGCCTGTTGGCATGTTGCTGTCGAAATCGTTGCCTGTTGAAATGTTGCTGTCGAAATTGCTGCCCGTTGAAATGTTGCTGTCGAAAAATTCGTTGCCTGTCGAAATTGTTGCCTGTTGAAAGGTTGCTGTCGAAATGTTGCCTGTCGAAGGCACCCTGTTGCTGGGCGCCAGTTTGTATTTTGCGCTCATGGCGCCAGTTTCAGGATGTTCCCAAATTTTTATGAAAACTGTTTTCGCTATAGCTTTTGACTCGGACATCCGTTTTAAACGTTTCAAAAAGTGTTGGGAAGCTTTTTCAGTTGTCTATCTGTGTGTCCAATTTTTAAAAATAAAAACTTATAATTTCTGAAGGTTGCTGGGCGCCCAAGTGGCTGTCCCCTGTGGTCGTTGCTGTGACATTGAAAAATCGTTTTGGTGTCTTTAAAAATTCCCTTTTGCGTATAGCCAGTGGTTTTTAACGTTTTAGTGTCAAAAGTGATGATTTTGACGATGATGCCCTTAGTGGCTAGTTAAATGACCCTTCTGCCCTTAGTGGCAAATATTGTTGATAATGATGTGTAAATGACGATGATGCCCTTAGTGGCTAGTAAATGACGATGATGCCCTTAGTGGCTAGTAAATGACGTTTTTGCCCTCAGTGGCTATTTTTTGAATTGATGATGTTTATGAATAAGTGACGTTGAAAACCCAGTGACGTTTGAGGCCCGAAAAGCTAAGTGATGTTGTTGTGAGTAATTGTGAATTGACAGGTGCTGTGCCTTTTGTCGGTGAATTGGTAAGTGACGGGCCACATAGTTGGCCGTGATTGTGTGATTTGTGTGTGGTGCAGGTTATAGTGTCTCATGCATCCCATATGCATAAACCCAGTGACGTTTTGAGGCCCAAAAGGCTAAGTGATGATGAGGCCATAATGGCTAAGCGACGTTTGTGAAAAGGTACCTCATGCATATGCCCGCGAGTGGGTTGCATTTCATATGCCTACATGACATAGTGATGAGTTATTGTAGTGATGTAATTGATGATTGTGATGTGATTACTTTAGAGCTGTGACTTGACTTATTGCTTATCATGTGATTTATTATATGGATTGAATTGGACTCACCCTTCTGTTTGAATGTTACCCCTATCTGGTAACGTGCAGGTGATCACGAGTGAAGGATTAGGTACCTTCACTACTTCGAGTCGAGTCGTCACGCTCTGATACGTAGCACTCAGGGGGGACGAACTTAATGTTATGAATGATTTCGGTTGTTGTGTTTTGTTGACAATTCTGTTTTATTTTGTTATTCCGCTGCGTAGTTAGTTTCATTGGCGTTAAGTTTTATTTGCGATGATAACTGTGGTTTTGAGACTCTCCTTTTTGTGACGTGCTACGTGATGCATGATTATTATGTTTTTGAGCTGTTTTATTGAGAAGCGTTGTTTTATTGAAGTATGTGTAACATCCTTTGCGATGAAAAGAAATTTTGAAAACTCTGATTTTTATAAACAAATTAACGGGTAGAAAACGGGTGTTACATTAGTGGTATCAGAGCAGTTCGGTCTGTCCGGCCAATGTTGTCCTGTCATAGTGTCTTATGACAATAGATTAGTTCTGAAATTTTGGTTGTGCTGCAGTGATAGTTCGAAATGGCTGGGAGAAACGACGCTGCTCTCGCTGCTGCATTGCAAGCTATGGCCCAGGCTGTGCAGAATCAGCATAATGCTGGGGAGAACGCTGGTTTTCGGAGTCTGACTACTTTCCAGAGAGAGAATCCGCCCACATTTAAGGGCAAATATGATCCAGATGGTGCTATGGCTTGGTTGAAGGAGATCGAGAGGATTTTCAGGGTGATGGACTGCACTGTTGAGCAGAAGGTCCGTTTTGGTACCCACATGTTAGCCGAGGAGGCCGACGACTGGTGGTTGGCTACTAGGCAGAGGTTGGAGGCTGTGCAGGAAGAGATTACTTGGGAGGTATTCAGCAGGGAATTTCTGAGAAAATATTTTCCTGAAGACGTCCGAGGGAAGAAAGAGATAGAGTTCCTGGAACTGAAGCAGGGTGGTATGTCTGTGACTGCATATGCGGCGAAGTTTGTGGAACTGGCAAAATTCTATCCACATTACAGTGAGGCTACAGCTGAGTTCTCAAAATGCATCAAGTTCGAGAATGGGTTGAGGCCTGATATAAAAAAGGCCATTGGTTATCAGAAGATTCGTGTGTTCGCTGATCTGGTTGACAGTTGTAGAATCTTTGAGGAGGACAGTACTGCTCATTATAAAGCTACGTCTGAGAAAAAGGGTAAGTTTCAGAGTCGAAGCAAGCCGTATGAGGTTCCTGCGGGTAAGAGTTATCAGAAGGCTGCTGGAGGTAAGAATTCTAGTGGGGGAGATGCTCCTGCTAGCATTGTCTGTTATAAGTGTGGCAAGCCTGGCCACAAGAGTACTACATGCAGGTCTGATGAGAGGGTTTGCTACCGTTGTGGTAAAAAGGGTCATATGGCGGCCGAGTGTAAGGTCAAGGATGTGGTGTGTTTCAACAGTGGTGAGTCTGGGCATATCAGTATGAAATGTACAAAGCCGAAGAAGGAAAGGTCCAGTGGGAAAGTGTTTGCATTGGCAGGAGAGGAGCCTGATGAGAAGGATGGTCTGATTAGAGGTACGTGTTTTATTAACGGTATTTCTCTGAAATCTCTTATTGATACTGGTGCTACCCATTGCTTTATATCTGTTGATTGTTGTAAAAGATTGGGTTTTGTTTTATCTGCTATGTGTGGGGATATGGTTGTCGATACTCCTGCGAAGGGGTCGGTGATTACTTCCCAGGTGTGTTCTCAGTGTCCCGTGTCGATCTTCGGCAGGGACTTTGTTGTGAATTTTGTTTGCTTGCCATTGAGAGGTCTGGATGTAATCTTGGGCATGGACTGGTTAGAGGATAACCACGTTCATATCAACTGTCGTAGCAAGTCGGTCAGTTTCGGGGAAGAAGATTCTGTTTTGGTATCTGCCGGTCAGTTGAAGAAGTTGAAGAAGGAAGGAGTTCAGCTATTTGCGTTGATGGCATCGTTGTCTGCTGAGAGTCAGGCTGTTATTGAAGAACTGCAAGTGGTGCGCGAGTTCCCTGAGGTTTTTCCTGATGAAATTCTGGGTGTGCCACCGGAAAGAGAAGTTGAGTTTTCGATTGATCTTGTACCTGGTACGAGGCCTGTGTCTATGGCACCGTACAGGATGTCGGCGTCGGAATTGTCTGAGTTGAAGACGCAACTCGAAGAATTGCTTGAGAAAAAGTTTGTAAGACCGAGTGTATCACCGTGGGGAGCTCCGGTATTGTTGGTAAAGAAGAAGGATGGGAGTATGAGGTTATGTGTGGACTATCGTCAGTTGAATAAGGTAACTATCAAGAATAAGTATCCGCTTCCGAGGATCGACGATTTAATGGATCAGTTAGTGGGTGCCCGTGTTTTCAGCAAAATTGATTTGAGGTCCGGATATCATCAGATTAAAGTAAAGGATGAAGATGTTCAGAAGACAGCGTTCAGGACAAGGTATGGGCATTATGAATATTCAGTGATGCCGTTCGGTGTGACCAATGCACCTGGTGTATTTATGGAATATATGAATCGTATTTTCCATAATTACCTAGATCGGTTTGTGGTGATCTTCATAGATGACATTCTAGTTTATTCTAAGTCGGAGGAAGAGCATGCTGAACACCTGAAGACAGTATTGGAAGTCCTGAAAGAGAAAAAGTTGTATGCTAAGTTATCAAAGTGTGAGTTCTGGCTGAAAGAGGTGAGTTTCCTTGGGCACGTGATTTCTGGTAATGGTATTGCGGTTGATCCGGCAAAAGTGGAAGCAGTATTGGAGTGGGAAGCTCCGAAATCCGCAACAGAGATTAGAAGCTTTTTGGGTTTGGCTGGGTACTACAGGAGGTTCATCGAGGGTTTTTCCAAGTTGGCCCTTCCGTTGACTCAGTTAACTTGTAAGGGTAAAGTTTTTGTTTGGGATACTCGGTGTGAAGAAAGTTTTATTGAACTAAAAAAGAGATTGACAACGTCACCTGTGTTGACGTTGCCTAATCTGGAGGAACCGTTTGTTGTATATTGTGACGCTTCGAAGATGGGTCTGGGTGGTGTGCTGATGCAAGATGGGAAAGTCGTTGCGTATGCGTCGAGGCAGTTGCGGGTTCATGAGAAAAATTACCCTACGCATGATTTGGAATTGGCTGCTGTAGTATTTGTGCTTAAGATTTGGAGGCACTACCTTTATGGTTCGAGGTTTGAAGTATTCAGTGATCATAAGAGTCTAAAGTATCTGTTCGATCAGAAAGAGTTGAATATGAGACAGCGTCGGTGGTTAGAGCTCTTGAAGGATTATGACTTCGGTTTGAACTATCATCCCGGCAAAGCTAATGTCGTGGCTGATGCTTTAAGCAGGAAGTCTTTGCACATGTCGGCGATGATGGTGAAAGAATTAGAGCTGATTGAGGAATTCAGAGATTTGAGTTTGGTTTGTAAAATGACACCTCGCAGTGTCAAGCTGGGAATGTTGAAGATCGATATTGATTTTCTGGGCAGCATAAGAGAGGCTCAGAAGTTAGATGTCAAGTTGGTAGATTTAATTAATGGGGTTGGTCTATCCGAGGATGAAGATTTCAAATTGGATTCTCGTGGTGTGTTGAGGTTCCGGGGTAGGATCTGTGTTCCGGATGATGCGGAAATGAGAAAAGCAATTTTGGAAGAGGGTCACCGTAGCAAGTTGAGTATCCATCCTGGAGCGACGAAAATGTATCAAGATTTGAAAAAGATGTTTTGGTGGTATGGTATGAAGAGAGATGTGGCGCAGTTTGTGTATGCCTGTTTGACCTGTCAGAAATCGAAAGTTGAGCATCAGAAGCCTGCGGGGTTGAGGCAACCGCTGGAAGTTCCAGAGTGGAAGTGGGATAGTATTGCGATGGACTTTGTGACGGGATTGCCGAATACAGTTAGGGGTCATGACGCTATTTGGGTGATCGTTGATAGGTTAACGAAGTCTGCTCACTTTATTCCTATTAATATCACTTATCCGGTGTCGAGGTTGGCAGAAGTCTATGTCAAGGAAATTGTGAAGTTGCACGGTGTTCCAAAGAGTATTGTGTCAGATAGGGATCCGAGGTTCACTTCGGAGTTTTGGACGAGTTTGCAGAAGGAATTGGGTTCAAAGCTGAAAATGAGTTCGGCATATCATCCCCAGACAGATGGTCAGTCAGAGAGGACAATTCAGTCGTTAGAAGATTTGTTAAGAGCTTGTGTCTTGGAACAAAGAGGTTCATGGGATTCCTACCTTGCGTTGATTGAGTTTACCTATAACAACAGTTACCATTCCAGTATCGGGATGGCACCATTTGAAGCATTGTATGGTCGAAAGTGTAGAACGCCATTGTGTTGGTATGAGTCGGGAGAGAGTGTAGTGTTGGGACCGGAGATTGTACGGGAGACTACAGAGAAGATCAAGATGATCCGTGAAAAGATGAAGGCTTCGCAGAGTCGTCAGAAGAGTTATCATGACAAGCGGAGGAAAGATTTAGAGTTTCAAGAGGGTGAGCATGTGTTCTTGAGGGTTTCTCCTATTACCGGTGTTGGTCGAGCGTTGAAATCGAAGAAGCTCACTCCTCGATTTGTTGGTCCTTATCAGATTTCTGAAAGAATCGAAAATGTGGCTTATAGAGTGGCTTTACCGCCAAATTTTTCGAATTTGCACGACGTGTTTCATGTGTCGCAACTTCGGAAGTATGTTTCGGATCCATCTCATGTGATCCATATGGATGATGTAGAGGTGCGGGATAATCTCACTGTGGAGACGATGCCCGTACGGATTGAGGATCGTGAAGTGAAAGCGCTTAGAGGCAAAGAGATTGCATTAGTGAAAGTGGTTTGGCTAGGAGCTGCCGGCGAGAGTATGACTTGGGAACTAGAGAGCAAGATGCGAGAGTCCTACCCAGAGTTGTTTGATCAGGTAAATTTCGAGGACGAAATATTCTAAGTGGGGGAGAGTTGTAACGCCCTAAATATTTAATTAATTTATTTAATTGAGTATTTAGAAATTTATTTAATTTATTGGGTATAATTTAATTAATTAAAATTATATTAATTTTGTGATGGTATTAGGAAAAGGAGGCGCCACTTGGGTGAGCTGGGCTTAAGTGAAAAAAAGCCAAGCCCATGATCCAAGTGTCATGCGAAGTAGTGAGACCTTGTGAGGCTAGGGTTTTGGTATTGGCATTTTGCGAAAAATTGAGAATAGAGAGAAAAGAAAGAAGTGGAGCGCCGTAGGGAGAAGAGAAGGAGGAGAAGAAGTCGCAAGCTCCAAGGAGAAAAGAGGAACGTGATTCTGTTGCCGTGGTTCCGTTCGTGTCCGTCTCTAGGGCTCCTATTCGTCAAATTCGAGGTAAGGGGAGTTCTATCAATTTATATAATAGATTGTATGATAGGTTTTAGGTAGTGATAGCCTAGATTAACCATGATCATGATTATGTTTGTGAATTCATGTTCTTATTGGTGTTGTATGCGTAATGTTCATAGTTTGTGGCTGAAAATTCATGTTTGGTGTGGTATGGGCGCCTAGGGCGCCATATGTTTGATGGATGTTGCTAGATTTTTTGTGCTGAAAATTGTGATGACTTGTATGTTGCTGGATTTTTGTGCTAAAAAATTATGTTGCTGGAAGTGTGCAGGCGCTGTGCGCCCATGGGCGCTGTGCGCCGTGTTGCTTGTTGCCTGTCAAAATGTTGCTGTCGAAATTGTTGCCTGTTGGCATGTTGCTGTCGAAATTGTTGCCTGTTGGCATGTTGCTGTCGAAATTGTTGCCTGTTGGCATGTTGCTGTCGAAACTGTTGCCTGTCAAAATGTTGCTGTCGAAATTGTTGCCTGTTGGCATGTTGCTGTCGAAATTGTTGCCTGTTGGCATGTTGCTGTCGAAATCGTTGCCTGTTGAAATGTTGCTGTCGAAATTGCTGCCTGTTGAAATGTTGCTGTCGAAAAATTCGTTGCCTGTCGAAATTGTTGCCTGTTGAAAGGTTGCTGTCGAAATGTTGCCTGTCGAAGGCGCCCTGTTGCTGGGCGCCAGTTTGCATTTTGCGCTCATGGCGCCAGTTTCAGGATGTTCCCAAATTTTTATGAAAACTGTTTTCGCTATAGCTTTTGACTCGGACATCCGTTTTAAACGTTTCAAAAAGTGTTGGGAAGTTTTTCAGTTGTCTATCTGTGTGTCCCATTTTTAAAAATAAAAACTTATAATTTCTGAAGGTTGCTGGGCGCCCAAGTGGCTGTCCCCTGTGGTCGTTGCTGTGACATTGAAAAATCGTTTTGGTGTCTTTAAAAATTCCCTTTTGCGTATAGCCAGTGGTTTTTAACGTTTTAGTGTCAAAAGTGATGATTTTGACGATGATGCCCTTAGTGGCTAGTTAAATGACCCTTCTGCCCTTAGTGGCAAATATTGTTGATAATGATGTGTATATGACGATGATGCCCTTAGTGGCTAGTAAATGACGTTTTTGCCCTCAGTGGCTATTGTTTGAATTGATGATGTTTATGAATAAGTGACGTTGAAAACCCAGTGACGTTTGAGGCCCGAAAAGCTAAGTGATGTTGTTGTGAGTAATTGTGAATTGACAGGTGCTGTGCCTTTTGTGGGCGAATTGGTAAGTGACGGGTCACATAGTTGACCGTGATTGTGTGATTTGTGTGTGGTGCATGTTATAGTGTCTCATGCATCCCATATGCATAAACCCAGTGACGTTTTGAGGCCCAAAAGGCTAAGTGACGATGAGGCCATAATGGCTAAGCGACGTTTGTGAAAAGGTACCTCATGCATATGCCCGCGAGTGGGTTGCATTTCATATGCCTACATGACATAGTGATGAGTTATTGTAGTGATGTAATTGATGATTGTGATGTGATTACTTTAGAGCTGTGACTTGACTTATTGCTTATCATGTGATTTATTATATGGATTGAATTGGACTCACCCTTCTGTTTGAATGTTACCCCTATGCGGTAACGTGCAGGTGATCACGAGTGAAGGATTAGGTACCTTCACTACTTCGAGTCAAGTCGTCACGCTCTGATACGTAGCACTCAGGGGGGGACGAACTTAATGTTATGAATGATTTCGGTTGTTGTGTTTTGTTGACAATTCTGTTTTATTTTGTTATTCCGCTGCGTAGTTAGTTTCATTGGCGTTAAGTTTTATTTGCGATGATAACTGTGGTTTTGAGACTCTCCTTTTTGTGACGTGCTACGTGATGCATGATTATTATGTTTTTGAGCTGTTTTATTGAGAAGCGTTGTTTTATTGAAGTATGTGTAACATCCTTTGCGATGAAAAGAAATTTTGAAAACTCTGATTTTTATAAACAAATTAACGGGTAGAAAACGGGTGTTACAAGCTACATCTAAAAGGGCGATTGTCAACAACATCCCACATAGAAATTGGAAAGATGAAGTGTGTGGATTCCAGAAAAAAGTGGAACTCACGATTTGAAGGATGTTATAGAACAAGTTGTGTGTGCTCATTTGAGTTGCATCATAGATGCCAATTTTATTCCATTGGCTAACTTTACGAGCCTCAACCCTTTGAAGCCATTTATCATATTGGCTTCGAATAGAAGATTTAGTAGATGAAGTGTGTGGACTCTAGAAAAAAGTGGAACTCACGATTTGAGGGATGTTATAGAACAAGTTGTGCTTGCTCATTTGAATGGCATCAAAGATGCCAATTTTCTTCCAATGGCTAACTTTTTGTGCCTCAACCCTATGAAGCCATTTAAGATATTGTCTTCGAACAGAAGATTTAGAAGACGAAATTTCCCTAGGCATAGAACGCCAAGTATTAGTAGAAGGGTTAATGAGAAACTCGAGGATAATTGGGTTTTCAAAGGCTATATGTGGGGATTATTATCAGTGAGAAAATGAGAAGAAATTTTCTCTTGGCAGTATAAAGAGGGATAAATGGGCCCTAAAGAGGCAAGAGTCTTGTGAGAATTGTAGAAAGGAATCAATACTTGAGATTTCGAGATTGCCTTTTCTTCTTCAGTTCCTTTGGGCTCATGAGCAAGTTCCTTGCCGTTGTGCTTGGATATTGCAGTTCGCTTTGAAGCTGCCGGCAGAATAGAAGATGAACTCGAAGCTTGTGAAGAGGCCATGGTAATTTTTTGTTTGTTATAGTGCGAAGAAAGCAGATCGAAGGTGGTTAACTGGTAGGGTTTGAGTGAGCAAAGTGAATGTAAAAGCTAAGTTTGGATTTGTTGATCCTACTTATAGTAGACGAATTAAGCCAAAGTGACGGTTAAGTCACATCAAACATGGCTAGAAGACGTGGGGAGATGGTTTAAATACGCGCGAAAAATTGGGAAATGTGCGAAGTGACACTATGAACACACATCATTAATGCAGTTTAAACAGAATAACAGTTATATTGTTATTTCTTTCATTTCGAAGCGGTGTATTAACAGTGTTATCTTCGAGGTGGTGAGAAATTTTTTGAAAACCGATACGTGGTTAAGTCAAATGAAAATTCAAAAAAATTAAAGACGTTTTATTCGAAATAATAGAAGCACCATAAAGAAGTACATCACAAAAGACAAAGAAATCATATGAATTTCAATAACCCCTCTTGCATCTTTTCCTACCCCATCTCTAGTATCATATTTTCCGCTTCCAGTCCAACATGAGTAGAGAGATTCTTCCTGTGACGCTTGAGGTCTTCAAGTTGTAAAGAGACTTGGTCCTTCACCTCGAGGATTGGAGGCACCATATTTTGAATGTTATTAATTTGAGAAGTGACTTCATCCTTCTGCAAGGTGAGACATTGGATTTCCCTGGTAAGATTAGCAATGGTATTCTCAATATCGGTCACTTGTTCTCGAAGTTCTGCTACCTGATCTTCACTATCTTGATGGGTCTCATTGACATTATCCATCTCTAGAGGGCCTCATAAGTTTCCTCATCAAGTTGATAAGTGTAACACCCCCTTTCTACCCTTTTATTTTAGTTTAGAAAATCAGAGTTTAAAAAAAATCATTTTTCGATTTCACCCCGAGGGTGTCACACATACGTCAAATAAAACCTCAAGTCTCAAATAAAATAGTACGTCGTCAAAGGTGCAATACATAGCACTCCACAATAGGGGAACCTCAAAAACATCGAAAACTACGTCATAAAATCCAACGACAACGCAGTGGAAAATAAATTAACCCATCAACGGTATAAAAATCTAAGTACATCAGCAAAACATCAAAAACATCCCCCCAGGTGCTACGTATCAGAACATGACGACTCGACCCAAGAAGTAAAGCTAAGAACTTCACTGGGAATCACCTGCACGTTACCAACACGGGGGTAACATTCAAACAGGAAAGGGTGAGCATCATTTCAATCCATATAATAGAAAATATGATAAGTACTAATCGTAGGCTACGCACTAGAGCAATCTGCATCCAAAACACTAAATATTCACATCACAGTCATCATTCACATCACTTACAATAACTCATTTCATGTCGTGTAGGCATATGAAATGCAACCCACTCGCAGGCATATGTATGAGGTACCTTTTCACAAACGTCGCTTAGCCCTTAAGGCCTCATCGTCACTTAGCCACTCAGGCCTCAAAACGTCACTGGGTTTATGCATATGGGCATGAGACACTATGACATGCACCACTCACAACACACAATTACACAAATACCCAAATCATAGTCAACTTTGTGACTTGTCACTTACCGGTTTGCTCACAAGGAGCACAGCACCTGTCAAATCCACAATCAACACACAACGTCACTTGGCCATTTAGACCTTAACATCACTTAGCCTTTCGGGCCTCAAACGTCACTGGGTTTTCATCGTCACTTATACAATAAATATCATCAGCTCAAACAATAGCCACTGAGGGAAAAACGTCATTTACTAGCCACCAAGGGCATCATCGTCATTTACACATCACTAGAAATAATATTAGCCACTAAGGGCAAAACAGTCATTTAACTAGCCACTAGCGGCATCATCGTCATTTTTAGCATTACTTCGTTAAAACCACTGGTCGTACGCAAAAAGGGAATTTTTAAAGATACTCAAAACGTCTTTTTATTGTCACAGCAACGATCACCGGGAACAGCCACCCGGGGGCGCCCCAGCAACCTTCAGAATAATAAGTTTTTGTTTTTAAAAAAAATGGGACACGCAGATGGACAACTGAAAATGCTTCACAACGCTTTTTGAATCGTTCAAAACGGACGTCTGAGTCAAAAGATACAGCGAAAACAGTTTTCGAAAATATTTCGGGACATCCTGAAAACTGGCGCCATGGGCGCCCAGCGCCCAGCAAGGCGCAGCACACACACGGGCGCTCAGCGCCCAGCGCTGGCACCCAGCGCCTCAGCGCAACACGCAACGCAACACACACGGGCGCTCAGCGCCCAGCGCTGGCACCCAGCGCCTTAGCGCAACGCGCAGCGCGCCAGACACAACACACGGGCGCTCAGCGCCCAGCACTGGCGCCCCAGCGCAACACCCAGCAACACACACAAGGCGCCTTAGGCGCCCTTGCAGCAACCAAAAACCACTATTTTTCCAGCAACTTTCAAAACACCAAAAATTGATTTTTAGCAATTGAACACACCAAAATTTTTATATTTTTCAGCACTCAAAATGGCACTTAATTTAATCAATTTCTTGTCATACCCTAATTTTGTCCGGCTATTTTAAAACTAGAAAATCCAAAATATTGTTTTTGTCGTTTATGTGTGTCGTTCCCAGTCGTGTATATGCGTGTTACTTCTCATTGTGCGCGCGTGCGATTTTTAATAATGTACACCTTTTTTTGTCCTCGTTGCGAACGCGTGTTCGCGTCTCGTTGTGTACGGTTGTTTATTTTAGTACGCGGATTCACGTATTCTCATTGTGGACGCGCATTCGCGTCTTGTCGCGTACGTATGTTTTTCGTCGTTGTTATCGGTTTAATTTTGTTATAAAAATCAAATAAAAATCAGATTGCAAATAAATGTTTTTTTAATCAATGTTTTTACAAAGTCAACTTTGTTACACATCTGGACAAAAAATAAATACCAAAAAAAGTACAAAGATTAAAAGTAAATTAAAAATAAAGCTGGCAGCAGCATTTGAGGAGTGAAGCCAAATGTCCCTTCTTCTTGCTCCCTTGTTTTTTTTTTTCCAAAATCAGCAGCAACCAAGCAGCTTTGGGCAGCACCTCCTTTGCTGCCTTGTCTCCCACTACTCTGATTCTCTGCAAAATCATAACAGCAAGTTCTGTCCCATGAATTTACTACCCTATAAAAACGCAAAAACAGCAAACAGCAGGGGGGGAGGCACGCACGAATACAGTGACACAAAACACACATCCAGAGAAAACGAAAAACAACAGCAAAGGAGGGGGAAAGAACAGAGGCACAAAAACACACGATTTTGAGAAAACAGAAAAACAGTAAAGGAGAGGGAGCTACCTCTCCATCTGCGGTGGTCACCGCCGTGCACCACCACCGTGCGCCACCACAGAAACCACCCTCCACAGCGCACCCCCCTTTTATTCTCTCTCTTCGGGCACCGCAACCAAAACCTCAAACACCGTCCCATACCCCCCACTGCCGTACTACCACCATCTGCCACCACCACTCAAAACCACCACCAAAACCGACCGTTCCCTTTTCCTCTTCACACTACCACCACCCACCAACAACCACAGCGCACCCCACCACCGCCAACGGAACTGTACCACCACCAACGCGTCACCACACACCACTAACCCACCGCCCCGTGGCTTAAAGCGACGCGCGGAGAGGGGAGAGTATAGCGGTCTCGGAGATGAGTACCGATCGGTGAGAAAAAAAGGCGAACTTAGGTTGCGGTGAGGAGAGGAGATTCGGTGAAGAGAAGAAGAACAGAGCTGAGGTGGAGAGGTTGAGAACGGTGGAGAAGTTGAGAACGGAGGAGAGGAAGGGAACGGGTGGGTCGCGATAGGTATGGTGGACGAAAACTGAGTTCAGGGTAGAGAGAAATCAGAGAGGAAAACGACGCTGAGTGGTGAAGAGGGGAGGATCGGTGGCTATGGGGGAGAGGAAAGCGAGGTCAGAGTTCTTGGGGAGAGTTGAGAAGGGCGCTGTGAGGAAGGAGAAGAGGATTGGCGTGGAAGAGGAGACCACGGCGCCGTGAGAGGGGAAGAGGAGATTAGGGATTGAAATTAGGGTTTCATTTTAAGTTTAGCTTTTATAGTAGGCCCCTTTTTTACGTTTACAACCTACACCCCCTCCTTCTAATCACTGCAACCCCTTGGAAAGCCCACATTTTCGTGGGTTAGCAAGCCTTATAGTGGGCTGGGCTGCTGCTAAATGCACCTCGTCGTTTTACTCATACAACCCCCCCTGTTTCTAAATACACACACCATTTTACTACTGCACCCCTGTTTCTCCTTTTAAAAAATATCTCTTTTGCTTAAATAAGTATTTTCTTTCACAAACCTTTTTCTTTCCAAATAACAAATAAATGTTTTTCTAAACATAGAAATGGTTCGTTACAAATGGTCACTCTGAGCTTAGCTCGTTTGACCGTTAATAACAGCTTTAGTTTTCAAACGAGCTATGAGTGACGACCACTCTGAGTTTTGCTTGTTTGGTCGTCACGAATACCTCTTTCAATTTCAAAATAAATAAAAACACCAACAGACAAATATTTTCTACCAAGAACTACGTGTGATTTGATTCTCTACCAGGAGATACGTAGGAGCAGAGGGCGGCCGACCTCTGTCAATTGCATTAATAAAAAACCCTTTTTTTTTCTTTTAATTCACTTCTCTCCTTTTTCTCAAAATACAAAAATAACTAACTGTTTATCATGTCTTTTCTATTTATTATTATTATTAGGGTAAAAACCTTATTTTTGAATTAATAAATGTTTACACATTTAGTTAAAAGGTAACCTTCCTTAGGAAGGATGTCGTAGGGTGCTAATACCTTCCTTACGCATAAACGACTCCCGAGCCTAAATCTGGTCCGCAAGACCCCTTTTTCCACTCAATAGGGATTTTCCAATGTTTGCCCTTAAACTAAAACTTTGGTGGCGGCTTCGTTTCAAGAACTTCGAAGAATCCCTCCTCCGGATTTTTCGGTCGCTACAGCTGGCGACTTCACTGGGGACCTATTAAGAGAGTCAAGCCTAGTTAACTAAATGTGTAAGTTTTATTAGCTTTATATTTTGTTTTTACCCTTATGCTTATTTTATTTATTTATTAGCATTTCTTCATATTATTGAACCTTAGGGTAGACGACTCTCTTGTTATTATTGTTGAATATCTTTTTCAGCTTGGCTAGTTTAGGTATTTTGCCCTCATCACACACCTCACTTACACTTTTGCACACACTCTTGAGTGGGGCCCTATACCCGGGTCTGCAAATAACCTAGGACGAGTGGAGATTATTAGTGACAGTCATTCTGGATTTTATCTGTCTGACTCTCATGAAAGTCTCAACCAGAGTACGCTCTTTCATGGTATCCCACACCAGGTAACTCGTTATCGTTGTGGATCATATCATAAATGAGATTTTAGCTCTGGAGACCTTTGTGAGGAAGTGAATAGAGCCACCTGAGAGATTGATCACATAAGCAACCCTAGACCATGTTGAAAATCCCAATTTAGACATGACCCACCTAGGACACAGGGGCATTATACTTACCCTCCCTATTAATCTGGTTAGCGGTTCTCCACGAATAAAATCACTCACAAAAAAAAAACATTTCATGTTTCCTTCATTTGCCTGCACATGAGGCGACATCACTCATTCCATCCATCATACAAAAGTCACCATGCATTCAGAATAAAATAAAATCACTCTTATGTATCCCATTATCATTGCACTACCATACATCCCATCATATTTAAAATATCAAAAACATCAACTTTTTTTATTTGTCCATTTTATCCTAGTTGCATCATCTCTCATACTCATACATCGCATTGCTATTATAAAAATTTATTTTTAAATGCATCATCTTCATGCATCATAAAAAACAAAGAAAAAAGTCATTTATTCCTATCCATCTCAAATGCATCAGTCCTTCAACATGCGTCAAAACAAAATTATAAATTTCTTCATCATTCATCACCCAATAGCATTTTGTTAGCTTTTTATTTTTGAAGCATAAAAAAAAAGGATAAACCATCACTCATTTCATTCATCTCCATTGTTGCTCATGTACAACAAACGTCCATATGTTCATGCATTATAATTCAAAGAAAACATATAAAAAAATTACCATTCATTCATACTAAAATCATCATTCCATGAGCATTCCATTGTTGTCGCACTATCATGCATCGCGAAGATATTATTTTTTCAAAATTGCATCCATCTTGCATATCTGTACACCAAAAAAACATTACCCCCATATTATATAAATGTTATGTTCATTACTCCTTTCCACGCATTAAAAAAGTCGCTGCGAGTGTAATGCATTTTGTTTCCTCGCACACAAAAAAAAGTAATTTTTACCCATATAACGTTAGCATATCATTTGATCAAAAAACCAGCATCATATTTAACATGCACCGACATTCATTCATAATCATTCAAAATCATGATCACATAGCGTAGGCATCACATCATTTGTAAAGTCATGAACTACATTTCAAAAAAAATATCATTCATACATCATTTTCCCTCGTGTTGTCATCCTAGTTTAAATGCAACAATTTCATATTCATGTGTCATTTCCCAAATAAAACAAAAAAATCATTTCATTATATTTGTATCATTCGTCATCCAATAAATCAAAAATAAGAGTCTGCATGCATGTTGCACTGCCTCTCGAAAAATAAAAACAATTGCATTAGGATCAAACATTTATTTCATCATGCATACATGCATTCGCATTTTTTCATACATGTCTATCATCATGGGCATTATATTTTGCTAGAAAATAAAAAACCATCATAGAACGAGTCACTTGTTTTCATATACATCTCGTTCTCATGGTACTAACATGCATATCATCCTCCAACTTTCATCATCTTGCATACTCAAAGATATACTATATTCGTTACTCTTCTTCATGCATAGAAAAATAAAAATAAAGACAAAAGCTATTCATTCCTAAATGCATTAGTCATCTAACATACATCATTTCCAGAATAAAATAAAAATTAAGAAAATCACCTTCCTCGCATCTGCATCATGCAACGTTATTCGTCCATTCATACATTGCATTTTTTTCATGAAAAAGAAAAAATAAAAAAAAAACATGATCACAATTAAAAAAAATTGATAAATAACTGGATATCTCATGTAGCATGCACAAAAACCATCATCAAATAATATAGGCATTTCGTCATTTGCAACATCATGAAATGCATGAAAAACATAGCATTCACACACATTTTCACTCATCCACACCTCATCTATACACCGTTTCAACATGCATCATTTCAAAGATCATGTCATCATTTTCGCATCATTCAAAGATACGTATTTAGCATTTCATTCTGATGCATGAAAGAGGCTCTGCATCGGTAACGTGCTGCATTGCCTCCTAAAATTATTTAGAATAACTGACATTTCCAAGTGATCATTCATGCACGCATTTCATGCATTCGCATCTGCATTTTCGTCATTTTTCACCTGGTGTTCCTTCATGCATTAGGACACAAGGTGCATTTAACTTGATTATTCTTGTTGCGTGAGCGTAGTTAGTCTTTCAACTAGAAAATAAAAATTATCATGCACGGTCATCGTTTTCACATGCATCTCATCATCTAGAAAATAACAAAATATCATATTTTTTATTTTACTTCATCTTGCATAAGCCACGCGCCAAAATAAGAAAATAATATCACCTTGATATTATAAAAAAAATTACATTCATTCATTATTTCATTACTCCTCTTCATGCATCATGAAGAAACCAAAACAAAAGTCATTCATTCTCATGCATCTCAAAAACAGCTCCTTCATGCGTCATAAAGAACAAAAACAAAAGTCATTTATTCCTCTCACATCCATCTCAAGGGCATTAATCCTCTCACATGCATTAAAACAAAATTAGGATTTGCTTCATTTTCTTCTATTCTTGCATGATTCAATAGTTTTTTTTGTTGTTGTCTTGTTAGCCTCTCACTCTAGTTGAAATTTTAAAAAAAAGATAATAAGTAAAAAAATAAAAAATAAAAATCACACACTTTCTTAAAGTATGATTACGCATTTCATTCACCTGCATCATTGTCTGTGTACAACATCCATATGTTCATGCATTCTGCTTTATTCAAATAATTTTTCCAAAAAAATAAAAAATGAAACTCATAAGTTTTTTGACATGCTGTTTGATGAGAGACGAAGCCTTCTTGAAAATATATTTTAATCGATTCCTCTTCCTTGGAAAATGTGGCCATACCCTAACTTGATTCACCAACAACAAGTTCTCCACTCATACCTACCACATTTATGGAAACCATCCATCCACTTAACCTTTCAATGGAATTCACTGATGACTCATTCACCATCATGGTCACTACAATATTGACCGTATCATCTTCAAACCCTTGCTCCCCTAGGCTTGAACCTTAGCCACTGTGTGCCCCACCAAGGGCATCAGCCAACATATATCTCACACCTGTGATAAGAAGCTTAAATGTCTATTTTGTTGACTTGCGTGGTTTTGACAATTAAAATTGTTCTATCTTAAGCGGTGTTAACTCTTCATGAAGCATTTGCAAAATGAACTAACATGACATGTGTGTTTACCCTTGTTTGAGTCAGTTATCCTACCCCCGTCTTTCCGCCACTTCCAAAACCAGACCCAACCATCCATAAAAGGCCCAGTCCCCACAAGAGTATTTCATTCGCTTTCCCCCGGTGATGAAATTTCACGAATAACACTTTGTACGCTCCATACTGGGGCAGAGTAATGATCACTAAGTTTTTCTGCTAGCATTCTAAACACTCGTGCAAGTCCTTTGAGTAGAAAAAAAAAACACAAAAGAGATCCAAAAAAGAAAAGCCCGTTAGGTTGAAAACTCGCGAGAGCAGCCTGAGCAAAAATTAGGGCATAAAAAATAATAAATAAAGAAAAGCAAATATATTAAAATGAAGTTTTGTCCCATAGTTACAATTTCAAGAAAATAAGCAATCATGATTTGAATTGGAGTTTGGCCATTTTCCTATATCCAAAAATCCAAAAAAAGAGAAATGCCCTTTGCTACCCACTTCGAGCCAAAAAAATCAAAATCTTTCAAACACCTTAGACAAGGATCAATCCCATGTCTAACAGCTCGCTCAGCTCGAAAGAAAAAAGAAAAAAGTCACAAAAAGTGAAATAAAAAAAAAGAGGATCGAAAAATCTTGAAAACCAAAAAAGTAGAATTTGTGAGCTGACACTTCACACCATCGAGCATGTAAAAGATCATTGTCTGAAATAAACCCTCAAACACTTCCTTTGGCCTAAGCGTCCTATCCTCCATAAACCCTCAAATGCGCTACAACCCTAAAACAGGTTCATTCTACCATGAAGCGCATAAAAGATTCTTTGTCTCAACCAACCCTGAACACCCTCAGAAGCAAAGTAATCATTTCCTTCATGAATCATTAGCCATTAGCCATATTACAATCCTAAGGCCTATTCTGATCAGTGATTGGTTGCTTCAATTTTTCTCAAAGCTTATACTATAGGACAAAATAATCAGAATAATTTATTTGCTCAAAAAAAAAAAAACAGAGAGAAAAATATTATTACAAAAGAAAATAAGAAAAAAGAACTTAAAAGGGCTTGCACGCTCGAAGTTCATCAAAAGAAGATAACAGTGATCATCAACAAAGTGATTTTTCATCAAACCAAAAACTCTTGACTGTCTTAGCTTGTGGAATCCTTCCCAAGGGAAACCACAAACCCCTACTAAGGCAGTTACTTGACTTATCATATCAAAATGGGGCAATCCCCCACCCTCCATTCCACTCAAACTCAGGGAGATTTTTTTTGCATCCCCAAAATACCCTCATCTTTCCCCCCGTTCATATAGTCGTACCAGACTAATTTCCAACCCATTATTCTAACTTTACCCCTGTCACAATCCCACTCGAGATGGGGCAATCTTCACCTTTCATGGATTGGGGCAACCTTGTCCTCTTGTAGACCGGGGCATCATATCCCTCGGCCCGAAATAATCCTTCTGCCTCTCATTCCATTCATTCCTAGCCACGCGTCACCCCAATACCTGCACAGTTCCCAATCCCCCAACCAGTCTATATCCTTAGTTGTCATTGTCCTCCCTAGACAAAGGCAGACTGTTTCACTCCCCACTATTTGAAGTCAAAATTGGGGCAGTCAAACATTTTTACCTTGGGGCAAGCTTATCTCTCATAAGTTTGAGCCAATTAACCTCATCCTCCACTCCACTCATGTGTCACGCTTGACTATACCCTACATTTCTTGAACCCTGAGTCAACTGGCACATTCATTTGCATTCGCACTGTTTTTCATATTTATTAAGCAAATGCTTCAAAGAGAGAGACACACAATAATGACAATCCCTCTAAGTTGACATCTTAGACTTGAAAGCTTAGCCATCATGGGTCATCATAACCAAATGAGAACCCATCTGCAAATACACATCTCGATCTCTAGAAATGGCACTAATACATTGCTGCAAGCCACACTTTTCAAGATGACAATCTTGAGCTTACCAGAGTTCAAGTCCAAGCCATCAAAAATCTTTCTTCCAAGGAACGATCAATTCAGAATGTTTAGCTCTCTGTTTCCAACATCAAAAGTTTCGTTTCACATCAAACATTTTTGCATCCTTACAAAACAAAAAGTGTTGTTACCAACAAATCATGCATTAGACATGTCCTCATTATTCTAGAAGTAAACCTTGCATCTGATCATACTCATCACCACTTTCTCATGCAAGTATTGTACGTGCATTCACATTCAACTAGTTTTTGCCTACACAATTTTGCTTCTTTCGCATTACACATTGCGTATCCATACATGCATACCCGTACATAACATGTATTGCTTCAATAAAAAGCCGAACGTCGGTCTCATTATTACCCAAAGTCTGTCTGCATCCCAATCAATCATATCATAGCATCGCACCATGCATCCATGCACTTCCCTTTACTCACCATGGCGTTTGCATCAAAATATTACATACCTATCATATTCGCATTCTCATTTCATGTATTCATCAAAGCGAAAAGATAAAAAACCTCCCACATCCCAACAAACATCCAATCATTGCATCATACAACATCAAGTCATGCGGCTACCACAACCCTTCATCTAAGCATTACGTGTGCACGTTCATTCATTCATTCATTCATGAAAAGGGGCAAAACAAGAGAAAACCAAAAAGGCAAAAATTATCCACATTGCACCTGTTACTCCCACCAAAGTATAGATCATTCCATGATGCAACCAGCAGTACATTCGTATTCGCATGTCATCTACCGTCGCATACACGGCTTATCAATTTCTGTTTTCGATCAACTTCAGCGTCCATCATCCACGGGCTTTTTGTAGTCCATTTACTTTCGCATTGCACATTCATCACATTGCATACATATAACTTTTTTTTGGTAGACGTGCCAAGTGCCGGTCTCGTCATTGCCAAAAAGCTTTCTACACCACCAATCATATCATTTGCTATGCATTCATGTGTTTCCTTTTATTCGCCGTAGCATTTGTATCAAAGTATTATATACGCATCATGTTCACATTCGCATTGCATGCATCAAGAAAAGAAGCAAAAATAAATAAGAAATAGCAAAAAGAAAAGTCCATTCATTGCATCACACCAAAAATTAATCACTACAGTCACATCCACATTTCATGCACCGTTGTCGACTTTCTCATTCCATCGGGTTCAACACCCATGGTATACCCATTTTATTCATCATCCCCAGATACCAATCATTGCACGTTCATCACATTACACGCATGACATTGTTTGCTTCGGTAGACGTGTCAAGTGCCGGTCTCATCGTTGCCCCTAAAAAAGAGTTTTTTTTACATCACTAATCATATCTTTGTACCATGCATGGCATTCGCGTCAAAGCATTACATTTGCATCTCATTCACACTTTGCATTTCATACACTCATATACCAAGAAAAAAGAGAAAAGCAAAAAAGACAAAAAGAGAAAAATTGCTCATCATTCCACCAAAATCAATCAGCACGACCACATTCCTACTTTATCTGCATTCACATACGTTGGTTGTCAACCTCCATGTTCCATCAACTTCAACTCACATCATCTGCCACATTTCATTCATCATACCACCAGATATCGATCATTGCACATGCTTACATTGCATGCACGCATACATCATCCATTGCATCCTTAAATGCGGTCAAATATAGATATTTGTATCCGTCAAGATAGATTCAAATTATAATGTTAGCACTGAGCCTAGCATCAGCCTTTTAGACCCCCAGCGGTCCTTCAGAGCCCAAGCGCTCCTTCAGACCAACAATGGTCCTTCAATCCAGATCGCACGTCGCGTTATCGAGCAACCGACGGATCATCCGGCCCCAGGCCCTTCAGACTAGCTGTGTCCGCCTAAAAAACACAGTGCACGTCCTTCGAGGTGCGCAAATCAGGTCAACGACCTGACCTTGCCCCATGGCCGCTCGAAAAAGGCCACCCCCAAGCAGACCGTTTTACTAGTACCGCTGCTAGTTTGCGCTCCATCAGACCCATTGGTCCATCAGGCTTAGGCATGCCCTTCAGACCTCGTCGGTCCTTCAGTTTAACTCCAATCAATGCGCCAAGCATCGACTGCGAATTAGACCATCAGAGCCCAGTGCTCCTTCAGATCCCCGGTGATCCTTATTTACTTTTGTTCTATGTAAACCCATTTTTTTTATGATTTTCTCAAAAAGAAAAGGTTTTGACAAAATTAGTGTCTTTTTATCTTTATTTCTATTTTACTCGAGAAATTTGGAAGCCTTTCATATTTCCTAGTATAATATAAATAAAGAGGGGCAGCTGTCATACCCTAATTTTGTCCGGCTATTTTAAAACTAGAAAATCCAAAATATTGTTTTTGTCGTTTATGTGTGTCGTTCCCAGTCGTGTATATGCGTGTTACTTCTCATTGTGCGCGCGTGCGATTTTTAATAATGTACACCTTTTTTTGTCCTCGTTGCGAACGCGTGTTCGCGTCTCGTTGTGTACGGTTGTTTATTTTAGTACGCGGATTCACGTATTCTCATTGTGGACGCGCATTCGCGTCTTGTCGCGTACGTATGTTTTTCGTCGTTGTTATCGGTTTAATTTTGTTATAAAAATCAAATAAAAATCAGATTGCAAATAAATGTTTTTTTAATCAATGTTTTTACAAAGTCAACTTTGTTACACATCTGGACAAAAAATAAATACCAAAAAAAGTACAAAGATTAAAAGTAAATTAAAAATAAAGCTGGCAGCAGCATTTGAGGAGTGAAGCCAAATGTCCCTTCTTCTTGCTCCCTTGTTTTTTTTTTCCAAAATCAGCAGCAACCAAGCAGCTTTGGGCAGCACCTCCTTTGCTGCCTTGTCTCCCACTACTCTGATTCTCTGCAAAATCATAACAGCAAGTTCTGTCCCATGAATTTACTACCCTATAAAAACGCAAAAACAGCAAACAGCAGGGGGGGAGGCACGCACGAATACAGTGACACAAAACACACATCTAGAGAAAATGAAAAACAACAGCAAAGGAGGGGGAAAGAACAGAGGCACAAAAACACACGATTTTGAGAAAACAGAAAAACAGTAAAGGAGAGGGAGCTACCTCTCCATCTGCGGTGGTCACCGCCGTGCACCACCACCGTGCGCCACCACAGAAACCACCCTCCACAGCGCACCCCCCTTTTATTCTCTCTCTTCGCGCACCGCAACCAAAACCTCAAACACCGTCCCATACCCCCCACTGCCGTACTACCACCATCTGCCACCACCACTCAAAACCACCACCAAAACCGACCGTTCCCTTTTCCTCTTCACACTACCACCACCCACCAACAACCACAGCGCACCCCACCACCGCCAACGGAACTGTACCACCACCAACGCGTCACCACACACCACTAACCCACCGCCCCGTGCCTTAAAGCGACGCGCGGAGAGGGGAGAGTATAGCGGTCTCGAAGATGAGTACCGATCGGTGAGAAAAAAAGGCGAACTTAGGTTGCGGTGAGGAGAGGAGATTCGGTGAAGAGAAGAAGAACAGAGCTGAGGTGGAGAGGTTGAGGACGGTGGAGAAGTTGAGAACGGAGGAGAGGAAGGGAACGGGTGGGTCGCGATAGGTATGGTGGACGAAAACTGAGTTCAGGGTAGAGAGAAATCAGAGAGGAAAACGACGCTGAGTGGTGAAGAGGGGAGGATCGGTGGCTATGGGGGAGAGGAAAGCGAGGTCAGAGTTCTTGGGGAGAGTTGAGAAGGGCGCTATGAGGAAGGAGAAGAGGATTGGCGTGGAAGAGGAGACCACGGCGCCGTGAGAGGGGAAGAGGAGATTAGGGATTGAAATTAGGGTTTCATTTTAAGTTTAGCTTTTATAGTAGGCCCCTTTTTTACGTTTACAACCTACACCCCCTCCTTCTAATCACTGCAACCCCTTGGAAAGCCCACATTTTCGTGGGTTAGCAAGCCTTATAGTGGGCTGGGCTGCTGCTAAATGCACCTCGTCGTTTTACTCATACAACCCCCCCTGTTTCTAAATACACACACCATTTTACTACTGCACCCCTGTTTCTCCTTTTAAAAAATATCTCTTTTGCTTAAATAAGTATTTTCTTTCACAAACCTTTTTCTTTCCAAATAACAAATAAATGTTTTTCTAAACATAGAAATGGTTCGTTACAAATGGTCACTCTGAGCTTAGCTCGTTTGACCGTTAATAACAGCTTTAGTTTTCAAACGAGCTATGAGTGACGACCACTCTGAGTTTTGCTTGTTTGGTCGTCACGAATACCTCTTTCAATTTCAAAATAAATAAAAACACCAACAGACAAATATTTTCTACCAAGAACTACGTGTGATTTGATTCTCTACCAGGAGATACGTAGGAGCAGAGGGCGGCCGACCTCTGTCAATTGCATTAATAAAAAACCCTTTTTTTTTCTTTTAATTCACTTCTCTCCTTTTTCTCAAAATACAAAAATAACTAACTGTTTATCATGTCTTTTCTATTTATTATTATTATTAGGGTAAAAACCTTATTTTTGAATTAATAAATGTTTACACATTTAGTTAAAAGGTAACCTTCCTTAGGAAGGATGTCGTAGGGTGCTAATACCTTCCTTACGCATAAACGACTCCCGAGCCTAAATCTGGTCCGCAAGACCCCTTTTTCCACTCAATAGGGATTTTCCAATGTTTGCCCTTAAACTAAAACTTTGGTGGCGGCTTCGTTTCAAGAACTTCGAAGAATCCCTCCTCCGGATTTTTCGGTCGCTACATTTCTCAAAACTCCTTTGGGCACTATCATCACCATCACCTTGGCGCCCTAGGCGCCTATGCACACACCCACCCTGTAACACCCCTTTTCTAATAACCTTACTTTTTAATAAAATCAGAGTTCCTTTTTTTTTTTGAAAATCATTTAAGCGAGTGCTACACTTACATCATAAAAATCAACCACTTCACTTTTCACAGTTCGGTTCAAAACACAAGGTACATAGCACCATAAACAAAAAAACGTTTAGTTCGCATCAACTAAATTCAATCACCACCAGCAGCGGAATAATAATGAGTTCTAACAATAAAAACCAATACATCACCAATAAAAATCTAACGGTTAATGAAAATAACACATAAACATAGGACACCCCCCCTGGTGCTACGTATCAGAGCGTGACACTTCCTACCAGACGAAGGCATAAGGGAAACCTTCACTCGTTATTACCTGCACGTTGCCGACATAAGAAGCAACATAAAAGCAGTAGGGTGAGTCTCTTTTCATAATTAATAGCATATGGGAATTAAGCAGTGCATAGGAAAAGGGAAACAGACACACCAATTCACAACAAAGGCAATAACCACATCACAGTTACATTCACCAAACAACAATGCAAAAGGTATGGTTATGCATGAAATGCAACCCAAACTCCACGGGCACATGCATGTCGGATCCGTCACCAAATACAAATAGGCCGTAGCCTCTGCTCACCAAATAAAACTAGGCCGAAGCCTCTGCTCACCAATTAAAATTAGGCCGTGGCCTCTGCTCACCAATAATGCACATGATTTCATGAGGTGTTATGGAAATGCATCACAACACACTACAATTAAATAAAATCACCATTTCATTCAGCTCACCATTTTAATTCATAATCTCACCATAGTGCATTAATCAGCTCACCAAATTTAAATTAGGCCGAAGCCTCTGCTCACCAATCTCACCTTATCACACTCACCAATTCAGCCCACCACTCACACCAACACCAATTCAAATAGACCAATTTAGGATATTGACACGACATAGGGAAAGTGGATAAAAACAGCCATTTGGACACTTGAACACCATCAGCCCAGAAACACCAGTAAAATAACTTATTTTTGTATAAAATTGGAACAATTGGATAGACACTGAAATTAGCTTTGAAACGCAATTTGAACCGTTAAATTTGGATAACCGAGTCAAAAGTTACATTAAAAACAAAATAGGAAAAATACTTAGACATCCTGGAAACTGGCGCATGGGCGCTGGGCGCCCAGGAGCAACACGGGGCTTGGCGCATGGGCGCTTGGCGCCCAGGGAAGGCAACACGCGTAGGCGCATGGCGCCCAGGAACAACACGCGCATAGGCGCTCGGCGCCCAGGGAACAGCAGCGCGCATAGGCGCTTTGCGCCCAGCACAGCAACACGGCGCCCAGGCACTAGGCGCCTAAGACCAACATGCAACAAAACTCATTTTACTTCGAAATTGATTTTACACGAGCCAATTGCTCAGAATATGAGAACCCAATAAAAATTTTGTCAAAAAGTTAACAGCATTTTTGGCGCCCATGCACTAGGCACCTAGTGAAAACACGCAACCCAACTCTTTTGTTGCCCAAAATCATTTTGCACGAGCCATTTTACCTGAATATGAAAACCTGAAACCAATTTTTACAAAACCATCACCAGAACATTGGGACCCTTGGCGCCCATGACACAAGCACCTAGCGCCAAAGCTGGCAGCACAGTGACACAGAACACAGCAACACAGTGGCAACAGGCACAGCAACACAGTGACACAGAACACAGCAACACAGGGGCAACAGAATTTGGGAAACTGGCGCAGGCACACTGCTGGGCGTCTGGCGCCCATGACTAAGGCGCAGAACACAAAATCCAGCAACACACATATGGCGCCCAAGGCGCCTAGGAGCTTCCAAAACCAGAATTTTTCACTTTCAATCACCAATTTAAATTCACCAAACACTCAATTATATATATATATGATTCAAGTGTAACCATGATTCTCAATTTCACCAAGTAAGCATCAATAAGTCATATATTCAAACATATGATATCCAATTCGCATTAGCAACAACTCAAACATCAATCATGCGATTTTCAACATAGCAATTCAACATCAAGCATCACAATACTATAAATTACTCATCAACATCACAATTCATTCATGGAAACTACCCTAGAACCCTAACCCTAAGCATCACCAATTCGCATAAATTATTAAAAACAAAAAGAGGACCCCCTAACCTTATGGAAGTCGAAAATTGCTAGCAAAGCTCCAAGGAAAATGCAAGGCTCCAATCAAGCTCTTCCTCCTCTTGAGTGATTCGCCCCCTTTCTCTTCTTCTCCTCTTCACTTCGCACTTCTCCTCTTCTCACTCTCTCTTTTACGTTTCTTTTTCCTTCTTTTCACAATAGAGTAGAAAAAATGAAAACTAACTCTAAGACCCCTTGTGAGTCGAATTCTTTGACTAGGCAATGGGCTACGGGCCTAATTGTGGATCACGGGCCCTTGCTCGCACCACTCAATTCGTGACAACACCTCCTAATAAATAAAATAAAATAATTAAACCTTGAATTATTTAATTAATTAAATAAATATTGTAAGCCTTAAATAACTTAATTAAATAAATAATTAAATTATTTTGGGGCGTTACAACTCTCCCCCACTTAGAATATTTCGTCCTCGAAATTACCTGAATCAAACAACTCCGGATATGCTTCCCGCATCTTACTCTCCAGCTCCCAAGTCATACTCTCACCAGCAGCTCCTAACCAAACCACTTTCACCAAAAGAATTTCCTTCCCTCTCAGAGTCTTCACTTCTCTATCTTCAATCCGCACAGGCATAGTCTCCACAGTGAGATTATCCCGCACCTCTACTTCATCCATCTGAATCACATGAGATGAGTCCGGAACATAATTTCGAAGCTGTGACACGTGAAACACGTCATGCAAGTTCAAAAGATTAGGCGGCAAGGCCACCCTATAGGCAACACTTCCCACTCTCTCCGTAATCTGATACGGACCAATGAAACGGGGAGTTAACTTCTTTGATTTCAAGGCACGCCCAACACCAGTCACCGGAGTGACTCTCAGGAACACATGATCACCGGCCTGAAACTCTAAATCCTTCCTTCTCTTATCATGATAGCTCTTTTGTCGACTCTGCGACGCTTTCATCTTCTCACGGATTAATTTTACCTTCTCAGTTGTTTCTCGCACAATCTCAGGCCCCAACACTGCACTCTCCCCAGATTCATACCAACACAACGGAGTCCTACATCTCCGACCATACAACGCCTCAAACGGTGCCATACCAATACTAGAGTGAAAACTGTTGTTGTAGGTGAACTCTATCAACGGAAGATGAGAATCCCATGAACCTCCCTGCTCAAGAACACATGCTCTCAACAAGTCCTCTAACGACTGAATAGTCCTCTCCGTCTGACCATCTGTCTGCGGATGATAAGCGGAGCTCAACCTCAACTTAGAACCCAAAGCTTCTTGCAAACTTCTCCAAAATTCAGATGTGAATCTTGGATCTCTATCAGATACAATACTAAGCGGAACGCCATGCAACTTCACAATTGTTTTGATGTAGATCTCTGCCAACTTTGGAACTGGATAAGTCATATTAATTGGTAAGAAATGAGCAGACTTTGACAACCTGTCCACAACCACCCATATAGCATCAAACCCTCTCACTGTATTTGGCAAACCAGTCACAAAATCCATGGAAATGCTATCCCATTTCCATTCCGGAACTTCTAATGGTTGCATCAACCCCGCGGGCTTCTGATGCTCAATCTTAGACTTCTGACAAGTCAGACAAGAATACACAAACTGTGCCACATCCTTCTTCATACCAGGCCACCAGAACATTTTCTTCAAATCTTGGTACATTTTCGTAGCCCCTGGATGAATACTCAACTTGCTCCTATGGCTCTCCTCAAGAATCATTCTCTTCATCTCAGCATCATCAGGAATGCAGATCCTATCTCTGAATCTCAATACACCTTGGAAGTCTAACTTGAAATCTCCATTCACAGCTTGATCATTCACAACTAACAGGTCTACCAACTTTACATCTGACTTTTGGGCTTCTCGAACACTAACCAAAAATTCATTGCCAATCTTCAACATTCCCAATCTGACACTCCGCGGTGTCACTTCACAAACCAGACTCATGTCCCGAAACTGCTCAATCAACTCTAACTCTTTCACCATCATAGCCGACATATGCAAACTCTTCCGACTTAAAGCATCAGCCACGACATTAGCTTTGCCGGGGTGATAGTTCAAGTCGAAATCATAATCCTTCAGCAATTCTAACCAACGCCTCTGTCTCATATTCAGCTCCTTCTGATCGAATAAGTATTTCAAACTCTTATGGTCACTAAACACTTCAAATCTAGTACCATACAGATAGTGCCTCCAAATTTTCAGCACAAACACGATTGCAGCCAGCTCTAAATCATGAGTAGGGTAGTTCTTCTCATGGGTCCTCAACTGTCTGGACGCATAAGCTACTACCTTACCCTCTTGCATCAATACACCTCCCAAACCCATCTTGGAAGCATCGCAATATACTACAAACGGTTGATCCGGAACAGGCAAAGTCAAAACGGGCGATGTGGTCAACCTCTTCTTCAACTCATTGAAGCTCTCCTCACAGCGTGCATCCCACACAAAAGCTTTTCCCTTACATGTCAATTGAGTCAACGGAAGTGCTAATTTCGAGAAACCTTCAATAAATCTCCTGTAATAACCAGCTAATCCCAAGAAGCTTCTAATCTCTGCCTCACCTCTATCCACCAATCATCAGCTTCCTCTGCCAGCGTATGGGTACCATACCTGACCTTCTGCGCATCGTTACAATCCATGACCCGAAATATCCTTTCAATCTCTTTCAGCCATGCTAGAGCACCATCTGGATTATACTTGCCCTTAAAGACGGGTGGATTCTCCCTCTGGAACGTGGCCAAACTGCGAGTCCCAGCATTTTCAGCACCATTTTGCTGGTTCCCAACAGCCTGAGCCATAGCCTGCAAAGCAGCAGCAAGAGCAGCGTCGTTCCTCCCAGTCATTTCAAACTATCACTGCAGCACAAACAGAAATTTAGAACTAATCTAACAATTCTATTTGTCATAAGACACTATGACAGGACGACTTGGCCGGACAGACCGAACTGCTCTGATACCACTAATGTAACACCCCTTTTCTAATAACCTTACTTTTTAATAAAATCAGAGTTCCTTTTTTTTTTTTTTTGAAAATCATTTAAGCGAGTGCTACACTTACATCATAAAAATCAACCACATCACTTTTCACAGTTCGGTTCAAAACACAAGGTACATAGCACCATAAACAAAAAAACGTTTAGTTCGCATCAACTAAATTCAATCACCACCAGCAGCGGAATAATAATGAGTTCTAACAATAAAAACCAATACATCACCAATAAAAATCTAACGGTTAATGAAAATAACACATAAACATAGGACACCCCCCCTGGTGCTACGTATCAGAGCGTGACACTTCCCACCAGACGAAGGCATAAGGGAAACCTTCACTCGTTATTACCTGCACGTTGCCGACATAAGAAGCAACATAAAAGCAGTAGGGTGAGTCTCTTTTCATAATTAATAGCATATGGGAATTAAGCAGTGCATAGGAAAAGGGGAACAGACACACCAATTCACAACAAAGGCAATAACCACATCACAGTTACATTCACCAAACAACAATGCAAAAGGTATGGTTATGCATGAAATGCAACCCAAACTCCACGGGCACATGCATGTCGGATCCGTCACCAAATACAAATAGGCCGTAGCCTCTGCTCACCAAATAAAACTAGGCCGAAGCCTCTGCTCACCAATTAAAATTAGGCCGTGGCCTCTGCTCGCCAATAATGCACATGATTTCATGAGGTGTTATGGAAATGCATCACAACACACTACAATTAAATAAAATCACCATTTCATTCAGCTCACCATTTTAATTCATAATCTCACCATAGTGCATTAATCAGCTCACCAAATTAAAATTAGGCCGAAGCCTCTGCTCACCAATCTCACCTTATCACACTCACCAATTCAGCCCACCACTCACACCAACACCAATTCAAATAGACCAATTTAGGATATTGACACGACATAGGGAAAGTGGATAAAAACAGCCATTTGGACACTTGAACACCATCAGCCCAGAAACACCAGTAAAATAATTTATTTTTGTATAAAATTGGAACAATTGGATAGACACTGAAATTAGCTTCGAAACGCAATTTGAACCGTTAAATTTGGATAACCGAGTCAAAAGTTACATTAAAAACAAAATAGGAAAAATACTTAGACATCCTGGAAACTGGCGCATGGGCGCTGGGCGCCCAGGAGCAACACGGGGCTTGGCGCATGGGCGCTTGGCGCCCAGGGAAGGCAACACGCGTAGGCGCATGGCGCCCAGGAACAACACGCGCATAGGCGCTCGGCGCCCAGGGAACAGCAGCGCGCATAGGCGCTTTGCGCCCAGCACAGCAACACGGCGCCCAGGCACTAGGCGCCTAAGACCAACATGCAACAAAACTCATTTTACTTCGAAATTGATTTTACACGAGCCAATTGCTCAGAATATGAGAACCCAATAAAAATTTTGTCAAAAAGTTAACAGCATTTTTGGCGCCCATGCACTAGGCACCTAGTGAAAACACGCAACCCAACTCTTTTGTTGCCCAAAATCATTTTGCACGAGCCATTTTACCTGAATATGAAAACCTGAAACCAATTTTTACAAAACCATCACCAGAACATTGGGACCCTTGGCGCCCATGACACAAGCACCTAGCGCCAAAGCTGGCAGCACAGTGACACAGAACACAGCAACACAGTGGCAACAGGCACAGCAACACAGTGACACAGAAACAGCAACACAGGGGCAACAGAATTTGGGAAACTGGCGCAGGCACACTGCTGGGCGCCTGGCGCCCATGACTAAGGCGCAGAACACAAAATCCAGCAACACACATATGGCGCCCAAGGCGCCTAGGAGCTTCCAAAACCAGAATTTTTCACTTTCAATCACCAATTTAAATTCACCAAACACTCAATTATATATATATATGATTCAAGTGTAACCATGATTCTCAATTTCACCAAGTAAACACCAATAAGTCATATATTCAAACATATGATATCCAATTCGCATTAGCAACAACTCAAACATCAATCATGCGATTTTCAACATAGCAATTCAACATCAAGCATCACAATACTATAAATTACTCATCAACATCACAATTCATTCATGGAAACTACCCTAGAACCCTAACCCTAAGCATCACCAATTCGCATAAATTATTAAAAACAAAAAGAGGACCCCCTAACCTTATGGAAGTCGAAAATTGCTAGCAAAGCTCCAAGGAAAATGCAAGGCTCCAATCAAGCTCTTCCTCCTCTTGAGTGATTCGCCCCCTTTCTCTTCTTCTCCTCTTCACTTCGCACTTCTCCTCTTCTCACTCTCTCTTTTACGTTTCTTTTTCCTTCTTTTCACAATAGAGTAGAAAAAATGAAAACTAACTCTAAGACCCCTTGTGAGTCGAATTCTTTGACTAGGCAATGGGCTACGGGCCTAATTGTGGATCACGGGCCCTTGCTCGCACCACTCAATTCGTGACAACACCTCCTAATAAATAAAATAAAATAATTAAACCTTGAATTATTTAATTAATTAAATAAATATTGTAAGCCTTAAATAACTTAATTAAATAAATAATTAAATTATTTTGGGGCGTTACACACCCAATTTGCGAAACCTCAAGCATTCCAACACACCAAATCGTAATTTCATGAATACACAAATGCCAAAAAATCATCAAACAAACGCATAGGTCGCATTCACCTCAATGTTCGAATCCAAACATCAATTCGCATATAGGCATACACATGTATATATATATATATATATATGAAATCATCATCACGGGCAAACCAAGAACATCAAGAAACATCAAAGAACATCAAGAAACAACATGGATCTAGTATAAACCCTAGATCTAGGACCTATCATGAGATCTATTAGATGGAAGGATAGAGCTCCCCTAACCTTTCAAGAAGAAGAATTCGAGCCTTAGGATGCAGTCACCAACAGAGCCTCAGCAACAATGGAGGTCTCCTTCCTCCTTGATCTTCGAATTCTCTTCTCTCTTGGCCGCCCTTGCTCTCTCTTTCTCACGCTCCTCTCTTTCTCTCTTGCTCTCTCTTTCAATTTCGCAACAACTAGCAACAACCCTAACCCCCTATGCGCTTGGCCACTTCGCTTATGACTTGAGTCATGGGCTTGGGCTTCTCACTTAAGCCCAAGTCCATTTAATTTGGCACCTCCACCTTCTGATACCACCTACACATATTAATATAACTTCTAATAATTAAATTATATTCAATTAATTAATTTACATTCCTAAATACTTAATTAATAAATTAATTAAATATTTAGGGTGTGACAACTCTCCCCCACTTAGAATATTTCGTCCTCGAAATTTACCCGATCAAATAACTCTGGGTAGGACTCTTGCATCTTGCTCTCCAGCTCCCAAGTCATACTCTCGCCGGCAGCTCCTAGCCAAACCACTTTCACTAATGCAATCTCTTTGCCTCTAAGCGCTTTCACTTCACGATCCTCAATCCGTACGGGCATCGTCTCCACCGTGAGATTATCCCGCACCTCCACATCATCCATATGGATCACATGAGATGGATCCGACACATACTTCCGAAGTTGCGACACATGAAATACGTCATGCAAATTCGAAAGATTTGGCGGTAAAGCCACTCTATAGGCCACATTTCCGATTCTTTCAGAAATCTGATAAGGACCAACAAATCGAGGAGTGAGCTTCTTCGATTTCAACGCTCGACCAACACCGGTAATAGGAGAAACCCTCAAGAACACATGCTCACCCTCCTGAAACTCTAAATCCTTCCTCCGCTTGTCATGATAACTCTTCTGACGACTCTGCGAAGCCTTCATCTTCTCACGGATCATCTTGATCTTCTCTGTAGTCTCCCGGACAATCTCCGGTCTCAACACTACACTCTCTCCCGACTCATACCAACACAATGGCGTTCTACACTTTCGACCATACAATGCTTCAAACGGTGCCATCCCGATACTGGAATGGTAACTGTTGTTATAGGTAAACTCAATCAACGCAAGGTAGGAATCCCATGAACCCCGCTCTTCCAATACACAAGCCCTCAACAAATCCTCCAACGACTGAATTGTCCTCTCTGACTGACCGTCTGTCTGAGGATGATACGCCGAACTCATTTTTAACTTTGAACCCAATTCCTTCTGCAAACCCGTCCAGAACTCAGAAGTGAACCTCGGATCCCTATCTGACACAATACTCTTCGGAACACCGTGCAACTTCACAATTTCTTTGACATAGACCTCTGCCAACCTCGACACCGGATAAGTGATATTAATAGGAATAAAGTGAGCAGACTTCGTTAACCTATCAACGATCACCCAAATAGCGTCATGACCCTTAACTGTATTCGGCAATCCCGTCACAAAGTCCATCGCAATGCTATCCCACTTCCACTCTGGAACCTCCAACGGTTGCATTAACCCTGCAGGCTTCTGATGCTCAACCTTAGATTTCTGACAGGTCAAACAGGCATACACAAACTGTGCCACATCTCTCTTCATACCATACCACCAAAACATCTTTTTCAGATCCTGATACATTTTCGTCGCTCCAGGATGGATACTCAACTTGCTACGGTGACCCTCCTCTAAAATTGCCTTTCTCATCTCCTCATCATCCGGAACACAGATCCTACCCCGGAACCTCAACACACCACTGGAATCTAATTTGAAATCTTCATCTTCAGACTGACCAACCCCATTAATTAAATCTACTAACTCGACATCTGTCTTCTGAACTTCCCTGATGCTGCCCAGGAAATCATTATCGATCTTTAACATTCCCAGCTTGACACTGCGAGGTGTCATTTTACAAACCAAACTCAAATCCCTGAATTCCTCGATCAACTCTAATTCTTTCACCATCATTGCCGACATATGCAAAGACTTTCTGCTTAAAGCATCAGCCACGACATTAGCTTTGCCGGGATGATAGTTCAAACCAAAGTCATAATCCTTCAAGAGCTCCAACCACCGACGCTGTCTCATATTCAACTCTTTCTGATCGAACAGATACTTTAGACTCTTATGATCACTGAACACTTCGAACCTCGAACCATAAAGGTAGTGCCTCCAAATCTTAAGCACAAATACCACAGCAGCCAATTCCAAATCATGCGTAGGGTAATTTTTCTCATGAACCCGCAACTGCCTCGACGCATACGCAACGACTTTCCCATCTTGCATCAGCACACCACCAAGACCCATTTTCGAAGCGTCACAATATACAACGAACGGTTCCTCTGGATTAGGCAACGTCAAAACAGGTGACGTCGTCAATCTCTTTTTCAGTTCCATAAAACTTTCCTCACACCGAGCATCCCAAACAAAAACTTTACCCTTGCAAGTCAACTGAGTCAACGGAAGGGCCAACTTGGAAAAACCCTCGATGAACCTCCTGTAGTACCCAGCCAAACCCAAAAAGCTTCTAATCTCTGTTGCGGACTTCGGAGCCTCCCACTCCAACACTGCTTCTACTTTTGCCGGATCAACCGCAATACCATTACCAGAAATCACGTGCCCAAGGAAACTCACTTCTTTCAGCCAGAATTCACACTTTGATAACTTAGCATACAGTTTTTTCTCTTTCAGAACTCCTAACACTGTCTTCAGATGCTCAGCATGTTCTTCCTCTGACTTAGAATAAACTAGAATGTCATCTATGAAGATCACCACAAACCGATCTAGGTAATTATGGAAAATACGGTTCATATATTCCATAAATACACCAGGAGCATTGGTCACACCGAACGGCATCACTGAATATTCATAATGCCCATACCTTGTCCTGAACGCTGTCTTCTGAACATCTTCATCCTTTACTTTAATTTGATGATATCCGGACCTCAAATCAATTTTGCTGAAAACACGGGCACCCACTAACTGATCCATCAGATCGTCGATCCTCGGAAGCGGATACTTATTCTTGATAGTTACCTTATTCAACTGACGATAGTCCACATATAACCTCATGCTCCCATCTTTCTTCTTCACTAACAATACCGGAGCTCCCCACGGTGATACACTCGGTCTCACAAACTTTTTCTCAAGCAATTCTTCAAGTTGCGTCTTTAACTCAGACAATTCCGACGCCGACATTCTGTACGGTGCCATAGACACAGGCCTCGTACCAGGTACGAGATCAATCGAAAACTCAACTTCTCTTTCCGGTGGCACACCCGGAATTTCATCAGGAAAAACTTTAGGAAACTCGCGTACCACTTTCAGTTCTTCAATAACAGCCTGACTCTCAGCAGACAACGAAGCCATCAACGCAAATAACTGAACTCCTTCTTTCTTCAACTTCTTCAACTGACCAGCAGATACCAAAACCGAGTCTTCTTCCCCGAAACTAACCGACTTGCTACGACAGTTGATATGAACGTGATTATTCTCTAACCAGTCCATGCCTAAGATTACATCCAGACCTCTCAACGGAAAGCAAACAAAATTCACAATAAAGTCCCTGCCGAAGATCGACACGGGACACTGAGAACACACCTGGGACGTAATCACCGACCCCTTCGCAGGAGTATCGACAACCATATCCCCACACATAGCAGATAAAACAAGACCCAATCTTTTACATCAATCAACAGATATAAAACAATGGGTAGCACCAGTATCAATAAGAGATTTCAGAGAAGTACCATTAATAAAACACGTACCTCTAATCAGACCATCATTATCATCAGGCTCCTCTCCTGCCAATGCAAATACCTTCCCAGTAGACCTTTCCTTCTTCGGCTTTGTACACTTTGTACTGATATGCCCAGACTCACCACAGTTGAAACACACCACATCCTTGACCTTACACTCGGCTGCCATATGACCCTTTTTACCACAACGGTAGCAAACCCTCTCATCAGACCTACATGTAGTACTCTTGTGGCCAGGCTTGCCACACTTATAACAGACAATGCTAGCAGGGGCATCTACCCCACTAGAATTCTTAGCCCCAGCAGACCTCTGATAACTCTTACCCGCAGGAACCTCATACGGCTTGCTTCGACTCTGAAACTTACCCTTTTTCTCAGAAGTAGCTTTGTAATGAGCAGTACTGTCTTCCTCAAAGATTCTGCAACTGTCAACCAGATCTGCGAACACACGAATCTTCTGATAACCAATGGCCTTTTTAATATCAGGCCTCAACCCATTCTCAAATTTGATGCATTTAGAAAATTCAGCTGTAGCCTCACTGTAGTGTGGATAAAATTTTGCTAGCTCCACAAATTTCGCCGCATAGGCAGTCACAGACATACCACCCTGCTTCAGCTCCAAAAACTCTATCTCTTTCTTCCCTCGGACGTCTTCAGGAAAATATTTTCTCAGAAATTCTCTGCTGAATACCTCCCTAGTAATCTCTTCCTGCACAGCCTTTAACCTCTGCCTAGTAGCCAACCACCAGTCGTCGGCCTCCTCGGCTAACATGTGGGTACCAAAACGGACCTTCTGCTCAACAGTACAGTCCATCACCCTGAAAATCCTCTCGATCTCCTTCAACCAAGCCATAGCACCATCTGGATCATATTTGCCCTTAAAGGTGGGCGGATTCTCTCTCTGGAAAGTAGTCAGACTCCGAAAACCAGCATTATCTCCAGCATTCTGCTGACCCTGCACAGCCTGAGCCATAGCTTGCAATGCAGCAGCAAGAGCAGCGTCGTTTCTCCCAGCCATTATGAACTATCACTGCAGCACAAACCAAAAATTCAGAACTAATCTATTGTCATAAGACACTATGACAGGACAACATTGGCCGGACAGACCGAACTTCTCTGATACCACTAATGTAACACCCCCTTTCTACCCTTTTATTTTAATTTAGAAAATCAGAGTTTAAAAAAAATCATTTTTCGATTTCACCCCGAGGGTGTCACACATATGTCAAATAAAACCTCAAGTCTCAAATAAAATAGTACGTCGTCAAAGGTGCAATACATAGCACTCCACAATAGGGGAACCTCAAAAACATCGAAAACTACGTCATAAAATCCAACGACAACGCAGCGGAAAATAAATTAACCCATCAACGGTATAAAAATTTAAGTACATCAGCAAAACATCAAAAACATCCCCCCAGGTGCTACGTATCAGAACATGACGACTCGACCCAAGAAGTGAAGCTAAGACATTCACTGGGAATCACCTGCACGTTACCAACACGGGGGTAACATTCAAACAGGAAAGGGTGAGCATCATTTCAATCCATATAATAGAAAATATGATAAGTACTAATCGTAGGCTACGCACTAGAGCAATCTGCATCCAAAACACTAAATATTCACATCACAGTCATCATTCACATCACTTACAATAACTCATTTCATGTCATGTAGACATATGAAATGCAACCCATTCGCGGGCATATGCATGAGGTACCTTTTCACAAACGTCGCTTAGCCCTTAAGGCCTCATCGTCACTTAGCCACTCAGGCCTCAAAACGTCACTGGGTTTATGCATATGGGCATGAGACACTATGACATGCACCACTCACAACACACAATTACACAAATACCCAAATCATAGTCAACTTTGTGACTTGTCACTTACCGGTTTGCTCACAAGGAGCACAGCACCTGTCAAATCCACAATCAACACACAACGTCACTTGGCCATTTAGACCTTAACATCACTTAGCCTTTCTGGCCTCAAACGTCACTGGGTTTTCATCGTCACTTATACAATAAATATCATCAGCTCAAACAATAGCCACTGAGGGCAAAACGTCATTTACTAGCCACCAAGGGCATCATCGTCATTTACACATCACTAGAAATAATATTAGCCACTAAGGGCAAAACAGTCATTTAACTAGCCACTAGGGGCATCATCGTCATTTTTAGCATTACTTCGTTAAAACCACTGGTCGTACGCAAAAAGGGAATTTTTAAAGATACTCAAAACGTCTTTTTATTGTCACAGCAACGATCACCGGGAACAGCCACCCGGGGGCGCCCCAGCAACCTTCAGAATAATAAGTTTTTATTTTTAAAAAAAATGGGACACGCAGATGGACAACTGAAAATGCTTCACAACGCTTTTTGAATCGTTCAAAACGGACGTCTGAGTCAAAATATACAGCGAAAACAGTTTTCGAAAATATTTCGGGACATCCTGAAAACTGGCGCCATGGGCGCCCAGCGCCCAGGCACCTGGCGCCCAGCAAGGCGCAGCACACACACGGGCGCTCAGCGCCCAGCGCTGGCACCCAGCGCCTCAGCGCAACACGCAACGCAACACACACGGGCGCTCAGCGCCCAGCGCTGGCACCCAGCGCCTTAGCGCAACGCGCAGCGCGCCAGACACAACACACGGGCGCTCAGCGCCCAGCACTGGCGCCCCAGCGCCCCAGCGCAACACCCAGCAACACACACAAGGCGCCTTAGGCGCCCTTGCAGCAACCAAAAACCACTATTTTTCCAGCAACTTTCAAAACACCAAAAATTGATTTTTAGCAATTGAACACACCAAAATTTTTATATTTTTCAGCACTCAAAATGGCACTTAATTTAATCAATTTCTCAAAATTCCTTTGGGCACTATCATCACCATCACCTTGGCGCCCTAGGCGCCTATGCACACACCCACCCAATTTGCGAAACCTCAAGCATTCCAACACACCAAATCGTAATTTCATGAATACACAAATGCCAAAAATCATCAAACAAACGCATAGGTCGCATTCACCTCAATGTTCGAATCCAAACATCAATTCGCATATAGGCATACACATGTATATATATATATATATATATATATATATATATATATATATATATATAGATATATATGAAATCATCATCACGGGCAAACCAAGAACATCAAGAAACATCAAAGAACATCAAGAAACAACATGGATCTAGTATAAACCCTAGATCTAGGACCTATCATGAGATCTATTAGATGGAAGGATAGAGCTCCCCTAACCTTTCAAGAAGAAGAATTCGAGCCTTAGGATGCAGTCACCAACAGAGCCTCAGCAACAATGGAGGTCTCCTTCCTCCTTGATCTTCGAATTCTCTTCTCTCTTGGCCGCCCTTGCTCTCTCTTTCTCACGCTCCTCTCTTTCTCTCTTGCTCTCTCTTTCAATTTCGCAACAACTAGCAACAACCCTAACCCCCTATGCGCTTGGCCACTTCGCTTATGACTTGAGTCATGGGCTTGGGCTTCTCACTTAAGCCCAAGTCCATTTAATTTGGCACCTCCACCTTCTGATACCACCTACACATATTAATATAACTTCTAATAATTAAATTATATTCAATTAATTAATTTACATTCCTAAATACTTAATTAATAAATTAATTAAATATTTAGGGTGTTACAATAAGCCTTTAATTCCAATGCATCAGATATGGCAACCTTGCCTTCGATATCGGTGTGAACTTTCAGAATTCAAGTTAGAAGTGGAGCAAGCTCTTGAAATTCTTGGTTCATTTGAGGAGGAAGACATTCTTTATGTTCAGAGATTTCACCAACCAGATCATAGAATTATTGCTTCAATTTTGGCATCTTGGTGAGGGCCTCAAAGATATTTCCCCCTTGTTGTTCGAGAATCCTTTTAAGTCTTCGATAAAGGGAGTAATGTTGGATGTAGATTCTTTTTCTTCTGATAAGCAATATTATTAATGGGATCACAAGGGGTACTCCAACCCGTACAGTTACATGGAGCCTTTTTAAAACCTCCAAGGGCCAAAACCACAAGGAAAAAAACCCTATGAGGAAAAAGAGTACCCCAATAATAAGTTACAGTAACATGTTGCAAATTGTTCATGTTAAAATATAGATAGTAAAGCCCATTAGTTAGTAGTAAGGCCCATTAGTGGGTTGGTATATAAGGTAGATGGTAGACTCATTTATGATTACTTCTTCTCATTTGTAATATTTCACTACTCTCAATATAATAGACTTTTAGAGTTTTTTTCTCTAATTTCCATGGATGCCATGTTTTTCAACTTGGTATCAGAGCAAACATGGTATCCTCCATAAATTTAGATGCCTTATTTCTATTATTTTATTAGTTTTTCTTTTCTTTCCTATTTTTTTCCTTCTCTATTTTATTTTGTGTTTGCTTCGAGAAGCTCATTTTTTATTTTTATTTTCCTTCAGATCTGATTGGCTTCCTCTATGTTCTTGATCCATTCTTTTGTTTTCTGATGATGATAAAGATCAATTACAAAGGATGATTTTTGATTTTATTCTCGTCGTTTGTTCTTTCAATTTGCTGCGTTCTGGCTAATTTCGTGTTCTCCGTTTCAAAATTTGTTTACAATTTGATGATTCGATTCGGCTTCATCGTCGTCCTTTCGTTTCTGATCTGTTGATCTATGATTTTGATTTTCAATTTCGTTTTCCTTGACCTTTCCACTTCATGGTCCTCCTTGACATGTACGCTAAATGTTCACAAAACCGGCTGATTTGCGTTCTCGTGCATTTTTACGGTTTCCTAAATCTGTGGTGTGAATTTTCGTGCTTTGTGCTTCTGCCATAAGCAAATAATTGACATGGGCTATGTATATTTTGTATGCTTATCCATATAATGCGAGCATCATGATAAGTGTTCACACATGTTTTTGAAAGAGAAAGTGTTCGATGAAATGTCTCAAAGAAACTTTGTTTCTTGGAATGCTATGATTGTTGGGTTTCTGAAAAACAAGTTTTATAGTCGTGCCATTGGACTTTTCAGGGAGGTTGTTTGCCACTCTTCGCTTGAGTGCTTGTGCTAGCGTTGTTGATTTAAATTTTGGGATGCAAGTGAATGGGAACATTGTTAAGATTGGTTTGATTGTGTTGGTTTATGTAAACAACTCTTTGGTGGACATGTACTGCAAGTGTGGGTTGTTTTGATTGTGCAACCAAGTTGTTCTATGCTGCTGGAGATAGGGATGTTGTCACGTGGAATGTGATGATAATGGGATGTATCCATAACAAAACCTTTGAACAAGCTTGCAGCAAGGTGTTTTCATTCCTTGATTTTTTTTTTAGTATTAACTCACACTTCATCTTGGTGATTTGTTCCTTTCCGCTAGGTTTAATTGTTGGTAATAAATAATTGGTGCCTTATTTTATTACAGCAAGTGGCGTGAATTATGTCAGGCATTCTCTGAAATGGGTTCTCTTAGATTTCATTAATAGGTGCAATGATTTGATTTCCATGGATGCCATGTTTTTCAACAGTTCAGGCAGCCCATCGGGAAGTAGTTGCCATCCAAATAATATGTTTTGTTGCCTTCAGCTTCCTTCCTTTCAGCAAGTGTCGAATTGACTGAAATGTGATATAACATACAAGAAAATCCCATCCAGCCAAAAATTTCTTCTGAAACACCATGCAATACTGTACACGACCTGAACATATGGTATGCGGATTGATCCTCCCTAAAACAGAGTACACAACAGCCTTTATGTTCCGGTGAGACCACTCCTCTTAACAGTAACAAGTCTCTAGTAGGCAGTTTGTAGATGAGCAACCTCCAAGCCAACACTGCCACCTTTGTTGGGACATCACATCTCCAAACCTTTGTGCACTTGGATATCGTATTGGCAAGATCAGTAAGCTAGTCGTGGCAAGATTTTACAGAAAAATATTTTTTACTTTCAATTTCCCACACCCATTTATCAGCCACCTTATTCAGCCCAACGCCAATCAGAATTGTCTTTAGCTCCGTCAATTCATCAACTTCTGCACCACACATGTTCGTTGCCCAATATCAATCCCACACCCAAGCACAATCAATCCATCTCCCAAATTGTTGAATAGTTGCATCCTTCTTACCGCAAACTTGAAATAGATGTGGGTAGAGAGTGATAAACGGATCTGGGCCACACCAAGCATCATACTAGAATTTCAATTTGTCTTCACATCCCAAATGCAGCTTAGTCACTTTTTTAAAACCATAACAGATCCTTTGTGGGGTTGGCACCGAGAGAATTAAGATCTCACCACCACAAAGAAGTTTTTTTTAAGACTTTGTTGGCGTACCTCTCTTCCATACCATGCATTTGGTTCACCATATCTGCACATTAATAATCTGAACCAGAGGCTGTTACTACCCGGAAGCACTTCCACCTCCATTTTCTTAACAGAGCTATATTGAATGCTTCCAAGTTTTTTTATCCCCAACCCTCCTTTGTTCGTCGGTAGACACACGATATCCCACTTTACCCAAGCCATCTTCCTTTGGTCTTCATTGCCTCTCCAAAGAAACTGCCTATGCAGTCTATTTATTTCTTTTATTACCTTCTTCGGTTCGGTGCTCTGTAGAAAGAGAAAAATAGAGTGGAAGAGTGAATAAAACTGAAATTAATTAGTGTTAATCTTCCTCCAATTGAAAGTTTCCTGCTTCTCCATAGTGTTAATCTGACTTTTTTCAATACCGACTACCAAGTACTGTATCTTCTCGGATTTACACCAACCGTAACGAGATCTTACCAATACCACAAGCGAGGAAGGCCGAGGTGCCCCACAATATCCTCTCCTCAATGTTAACCCCAACCAAATTACTTTTCGCATAATTAATCTTCAATCCATAAACCAATTCAAAGCTCTGGAGAACTGCCTTTAAGCACAATAGGTTACTATCCCCTCCATAACAAAAAATAACCGTATCATTCGCAAATTTCATAAGAGATACAAAGAGATTATTGTCAATAGAGAACCCTCTCAAAAAATTTCCTTCCACAAAATTTGGGAACCAATCTCGTCAGGCCCTCAACCACAACGAGAAAAAAAAACGGGGCAAGTGGATCCCCTTGCTTAAGTCCATTTGTTGCTGTAAATTCATTTGACGGGATGCCATTGACAAGAACTAAAAGAGAGTTGGTGGTGTAACAACCTCTCATCCATCTACGCCACTAAGCATAGAAACTGAGTCTAAGAAGCATGTAGTCAAGGAAAGACCAGGTCACCGAGTCATATGCTTTTTCGAAATCAAATTTCACTGCCAAGCACTTATTTTTATCCCTCTTTGCTAGATCTAGAATTTCGTTAACAATAATCACACCGTCTACTATCTATCTTCCATGGAGGAATGCATTTCGACAATCAGAGATGACATTCCATAGGATTTCAGCAATTTTGCCAGAATTTTGTATAAGCCTCCAATTAATGAGATGGGTCTATACTCATTCAAGTCCCGTGGGTTTTTCTTCTCTGGGATTAGAGTCAGGAAGGAGGCGCTAATGGATTTGGAAAGAGTTGCTGACTTGTAAAAATTGTTAATGAAACCCATAACATCCTTTTCAACAACGTCCCAACAATTTTTGAAAAAGTCCAAGAATGCATTAGTGACCCCATGCCATCACGAACGAAAGTACGAATGGAGTTACCTTCTTGTGAGCCTCGAGAGAAGTTATCAGATAAAGGCTCTCTGATGATGGAGGAACTACACCAAAGATTGGAGTTCTTGAGATTCTGAGCGTTTAATGAAGAAGCCATTTGGGTGCAGATTTGAAATACGAAATTAGGTCACAAATATTCTTTAGAGTCCTGAATGCGAATAAGAGTCAAGTAGAAAGTGTACAATATGTTGAAAGAACAAGGTATTTATAATTGCAGAAATTTAGTCGTTGGTGTTGAATTGATTGCGGTTAAGGCTCTGTTTGCGTAATTCTCGGATATGGCACTGGAAATGGGGAACATATTGCGTAATTCTTGACTGAGTTACTGTTGGTAAAACCTTATTAAATGTTTACCCTCTACTTTTGAGACCAAACATTTGTTACGGCCAAATTTCGAACTCGAAATCAGCTATGTGGACACGTTAGTAAGTAAATGAAATTTCGAGACATAAGAAGACTTCGAAGCGCATGGACGTTTCTGAGGTAATTTCAAGTTTGATTCCAGGATTTGTCCAAAATGCGTGGGAGTTACAAGCGGTTTCTGTTGGATTTTTGAAGGGCTTGTAGGCGCAAGGACAGGTGTAAAGCATCCAAGAAGCCAGAGGATATGTGGCAACAGATTATAAAGCATCATTAGATAGTTATTAGTTAGGCTATTTTCGAAGTGGACATGTGTCCATCATGCAACTAGGTAATTGATCAGTGTATTTTAATGCACTATTTATAGCTTTTCACTTGGTGATTTTAATTGTGCTTTGTGCCTAATATTTAAGTCTTAGCACGTTTCTAGACTTTGGGTCTTAATTGAGCAATATAGCAATTTCTTGATTAATTCTTGTTTTTATTGCATATTGACCCTTGTCTACTCTGTAGACCATAACTTTGGCTGTGCCTATCTGATTGAGGGGTACGAGCATGAGTTGGAAAGCTAAGGAACAGAGCTACAATTCTTCTGTTGAGCTCGAAACCCAATTCTGAAGTCTTGAAGGTGAAAAATGCGAAATACCAAAGCAGAACTATGTAAAACGGGTTTTGGGCCGAATTTTAGTTTGTTAACGGGATTTTATCTAGTTACCCATTTAGGGATTTAGGTTTTCGTTTTTAATCTTATAAGATACACTCTTCAGAGCCGTCTTGGCTCTCTTACGCATTCCTATTTTCAATTTTACGTTAACCTCCATGGAAGTTTAAGGCCCTAGATCAATCTATTGGTGAATGGTGTTGCTGTAAGGATTTTGAGGTTCAGTGCTTAATGTTTATTTTGTTTTTATGATTTTAATTCTTTCTCTATCAATTTCATCTCCGTAATTCTTGCTGCAAATTCGGTTTGTGTTTTGCTTAATTACTCAAACTTTGTGATTTGCTTATGTGATTCGTTTTATGATTCAATTTTGCTTAATCACTTAATCATGATTCTGTTTTGCAACTTTCATTATACAAACTATTTTATCGCTTGTTTAATTTAGTTTGGATAGGAATTGATAGAGTCTATGGCGCTTGTTTATAGGATTGACAGAATTCAGTTATGATGTTAATTGTGATACTGGCACTTGTTCGCTATCACGATTGATTGAACACACTGTTTTGACGCCTGCTTTAAAATGCTCTGAATTCGTATAAACTGATTGGCCCTTGTTCACTTAGTTTATGATCAATCAAGAATTATCAAACCTTGCACGAATCTTTATTTTAGAACCGATGAGAAATCCAAGAAGCGCACCTGAAACCAATGGATTGATTATTTATCTTTAATTGATTCTCTTCGTTACACATATACTCTTTTCCTAAACCCCCCCCCCCCTTTTATTGTTACTTTCGTTCTTGATTCTGGTAGTCTTTAATTCAGAGGTCCTTGTGAGACGACCAATGTTAACTTCCTTGTACTATATTTTATATCTTTATAATTATTTTGACCTGCGTACGACCGCTGATCAAATTGGCGTCGTTGTCGGGGACCTCTAATTAGCGATTACCAACTTCAGGACTCATTAACCACTAACATTTGTTTTTGAGTTTTGTTGCTTTGCAGGTTCTGTTTGTTTACTGTTTAGTTTAGTCTCTGATAAGGTGGAAAAAACGGTTTTCAGGAGATCTTCTCCGATTGCCAGAAAATCAGCAATAAATCAAGGAACAGGACTCCCATGAATGGGAGGCGGAGCACAATATTCTCAAATTCGGTCTTTTTCTATTTTTAATTAATTTTTTTAATTTTTCATATCTCCGAAAAAATACAAAAAAATTGCATATCTTTATTTTGATTTAATTAGATTTTTCATAGTAATTAAAAAAAATTTAGATTAGATTTAATTCGTTTTTTATTTTATGCATCCATTTAAGTTTTAGGACATAGTTGGCATTTCTAGAATTGTTGCAGTTTCTCACTTCTTGCTGCATATGGGGCATGACCAGGTCTAATACTGTTAACTTACATCTCTTTGACCCTGAAATTGAGAAAACATTGCAATGTAGACTTATTGATCATATAGAGGATAGTGGTAGTGATAGTGATAACATCTTTAGCCATAATCTCTTTGACTTTGATTCAGATCTTGATTTTGTTAACATGGCTGGGAAACATCTATCCAAGTGGATTGGCCCATTTGTTATTACTAATATTTTTCCTCATGGTGCAGTGGAAATTAAAAGTGAGGCGACAAATAAAGTTTTCAAAGTCAATGGACAACGCCTCAAAGTATTCCATGAGAGTTTTGCACTTGAAGATGCACCCATAATCTCATTGGAACATTCCACCTACATTGCAGATTTACCAGGGTGTCCCTCCTCCTTACTCTTATTTTATGCTTGTTGTTTTCACTGAGGACAATGGATTTAAGTGTGGGGGTGTCTTTTAGTAGCTTAGTAGTTTGTCTTTTTCTTTTAATTTTTGGCTTGTTTTCAGTTTTCCTTAAAAAAAAACAAAAAATTGTTATTTTAGCATGTTTTTCAATTGAGTTCTTGATTTGTACAAGTTGTGAGTGATTTTGACTATTCTAGGACCATAGGTGTTTTGACATGATTTGATTGATTTCTTGTTGCTCTTGGTATAATAAGTTGGATATGAGCATTAAATTTTGCATCATTTGTGATAGTCAGTGTCCCTGGTGAGAATTAAGCCTTTTATTAGATGGACTACTGATGAGTCCTCATCATAGGTATATTTTTTATTCAGTTTGCAACCAATTTGTTAGTCATTTAAGTTTATTTCAGCCAATCGTTAAGGGATTTGGCATAGTTTTAGTTTATTCAGTTTAGTGACTGAACCTGAATTGGCTGAAGTTGTTCATGAGGGGTGGAATAAGGGTGGAGGTCACCATGTTCTTGCTAAACTTGATAGTTGTGCTTCGGCTTTGACTCCCTGGGGCCGTAGCATTCACATGAGGTTTCGTGAGGATATAGAGGAATGTAAGAAACAACTAGAACAATGTTAGCATAGAAGAGATGTTAGTGGTGCTTCTCATTTTAAAAAAATCTCTAGAGACTTGTGTAGCTTGATTATGAAAGAGGAGTTATTTTGGAAGTAGCGTGCAAAGAAGTTTTGGTTACGTGATGGGGATTTAAATACCAAGTTTTTTCATGCTTCGGCAACTTGTAGAGCAAAGGTGAATAGAGTGTTGAAATTGCGTAGAGATTATGGTGTTATTGTGGAGGATCAGCCCATGTGAAAAGTGTGGCTGTAGGTTACTTCCAGGAGCTCTTTTTGGATAGAGAGGGTATGTATGATCCGGTATTATCATCCCTAAATCAACATGTCAATGACATTGGTAATGGTGATCTTATTCAGCCTTTTCATATATGCTTTGACGGGGATGAATTCCGATAAAACCCCCCGGGCCCGATGGTTTCAATCCAGGTTTTTACAAAAGATTTTGGGAGGACTTTGGTGATGAGATTGTTTCGACTTGTATAGGGTGGCTGGACACGGGTCACTTTTGTGCAACACTTAACGATACCAACATTGCTCTCATTCCAAAGAAAGATAATCCGGAGACAGTGATGGATTGGAGGCCAATCGCTCTTTGCAATGTCATCTATAAACTCGTTTCCAAGGTACTTGCTAATATATTAAAGTTTATTCTCCCTAAATGCATTTCTATTGAGCAGGCTGCTTTTGTATCTGATCGTTCTATTTTAGACAATGCCATGATTGCATTTGAAGTTATTCATTACTTGAAGAATAAACGCAAAGGAAAGGTTGGGGAGGTTGCTCTTAAAATAGATATGAGTAAAGCATATGATAGGGTTGATTGGACTTACTTATTGTTGATACTAAAGAAACTTGGTTTTCATGAAACTTGGATTGGTTGGATGAAGATGTGTATTGAATCTGTTTCTTACTTTGTTATTGTTAACCAGGAGCCTGTTGGTCTGATTGTGCCTGGGAGGGGTCTCCGTCAAGGGGATCCTCTTTCCTTTTATTTGTTTATTTTGTGCTCTGAAGGTCTTACTTATCTTATTAATCAGGCAGTGGCTAGAGGAGACATTCATGGTATTGGGATTTGTCGGGGTGGGCCTATTATGACCCATCTTCTGTTTGCGGATGATTGCTTCTTATTCTTTAGGGCCTCTCCGAGGGAAATGATTAATATGAAGCTTATTTTGGATGTGTATGAACAAGCTTCAGGGCAACAGATTCATTTTCAGAAGTATGAAATTTTCTTTAGCAGGAATGTGATTCAGGGGGACAGAGAAATTATTGCCAATGGTCTTGGTGTTCATGAATGTTTAGGTACCGGTCGGTATTTGGGTTTTCCATCTATGGTTGGGAGGAGCAAGAAGGCGCTTTTCAAGTTTATTAAGGATCGAGTTTGGAAAAAAATTAACTCTTGGGGTGGCCGGTCTTTATCAAAAGCGGGAAAGGAAATTATGATTAAGTCGGTTCTTCTTCTCTTTGTTATGAAATTCAGAGCTTGATTAGTGGTTTTTGGTGGGGTGGCAGCTCTTCGTCTAGATGTGGTATCCATTGGCTTTCTTGGGATAAATTATGCATTGACAAAGATCATGGTGGCTTGGGCTTTCAGAATCTTAATGTTTTTAATATCACTCTTTTGGTTAAGCAGGGGTGGAGGTTGATGAATTGTCCTGATTCTTTGGTGGCTAGTCTCTATAAAGCTAAGTACTATCCTAGAGGTGATTTCATGAACACACCTAGAGGAAGTAATTCTAGCTTTGTTTGGCGTAGTATCAATGAAGCAAGAATGGTCCTTAAAGAAGGGTGTCGGTGGATGATAGGAGATGGTCGGAATGTAAATGTTTTCGGGGAGAGATGGATGGCCAACCGTGTTGTGTTAGATGAAACATCAACTCCTCACTTTAATCCTTTTCTGCGTGTGGCTGATCTTGTTATTGCAGGTACAAAGAGTTGGAATGTGAATTTGATCAACCAAAATTTCTCTACGGTTTTGGCGGATCAGATTTTGCGTACCCCTCTTTTCCCTACGGTCTTCGAGGATTCACGTATGTAGTGGCCGGAATATTCAGGAACTTATTCAGTTCGAAGTGCTTACAGGTTGATTATGAATAATATTATGGACATTGATCATCTTCATGTTGTTGGTGACTGGCGCAGTTTATGGCGGCTGAAGATCCCTCCAAAGGTTAAACACTTTCTTTGGTGCTTGTGTAGAAATGTTCTCGCAACTAAATCGAATTTACGGCGAAGACATATGGATGTTGAGGATTCTTGTCCTTGGTGTTCTCATGTTCCAGAATCTGATCTTCACCTCTTTATTCATTGCTCTAAAGCTCATGCTTGTTGGACGTGATTAGGCGTTTTAGAAGTTGTTCTTGATTGTGCTTCTGATGCTGCGGATTTCTGTGCAGTTTTTTTCTCTACTTTGACTGCACTTCAGGATACAAATCGTGATGCTTGGTGTATGACGCTTTGGAGTATTTGGGAGAGTCGTAATAACTGTGTTTGGGAGGGGAAAGATGTGGATGCATCTACTATTGTTAATTTGGGCTGGTTGTCGTTTGTTTAGTGAGCGGAAGGAGGCTCGCCTCTCTTCGATCGGTGTGGCTGGGCAGCAACCTGCCCCTCGCGTGGTGGCTTCTCTCTCTAGCATGATGGCTGGTTTTGTTAAATGTAACGGGGATGCCTCATTTTCTTTGGTGGCTAATCGAGTTGGCATTGGTATTTGTCTTCAGGATGAGCATGGACATTTTATTAAGGCCAAAACCTTTAGCTACTCGCCTATCATAGATGTTCCTTTGGGAGAGGCGTTGGGTCTTTATGGCGCTATTACTTGGATTCGGGAGCTTGGCTACAAAGACGTTATATTTGAGCTAGATGCTAAATTTGTAGTTGACGCTTTTAATTTTAAGCGTGCTATTTTTTCTGAGTTTGGCTCAGTTGTTAGAGCTAATTGATACCTCTTTACTTTTTTTAATTACAACTCTCATGTTGAGTTTGCTAGGAGGGATGCTAACAATGCTGCTCACACTCTAGCTTGGGTGACATTGTTGTCAGCTAGCCCTCAAAAATATTCCAGTGTTCTTTCATGTATTTCGTCATTGATTATTAATGAAATACGCTAAATACTTTTTGTCAAAAAAAAAAAACAATGACAAATATAACTAAAGGGAAATAATTGAATGCTCTTACTAGTGCATTTATTATTAATCCATGTGTAGGGGTGTCAAAATGGTCCATTTGTCCACCGGATATCCGGTCCATCCATAACAAAATCCATCCAATCCATCCATTACAAAAAAAAAATATTAATGGATTGGATTGAATCCATCCGTTTGATTTTGTGGATGGTTGTGATCCATCCATTGTATTTTCTAAATCCATTGGATTACAATAACTACAAAATCAAAATCCATTGGATAATTAATTTTTTTAAACAAATCCATTGTATAATTATAAAAATACTTTTTTTAAAAAAATATATTTTTTTAAATATATTTTTTTCCAGAAATTTTTTTTAAAAAAATTCATTTAAAAAATAATTTTTTTGACCAAAAATCATTCAAAAACTAATACAATATAATATATATATATATATATAATATAATATAATATAATATAATATATATATAATAATAATATTGACCACACCGGAGGGCCACCGTGAACCACCGCCGGCCACCGTCCGCCGCCGCCGGAACCACCACCGGCCGCCGGAACCACCGCTGGCTGCCGGAGCGCCGCCGCCGGAACCACCGCCGGCCGCCGGAGCTCCGCCGTCGGCCGCCGGAGCTCCGCCGCCGGCCGCCCCTACCACCACCACATATTAAAATATATATTTATATATTATATTATATATATTAACAATATTATATATACATATAGTTATATATATATATATATATATATATATATATATATATACACTACAACATTTAGACCCTATGGCAACGGTCGAAAACCGTCTCCTAAAGCCAAAAAACCGTTGCCATAACCTTTGGCAACGGTTTTGAAACCGTTGTTGTTGCAGCCGTTGCCTAAACTAAAGGCAACGGTTTTTTGTTCCCTAAGGCAACGCAAACGCAAAACCGTTGCCATTGACAGCTGAAACGCAACGGTTTTGGTTTACACGCTATGGCAACGGTTTCAAAGCGTTCCAGTTATGGCAACGCTTCAAAACCGTTGCCAAATATGGCAACACTTCAAAACCGTTGCCAGATTTGGCAACACTGGATAACTGTTGCCTTATATATTCAAATAAAAACCGTTGCCAGATTGGCAACATTCTAAAACCGTTTTCATTGATAAAGTAAAAACCGTTGCCACTTATGCCAACACTTAAAAACCATTGCAAAATATGGCAACCCGCAAAAACCGTTGCCTACACCAACAAATACAACACTTCAAAAACGTTGCCATAGATAATTAGAATTGAAAAAAAAATAATAGAAAAAAGTTTAGAGAGGTCTATTCCTTCCCAACATAATAAAACTGATTTCATTCATTGGCATGAGAAAAAACTTATGATTACAATTCACAATAAATTGGAAAACAATTACCAATAAAACTCTAAAAAGCTCTAAATTTACTTAAATGTATCCAACAATTACTTCCTTGCCTACAATATCCTATGTTGATATAATGACAAGTCTTGACACTTGATATAATGACAAGTCTAGGCAGTGCCTGTAAATGTTCCTTCTTCTTCTACAAATTCAGTCACAATTTCTCCCACCAATCCAGCTGCAGCAGTGCCTGTTGATACTTGATATTGATACCAAGTGACCCGAGCCCAGACAGAAGATTGTAAGGAGGAATGTAGGGTAGTATGCCACTATAACAAGACTTGCTCTAGCTTTTTACTGTGAACAAAGTAGGTCAATTCGCACATGCATCCACTTAAGGAATCTCATTCTAGTACAGAAGCACAATATAGAAAATTGGAAGTCATCACAGCATAACCGGTTTGGCTGAAATCATTCCTCACTGAACTATACAGTAAGAAGTAATTTGTGTTGCCTTGCTATATTCAAATTAAAAATAGTGCTATTGGTAGTTACCTTAATCAATCGAATGTAGAATTCTTTCTCAAGTAGCAGCTTGTGCTTCCTTTCTATTTTCAACACTGAGTCAAGTGGGTTTCAATGTTTATTAAGAAAGATCCTGCAAAGCAATGAAAGCATATAAGAAAGGTCCTACAAAAGTAACGAAAATCCCATTAATGCAATATACAAACTCTATTAAAACAATCAAATGCTACAACAAAAACAAGCAAGAAAATATAGATAAAAGAAACAATACAAAACCAAGAGAGCAATTTAAGGAGGTGATGCACACCTTCAATGGCAAGCCAGTGACAGGTAAGACAGCTAAGTGCAGTATCAATGGGTGCTTTTGGTAAAGAAGCTTCAATGACCTATTATTAACACAGACTATAATTTTAAGGAGGTGATGCACTCCAAGATTATTCCAACTGAAGGGACAATTATTTAGTACTCCCTTACTTCTTTTAGGTCTACATCCTTGTCATCAATAACAAATCTGTGTCCAACTGCAAATCCATATACTGGCTGACATAAAAAACACAAAAGTGATACTGAGATTAGAGACAAAAACTAAGCATTTTCATAATGCAGAGATATTGCAAAACTTTCCTGATGGTAGTTCTAATACGCTTCATTCTATTTGGAAATAGCAGAAAATCGTAGCACTTTAGTATTTGCTCTACACATATCCTTATATTCACAGTCAAATGACCCTCAGGAAAAAAATGACCCTCAAGCTTTTTTAATGTCCTCGGTCCTTCTCTGCAAAGAATGCATGATTTCATAATTAGGACTTCATAATACTTATTTTGCATAATTCAAAGCCTAACTATTGTGTGCCAAACCTATGTCTGATATGTTAGTGCATAAATTTAACTTCAATGTGTGTCGTTCCTATGTCTGATATGTTCGTGCATAATCCTAACTTCAAACTTACAAGTTCTGAACATCTTGATAGATATTTAAGTGCTGCATGAAGGACCAGATGTTGGAAACAAATTAGTCAGAGAAGCTATTGATAGTAAAGATTCGCTTGTTACCTAATTACGAAAGATTTCAAAATTCTTTAAAATATATTTTGAAGGAAACATAACTCAAACCAAATACAACCTATTTATTAGCTAAGCAACGTAATAATTGCAGCTGAAACTTAGTGCAGCTGAAATACAGACTGTTACAAAATACAGACTGTTACAAAAATTTAGTGCAGCTGAAACTTGCATTTGTGAGCTGCTGTTGCTGCCGTAATCTTTGCTGCTTTAATTGATCTCTTGCTTTAGGGAAGTTCATTCCAATTTTAAGCCAGTCTGAATCTAAGGCAAATTCCAATTTTATTGTTAAGTTGTTTGGTTGGACTTGGATCTACTGATGAATTCACAATTCTCCTAATAGGGTAGTTAGTAGTTGCTAGTAGTTAGCTTTCTACTCTCTTTAATTTATTGCCAGTCAGTTAGTAAATGACTAGCTTGTTGCTGGTTCAGCAACTCAGTTCCTGTCATCTAAAAATATATCATTTAATTCCATATATCTAAGTGGTTTCACTTAACATTTATTGGTTTCCTTTAGCATCCCTACACATTTACTTTCATGCATGCTGAGACCTTAAACCATGAACCACAAACCAATGGAGCCACTTGGCTCCCTGCAATGCACATAACAGTAACACTATAAAAGATTTCAAAGAGCACTGGAAAACAGCTTCAAATATGCGAGGTACATCTTCAATCATTGTACCTTTATATCTGGAAGCAAGAGAGAAACAAATGAAACATGTACATAATTAAATAGAAAAATACTTCTAAAAACTACCCTAGGCAAGTAAAGTAGCAGAACATAAACATGTATAATGTGAATGGCAAAGCAACATAAACCAATCAATAGAATATAAGGAAACATGGAAAAAGGACAGAAGAATACTTGTTTATAATTGTGGCGAAAAGTGACAAAACCTCTTATTCCCGTGCATCAGGTACGTTCCTAGCGTAGTCGCCCAGGACAGGATCCATCATTGGTGGCACGAATTGTTTTCCAATTTGTGGTTGATCTTCAGCTTTATCCAAGAACGTCTCAATCAATTTAAGTGTCTCCCGCTTGACCGAACTGCATCAAGGCCATGTATAAAGGGTCTAATAGTTGTCTCATCTATTAAAATCAATATAATCTTGACTAATCTTACCATAGAAGTTTCACATAGGATCCGTTTTAGATGCAAAAGGCCCTCCCTCAGAAATACTTTTTGAAATAAGCTCACTGTACATTCTGTTACCAAAACAAAAACTGATTTAGCAGTTATGACAAAAAAATGGAGAATCAAATAAGACAACTGATTGATCAGTATCAAATTCGTTATTAACATTCTGGAATAAAAACTAAACAGATTAAAAAACACCTGTACACATTCAACATGTCCAAAAAGATCAACGAGATTTGGGGCAGGAAATATGTCCCTAAAGAAGATGCAACACTTGTGTTTGTCAGCAATTAAGAGGAATTCAAACAATTAAAACAATTGAACTAATATTACTTGCAAACATAACAACTACAGAAAAAACTTAATAAATCCAATAAAAAATGGAGGTTGTAACGAATAGTGGCAATCTTCAATTGATGTTTTCAGGTGGCATGTTAATTGTTAGACATACAATAAAAAGTATGAATATGAATCCTCAGTCACTCACCACAGAAACATGGTGCCATAAAATATTAAATATTCAATGAAACTTTATGTTTTAATGGCTCCTAGATGCATAGAGTAAAATAATGAAGAACATCTAGCATAGTGACAGAAAAATACATGAAAGACTACTAAACTATACCTGTAATATATTTAGGACAGTCCATATTACTTCTTGATCCTTCAAAACTTCAACATTTTGGTGAGCCTGCTGTATAATCTCATTCCATTTCTGCAGGAAAAGAAACAGAAATAACAGGCATTACAATACTCATTTCCCATAAAAAAAATACAAGAATTTAAGTGCATAATATGAAATCAATTTAGCAAATGATACGGCTTCTTAAGCAAAATACGGACTTGATATGGCAGCACCATCACACGCTGAAGATATTCATCTCTCTTCTGTGCATCAGACACACTTCTAAATTCTGGATAACTGCTAATCTGGAAGTTTCCTTATTTATTCTAACATTAAAAATCCCCAAACCCAAAAAAAACAAAACCCTAAATTGAAGATAAAGAAGATAGATGTAAACAAAACCCTAAATTGAAGAAGAAGAAGATAGATGCATTGAAAAACGATGTATGAACAGTAAAAAACGAACCAGAGAGACGAAAACCTGGAGAGAGGAAGAGAGGGAAACGAACCTGAAGCTTGAAATCGTTGAGGGGGACGAGCTTGAAATAGTTGAAATTGTTAGAGGGTGAAGAGATTTATGATTTAGGGTTCATGATTGGGTGGAACGATTTCTGGTTTGGAGAGAGACGAACCCATTCTGGTTAAAGAGTGAGAAACGAACTAGTTCTGGTTTGGAGAGAGACGAATCGTTGAGCGTGAAAAGCGATTTCTGAGGGAGACGAACTGAGCGTGAGAAGCGATTTCTGAGGGAGACGAACTGTGCGTGAGAGGCGATCTAAGTTGTTGGAGATGAGGTCTGTGGGGAGGGATGGTGAAGGAAACACGGTTGGGTGTTGAAATGAGATGAGGAGGAATAGATTGGAGAAGAGGACACGGGAGTGGGAGATAAGGACGTGAGTTGGGACGGTGGGAGGCAATGGAGGGTGAGAAGGAGATTTGTGAGAGAAGTGATTTAGGGCTCTGCGTATATGCGTGGGTTAGAGAAAGGAATGGATTTTCTATTTTTTTTATTTTTTAATAATTTTCTCTATGGCAACGTTTATGAGCCGTTGCCTAAAGCTTAAACAAAAAACCGTTGCCGTAGACCATATGGCAACGTTTATGAGCCGTTGCGTAATGATTAAACAAAAAACCGTTGCTATAGACTATATGGCAACAGTTTTGAACCGTTGCCAATAAAAATATTTGAAAAAAAAATGAACCAGCAACGGGGTGAAAAAACCGTTGCCATTGATGTCTAAGGCAACGGTTTTTTTGGCGTTGCAAAATTTGGCGTTGCCGTAGGGTCCAAATGTTATAGTGATATATATATTTATAAATCTAAAAAATTCAATTTTTTCAAAAAATAATAATAAATTTAATTTCTGCAAAAAAAAATGTTAATTTTTTTTTGACTCAATATTTTTTTATCCAAAGATTTGTTTATTTTTTAAATATATTAGTGGATGGATTGGATATCCATCCATAAAAAAATTACAATTGGATGGATTGGATGAATTTTTTTGTAAACGGATGGATTGGATTGGTTTTTTTTGACACAATTTTAATGGATATAAATGGATAAAAGGATTGTTTTCAATCCATCCATTATAATCCAAATCCAAATCCATCCGATCCATCCATTTTGACACCCCTATCCATGTGCATACCCGTCTGGATGAACGACACTAAGAAAAAGTGAACACGTGTGACTAACAAAGTGGTTGTTCAAAATATAGTGTTATTAATTAGTCCAAATATTACACCATGAAAATCATGAAGGAGTGAAAAAATGTGAGAGTGAATATTTCTCGGAAAGATTAAAAAAAATTGTGTTAAAATTTCAAATTTCCCAAAGAAGGAAAAAGGCTTCTTGATAGAAAAAATCTGAATATTAAAATTTGTCAACAAGTGTGTGTAAGAGAGAGAGAGTGAAAAGCTGAAAAATATTTGAAAAAGCAGAAAAAAGTGTTAATTTGAATTTTAATTTAAGATGAGAATACTATGTTGCTACTTGAGATTAAAAAAAATTAGTGTTATATTTTTTTTAACAGTAAAATTGTATTAAAATTTCAAGTCTTCCAAAGAAGAAAAAAAACTTGTTTGATAGAGAAAAGTTGAATATTAAAATATTTTCAAATTTTGAAACTTTTCAAAATACTAAATAGAAATGAGGGTTAGAGGAAAAAAGGAGGAGAAAAAAGATAAAGAAAATTAAAAAGAAAGATTGAAGAAAAGATAGGTGAGATAGTGAGTGTGAAAAAAGTGAAAAGTTAGAATGGTTTGAAAAAGTGAGAGAGAGAGAGAGTGAAAAAGATTTGAAAAAATGAAAAAGTGAAAGACAAAATAGTGTGTTAATTTACCTAAATATCCTTAGATTACTTAGTTGAAAAAAAGGTAATATTGATATTTTGATAATGGGTGATTTGTATAGATAGATAGTTGATAGCAGTATACGTGCACATACACACAAGTACCGTCGTGTTTTTTCTATGAATGAGCTCAGTTAGAACTTAATTAATCTGAACATTATCCCGTGAAAATCATGAAGGAGTGAAAATGTGAGAAATGTTTCCAAGTGTGAGAGAGGGTGATAATTTCCTGTAGAGACTAAAAAATAAAATTGTATTAAAAAAACTTTGAACAGCAAAATTGTATTAAATTCTCAAATTTTCCAAGTGTGTGTGTGTGTGTAAAAATATTTGAAAATGTGAAAAAAAAGTGTTAATTTACATTTTAATTTAAGACGATAATACTATGTCAGCATATTTCTTGTGGAGACTAAAAAATAAAATTGTATTAATTTTTTTAAACAGAAGAATTGTATTAAAAATTCAAATTTTTTAAAGAAGAAAAAAGTTTACTGAGAGAGAAAAACTGAATATTAAAATTTTGTTAAAATTTGAAAATTTTCAAAATGATAAAGAATAAGAGAGTTAGAGGATGAAAGATTGCAAAAAAGAGAGTGAGGAGAAAAAGTTAGAATGATTTAAAAAAGTGTGTGAGAGATAGAGAGAGTGAAAAAGTGAAGAAGGTTTGAAAAAGTGAAAAAGTAAAAGAAAAAATAGTGTGTTAATTTACCTAAATATCCTATGATTGTTTGGTTAGAAAAATGATAAGATTGGTATTTTGGTAGTGAGTGATTTGTATTGATAGATTTGACAATTTTCAAAATAGTAAAGATAAATAAGAGAGTTAGGGGAAGAAAGGGTACAAAAAAGATGGGTGAGAGAGTGAGGCGAAAGAAGTGAAAAAGTTAGAATGGTTTGAAAAAATGTGTGTGTGTGTGTGTGAGAGAGAGAGAGATTTGTATTGATAGATACTAGATCTAATTGTATGTGTCACTTTCTCTCTTAACTTATTTCACAATTACTTGTGAGGATCCATTTTTTTTTGCCAACCATTTCTCAGACTCACATGCCAGCCATGTGTTATGAATCTTCTTCTAAATAAATCACGCAAGTCATCATCTCATTTATTTGGTAGTTGTTGTTAATAAATGCAATTAATTAATGTTTTAACTTCCTTCCTCTTTAATGTGATATTTATCTACGTATACTACTCTGGGTCCAAAAAAACCTCCTGTATTAAATAGAATAAATAATGCTAATGAATGTTGGCTCAGCTGGTAAGGAGTTGGCTCATACTCTGCTGCCGGTGTGAGGACCCTTTTAGTGGGTGATCTACAAGTACTTCTGTTAGCGCTCAAAGAGCGTGGCTGCGTGGGGTCTGCCTTGACCCTAGAGAGCCTCTGGAGCCCAATTCACCTAAATTTTTATAGACTAAAAAATAGAATAAAGAATGACACTGAAATTAGCTATTCTCACTTAATAAGGCTAAAAAAATCTTTTTGAAAATACTTTGTACTAAATTATGGTTTACACTCCTAATTGATACATCATCTTTAGTTATTCACACATGTACATTCCCTGGAAAAATTCACACTTATCTGCATGATGTTAATTTTTAACGCTTTTATTTTTTTATTTTGAAAGTCCCGTAATTGTTGGCATCGAAATGTTATTATTGTCTTATCAATTAAATTTTGTAGTTAGTTGGAAAATTTTTACTTTAAATTATGAATAACAATGATTATAATTTATAGGATATGACAATTTATAAATTTAAATTATATAACTAAAATAAATATATGTAACTAATTTAGTTAAATAATTAAAATAATTATTTAGCTAATTAAAAGAAATATTTAGCTAATTTAATTAAATAATTAAAGTAAATACTAAGTTAATTAATTTAAAAAATTAAATCAAACACACAGGGGTGTTTTTTGCCCTTTTAAAACTAGTATTTTTTCTCTCTACTCTCTTTCGCTCCAACCAAACCAAGAGACACAACTCTCTCTTCCCCGTTTCTCTTATATTTCCCTTAAACCAAACAACACCCAAATCTACTCTATTTCTCACACTACAAGAAAAATTGGACTTTGCGGCGGGCAAAATCCGCAGCAAAAGCCAAATTTGCGGCGGATATTTGGACTTTGCGGTGGAATTTTGCCGCCGGTAGCCAGCTCGAACAAAAGAGTTCCGGCGGAAAATCCGCCGGAAAAGCATTTTGCGGCGGATTTTTTAAAAAAAAAGTTTGGCAATTTCCGGCGGATTTTTTTGCATTTGCGGCGGATTTTAAAATTTTTTTTTTTCAAAAAAATCCGCCGCAAATGCCAAAAATCCGCCGGAAAATGCCAAAAATCCGCCGCAAAAGCCAAAAAAAATATTTTAAAAAATCTGGTGGTAAAAAATTTGAATTTTTGAATTTTTTTTCAACTTTTTCGAATTTTAATGTTTAATTTGTATTTTAATAAAAAGTAAGAGAAAATGAAAATGAAGTAGAATATGAGAAAAAATGATATAGAAAATAATGAAAATAAATAAATGAATGAGAATGTAGAAGTAGGAAGGAATAATAATAAAAGAGAATATTAGAAAAGAATGATATAGGAGAGAATGTGAATAAAGAAGTAAGAAGAAATAAGAATTAAGGAGTGAATAAAAAAGAATGAAGAAGAAAGGAGAAATATAGAAGAGAGATATGTAGAGAAATTTATGGAGATGGGAGTATAAGAAATATAGAAGAGAGATATGTCGAGAAATATAGAAGAGAATGAGAATGAAATAAAGAGTGAAATGAGAGAATGAGAGGAGTGTAGGAGAAAATTTTATTTATAGGCGGATTTTTTCCCTCCGAATTTTCCGGCGGATTTTTTGAATTTTTTTTTGGCATTGGCGGCGGATTTTTAAAAAAATTTTTTTTTTTTTGCCTTTTGCGGCGGATTTTTGGATTTGCGGCGGATTTTAAAAAAAAAAATTTTGGCTTTTGCGGCGGATTTTTGGCATTTGCGGCGGATTTAAAGTTTTTTTCTTTTTTTTTTAAAAATTTTTTTTTTTAAAATCCGTCGCAAATGCCAAAAATCCGCCGCAAATGCCAAAATTTTTTTTTGTTTTTTTAAAATTTTTTTTTTTTTAAAAATCCGCCGCAAATGCCAAAAAATCCGCCGGAAATACCCCAAAGTCCGCCGGAAACGTTTGCGGCGGATAAAATCCGTCGGAAACTTGCCGGCGGATAAAAATCCGCCGGAAAGTCCTCAAATCCGCCGAAAAGTTTCCGGCGGATTAGAATCCGCCGGAAAGGCCTGGCCGGAAAATCCCGTTATTCTTGTAGTGTCATCTCTTTCTCTCTTCTCTCTTTCGCTCTTCCCTCTTAATTTCTCTCTTAATCCAAACACACCCTTCGGTCATTTGGCAAATACACTAGGTCCAATTTTTGTTTAGTAATCACTAACATTTTTCTTAATAAAACTTAAAGACATTACGCAAACAAAAAATAATAAATAAATAATGACTTAAAAGCACCAACAAACAAATATTTTCTACCTAAGAACTACGTAGGATTTAAATTCTCCATCGTGCCAAGAGATAGTAGATGCGGGGCCAAATCCCGTAAAACGTATGGGCGGGTGTGAATATTTATGGAGGATGATATTGTTACTCTCAAGTCAGGTGCGGTCCCATTGTGATTTGTAGAAAATTCTTGATAGTTGGATTGGTGACAAATAAAAATTAGTTTTGTGATAAATTATGTAAAGTGTGATGTTAGCCAATGTGTTTTGAGCTACTTTAGAGTCTGAAAAGAAATTTAGTTGTTCATATACGCAAAGTTTGTTGAAAGGAAATAGCAATGCAAAACAGTGTATTTTGGGGTACTTAAGTAGTCGGAAAAAAATTAACTGTTCAAATAGGCATAGTTTGTTCCTCAATAACCCGTTTGGTGAATAAAAAATTTCATAACATATTTATGTAAACTACGATGCTAAGTAGTGTGGTTTTTGATGCTTTAGTGTTCACAAAAAATTCAACTATTCTAATATGCAAAGTTTGTGTCTCAATAACTGATTTGGTGAAAAATATATATATAATTTCGTGACAAAATACGTAAAGCGTGATGCTAAGGAGCATGTTTTGGGATACTTTAGTGTGCAAAAAAAATTTTAACCGTTCAAATACTCAGAGTTCATTCCTCAATAACTGATTTGGTGAAAAAAAAATAATTTCGTGACAAATATATACACACTCTATTTTAGTTTTAAAGTTTGCAATCGCCTTTTTTATTACATATTTTGTTTAATTCATACTTACCTTCAATTTAAACAATATTTTCTCACGTAGTGTGTTTTTGGATGCTTTAGTGATCGCAATAGTATGTTTTTTGATGCTTTAGTGTTTGCAAAAAAATCCAATGATTCAAATATACAAAATTTGTGCCTCAAAAACCGGCTTGGTGAAAAAAAATATAATTTCGTGACAAAATACATAGTGTGATGCTAAGAAGCGTATTTTGAGGTACTTTAGCATTCAAATGATCAACAAACGAGACTTTTTCATATTGCAATTTTAAAAACAAATTTTAACAAGACAGAAATTTCCTATTAACTGAAGTTTTTGCCCGTGCGACGCACGGGTCCACGCACTAGTCGTTTATGACACTGACAACGTGAGTCTTTATTCAAACATATATTAAGATTTACGAGTTATTACAACAAATTGAGACTTTATTTTGCTCAAGACCGAATGGAGTAAATTATTACCGGAACTGTCTCCAATAATTTCATTTTTGCTACCAACTACCGTCGTCCGATTTTATAAATTGTTTTAGTAAAATCAATTTGTCCCAAATAGATTGTTGTTTTACATTTTCAAAGAAGTATTTAATATTTTTTTCACTAATGCACTTCTTTATCATGATAGCTTTTTACATTTAATAAATGATTTATATTTGTGGTGATAAAACACAAACACAAAGACAATGCTGACATTTATTTTTGGTTGAGTGTTAGCAATATTATTTCTCCAACACTCACTCTATGATTGATTGAAATTCATGTGAGTTTCAGCACTTTGGAAATCAGATCCATTAACTTAGTGGGATCCACATGAATTTCGCCTAATTATAAAGTGAGTGTTAGTATCAGAGTATAATAGAAAGTGTTGATGACACTCATTTTTATTTGTGATGTCTAAAACATGCTAAGGAGCACAGTTTCAATTGGCTCAATGACTCTCTCTGAGAAGTTTAAGATCACGAATCAACGCCGTTAAATTAAGGTGGGATGACCCGCCCTCTCTGACAGCTTCCTTAGCCTTGATACCAAGTTGACGCGCACGCTCTCTAATCTCATTTGCTTCATCACCATCATCCATTACCCTTCTCACAGCCTTCTCTATTTTCTCTCTACTCACTACTGTCTTCCCCTCTTCATAAACAGTGCCCAGCCACTCCTCTACACCGACTTCCACTCCATTCCTTTGCACCTCTGTTATCAATTTCTCGTTGTAGAAAGCATCCCCACACACCGGCCATGTTATCATGGGGACACCAGCACTGATAGCCTCAATTACCGAATTCCACCCACAGTGCGTCACAAACCCCCCAATAGCAGGGTGATTCAAAATCAGCACTTGTGGGGCCCACCCCCTTATTATCATCCCCTTCTCTTTCATCCTCTCCTCGAACCCCTCTGGCAACCGTCCTCTGGGACCCTTCTCTTCCATTTCCTCTGGGACCACCCAGATAAATCGGTGGCCAGAGGCTTCCACGCCAGACGCAATCTCGTAGAGCTGATTCTCAAGGAAACGACACACGCTTCCGAAACTAATATAAACCACTGAGTTGGGTTCTTTAGTGTTGAGCCAAATAAAACAATCGTTCTCACTAACCACGCTTACGTGTCCCCTCTCAGCTTTTTGTTGATTGGAGGTGTGAACGAGAGAGACAGGACCAAGGAGCCAAGCCTTGTGCCCTGTAGTTCTCTCGTAGTGCTCAACGTATTCGCTCTCAAGTTCTACGAAACTATTCATGACAAGGCCATGGCTCTTCATCTCCCCCTCAAGATTCGCCTCAAAGAAACGTATGCTCTCTGGTGGTTTCACACTCATGGTGATGACGTGTGGAAGATCTGGAAGAACAAACGAATTCGAACCTGACCCAGAAAGAAGATTTGGGTGTGAGGAGAAGGATTTCATAGCACAGATGTTAAAGAGGCTTAAGCCATTGAAAGCGAGGCTAGGAATTTGCAATGTGTTGGCAATTTCATAAATCCAATGGTATGTGTAGTCGGCGACAATGACGTCAGGAGGGTTTTCACGAAGGAATTGCTCCACCGGTTGACGAAGAAGCATGGCGGAAAAGTAAACACTTTTGAAGCTGTCGAGGTCGGTGGCGAAGGTTGCGTTTTCAATTTGGACGGAGTCAGAGGGAATGTCAATAGTGTGGATGTTGAAATGGAGAAGATGGTTGCTTGATTTACGGTTGAGAAGGGTTTTGGCGTTGGAGGGAGTGGTGATGATGGTCACGTGTTGACCACGTGAGGCAAATAGTGTGGCTATGTCGCATAGTGGGATCATGTGACCAGCTGCTAGAAAAGGAAGGAAATATAACTTGAGTGGACGATTTTCATCTCCCTCCTCCATCACGCTTGGGTAGTGTAGTGTAATGGGAAGGATGTTATTTGCTACTCAAACATTGGCTAATATATACTTCCACTCCCAAGTCCAACAACTCACCATCATTATCATAAGTATACATGACCCACAATATTTATTATCATAAATGTACATGACCCACAACATTTATGCTTGGTAGAGTCAAAAATATCCTTTTTAAATAAAGTAAGGGTTAAATATGTTTTTTTTGTCAAAGGTTAAATATGTTTTTGATCTCTATAAATATGACGAATTTTGTTTGTATTACATCTAATTTTTTTTGGGCACTTTTAATTCTTATATTATTTGCCGTTTGCACGTTTAGTCCATTCTGTTAGTTTCTACTAACGATGCTGCCGTGACGTTTGTTCTGTGGCAATTTTTTATGAGCTGAAAGCCACGTGTAATTGCCATGTGTGAAAACTTAATACACATAAGCTAATGCAGGAAATAAAAAACAAATTAAAAAAACACAAAAATCAGAATCCCATAAATCTCTCTCTCTCTCTCTCTCTCTCTCTCTCTCTCTCTCTCTCTCTCTCTCTCTCTCTCTCTCTCTCTCTCTCTCTCTCTCTCTCTCTCTCTCTCTCTCTCTCTCTCTCTCTCTCTCTCTCTCTCTCTCTCTCTCTCTCTTCATGCTTCTTCTTCATTCCACCGTTGCTTGTTGATTCAATGGGATAAAAAACACCCTGTGGATGAATATTCTAGATCCTACCTTCTCTTCGTTCCACTGTTTCTTAAATCTTTCGGTGATAATAACAATGCTTCTTCTTCGATCCACCATTTCTTTGTTCCCTTGAGATTAGTTTTACCCTTCTAAACTTTCTTTTTCATCATTCCACTGTTGCTTGTTGATTCATGGTTTTTTATTTTTGTTTCTTAATTTGTTTTTTATTTCCAGCATTAGCTTATGTGTATTAAGTTTTCACACATGGCAATTACACGTGGCTTCCATTTCATAAAAAATCTCATCGCCACAGCGGCGTTAATAAAAACTAATAGTAGGGACTAAAAGTGCAAACGGCAAATAATGTAGGGAACAAAAGTGCTCAAAAAATTTATAGGGACTAAAAACAAAATTTGCTATATTTAAAAGGATCAAAAACATATTTATTAACCTATAAAGTAAAGAATGATTGTTAATTTTAGATCATTCTCCCTTTTATGTCTTGTTGTGTTTTATTTAATAATATTAATAATAATAATAAAAATAAAAATAATAACAATAAAAAAATAATAATAATATAGTTTATTCAATTGTTAAAAAAGGGAATGTTTGAAAGTTTTTAAAGCTTTAGCCGCTGTTGTAAATTTTTATTAATACTCCTTATGTTTCTAATATTTGGTATTTTTGACGTGTTATGTACAAATTAAGATACAATTAATATGTGTTAGTTAAGTACTCCATTTGTTTCTAATTTTTGGTATTTTTGGCTTGTTATGGACAAATTAAGGTATAATTAATTTGTTTTAGCTAAGTAATAAAATACTCTCTTTGTAGTTTTCTTAAAATAATTGAAATCAAAGAGGGCCGTCCCAAACGATTTGAGAGTCCTATTCAAATCTCAAAAATCGGGCCCCTAAACTTGATCTTTGCTTTAATTTCAAGCTTATATTTTATTCTATTATATTCATTCATTCTGGAAATGAAATTAAATCATTTGGAGCTGCAGGGTGGAAAATATTATCCAAAAACTAAATAGGAATTTCGGTCGGTTTTAGATGAATGTTAGCTTCTAGATAAAAAAAACAGATACAAATGGCTTCATATGAACGGGCTCGATTGCCCAAAAAATTCAATCTTACACTAATCGAACCCACTCGTACACTACGCAAAAGACAAATATTTATCACAATTTTTATATGAATGAATAAAAACTTCAAATTAAAATTATATGAAAATAAATATGGAAAATGATTTTTAATTTCATTTGGAAAACTTATTAGATTAATTGAATTATTTGCTCAAACTCAGTTATATTGCCGTTTTTTTTGGATTGCAAAAGTGCAACTCATTTCTATAAAAAAAAATATGGCAAATGAATTGAAAGAAGAGAACATTGGAGAACATAAGAATTCACCAAACAAAAAAATGGGGAGAGAGAGGCAGCTGCATGGTACTATTGACAGACTGAGAGGCTGACTTGTCTTTGTCATCATTCAACAATACTGAGATGAGAGAGGCTTATCAAAACTGAGATGAGAGAGAGAAATCCTTTGTCATCTTCAACCTTTTTTCTTTCAAAAAAACAAAAAAAAACCCAAAGACTTACCATAGCTATAGCTTTCGACATACAATTTTTTTTGAGGCACTAAAAAAATCAGATTAGGCCGAGACCCTATGCAGTAGCACAGGTTGCACTGCCTTATGGCCGGACCTGAAATTAAGATAAAAGAGTTAATAGTTATTTTGAGTTTTTAAAAAACTCAATAAATTTTAAAAGTAGATTTTGTTAGGAAATTGTTAGCCAACATTTTCGACAGGCTCAATTAAATGCAGTCAATGAGGTTTGACTTGTCACTTTAAAATAGAAATGTTGATTTTCGACATTGGGATGGTAATTCAAAGGTGATCTTCGACTTTCGACTACTTCACAAAGACGGTGAAATTGAGACATTGAAGACAATACTTCGACAGAAAGGGGAATAAAAGTCCAGTAACAGATTAGGGCTAAAGTAACATTGTCGAAGAACGTAGCAGTTACGCCGTCGAAGGATACAGCAGCTGTTGTTTTTAAATTCTTTTGTACAGTTATATATAGTCGTTGTAGGCAGCTACAGTTTCTCCAGAGTATGTATAGTAGTTTTTCATAGAAAAAATGGGTTACATACTCTCATACATATTTCTCACGCTCAGAATTCCAAGTTACAGAGAAACATGAGTTATAGAAACCAGATGTATGATATTGTGTACCAATTTCTTTTATTTCAACGCAATCTAGTTATGTTTCCTTAAATATTTTTGCAATTTACTTGTTTTCTTCACTTGAGCGAATTCAAAAGATACGTAAGGCAATTCGACAGCTTCAACAACTTTGAAATTGTCAGTTATTACAAATAACATCAAGAACATTCATAATTTTTTTTGGAAAACTATAGCACAAATGTCCTAAGATTTACTGGTTGATCTTGCAAGTAACAAATTCTAAACCAGGCGTTGTTTACCAAAATTCACAGTAAACAAATTGGCACGCCCGGTGGGACCCTTTGTGCTAAGTTTCAGAATCATTTGAAACAATTTCCGAATTGGTTCTTGAAACATAAACTTGTGATCTGTTGTGTGTATGCATTTAAGGAGTGGAAAACATCTTTCAGAGATGGCACGTTCTGGTTCGAACAACGCTTCGACGTCTAATGCACGGAATCCACAGAATTCACAAAAACAAGCGTCAATGGGTGACGTTAGTGTTGCAAATGTCACGGGAGCAACTGCTCCTATGCCCTCTTCGACAATAACAGGGGTAACTTCTCCTGTAATAGTGTCGACTACAGCGGCGTTAACACAGCCATTGATATTAGGGTCTTCGACCAACCCTCTAATGGCTAATCCCTTAGTTGGAAATACTTTTGATACAAGGTTTCCAAATATCTCTCAATTTAGGGGTTACCCATATGGTATGCCAATAGCCATGATGGCAGGCCTTCAAACAAATATGTCTACTTATCCAGACACTGCAGTCACAGCGTTTTCCCCTCTCCATGGTTCACCAGAGAGCATTTTTGGTTGAAATGCTCAACCTACCTTAAACACGTCATCGTTGCTGGCCTTAAGGCAACAAATGGATGAGAGTAACCATGACATGGTCAATATGCTGACCCAACAAATTGGTACGGTGTTTAACCCCTTAATTCAAAACACGAACCATAGTTACCAGATGTTGGCTAATCAAATGGGGAGAATAGCAGATTTCTTTGGCACTCCACCACCGCAAAACCAGCAAGTGCCTCAAATTCAGAATATAAGGCTTGTCGAAAACCTTGTGAGTCAATGACAACAAATTGCTGTCGAACCACCTCAAAGAAGGGAAGTCGAATAAACCCTGAGGTTGTGTTGGTCAACAGAGGCCAGAATGCTGATGAAGTGGTTAGACAAGTTCAGCAAGACAATTTTGGACTCCAAAATAACTTGGCTAATCTCGTCGAAACCATTTTAGCCCAGAATGGCCTCAATTTGGGCCTGCATAGGCCTAATTTTGTTTCACCCTTGTCAGATTATGTGTTGCAAACCGAGTTGCCTAGAGGTTGGAAAATTCCCAAGTTCACAAAATTCGCAGGGGAAACTAGCGAATCCACTGTCGAACACGTTTCCCGTTATTTAACTGAGGCTGGTGACATGGCCCATAATGAGAATTTGAGGTTGAAATACTTCCCAAATTCCCTTACAAAAAATGCTTTCACTTGGTTTACAACTTTACCCCCACATTCCATATTTAACTGGGGGCAATTAGAGAAAGCATTTCATGAACAGTTCTACATGGGCCAGTCGAAGATTAGTCTTAAAGAATTGGCTAGCGCTCGACGCAAAGTGGCAGAGTCTATTGATGACTATCTCAATAGATTTAGACTTCTCAAGGCAAGGTGCTTTACACAAGTACCTGAACATGAGTTAGTCAAAATGGCTGCTGGTGGCCTCGTCGATTCTATCAGAAAGAAGTTAGACACATCGCACTTAAGAGATATGGCCCAATTGGCTGATAGGGTTCGACAAGTCGAAAGGCTAAAAGCTGAAAAGGATAGAACCAGTAGGTTTAATAAAAAAGAAAAGGTTGCATACGTCGAAACTAATGACAGCGACCAAGAATTTGATGTCTCTTATGAGGATGTCGAAGAAGAGGTCAATATGGCTGAACTAAAACCTGGACCTCCTTATACTTGTAAATTATTGAAGCCTTCAGATGGGAAAAATCCTGTCGAACCTAAAAATGATAGATTTGTTGCAAAAACGTATACATTTGATGTTACTAAATGTGATCAAATATTTGATCTTTTAGTTAATGATGGTCAAATTATAGTGTCTAAGGGCCTGAAGATACCACCATTAGAGCAACAAAAGAAAAGAGGTTATTGCAAGTATCATAACTTTTTAGGCCATCATACATCTCGTTGTGTTCTTTTCAAGGATTTGGTCCAAAAAGCACTGAATGAAGGAAGGCTGAAATTTGGAGACAAGTCTAAGCCTCCAATGAAGATTGGCACTGATCCTCTTCCAGCAGCAGACGCTATGTATGCTGAACCAGTCGAAATCAATGTGGTGGAAGCTACTGAGTTTACTGCTGCAGATGTTGACAAGAAAGGAACAATTGAACGTTCAATGGACAACGTCGAAATGGTCACTGAGGACCAGTACAACGAGAAAATGCAAGTGGTTTACCCCAAGCCTGAAGAAGAACTGGTAGACTTCCTTAACCGTTGCAAAATTAACAACACTGAAGTCATGCTATGTCCAAGGTGCAGTTCTGTCTTAGACAAGGAGGCTGCAAAGAACCTAGAAGGATTCAAACCTCAATGGAAGAGGAAAGCCAAGTGGGTCGACAAAAGGCCAAAGTTCAGCTTCAACAAAAGAGGAATACCATATAAGGTAACTTCGAACAAGAATCCTCAGAAGGCGCAAATCAAGACCTTTGTGCCACCAACTAAGTCACCTATCGAGAAGTGGGTGTATTCTGGTGGCAAAGACACATGTCATCATTCAACTACGGTCAAAGGAAATGCAAGCACTGCAAAATAGAGCAAGGCAACTGGGTCGAATAAGTATGCCTACAACAATAACTACAAGGGAAAGAATCCGATGACAAGAACACAATGGCGTAGGTATCAACGCCAAAAGAAAGCTGCTGCTGCTGCAGGAAAACGTGAGAACTCCAAAAAAAGCAAGGGTAAGCAAGTAGCCTCTTTTGTCGAAATTCCCAGAAAGCCTGCAACGGAGAGAATATTTCCTCCACTGTCGGTTATTAAGGAAGGTCTTGATCCAAAAGAGGGCCTCAACTTTGATGAGGAAATGGGTTCTGGTTTCACTGATTCAGAACCTGACTTCGACGTGATATGCAACATGGTCTCCATTCTCCCAATTGAGTTCGACGTGGTTTCGGAAGTAAACGAAGTCGAAGAAGACTTCGATGAAGACATGGCTAAACATAAGCCAATATGCTACTATGTTCTGAACAATGGCTGCATTGAAGAGCAGAGTGCTGTCTTTGAAAGGCCGGATGGGGGATGAAATACCACCTTAAACCATTGTTCATTCAAGCTAAGGTCAACAATGTGGGTGTCAACAAGGTGCTAGTCGATGGAGGTGCTGAAGTTAACTTAATGCCCCAATGTATGCTCACAAAGATTGGCAAGTCTGACACAGATTTAAGGCCACACAATGTAGTGCTCATTAACTACGAAGGCAAATCTGGTTATTCACTTGGAGCAATTGAGGTCGAACTTGTTGTTGGCAGCTTTAAGAGGTTAACATTGTTCATGGTTATTCCAACCAAGGCAAATTTCAACTTGTTGCTTGGTAGGGAATGGATACATGGAGTAGGAGCAGTCCATTCGACCCTACACCAAAGAATCTCCATTTGGAGAGAAGATGGACTGGTCGAAAATGTGGAAGGTGATCAAAGCTACTTTTTAGCAGAAGTAGATCACGTCACAAAGAAGACTTCGACTAGAAATTGGCAAACACTGCGCCATATACACCTTCTGACAGTACCTATGTACCCCAAGACAATGTTTATGCTTCACTAGACCTTCACCCTACTCATGGATTTATTTGGGAAAGGGAGGTAATTGGTGAAGCAAGCTGCCCAAAAGGTTACAGCAAACCTGTTGGGTGGGATGGACCCTAAATAATTGGTAATGTCTCAACCCAGTGCATGGGAAAGGATTACGGCCTATGTGGCCGAGAACAAGCAAAATGCGGCTTTAGAAGCTGAAATGCAACAAAAAATGGTAGGTGAAACCATTAGACATGATGATAAAGAAAATATGGTCGAAGACCAAAGGCTAGACTGTATCTATGATGGCGAGCCTTTAGGATTTGAAAAAGACCCAATGGGTTCGACCAAGAGAATTCAAGCACAAGATCCCTTGGAAGAAATTGACTTGGGAGATGGCTCTATAAAGAGGCCAACGTTTATTAGTGCTAAACTCGACAAAAGTTTGAGAGATCGAACAATAGAGCTTTTGAAGGAGTACAAAGATTGCTTCACATGGGATTATAATGAAATGCCTGGTTTGAGTCGAGAAGTAGTGGAATGGAAGCTGCCAATTCGACCAGATAAAAAACCTGTGAAACAAACACCAAGAAGGTTTGCACCACAAATCTTATCGAAGATATCAGAACTGCAAGGAATGTTGATTGGTTAGCTAATATAGTTCCTGTAATTAAGAAAAATGGCACTCTTAGAGTCTGCATAGATTTTAGGGACTTAAACAATGCTACGCCAAAGGATGAATATTCCATGCCAGTGGCAGAAATGTTGGCCAACTCAGCAGCAGGGTTTGATTATCTAAGTATGCTTGATGGGTACTTAGGTTATAATCAAATCTATATTGCTAAAGAAGATGTGTCGAAAACAGCATTTCGCTGCCCTGGGGCTTTAGGCGTTTATGAATGGGTAGTAATGCCTTTTGGCCTAAAAAATGCTGGTGCAACATACCAAAGGGCAATGAATTCTATGTTTCATGATTTTATAGAAGATTTTATGCAAGTATACATAAACGACATTGTTGTTAAGTCTTCATCAGAAAGTGGTCATTTAGACCACCTTTGACAATCATTCGAAAGAATGAGAAAATATGGATTGAAAATGAATCCAATCAAATGTGCCTTTTGTGTTCGTGCAGGTGATTTCTTGGGTTTTGTTGTGCACAAAAAAGGCATTGGATCCATCAAACATGACGAAAGCGATCATGGAAACGAAGGCCCCTTCGACAAAGAAAGAGTTACAGTCTTTACTAGAAAAGATTAGCTTCCTTAGAAGGTTTATTTCAAACCTAAGTGGCAAGACACAAGTATTTTCACCATTACTTTGACTGAAAAAAGAGGATGTGTTCAGATGGGATCTAGAACACCAGAAAGCCTTCGACGAGATCAAGTCTTACTTGATTAAACCACCTATGTTACTTCCCCCTATTAGGAATAGGGTAATGAAATTGTACATAGCAGCATCAGAGATGACAATAGGTAGTATGTTAGCACAAGAGGATGAAAATGGTGTCGAAAGAGCCATTTATTATCTTAGTAGACTATTGAATGATGCAGAAACGAGATATCATCCAATTGAGAAACTATGCCTATGTTTGTGTTTTTCATGTACAAAATTGAAGCAATACATAAAGCCTGTTGATGTGTATGTTTATTCGTATTATGATATAATTAAACATATGCTGTCAAAACCAATTTTACATAGTCGAATTCGAAAATGGGCTTTAGCTTTATCAGAATATTCACTCACATACCAGCCTTTGAAAGCTGTTAAAGGCCAGGTCGTTGCTAACTTCATTGTAGACCACTCTTTGGTCGAAGTAATTCCTCTTTGGTACGGGAATTGGAGTACTCATAATATCTCCAACAAAGATACCAACAAAATTTAAGTTTAAAATCGAAAGAAATTGCTCCAATAATGAGGCTGAATATGAAGCCTTGATAGCAGAACTTGAAATGCTGCTAGAGTTGGGGGCAAAAGTCGTCAAAATCAGAGGTGACTCTGAACTAGTTGTGAAACAATTAACAAAAGAGTACAAGTGCATCAAAGAACACTTAATAAAGTACTTTATTACTGCCAATGCAATGTTAAAACGTTTCACTCATGTTGACATTAAACATGTGCCTAGAATTGATAACCAAGAGGCAAATGAGTTGGCACATATTGCTTCGGGCTACAGAGTTTCTAAAGAAAAATTGCAAGAGTTGATAGAAATAAAAGAGAAGCTCTTTTCGACAGATAGTTCCAACACACAATTGTCAATGTCAAAACTTGGGGGGGCAGACATGTCAGAAGTGGTGTCACCTCCAACTGAAATTGAAAATTTTGAAATTTTTGCCATTGACAATATGTCGAATGATGATTGGCGAAAACCAATTGTCGAATACTTGGAAAATCCAACAGGAGCAACTAGTCGAAAAATCATGTATAGAGTCTTAAGCTACATGATTGTTGGAAATGAATTGTTCAAAAAGACTCCTGAAGGAGTTTTGCTTAAATGCCTAAGTGAAAACGAAGCAGGTCACAAGATGAAATGGCTCTTGTTTCGACAAGGTGTGTATTGGCCAACTATGCTGAAAGACTGTATAGAGTTTGCTAAGGGTTGTCAAGAATGCCAAAGGCACGCAGGAGTTTAACATGTGCCCGCAAATGAATTGCATTCAATAATTAAACCCTGGCCATTCAGAGGTTGGGCTTTAGACATAATTGGTGAGATTAGACCAACTTCGTCGAAAGGCCACCGTTATATATTAGTAGGCATAGATTACTTTACCAAGTGGTTTGAAGCTATTCACTTAGCCAATGTTGACCAAGAGGCAGTTATGAATTTTATTCAAAACCATATTCTATATAGGTTTGGGATTCCAGAAACCAGTACCACAGATCAAGGCTCAGTTTTTACTGGTCGAAAGATTTTGGAATTTGCCTCTGAAACAGGTTTTAAGTTATTAAGTTCGACACCGTATTATGCACAAGCCAATGGTCAAGTGGAAGCATTGTAACACCCCGATAATTTCTAACTTGTAGAAGTTACCGAAATGCACCACTGGCATACATCAGAGTACCTCCTGTTTTAAATACTGAACACATACTAATATTCGATGCTAAAAACCATCAAGCGCGTTACATAACTTAACATGAAAATGCATAAAGCGTTCTTACACCACTCAACTAGTGTTCAGTACCAAAATAGAAAGTGCGCGGAAGCGATTTACAACTTTATAACGTAAGTCGTACAATCGAACATACTAAGTATCTGAATACAAGGTACAAAGGAAACTGAAATACAAGACATAAAGAAAAAAGGATAGCGGCTGCTCCTCAAGCATCTCCATGACCATGCCTCATCATCTTCAACTTAGCCTGCAATTCTGAAAAAAACAACAACATGGATTGGGTGAGACAACTTGTCTCAGTGAGTTCTATCGAGACCCCTTACTAATCCTCTCGATTCAATTATGCTTGATTCATTATCTAAAACTCATAGTCCTTGAAGTTGACTATGTGGATGAACTATGCTCAATCACTGAGCCTAACGATGAACTATGCTCAATCGCTGAGCCTATCCATGATTATTAGCGTGTCACCGGTCACTTGGCATAATAAGCTTCCGGTGAACCCAATCCACTAATCACTAGTGGGCAAACCTCAAGGGGCCTAGGTTCATAGGGCTCATGACTTCCCCTCCCCTAGCACACTAAACTGAAATAGGGTCGTCACCCTAACCTGATGTATATATTTTAATATACCTTGAACAATGAGCAGTGAACAATGATCTGTGAACATGACAATGAACTTGTATAACAATGGTCTTAATCTTAACCTAATCTTATACTTAACATGATCTTGTCATTAGGTGATCTCACACGGAATGACTAACATGGCTATCTTGGCTTATAACTATCCATTACCTAGTCCACATCATAATGTATCGCCCATACTCAACATTATGATTATCTAACTTATTCATAATCATTCGCATAATATATCAATCACAATCATAGTATGACAATCAAATCCATAACACGTTCCGTCTACCCGCATTGGGCCGTCAATAATCATTCAATCATGGCATGACAATCAAATCCATAACACGTTCCGTCTACCCGCATTGGGCCGTCAATAATCATTTCATAACATTGGGAAGGGATTAGGATAGGTTTGGAATCAATTGGGAAGCGTTTGGACACCTTTAAAAATTCTGGGTCAGACAGATACGCACGACCTGTGCTTAATGGCGCACGATCCGTGCGCGAAATGGAAATTTTTCAGGAAGCATCAGAAGGATCCGCACGATCCGTGTGCCAAGGCACACGATCCGTGCCTGATGCACAGTCCTGTAAAATGGCCATTTCATGCTGTTTTTAACTCCGTTTCGTGTCCAATTCCTTTCCCGATCGATACCTAACTTATCAACCTTTAAGAACAGAGTATCATCCAGCCAAACAATTCACAAATCAGTCACTGAATCACAACAACAATCAAAGTCTCAATCAACCAATCATGCATTACAATCATTCAAGCGACATTTTCACAAAACGGTTTCGACACCGGTTTTTCATAAAACGCGAGATTCAATATCAGAACTTGACACACATGACCATAGCATCCTAGTGAGTATAGAACTCACCTATTTGCCGAGACTTTAATGATTCAACCGTTCCCGAGAACCACGAACTCTCCCCGGACTCGATCACAACACCAATTCACGAACTTTCTCCGGAATCGCTCCAAAACACTCCCCAACGAACCCAGCCACTGAGATGACTTCTAAGGCTGCTCTAATTCGAAATGTGGTTGCTGGAATTGGTGCTAAGGCTCACAATGAAGACATGCAAGGTCAGATTTGGCGATTTATCTTGGTGGAGCTTGGTTGGGCTTCAATGGTGATTTCAAAAGGAGGAGGAGGATGGTTGTGGTTTTTGTATCTTTAGAAAGGAGATGAGGAGCTGATTCAGAATATGTAAAAATATTGAGCATGCATGGTGGTTTGAAGAAACTCTCACCTCTTCCCTTCCTCTCCCATTCGCACCCTCTCTCTTTCTCTCCCCTTTGGTTCTGAATTTTCTGAAATGGAGGATGAAGTGTGTTTCTTCTTCACTTGGTCTAGCTGAGGGGGATATATAAGGGGCATGGAAAAAGGCTAAAATACCCTTTACTTAAACATTTCATTCCCTATGACTCCCTCAACCCTAATCACCCTAACTTAGCATAATTAAATACTCAATCACATACAGTTCCATACTTAACAAATCAAACAAGTCATTTTCAATTTAAACAATTTCAATCAATTAAATAATTCACTAATAATTAATATTATGCTAATATAATTAAATAGTAAAAATAGGGGATGTTACATTCACCCCAACTTTCAAAAATTTTGTCCTCAAAATTGGACTAAGAAGTACCTTTCGCCGAACTGTCGCCAGCTTTGCCTTTCTGAGCGTCCATCACATAGATTCTTCCACGGGCGGGAGTTGCATTCTCTTCTCTGCTCCTTTTCCTCGCCGGACACTCGTGAGCATAATGTCCTTCGCCTTTGCAATAATAACACACAGTTGACCCCAGACGACACTCTCCACCGTGGGGCTTTCCGCATTTCGAACACTTAACGAACCTTGGAGATTCGGACCCCACTGCTTGCTTTCCTTTGCTAGGGTTACCCTTTGGCTCTTCACTTGGGGTTGGCAATTCCACCGCCTTTTTCTTTTCCTTCCGATAAGCTTTCCTTTCTTCGTACATTCTGTTGAGATCTGCCTCTGCAACATAAGCTTGTTGCACCAATCCAGCATAACTAGTCATAGCATAAGAGCTAAGACCTTGGGCCACATCAGCACGAAGACTTGCCCTATACATCTGCATCTTCCACTCATCATTCGGAGCATGCTTTGCCAATTGATAAAACTGCGACAACCTTTCGAACTTGGCGGTGAACTCACCCACCGACATCTCTCCTTGCCTCATATTGATAAACTCGGCTTGCTTGCTTAACTTCATCACCGGAGGGAAAAAGTGACCAATAAACATCTCCTTGAAGTTAACCCAGGTAACAGGAGTTCCCTGGTTCACCATCAATTCGTGAGCATTGGTCCACCAGGTTTGAGCATCTTCCTCGAGCATATGGGCAGCAAAAAGAACCTTCTCTTCTTCGCTGCATTGAAGAGTCCTAAAAATCTTCTCCATTGAATCCAACCAGAAATGTGCTACCATTACCTCAGGTCCTCCTTTGAAACTTTGCGGACTCATCTTCTGGAAACGAAAGTAAGCCCTATTCGGATCTTCCAGAGGAGGTTGTTGAACATTCGGTTGTTGTTGATTCATCCTCTCATGATGCATCTGGGCCATTTGAGCCATCTGTTGCTGCTGCATTTGCATCATGTCATTCATCATCTTCTGCTGCGTCTCGATGACGTTCTGCATCCATTCGGTATTTGGATCAACAGGGACGCTTCTCCTACTTCCACCAGCCATGATTCTGCGAAATATGCACAAAGTGTTTAGTTGATCAGGCTAAACGTCTAATAGCATACTAAGAGGAATCACTCTTAGAGGACTTAAGAGACTCATGATTCTAAGCCCGACTGGGTCGAACTGCTCTGATACCAATTGTAACACCCCGATAATTTCTAACTTGTAGAAGTTACCGAAATGCACCACTGGCATACATCAGAGTACCTCCTGTTTTAAATACTGAACACATACTAATACTCGATGCTAAAAACCATCAAGCGCGTTACATAACTTAACATGAAAATGCATAAAGCGTTCTTACACCACTCAACTAGTGTTCAGTACCAAAATAGAAAGTGCGCGGAAGCGATTTACAACTTTATAACGTAAGTCGTACAATCGAACATACTAAGTATCTGAATACAAGGTACAAAGGAAACTGAAATACAAGACATAAAGAAATAAGGATAGCGGCTGCTCCTCAAGCATCTCCATGACCATGCCTCATCATCTTCAACTTAGCCTGCAATTCTGAAAAAAACAACAACATGGATTGGGTGAGACAACTTGTCTCAGTGAGTTCTATCGAGACCCCTTACTAATCCTCTCGATTCAATTATGCTTGATTCATTATCTAAAACTCATAGTCCTTGAAGTTGACTATGTGGATGAACTATGCTCAATCACTGAGCCTAACAATGAACTATGCTCAATCGCTGAGCCTATCCATGATTATTAGCGTGTCACCGGTCACTTGGCATAATAAGTTTCCGGTGAACCCAATCCACTAATCACTAGTGGGCAAACCTCAAGGGGCCTAGGTTCATAGGGCTCATGACTTCCCCTCCCCTAGCACACTAAACTGAAATAGGGTCGTCACCCTAACCTGATGTATATATTTTAATATACCTTGAACAATGAGCAGTGAACAATGATATGTGAACATGACAATGAACTTGTATAACAATGGTCTTAATCTTAACCTAATCTTATACTTAACATGATCTTGTCATTAGGTGATCTCACACGGAATGACTAACATGGCTATCTTGGCTTATAACTATCCATTACCTAGTCCACATCATAATGTATCGCCCATACTCAACATTATGATTATCTAACTTATTCATAATCAGTCGCATAATATATCAATCACAATCAAAGTATGACAATCAAATCCATAACACGTTCCGTCTACCCGCATTGGGCCGTCAATAATCATTCAAGCATGGCATGACAATCAAATCCATAACACGTTCCGTCTACCCGCATTGGGCCGTCAATAATCATTTCATAACATTGGGAAGGGATTAGGATAGGTTTGGAATCAATTGGGAAGCGTTTGGACACCTTTAAAAATTCTGGGTCAGACAGATACGCACGACCCGTGCTTAATGGCGCACGATCCGTGTGCGAAATGGAAATTTTTCAGGAAGCATCAGAAGGATCCGCACGATCCGTGTGCCAAGGCACACGATCCGTGCCTGATGCACAGTCCTGTAAAATGGCCATTTCATGCTGTTTTTAACTCCGTTTCGTGTCCAATTCCTTTCCCGATCGATACCTAACTTATCAACCTTTAAGAACAGAGTATCATCCAGCCAAACAATTCACATATCAGTCACTCAATCACAACAACAATCAAAGTCTCAATCAACCAATCATGCATTACAATCATTCAAGCGACATTTTCACAAAACGGTTTCGACACCGGTTTTTCATAAAACGCGAGATTCAATATCAGAACTTGACACACATGACCATAACATCCTAGTGAGTATAGAACTCACCTATTTGCCGAGACTTTAATGATTCAACCGTTCCCGAGAACCACGAACTCTCCCCGGACTCGATCACAACACCAATTCACGAACTTTCTCCGGAATCGCTCCAAAACACTCCCCAACGAACCCAGCCACTGAGATGACTTCTAAGGCTGCTCTAATTCGAAATGTGGTTGCTGGAATTGGTGCTAAGGCTCACAATGAAGACATGCAAGGTCAGATTTGGCGATTTATCTTGGTGGAGCTTGGTTGGGCTTCAATGGTGATTTCAAAAGGAGGAGGAGGATGGTTGTGGTTTTTGTATCTTTAGAAAGGAGATGAGGAGCTGATTCAGAATATGTAAAAATATTGAGCATGCATGGTGGTTTGAAGAAACTCTCACCTCTTCCCTTCCTCTCCCATTCGCACCCTCTCTCTTTCTCTCCCCTTTGGTTCTGAATTTTCTGAAATGGAGGATGAAGTGTGTTTCTTCTTCACTTGGTCCAGCTGAGGGGGATATATAAGGGGCATGGAAAAAGGCTAAAATACCCTTTACTTAAACATTTCATTCCCTATGACTCCCTCAACCCTAATCACCCTAACTTAGCATAATTAAATACTCAATCACATACAGTTCCATACTTAACAAATCAAACAAGTCATTTTCAATTTAAACAATTTCAATCAATTAAATAATTCACTAATAATTAATATTATGCTAATATAATTAAATAGTAAAAATAGGGGATGTTACAAGCAGCCAATAAAATCATCATTAACTTGATAAAAAAGCATATTGGACAAAAACCAAGAAATTGGCACAAGACTCTTGACCAAGTTTTATTGGCTTGTTGAAATTCCCCTAGAGAGTTTATTAATGCTACTCCATTTAGACTTATGTTTGGGCATGATGCAGTGTTGCCAGTTGAAATTCATCTACAATCAGCTAGGATTCAAAGGCAATATGAGATTCCATCAGATTATTACTGGAATATGATGTTAGATGAATTAATTGATTTAGGTGAAGAAAGATTAGCTGCATTAGATGTCCTTACAAGGCAAATAGAGAGAATAGCCAAAGCTTATAATAGAAGGGTTAAGTTGAAAACGTTTGCCTTGGGAGACTTAGTTTGGAAAGTTGTTTTGCCTATGGATAAAAAAGATAGAGTCTTAGGCAAATGGTCACCAAATTGGGAAGGACCATTTCGAATTACGCAGGTTTTTTCTAATGGTGCCTATGAAGTCGGGGAATTAGGCGCTGATAGTCAAATTTTGCGAATAAATGGCAAGTATTTAAAGAAATATAAGCCAATGTTGCAAGAAGTTAAAATAGCGCAATAGTAAAACAGTGAAGTTAAACCAAACATGGCATTGGTGCCAAAATACATTGTAGAATACATTGTCGAAACTACAAGAACCAAGATAAAAAAGAGCTAAAAGCCAATATAAAAAAAAGAAGAGCAATGATGGCAGTTACTTGGGGAACGTGTGTAGCAGTTACAAAAGCGATGGAAGTGATGGAGTGTGGCAATTTCCAAAGCAAAACGTGGACATTAATATGACAGCACACTCAAGTGCTAACATGACGAGAAAGAAAATGTCTCTTCAACGCTGAAGAGTGACATTGATGACGTTAGAGTGCTTGACATAGGGTTGTCGAGAGACAATTCAAAAACGTCAATTTTCTACCTTCGTTTAAACCTCAGTCGAAAATGAAATTTTTGGGGGGCAATTTGTTAGCCTACATTTTCGACAGGCTCAATTAAATGCAGTCAATGAGGTTTGACTTGTCACTTTAAAATAGAAATGTTGATTTTCGACATTGGGATGGTAATTCAAAGGTGATCTTTGACTTTCGACTACTTCACAAAGACGGTGAAATTGAGGGATGGAAGGCAATACTTCGACAGAAAGGGGAATAAAAGTCCAGTAACAGATTAGGGCTAAAGCAGCATTGTCGAAGAACGTAGCAGTTACGCCGTCGAAGGATACGACAGTTGTTATTTTTAAATTCCTTTGTACAGTTATATATAGCTGTTGTAGGCAGTTACAGTTTCTCCATAGTATATATAGTAGTTTTTAATAGAAAAAAGGGGTCACAAACTCTCATACATATTTCTCACGCTCAGAATTCCAAATTACAGAGAAACATGAGTTATAGAAACCAGATGTATGATATTGTGTACCAATTTCTTTTATTTCAACGCAATCTAGTTATGTTTCCTTAAATATTTTTGCAATTTACTTGTTTTCTGCACTTGATCGAATTCAAAAGATACGTAAGGCAATTCGACAGTTTCAACAACTTTGAAATTGTCAGTTATTACAAATAACATCAAGAACATTCATAATTTTTTCTAGAAAACTATAGCACAAATGTCCTAAGATTTACTGGTTGATCTTGCAAGTAACAAATTCTAAACCAGCAGTTGTTTACCAAAATTCACGGTAAACAGAAATAAACTCAAATAGAGCAAGAACAAGAATAGAAGATGAGAGAATAATAGAGCTATTGTATTGTACTCTTCAAAGGTATCTTCTAGAATGTCATATGAGTCCTATTTATAGGCTCAAGTATTGTAACCTATGATTTGCATTTAACATATACAATGATGAATAATAATAAGGAATAATGCCTAGGAGTTACAATTGCATTAGACATCCACTTTATTCACAATACTCCCCCTTGGATGTCTATTAAGGATATGCCTCATTAAAAACTTACTGAGAGAAAAAAAACCAGTGGAAAAAAAATCTCAGTGAAGGAAAAAGAGTACAACATCCTTTGCTTGAGGACTTCCTCGCTAAAAACCTTACCAGGAAAACCCATTGGGACAAAACCGTGGTGAAGGAAAAAAGAGTGCAGAACATATTTATTTATCCCCCTCATGCATGTAATAATCTCTAAGACGACGAAAACCAATCTTCCTTGTTAACTGTTCAAAAGTTTTGCTTGGCAATGACTTTGTCAGAAGATCTGCTAAATTCTCACAGGAGCGAATTTGTTGGATGTTAATAACACCGCTCTTTTGAAGATCATGAGTAAAGAAGAACTTTGGTGAAATATGTTTTGTCCTATCTCCTTTAATATACCCTTCTTTCAATTGAGCAATGCATGCAGTATTATTTTCTTAGAAGACAAATGTAACACCCCTTTTCTACCCGGTAATTATTTAATAAAATCAGAGTTACAAAAAAATTCCATACGTCGAAAAGAGATGCCACACATTCGTCAATAATTCAAAACGTCAATATGATATATAACACTTTGTCCAAAAAGGGTCGAAACCCATAACACCAGTTTAGTTAACCACATCGTCAAAATACATCACCACGCAGCGGAAAAGAAATAAGTTCTAAAACATAAAATAATAACGTCCTGAATGGACTCCAAATAATAAAAATGCAACAGCCAAAGTCTAGGTTCCTTTCCCCCCTTGAGTGTTACATATCAAAGCAAAGGACACCGACTCAGACTAGCGAAGGTAACTAGGCCTTCACTCGCAATCACCTGCACGTTACCGCATAGGGGTAACATTCAAACAGAAGGGGTGAGATATCTTCAATATAATAGCGTAAAATGATAGGAAATATGCTAGAATATGACAACTATATCTACCACTCCACTACACACATCAAATCATAAACACACGTCAAGTTATAAAACACCACAATCAGTCACTAGATGTCATGTCAATGCATGAATGCAACCCACACCAACGGGCATATGCATGTGGTACCAAATCACCAAAAATTTTGCCTGTAAATAGAGGCGTCACCAAAATTGAGAGCTTTCACACCCGGCTCACCAATATAGAAAAATTGAGCTTTCACACCCGGCTCACTAGTTTTAGAAAAATTGAGCTTTCACACCTAGCTCAAAGACCAAAGGCCTTCACCAAAATAAATGCACATGCTGTATGCGACACCATGAATGCACACAGACAATCATCCAAAATAGTCACAATGTGACACACCAAAAATTAATCACCGAATATCACCAAAATTGAGCTTTCACACCTAGCGCAATGACACCGAAACACCAAACTACCCGAAACAACAGAACACCAAGATTGGGAGCCTTCACACCTAGCTCCAACAACACCCTTCACACCTAGCTCAAACAGCACCAAGACACCAAGATGACAACAAGTTTCCAAAATATGGGGACAACGACAATTTTCCAAAAGATTGGGACAACAACACTTTTCCAAAATATTGGGACAACGACAATTTTCCAGAAAAACAGACTACTTTGCCTCAAATTAGAATATTCAGCCAGGCCTCTGAATAAGCTTTCCAAAACATTTTGAAACGTCTCAATCGGACTCCCGAGTCAAAAGATATTGCAAAAACAAAATAGGAACAAAACTGAGACACGTGCTGAAAACGGCGCCCAGGCACAGGGCGCCTAGCAAGCAACGTGCAAAATCTGGCCAACACACTGAAACTGGCGCCCTTGGCGCCCAGGCAACTCAGGACAATGACACAGCAACGCAACACAACGTGGAACACACCCCAGACACGGCGCCCAGGCACAGGGCGCCTAGTAGGAAACAGCCACACAGAAAAACTGGTGCCCAGGAGCAGGGCGCCCAGCAACAGGCAACACACTGAACCTGGCGCCTAGCAACATTGCAGGAAATGGTGCCCTTGGCGCCCAGACCACCTGGAACATCACAGAAACGCAACATGGCACAGGAATTGGCGCCCTTGGCGCTCAGACAGCCTACAACACAAACGCAACACAGAACCGAGACATGCACCATAACTGGGAACGGCGCCCATGGCGCCCATGGCACCCCTGCGCCAAGACAGCGTGCAACACAACTCAAAAACAGGCGCGCATGGCGCCCCTGCGCCAAGACACAGCAACACGCACACACTGGCACACAAGACACGCATCAGACACGGCGCCCAGGCACAGGGCGCATAAAACAGCAACAGAACACCAAGGCAACATGGACAGGCACGGCGCCCAGGCACAGGGCGCCAAAAACAGCATCTAGGACAATGGCGCCCATGGCGCCCTAAGGGTCAACAATTCCGTTATTTCACCAATTTAAATCACCAATCATTCACCACCAATGTCAATTATCATGAATTTCAAATCATAACACCAAACAACAATTTATCGAACACCTAGCATGCATTTAGCAATAACAACAATGAACACCAATTGCTAGAGTCACAACAATCACCAACAATGCCAAATTTCAATTCAACCTAGTTATAATTCAACTAACACCAAATCAAACATCAAAATCAATCAAAGGGTATTATAGGACCTATCCCCACATAACCCCATCATGGAACCCCATTATAAGGAAGAACCCCACCCTTACCTTATAGTAGGAGAGCACTAATCCTCTTGATCAAGTCACCAACAAAACCTCAGCAACAATGGCGCCTCTTCTCTTCTCCCTTGTGCACCGTCCCTTCTTTTCTCTTTCTCTCTATTCGCGACTCCTCTCCCTCCTTTCTCACACAATTCGCAAAAATGAGCAAAAACCCTAGCCTAGGCGCTTCACCTATGCGCCTAGCTAGTGGGCTCTTGGATCACGGGCTTTCCTCCAGCTTAAGCCCGATCACTAACACCATCCCCTAATATTTGATTATACACCTCTTAGTCAAATGCTAATATAACTACACCAACTAAAATAAATAAATAAATAAACAAATAGATACCTAAATATTTAATTAAATAATTTAATTAAATATTTGGGCGTTACAACAAACCACGGGTTTCTTGTATATATTGAATTACTGACCTTAACCAAATGCATTCTCGACTTGCCTCATGTAGTGCTATAATTTCTGCATGGTTGGATGATGTGGCTGTTATGGTTTGTTTTACAGACCTCCATGAAATGGCTGTATCACCACATGTAAACAGATAGCCTGTTTGTGATCTACCATTATGAGGGTCAGATAAATAACCCGCATCTGCATAACAAGTTAAATCTGACTTTGATTCATTTGAATAAAACAAACCCATATCCATTGTACCTCTAAGGTAACGAAGTACATGCTTGACTCCATTCCAATGACTTCGTGTAGGTGAAGAACTATATCTTGCTAATAAATTGACAGCAAATGATATATCAGGATGTCTATAATTAGCAAGGTACATTAGTGCGCCAATTGTACTAAGATATGGTACTTCAGAAACAAGTAGTTCCCCATCCTTTTCTCGAGGTCTAAATGGATCTTTATTCACATATCGTGATCTTACAACCATTGGTGTACACAGTGGATGTGATTTGTCCATGTAAAACCGTTTTAGCACTTTTGCTATATAAGTTTCTTGATGTACAAGAATTCCATTTCTTAAATATTCAATTTGTAATCCCAAGCAAAAGTTTGTACTTCTTAAGTCCTTCATCTCGAATCTTTCTTTAAGCAATCTATAGCTTTTGGAAGCTCTTCAGGAGTTCCAATAATATTTAAGTCATCCACATAAGCAGCAATTATAGCAAATTCTTTTCCAAATCTTTTCATAAAAATGCATGGACATATGGGGTCATTTTTATATCCCTCCTTTAACAAATATTCACTGAGACGATTATACCACATGCGTCCAGATTGTTTAAGTCCATAGAGAGGCTTATTCAACTTGATCGAATAATCTTCTCGAGAGCCTGGATTTTTTGTTTTAGGAAAATGAAATCCTTCAGGGAGTTTCATATAAATTTCACTATCAAGTGAACCATATAAATATGCTGTAACAACATCCATCATATGTAAATTTATCCTCTCACGTGCTACTAGACTAATTAAGTATCGAAAAGTAGTTACATCCACTACAGGTGAATAAGTTTCATCTAAATCGATGCCAGGTGTTTATGAAAATCCTTGAGCAACAAGTCGAGCTTCGTATCTCACAATATCACTGATCGTACCTGATCAATACGATGGGTTGCTGCTGTTTGATGATGTTGCTCGGTCGTTGGGATGAAGGACCGAGTTGTAGGCCGCACGCGGGTGGTACCTGCAAAGGCACTCCAACGCTCAAGTCAGAGGTGCTTCAACGGGCAGGGTCACAAGGTGAGTAAAACGTACCTGAAGCCACATGCTGGTGTGGTATATATAATGTTAGGCGTTCTAGCCGTTGCGCTTTTTGCGGGGCCGGCCGCATCTTGCGGAGCAAGTTAGGCATTGGGCCGCGATGGGCCTTTTGGACGAATTGGGCTTCGAGCCCACTCCAGAACAGTTGCCCCCCAAGCCTAGGTCGCCTGGGGGCGGGCTAAGGCTTGATTCCTTGCCCCCCAGCGTGGTCACAAACGACCGTTCTGGAACGACGACTGGTCGAACGTAATCTGGTCGATCGCTAATTTGTTGACTACGTGGTCGCTGCCACGCGGCCTGATCACACGGGGCCAGGTGCCGTCTCGGGGGTGATGCCTGACAATCAATCGTCATGAATGCTGAGGCGACAGTTACTTTAATGAGGTGACGTTTAGAGACTCGAGGAGTTTAAGCAATGATGGCACGCGAAGAGTGGCGCCTCTTCGCCTCCGGCCCATGATGATGGTTGGCCCATTATATATAGGGTTCAAGGGGTACCTCATTTGCACGTTTCTCCGATTTCTCCGCTCTCGCTGATCGCTCGCTTTTACCAAAGCTCGCTCGCTCCTGTCAAAGCTCGCTCGCTCCCGCCGAAGCTCGCCCACTCCCGCCGAAGCTCGCTCGCTCTTGCCAAAGCTCGCCCGTTATCAACTCGCTCTAATTCCAGGTAACTACGACCGCCCTTCTTTATTTCTGTTTGTTTCACCTGGTGGAGGGGGTGTCAGGTCTGGGGACGACCACGTCGACCCCTTCCCACGCGCGAGCAAGACCTTGACCGTTATTCCCCTCCACAGGTTCATTCTGGCGCGGACCAAACAAACCCGCCGTATTTTGGGAGTCCCGGCCGTTTCTCTCGCGCACAATATGACTCGACCAGTGGAGCAAAGTCCTGCGCACGCCCGGTCATCTTCTTCTAACGACGAGTCTTCTTCCTCTGGGTCTTCGACCTCGAACTGCACTTCCTCTAGCAAATCCGGGACTCGGCCGGACAGAAGTGGGGCGCCGTACACCGAGGCTGTGGTCGTTGACACCGCCGAAAGCAACGCACGGGCTGCCTGTGACGAAGGTATTGGCCAGGCTGCGGCCGACGGCTCTGAGACGGCCGACAGGGGCCAGCAGGGCGACCATCGAGAAGATCCTGAGGTCGCGGCAGCAAAGGATATGTCTTGGGTTTCCCTTAACCTGAGAGGTCAACGCAGCAAGATTCAACGGGGGAGCCAAGACCTAGAGTATCTGGCGACCGGGCTAAATGAAGGTTGGAGAGTGGAAGGTATGGCCAAAGGGGAAGATGTTGCGGCCTAGACATATGTGCTGAAATTCACGATGTACCGCATCGTGTTCGAACGCATGGGTATCATCCCGCCGTTTACCAGGTTTCAACGCCAAGTTTTACGCTATCTCCAGGTCGCTCCTTCTCAACTGACCCGAACGCTTGGGCGTTCTTGCAGGCATATGAAGATGTTCTCGTGGTTCTGAGACGGCCGGTCTCTGTAAGACTGTTTTTCACTTTATTTGAAATGAGCTATATCTATGAGAAAGGCTCCAAGGGCGCCCGCAAGGAAGCGGTCTCGTTCAAAAACCGCTCAACATACAACTTTTTCAAGCCTTACATGGAGTCATTGACGACCGGATGGAAAAGAGAGTTCTTTTGGGTCGTTCCTAACTCGGCCGAGGCACATCGAGGGATTGCCCAAATGTCCAAAGATGATCAGGAAGGAACGCCCGTGTTTCCCACGGTGTGGAGTTTCAACCATTTCTCAAAGAAACCGGGCCAGTATGCTTTTAAAGAAACGGACCTTGACGACCTGGACATGGGGACGATCCATAGGCTGAGAAGGATTGCGTCCTTGGTCCCTGAGGGTCGCATCAAGGTTAAGAACATTGTGGATGCTCGGTCCAAGAAAAAAGTCAAGGCCGCTCTTGGTCGGTGGTCGCTCGCCTAGTTTATTTTGTGTCACTTTGTTTTGTTTAACTGTTTCTAACCATCTGCTTTTGCCTTTGCAGTTGACATCGCGAACATGAATGACTTTGACCTCTTGGAACAATGGGCGGCCGAGGACGGTGATGCTTCGCCCGTCCGCGGAATTCCTGAGGCTCAAACTGGGGGTACGCCCCAACCGGCCGGAACTGGATCTCAGCACGGTCGTCAAACTCCTCGGGCGGGCACACCAGTTCAACCAATTGACTTGGGCAGCCCAATTCAAGAAAGGTCCAAGAGGAATAGGTCGGTCGATCATGGGGGCCAAAACAAGAAGCATAAGAGTGGGAAAAGCCACGGGCACAACCGGTCGCCTAAAATCGACCTGCTTGGATTGCGTGATGAGGACTGTGCCCGTTTCAAGGAGGAACCGTTCGAGGTGATGGCTGATGCAATGAAGGCCGCTGGGGTCCTTTTCAGAAAATTCCAAGAGGAGGAAGCAGATCGCCTGGAAGGTAGGCGCATTGCCCATAGATATTCATTGCTTGGAGACGATCTCGTCGATAAAAATTTTAAATTGAATTCTGCCTTGTCGTTGCTCGCAGAAATGAGGGGCGAGCGAGATCACTTGCTTAAGAAATTGAAGGAGCTTGAACCGAGGGTCGAAGCGATCGCTGAAAATGAGAGGAAGCTCGTCGAAGCAGAAAGCCAACTTCTGGCCGCTGTCTCTGCTCAAACTGCGGCCGAGTCTGCTCTGGACAAAGCGGTCGCCGACAAGGAAACAGCTGAGAAAGAGGTCGAACGCCTCTCTTCCAAGAATAAAGAGCTGTCGAGCCAGGTTGCTGGGCTGAAATCTAGTTTAGAGGTCGCTACAAGGACGTTCTTGACCAGGCGAAGGGAGCTGCGGAGGGTCAATTTGAAAATGCGGTCAGCCAGATCAGGATCCTCTACCCTGATCTGGAGGTCGATCGCGAGATCGTTCAAAGCACACATCGTGTGACCGAGCAGCAGATCGTCCGTCCCAAGAAGATGTCGAAGGGGAAGGTCCTTCAAGAAGAGGCAGTCATCTACCAGGCCCCCAGCGACTCTTAACTTGTATACGATTTTGAATTGTAATCTTGGCCCGCCTGCGCGCGGTGTTTGAATGGGCGCCCTGGTTTCGACCAAGGCGTCTTTGTTTGTAATCAATGACAATTTTTCCATGAATTTCAGCCTGTTTAATTACTCTGTAATTGGATTTGATTCTTTTTTGTTTTTGCTACTTTTTTAGGCCGCTCGGCGGCTCTCGTTTGGGCCATTCGATGGCACTCTTTTTAGGCCGCTCGACGGCTCTCGTTTGGGCCATTCGATGGCACTCTTTTAAGGCCGCTCGGCGGCTCTCATTTGGGCCATTCGATGGCCCTCTTCTGGTCGCTCGACTGCTACTCGCATGGTGAGCGACCGTGCATACAATTTGCAAGAAATAAAGTACACAAGTAAAATTTTAAGGTCGGTCCTCGGTAAAAAACCCCTGTGGGGAAAAAGAGCGACCGCCTGTTCTTTATTGATCAATAATTGTTTACAACTTAGACATAATATCTTCTCAACTTGTCAGCATTCCATGTTCTGGGGATGGTCGCCCCTTCCATGGTTTCCAACTCGTAAGCTCCCTTTCCAGTCTTGCTGATAACACGGTATGGTCCTTCCCAATTAGGGGCGAGCTTTCCCTGGCGAGCGTTCTTATTCCCAATGTCGGCCCTCCTGAGGACGAGCTGTCCGATGGAGAACTCCCTCTTCTGGACGCGGGCGTTATACCTGGCAGCGACCTTCTGCTTGATGAGTTGCTCCCTAAGTGACGCCTTGGTTCGCAGCTCGTCAACCAGGTCGAGCTCTTCTCTGGTTGCTTGCTCATTTGCGGCCGGGGTTGGTGGGTTGGTCGTCCTCCAACTTAGCTCTCCCATCTCAATCGGGATGACAGCGTCAGTACCATAGACAAGTCTAAACGGTGACTCCCCGGTCGATGAGTGGGGGGTCGTTCTGTAGGCCCAAAGGACCGACTGTAGTTCTTCTGCCCAATTGCCCTTGGCTTCATCCAACCTTCTTTTCAGTCCGCGTAGCACTACCCTGTTGGCCGCTTCTGCCTGGCCATTGGTTTGTGGGTGCTCGACCGAGGTGAAACGCTGTTTCACACCTAGGCCGGCCAGCATTTCTCTGAACTTTCTGTCTGCGAACTGAGTTCCATTGTCCGTCACCAGTTGCTGGGGCACTCCAAAGCGGGCGAGCACGTTTCTCCCAAAAAACTTAGATACCTTCGCTGAGGTAATGGTGGCAAGTGGCTCTGCTTCTATCCACTTAGTGAAGTAGTCGATCGCAACGATCAGGAATTTCAGCTGACCTGGTGCAGGTGGAAAAGGGCCGAGCAGGTCCATGCCCCACCAAGCGAACGACCATGGTGGGGTTAAGCTGTGTAGTTCTGATGAGGGCGCTATGTGTACGTCGGCATGGATTTGGCATTTCTTGCACTTCTGAACCAGTAACTTAGCGTCCTCATCCATGGTCGGCCAATAGTATCCGGCCCTGAGTGCCTTCTTAGCAATTGACCGACCACCTTGGTGGCTACCACAATCTCCTTCATGTATATCTCTCAGTACATGGTGGGCCTCGACCGACGTAAGGCATCTTGGCAATGGGGACGAAAAGCCCCTTCTATACAGTCTTCCTTCGATCACTGAGTACTTGGTCGCCCGCAACCTCTGGAGTTTTGCTGCCTTCTGGTCGCAAGGTTCCACTCCATTGAGAATATATTGCAAGATAGGAGTGATCCAGTCTTTATCCAAGTCGACCGCTAGAATGGCTAATGGTTGGGCAGGCTTGGTCGATACGCTCGGCCGCGTTAATGTTTCCTGAATTAGACTTCGATGATTCCCAGGAGCCTTTGTACTGGCTAACTTTGATAGGATGTCAGCCCTCACGTTCTCTGTCCTGGGGACGTGCTTAACTTCTGTTCGGTCGAATTGCTTGAGCAGATCCCTTACTTTGGCCAAATAATTCTTCAGGATATCGTCCTTTGCGTCGTATAGGTCTTGAATTTGGGATACTACTAGTAGAGAGTCAGAGTGAAGTTCGACACGGTCGACATTGAACTCTTTGGCTAGCTGCAGCCCGGCTATGCACGCTTCATACTCGGCCTGGTTGTTTGAAGTGTGAAATGCAAAAGTTAATGACACTTCAACAGTAAGTCCTTCTGAGTTTTCAAGTATCAAACCGGCCCCACTTCCTTTGCTGTTGGAGGACCCGTCCACGTGCAAAGTCCAGGTCGTGATGGCTTGATCGTCTGGTATTGGAGTCATCTCAGCGATGAAGTCGGCCAACACTTGTGCCTTAGCGGCCGATCTGGCCTCGAACTTGATCCCAAACTCACTGAGTTCCACAGCCCACTTGATCATACGCCCTGCTAGGTCAGGTCGGTGAAGGATTTGCCTAATAGGCTGGTCGGTCCTTACCACGACCTGATGGGCCACAAAATAAGGGCGCAATCTACGGGTGGCCACAAGTAACGCTAAGGCTAGCTTCTCGATCTTCTGGTATCTGATCTCTGGGCCTTGAAATACCTTGCTGATGAAATAGACCGGGTTTTGCTTTAGGTCGCTTTCCCTTACTAGAACAGCGCTCATGGCTTCGTCCGTTATGGCCAAGTATAAGTAAAGTGTCTCCCGCGGTTGCGGCTTGGTCATGATGGGCGGGTTGGTCAGTGCCGCCTTCAGCTCATCCAATGCTCGCTGGCATTGGTCAGTCCATTCAAACTCGACCTCCTTCTTCAAAAGCTTGAACAGTGGAAGCGATTTGCACGCTGATTTAGGTATAAATCGTGACAGGGCAGCGACCATGCCATTCAATTGCTGAATCTCTTTTTTGGTAGTGGGCGGCCTCATGTCGGCGACCGCCCTGCACTTATCAGGATTTGCTTCGATCCCTCGCTCTGTTAGATGGAAACCCAGGAACTTACCCGCCCTTAATCCGAAGGTGCATTTCTCTGGATTCAACCTTAAGGAATTCTTCCTCGCTTCCTCAAAGATTTCCCTTAGGTCGTTACTGTGGTCTTGGTCGGTTTTTCTTTTGATGATCATATCATCCAAGTAGACCTCTGATATCCGACCGATCTGTCGCCTGAAGACTTTGTTCATCATTCTTTGGTAGGTCGCTCCGGCGTTCTTCAGACCAAAGGGCATTACCTTGTACTGAAAATTTCCGCGATCGGTCATGAACGCGGTCTTATGCCGATCGGGTGGGTACATAGTGATTTGGTTGTAACCTGAATAGGCGTCTAGAAAAGACAGGAGTTTGTAGCCCGCAGCCCCATCGACCAGTTTGTCAATGTTTGGCAGTGGAAAGGCGTCCTTCGGGCATGCCTTATTCAGGTCGGTATAGTCGACGCACATGCGCCACTTACCATTTTTCTTCTTTACTAATACGACGTTGGAAAGCCAAGTCGTATACTTTATCTCCTCAATAAAATTGGCCTTGATGAGGTCGTCAACTGCCTGTGCGGCCGCCAATGCTTTCTCTTCACTCTGAGTGCGCCTCTTTTGTGCGACCGGCCTGGCTGTCTCATCAACGGACAATTGGTGTCAAGCAATTTCTATTGGGATCCCTGGCATGTCTGATGCCTGCCATGCAAAAAGGTCTGCGTAATCCCTGAGGCAGGTGATGAGATCTTGCTTGTCTTGTTCAGGTAGGTCGCTCCCCAACTTAACTGTCTTAGTTGGGTCGTCCGATAACTGAACATCGATCAATTCCCCGTGGGGCTCGGGCCTCTTCAGTTTATTCTTTAGCTCGCGGGCTAAATCGTCGTCGTCGTCCTCAGGGTCGCTATCTGGGTCATATCGGGCATCCAGGTCGGCCACATTGACCTGATGCCCCTCTCCAAGATTCTGAGGTTTAGCATTCTCCACCTCCATATCACAAATCTCTTGATAGAGGAAATGGCTCCTCATGGCCGCCTCCATGTCGGCCATTACTGTCACCACTTGGTCGCTTTTACTGTAAAACTTCATCTTCAGATGTACAGTTGAGGCTACGGCCTCCAATTTTCCCAGTGTTGGGCGGCCAATGATGCAGTGGTAACATGATTTGATTGGCAGAACTAAGAACTTCGTTCTGACCGTCCTGTACGACGTGCTGCCGTTCGTATCATCTCCAAAAGAAACAAGTAATTCTATCGTCCCCAGTGGGTAGGTGGTCACCCCATTGAACCCGGTCAATGGGGTTGGTACTGCTTGGGGAATAATTTCACTCCTATCCACATTTAACTTGTCAATCAATTCCTCGAACATGATGTCGGCCGAGCTCCCTTGGTCGACCAGTATTCTTCTGACCTCAGTGTTGGCCATTAAGGCCGATACTACCAAAGGGACATAATTATTGACTTTTCCATCGAGCAAGTCTTCGTCCCCAAAGGAAATGGGCGGCCTATTCGAGGCCGGTCGTGGGGCTGAAGTTGAGCCGACCATCATGAGTTCATTCCACTTCCTCTTCATCGCCTTGTTGGACTCTCTGATATCCAACGGATTACCTCCATGGATGACCATGGCTACGTTGCGGCCCTTCGACTGTCTGGGGTCGCGTTCTTCCTCTGAATTGTTACGCGCTTGCTCGACCGTTGAGTTAACGATCACTTTACCTCTGTCATTGGCGGGTTGGCCAACAGCTCTTTGTTCAGGGCGATCGTTACCTTCATCTTTGACATATTGCCTCAACTTGCCCTTCTGTATGAGATCTTCTATGTCATCTTTTAGGGCCATACAGTCATTGGTGTCATGCCCCATACTCTTGTGGTATCTGCAATATTTCTTGGTAGGCCGACCTCCTTTCTTCAACACTAAATGGTCAGGTCGCCTCACACAAGTGAACTCGTTGTTCTGGCACTCCGTGAAGATCTGCGCGATCGGAGTGTTCAATTTTGTACGATGCTCGTACTTCTTGGGCCGGTACTCGGGCTTACTGTCACGGTCTTGCCCCTTGACGGGTCTGCCATTCTCTTCCTTGGGACGCGCGCGGGCGCCCTTGTCGGCGGCCAATTGCTCTTCATAGCCCATATGGTCGTTGGCCCTTCTAAGGAACAGGCCGAGGTCGTAGTAGCGGTTCAAAGAGAACTCTTCAGAAAATCTGTGGTTCTTTCTTATACCACGTTTGAGATACTTCAATTTGTCCGTGTCTGATAGGTTGCGGACTGTGTCAGCCTCTGTCATAAACCGATCGATAAACTCCCTCAATGATTCATTTTCTCCTTGGACGACCGAATCCAAGTGCTCTTCATAACGATACTGACAACGGTTGGCTGTATAATTGGCCAAGAACATTGCCACAAGACCTTCCCAAGAAGAGACGGAGTTGGGACGCAGGGATTCCCACCATTCCAACGCCCGGCCTTCGAGTGACTGAGGAAAAAGTCTGCACTTCATCGTCCGTCCTAGCTCCCTATAGCTACAGTAGTTGTTGAAGTACATGAGGTGCTTGTCTGGATCCCCGCGGCCGTTAAACTTGTTCAGGTTCGGGGGCTTCCTTAGGTCCCTTGGGATGCGATAACGCCTGATTTCGCTGGTGAAGGGCCCTTGTCCGGTCGGGATGAGATTCTGCCCGTAGGGCTGCATGGCGGCATAAGTTTGATCGACGGGCAAACCGTAAAGGCCGACCGGCTGACCAAGGAATCTGTCAGCAATTGGAGGGGGTCCATGATATTGTGGAGCATGCGGCGACGACCGTCTTCTAGGCCGCTCTGAATAGTTCCTTCTTGGTCGGCTGATGGCACGGGAGACATCTCTAATCTCCCCGTTGCGATAGTCGTTAAACTCCTCATACGAGTCCCACGACCTGCTTCTTGATCGGCGGGATCCTGAGGACTCGTTGGAAGAGTATCTTGTTGGCGACCTTTCTGACTCTGGTCGGTAGCTTGAGTCAGCGTAGTCGTAATCTTCCACGGGGGAACGACGGTGGCGACTTCCTCGATGAGGGGGCGACCTGTGGACGATCGCCCTTCTTGAAGGATTACGTCGGGATACGCCTCGACGAGGAGGAGCTTCTCTTCGTGGTGGTGAACGATGGGGTCGAGATGGTTGGCCTCAGTGACCACTATCCGCACGCGGGCGGATCGAGATCGACCCTCTCTCGTAGCGTTCGATCAATTCGTCTCGATCGGCAATCACTTGATTCTTTTGCTCCAGAATTTGTATGAGTGCTTGGGTCACATGCTCTGGCAATGCTTCTGGGATTCCGACTTCGGCCAGCTCGGCCGGTAGTTGCGGGGCTGGTTGGGTAACTGGCCCGCGGCCGCCCTGCACTGAGGGTTCTTGGCGAGGCTCATCTTGTGATTCATGAACTGTAACAGGCATGCCCTCTGGGGTCCGTTGAGGTCGGTTCTGTCCAGAGGTGTTGAGCCTGGAAGAAGTGCGTTTCTGGCGTGGCGGCATGGTTTGATGTGGAATAGCGTTCGGGCCTCCCACTGTGGTCGCCAATTGATCGTACCTGATCAATACGATGGGTTGCTGCTGTTTGATGATGTTGCTCGGTCGCTGGGATGAAGGACCGAGTTGTAGGCCGCACGCGGATGGTACCTGCAAAGGCACTCCAACGCTCAAGTCAGAGGTGCTTCAACGGGCAGGGTCACAAGGTGAGTAAAACGTACCTGAAGCCACATGCTGGTGTGGTATATATAATGTTAGGCGTTCTATGTAACAGCCCAGGTCCAACGCATTGGCCACCTCGGCACTATTACCTCACGGTCTTCTCTACCCCTCTTGTAGAATTTTTGCCTTCCGTGGGAATCGAACCTTGCACCTGAGGCATAAGTGCAAGTTAAACACACCTCCCACTACCAATTGAACCTCTTATATATTCATATATGTATATGCGAATTTGATCCATTACTCGAACATGATCTATGACTTTGCCTTATTGATGGTGATATGCGCATGTGTTGGGAGCCTATAATATTGATCTATGTGTTTGGCTTGGTGGTGATGATGTCGCATAGGTGATTGTGGATGCTTGGGCGCCTAGGGCGCCATGATGATGTTGGTGATGTTTTTCAATGAGTTTTGGTGATCTTGAATAAAATAAGTGCATTTTTGGATGCTGAAAAATATGAATTTTGGTACTTTAAAATTGTTAGGAATCAATTTTTAGTGTTGAAAAAGTTGCTGGGAAATTCTGGATTTTGTTGCTGTATGGGCGCCTAAGGCGCCTGGGTGTTGCCAAATTTTGTGTGTTGTGTCGCGTGATTTTGGTTGCTGGATAGGCGCATAGGGCGCCTGGGCGCTAAGTTTCCAGCGTGTGTTGCGTGTGTGTTGCGCTGGGCGCTGAGCGCCTTGGGCGCTGTTGCGCGCTGCACCTGTGCGCGTGTGCGCCTGTGTTGCGCTGGGCGCTGGGCGCCTTGGGCACCTGTTGCGCGTGCGTGTGTGTGTGTTGCGCGCTGGGGCGCGCTGGGCGCCAGTGCGCGTGTTGCCTGGTGCCTGGGCGCCTAAGGCTCCAGTTTTCAGCAGTGTTGCCTAATTTTTCCCAAACTTGTTTTTAACGCAACTTTTGACTCGGGACTCCGTTTTTGACGATTCCAAGTGCGTTGAAAACCTTATTTCAGTGTCTGTGTGATTGTCCAATTTTAAATGCACTGACCCAATTTTCTGAAAATGGTTGGCTGTGGCCTAAGTGCCCGTGGCCCTGTGTCGTTGGGAGATGACCTGTGCTGTAATGTTTTTCTAGAAACTTGTAACTTATTTAGTGCCTTGTGGGTGTTGCTGAATGGGCGCCATGTGGCTGCCCCGGTGTCTCTAGTGATGTTTTTGAGTTAAATGACTGTTTTGCCCTTAGTGGCTAATATTATTTATAATGACGTGTAAATGACTGTTTTGCCCTTGGTGGCTAATATTAATTATAATGACGTGTAAATGACGATGATGCCCTTGGTGGCTAGTAATTGACGTTTTTGCCCTCAGTGGCTATTGTTTGAGTTGATGATATTTTATGTGTAATTGACGATGAAACCCAGTGACGTTTAAGGCCCGAAAGGCTAAGTGATGTTAAGGTCTAAAAGGGCCAAGTGACGTTGTGTGTAAATTGTGAATTGGCAGGTGCAGTGCTTCTTGTGAGCAAACTGGTTAGTGACGGGTCACATAGTTGACTCTGATTTTGGGTATTTGTGTATTTGTGTGTTTGTGAGTGGTGCATGTCATAGTGTCTCATGCCCCATATGCATAAACCCAGTGACGTTTTGAGGCCCATGTGGCTAAGTGACGATGAGGCCTTAAGGGCTAAGCGACGTTTGTGAAAAGGTACCCCATGCATATGCCCGCGAGTGGGTTGCATTTCATATGCCTACATGACATGAGATGAGTTATTGTAAGTGATGTGAATGATGATTGTGATGTGAATAATTTAGAGCTGTGTCTTGACTTATGTACTTATCATATTTTCTACTATATGGATTGAAATGATGCTCACCCTTTCCTGTTTGAATGTTACCCCCGTGTTGGTAACGTGCAGGTGATTCCCAGTGAAGGCCTTAGCTTCACTTCTTGAGTCGAGTCGTCATGCTCTGATACGTAGCACCTGGGGGGATGTATTTGATGCTTTGCTGATGTGCTTAGATTTTTTTATACTGTTGATGTGTTGATTAACTTTTCCGCTGCGTTGATGTTGGATTTTATGACGTAGTTTCGATGTTTTGAGGTCTCCCTATTGTGGAGTGCTATGTATTGCACCTTTGACGACGTACTATTTTATTTGAGACTTGAGGTTTTATTTTGACGTATGTGTGGCACCCTCGTGGTGGAATCGAAAATGATTTTTGAACTCTGATTTTCTTAATTAAAATAAAAGGGTAGAAAGGGGGTGTTACACTAGTGGTATCAAAGCAGTTCGGTCTGTCCGGCCAATGTTGTCCTGTCATAGTGTCTTATGACAATAGATTAGTTCTGAATTTTTGGTTTGTGCTGCAGTGATAGTTCAGAATGGCTGGGAGAAACGACGCTGCTCTTGCTGCTGCATTGCAAGCTATGACTCAGGCTGTGCAGGGTCAGCAGAATGCTGGAGATAACGCTGGTTTTCGAAGTCTGACTACTTTCCAGAGAGAGAATCCGCCCACTTTTAAGGGCAAATATGATCCAGATGGTGCTATGGCTTGGTTGAAGGAGATCGAGAGGATTTTCAGGGTGATGGACTGTACTGTTGAGCAGAAGGTCCGTTTTGGTACCCACATGTTAGCCGAGGAGGCCGACGACTGGTGGTTGGCTACTAGGCAGAGGTTAGAGGTTGTGCAGGAAGAGATTACTTGGGAGGTATTCAGCAGAGAATTTCTGAGAAAATATTTTCCTGAAGACGTCCGAGGGAAGAAAGAGATAGAGTTTTTGGAGCTGAAGCAGGGTGGTATGTCTGTGACTGCCTATGCGGCGAAATTTGTGGAATTAGCAAAATTTTATCCACACTACAGTGAGGCTACAGCTGAATTTTCTAAATGCATAAAGTTCGAGAATGGGTTGAGGCCTGATATTAAAAAGGCCATTGGCTATCAGAAGATTCGGGTGTTCGCTGATCTGGTTGACAGTTGCAGAATCTTTGAGGAGGACAGTACTGCTCATTACAAAGCTACTTCTGAGAAAAAGGGTAAGTTTCAGAGTCGAAGCAAGCCGTATGAGGTTCCTGCGGGTAAGAATTATCAGAAGGCTGCTGGAGGTAAGAGTTCTAGTGGGGGAGATGCCCCTGCTAGCATTGTCTGTTATAAGTGTGGCAAGCCTGGCCACAAGAGTACTACATGCAGGTCTGATGAGAGGGTTTGCTACCGTTGTGGTAAAAAGGGTCATATGGCAGCCGAGTGTAAGGTCAAGGATGTGGTGTGTTTCAACTGTGGTGAGTCTGGGCATATCAGTACAAAGTGTACAAAGCCGAAGAAGGAAAGGTCTACTGGGAAGGTATTTGCATTGGCAGGAGAGGAGCCTGATGATAAGGATGGTCTGATTAGAGGTACGTGTTTTATTAATGGTACTTCTCTGAAATCTCTTATTGATACTGGTGCTACCCATTGTTTTATATCTGTTGATTGTTGTAAAAGATTGGGTCTTGTTTTATCTGCTATGTGTGGGGATATGGTTGTCGATACTCCTGCGAAGGGGTCGGTGATTACGTCCCAGGTGTGTTCTCAGTGTCCCGTGTCGATCTTCGGTAGGGACTTTATTGTGAATTTTGTTTGCTTGCCGTTGAGAGGTCTGGATGTAATCTTAGGCATGGACTGGTTAGAGAATAATCACGTCCATATCAACTGTCGTAGCAAGTCTGTTAGCTTCGGGGAAGAAGATTCCGTTTTGGTATCTGCTGGTCAATTGAAGAAGTTGAGGAAAGAAGGAGTTCAGCTATTTGCGTTGATGGCATCGTTGTCTGCTGAGAGTCAGGCTGTTATTGAAGAACTGAAAGTGGTACGCGAGTTTCCTGAGGTTTTTCCTGATGAAATTCCGGGCGTGCCACCGGAAAGAGAAGTTGAGTTTTCGATTGATCTTGTACCTGGTACGAGGCCTGTGTCTATGGCACCGTACAGAATGTCGGCGTCGGAATTGTCTGAGTTGAAGACGCAACTTGAAGAATTGCTTGAGAAAAAGTTTGTGAGACCGAGTGTATCACCGTGGGGAGCTCCGGTATTGTTAGTAAAGAAGAAAGATGGGAGCATGAGGTTATGTGTGGACTATCGTCAGTTGAATAAGGTAACTATCAAGAATAAGTATCCGCTTCCGAGGATCGGCGATCTGATGGATCAGTTAGTGGGTGCCCGTGTGTTCAGCAAAATTGATTTGAGGTCCGGATATCATCAGATTAAAGTAAAGGATGAAGATGTTCAGAAGACAGCGTTCAGGACAAGGTATGGGCATTATGAATATTCAGTGATGCCGTTCGGTGTGACCAATGCTCCTGGTGTATTTATGGAATATATGAACCGTATTTTCCATAATTACCTAGATCAGTTTGTGGTGATCTTCATAGATGACATTCTAGTTTATTCTAAGTCAGAGGAAGAACATGCTGAGCATCTGAAGACAGTGTTAGAAGTTCTGAAAGAGAAAAAGTTGTATGCTAAGTTATCAAAGTGTGAATTCTGGCTGAAAGAAGTGAGTTTCCTTGGGCACGTGATTTCTGGTAATGGTATTGCGGTTGATCCGGCAAAAGTAGAAGCAGTGTTGGAGTGGGAGGCTCCGAAGTCCGCAACAGAGATTAGAAGCTTTTTGGGTTTGGCTGGGTACTACAAGAGGTTCATCGAGGGTTTTTCCAAGTTGGCCCTTCCGTTGACTCAGTTGACTTGTAAGGGTAAAGTTTTTGTTTGGGATGCTCGGTGTGAGAAAAGTTTTATGGAACTGAAAAAGAGATTGACGACGTCGCCTGTTTTGACGTTGCCTAATCTGGAGGAACCGTTCGTTGTATATTGTGACGCTTCGAAAATGGGTCTTGGTGGTGTGCTGATGCAAGATGGGAAAGTCGTTGCGTATGCGTCGAGGCAGTTGCGGGTTCATGAGAAAAATTACCCTACGCGTGATTTGGAATTGGCTGCTGTGGTATTTGTGCTTAAGATTTGGAGGCACTACCTTTATGGTTCGAGGTTCGAAGTGTTCAGTGATCATAAGAGTCTAAAGTATCTGTTCGATCAGAAAGAGTTGAATATGAGACATCGTCGGTGGTTGGAGCTCTTGAAGGATTATGACTTTGGTTTGAATTATCATCCCGGCAAAGCTAATGTCGTGGCTGATGCTTTAAGCAGAAAGTCTTTGCATATGTCGGCAATGATGGTGAAAGAATTAGAGTTGATCGAGGAATTCAGAGATTTGAGTTTGGTTTGTAAAATGACACCTCGCAGTGTCAAGCTGGGAATGTTAAAGATCGATAATGATTTCCTGGGCAGCATCAGGGAAGCTCAGAAGACAGATGTCAAGTTAGTAGATTTAATTAATGGGGTTGGTCAATCTGAAGATGAAGATTTCAAATTAGATTCCAGTGGTGTGTTGAGGTTCCGGGGTAGGATCTGTGTTCCGGATGATGAGGAGATGAGAAAGGCAATTTTAGAGGAGGGTCACCGTAGCAAGTTGAGTATCCATCCTGGAGCGACGAAAATGTATCAAGATCTGAAAAAGATGTTTTGGTGGTATGGTATGAAGAGAGATGTGGCACAGTTTGTGTATGCCTGTTTGACCTGTCAGAAATCTAAGGTTGAGCATCAGAAGCCTGCAGGGTTAATGCAACCGTTAGAAGTTCCAGAGTGGAAGTGGGATAGCATAGCGATGGATTTTGTGACGGGATTGCCGAATACAGTTAAGGGTCATGACGCTATTTGGGTGATCGTTGATAGGTTAACGAAGTCTGCTCACTTTATTCCTATTAATATCACTTATCCGGTGTCGAGGTTGGCAGAGGTCTATGTCAAAGAAATTGTGAAGTTGCACGGTGTTCCGAAGAGTATTGTGTCAGATAGAGATCCAAGGTTCACTTCTGAATTTTGGACGGGTTTACCGAAGGAATTAGGTTCAAAGTTAAAAATGAGTTCGGCGTATCATCCTCAGACAGATGGTCAGACAGAGAGAACAATTCAGTCGTTAGAGGATTTGTTGAGGGCTTGTGTATTGGAACAACGGGGTTCATGGGATTCCTACCTTGCGTTGATTGAGTTTACCTATAACAACAGTCACCATTCCAGTATCGGGATGGCACCGTTTGAAGCATTGTATGGTCGAAAGTGTAGAACGCCATTGTGTTGGTACGAGTCGGGAGAGAGTGTAGTGTTGGGACCGGAGATTGTCCGGGAGACTACAGAGAAGATCAAGATGATCCGTGAAAAGATGAAGGCTTCGCAGAGTCGTCAGAAGAGTTATCATGACAAGCGGAGGAAGGATTTAGAGTTTCAGGAGGGTGAGCATGTGTTCTTGAGGGTTTCTCCTATTACCGGTGTTGGTCGAGCGTTGAAATCGAAGAAGCTCACTCCTCGATTTGTTGGTCCTTATCAGATTTCTGAAAGAATCGGAAATGTGGCTTATAGAGTGGCTTTACCGCCAAATCTTTCGAATTTGCATGACGTATTTCATGTGTCGCAACTTCGGAAGTATGTGTCGGATCCATCTCATGTGATCCATATGGATGATGTGGAGGTGCGGGATAATCTCACTGTGGAGACGATGCCCGTACGGATTGAGGATCGGGAAGTGAAAGTGCTTAGAGGCAAAGAGATTGCATTAGTGAAAGTGGTTTGGCTAGGAGCTGCCGGCGAGAGTATGACTTGGGAGCTAGAGAGCAAGATGCGAGAGTCCTACCCAGAATTATTTGATCAGGTAAATTTCGAGGACGAAATATTCTAAGTGGGGAAGAGTTGTAACACCCTAAATATTTAATTAATTTATTTAATTAAGTATTTAGGTATTTCTTTTATTTAATTGGGTTTTAATTATTTATTGGAATTGTTTTAATTGAGGGGTGGTGTGATGCTAGGAGGAGGAGGTGCATTCGAATGGATTGGGCTTAAGTGAAGCCCATGGCCCAATGGCTTGACCTAGGCGCATTTTGGTGAGGAGTCTTGCCTAGGGTTTCACTTGTGTTCTTCGAATTAGCAAGAGAGAAAGAGAGGAGCGTGAGAAAGAGAGAGCAAGGGTGTTGCACCCCGAAAAATCCCCGTTTGGGGTTTCTCAATGTACAACGTGGAATAATTTTGGAGCCGCCACCAATATTTTAATTTTAAGACCAAAACATTGAAAAAAGGTCTTTTGGACAAGGCGGATGGTCTTTTGAAAACTAGAGATATAGGTTCGGGGGTCGATTACGCGCGAGGAAGGTGTTAGCACCGCGCACGTCCTTTCTACCGAAAGGGAACCTCTAATTAAATGTGTGGTTTTAATGTTTGATTTGAAAAATACCTAGATTTGCCTATTTATTTCTTGTTTGAAGACGAATGAGAAAACTTACTGGAAATTTTATTTTTGGTGAGAGAGGGGGAAAAAAAGGGTTTTTAGAAAAAAGTGCTTGACGGGACATGGCCCGCTCCTACGTATCTCCCGGTGCGATGGAGAATTCAAAGCTACGTAGTTCTTGGTTTTTGTTTTTTAACTTTTTAGGTGAATTTTCGAAATAGGACGAGTACTAGCGAGTGATTAAACTAGCTAAGGCTATGGGTAATCACCGCTAAGTACTCAAAAGGAGTCGCTACCGCTAGTCAAACGAACTAAGGTTCTGGGTGACTGTTGGTAACAACTTGTTTTTATTCTCTTTTTGAAAGTGATTTTCGAAAAAGATTGATTTGCACAATGATCAAACTAACAAAGGTTATGATGGACCATGCATCGTTTATTATTCTTATAAGAAAAAGACATTGTCACCAATAGCTAAACGAACAGAGGCTCTGATGAGCTATTAGCAACAATGGGTTGGAAAATGATTTTTGTTTGTTTTATGAAAATGATTGGTTTAGGGGGATGAAAAGAATTTTTATTTGTTGCGCTTGACGAGAACGTGGCTCGCTCCTACGTATCCCAAACGGGAATCAAAGCGACGTAGTTCTAATTAAAATGTTTTTTTTTTGAAAGAGTTTGAAAGGGGAAGGTTGAATCATCTGAGACCATCTTCCCCACTTAGAAAATGATGCACTAGGCATAAGTGGGAATCATGTGGTTCATCATCAACAAAGACACTACAGCTAAATTAAATCACATAGGGCAATTTTGGCATGGATCAGAATGATTAAATTTTAACAAATGTAAAGACTGAAATACCTTTGATGAAGACAGATATTACAGATCTGAAGAACAAAAATGAAGCGGAGAACTGGAAAATGAGATTTGCGAGAGTTGTCTTCCCAGATCTCGTGAAAATGTTTCTGGAGCAATTCTTCTCAGATCTTGTGAAAAAAATGTGTGTAGCAATTCTTCTCTCTGATCTCGTGTGAAGTGTCTCTGTTTCTGATCTCGTCCCGTCTTCCCCTCCGTGAGATCTGTGTCTGTCAAAATGTGATTTGAGGCTGCCTATTTATAGGCTTAGAAAGCGTAAAAATTTTTTTTAAAACATTTATGGCAAGGATGAATCGATTATTTGAGCCTTTGGAAATGTGCAGGAATCGATTCTTTATTTTTTGAAATGACAAGAATCGATTATATGGCCTATGGAAAATGGTAGGAATCGATTTTCAGGACATTTGGAGATCCTGAAAATTGATTCTGTGGTCTTTGGAAACATGTAGGAATCGATTCTTTATTTTTGGAAATGATAAGAATCGATTATATGGCCTATGGAAAAAAGGGAGGAATCGATTTTCACCTATTTAAAATGGCCTGAAAATCGATTTTCAAGGCCTATGAAAGGAGAGGGAAATCGATTTTCAAGACATATATAATAGGTGAAAATCGATTCCATGTTTAGTTAAAATAATGAGGAATCGATTCATGGCCTATGGAAGAGCTTGAAAATCGATTTTCAAAGCCTATGCAACATACTATAAATCGATTCTTGGCCTAGAAATCAATTCTTGCTTTCCAAAAAATGCTTTTAGGTCTTTGCCATGCATGCATAAAATATTTTTCAAAGCTTGCCATGCACATTTTTCAAAACCCTAGTTTCTTGAAAAGTGCATTCTAACCCTAAGAATGATTTCAAAAACTTTGGAGCGGTTTCTAGGATTCAAAATGCATAATTTATTTTTGTGTGGAAAATTAGGGTTTGGACCTAAGCCGGACAAAATTGGGGTATGACAGCTGCCCCTCTTTATTTGGATTTTGACAAGAAATATGAATTGCGCAGGACATATTTCGAGGCAAAATAGAAATAAAGAATTCAGAACTTATACCGATTTTGTCTGCTTAGGGAAACCCGAATTTTCCTCTTTTTCTTTTTCTATATATATTTTTTTTGAATAGATCGGCTTGAGAACAAACGGGGAACGGTTAACACCTGGCGCATTAACCAAAAGAGAAAATGACTGACCCCTCGGGATCTGAAGGAGCACTAAGGCTCTGAAGGACCGCTCAGGGTCTGAAGGAGCACTAAGGCTCTGAAGGACCACTTAGGGTCTGAAGGAGCACTAAGGCTCTGAAGAACCACTCGGGATTTGAAGGAGCACTAAGGCTCTGAAGGACCGCTCAGGGTCTGAAGGAGCACTAAGGCTCTGAAGGACCACTTAGGGTCTGAAGGAGCACTAAGGCTCTGAAGAACCACTCGGGATTTGAAGGAGCACTAAAGCTCTGAAGGACTGCTCAGGGTCTGAAGGAGCACTAAGGCTCTGAAGGACCACTCGGGGTCTGGAAGGCTGCCTAGGCCTTAATTGAAGGACCATCGTGGTCTGAAGGAGCGCTACTAGCTATGGTACTAGTAAAACGGTCTGAGGGGGCCTTTCGAGCGGCCATGATGGGTCAAGATCAGCTGATATGCTGACTATGAAGGACGTCCGCTGTGTCTTAGGCTTGACACAACTAGTCTGAAGGACCACTTGGGGTCTGAAGGACTTACCCGCAGCTCGAATACGAGGTGAAGTCTATTTTTGAAGGGACACTTGGGTCCTGAAGGGATTCACGAATCCTGTTGGTTGATTGATTGAAAAGTTCAACTAAAGCAGACAGAATAGTAAAATGAGCACTTGGCGTGCAGACAGAAAAGTAAATGGGCACTAGGCGTGTAAAAGCGAAAAGTAAATGGGCACTGGGCGTGCAGAAAGCGGTAAATGGGCACTAGGCGTGTAAAAGCGGTAAAGAACGCAGTAAAGAAGGAGCACTGAGGGCTCAGGATGAGCGCGGAGGGCTCGGGATGAGCACAGAGGGCTCAGGAGGAGCACAGAGGGCTCAGGAGGAGCACCGAGGGCTCAGGAGGAGCACAGAGGGCTCAGGATGAGCGCAGAGGGCTCAGGGGGAGCACAGAGGGCTCAGGAGGAGCACAGAGGGCTCAGGAGGAGCACAGAGGGCTCAGGGGGAGCACAGAGGGCTCAGGAGGAGCACAGAGGGCTCAGGAGGAGCACAGAGGGCTCAGGGGGAGCACAGAGGGCTCAGGAGGAGCACAGAGGGCTCAGGAGGAGCACAGAGGGCTCAGGATGAGCGCGGAGGGCTCAGGGGGAGCCGAGGGCTCAGGAGGAGCGCAAAGGGCTCAGGATGGAGAGCGCAGAGGGCTCAGGAGGAGCGCAGGGGGCTCACAAATTCTGTTGATTGGTTGATTTGGAATGACCGATGCTGCCGCACTGAATTGATGTACCTGCATACGTCAGTTGATGCAAGGAATAGTGCATGGAGTGTGAGTGCATGTTATGCAAGGGCATGTTATGCATGTTATGAGTGCATGTTATGCTATGATTTTGGTGTAATGATGAATGTAACGCATGACGGTGAAATGTAATGCAGATGTATGCTACGTGGATGCATGTGACGCTGATGCATGCAATGATGGACGCTTTTGATATTCTCTTTTGGCTTTCCTTGATGGTTGCCTTTTTATTCATGAAGTGCGGGTATGCAAATGCAATGCTTGAGAGTTGTGAAATGCCTTGGTTTATTTGATGGAATGCTAAATTATGGACTTGACATTAGTCTGATTTAAGGATCACGAGTCTGGTTTATGGACATAAAGGTCTGGTTTGACCGCATGGAATGCCAGTGTATGCAATGGAAGGCTTCGTTTTCTTTTTTCTATGAGATGCATGATGCAAATGCCATGATTGCTATTTTCTTTTTCTTTTTCTTATGATGAATGCAAATGCCTGAATTTTTATGTCTGATAAATGCATGATTTTATGCATGATGAATGTAATGCATGACTGTGTTTGTTTATTGCCCCTTTTTTTTTTTTTTTTTTTTTTTTTTTTGCTGGTTCAGCCAACCCGCGACACTCATGACTCGAGACTGAGGAAGCTGTTGGACTTGCGGGGCTCATGGGCCGAGTGCATGTTGGTCTTGACTTTGCTGGTTTGAAGCAATCGTGGATGTAGTTGCTTTCTCTTGCATGATTGACTGATTTTGAGGGTGTGCTTTCTCTCAGGACTCTTAAGAATCTCGTAATGATTTGCAAAGCTCTATGATATATGCACATGTTTTACAGTTCAGGACCATCATCATCATAAAACGTTTATTTTGAGCAGAAAAAGCAGAAAATAAAAGAGTGAACAGATACGAGAAATTTGAACTTTATTAATGTGGAAACCGGTCGCACAAGAAGTTACGCCGATTATTTATTACACTTGAAAGTTTAAACTGTAAAAAGACACGAAAAAGGAGAGAAGCTGAATTCTGACTGTCCGTCTCTGTGGAACAGTGCCAAACATCTATGTCCTTGACCTTGATCACTCCCTCATCCAAGCTTGTAGGAGAGTTGTATGCCTTTCTTTACTTTTCATGCCTAAGTTTTCAGACCCTAATTTTTGCCTGGATCGCCTTTTGCGGGTTTTCAATCCACCGGGTCGCTCTGATTTTGCCTAGGCCGCCCTTTGTGGGTTTTCAACCTAGCGAGCTAATTCTTACTTGGCTTGTCTTTCTCTTTTTTCATCTATTTCTTTTAGGCATAATACTTCTTCACTTGATCTGAATTGACTGGATTCCTGAAATCTTTGCCGTCTATGTTTATGAGTATCGGCGCTCCTCTGGAAAAAGCTTTCTTGACTTCACATGGACCGTCATGAGTGGGCCTCAACTTCCCACGGAGTCAGTCCGGATAGGTAGGATCTTTTTGAGTACAAGGTCTCCTTCACCGAATTCTCGAAGACAGACTTTCCTGCCGAAAGCTGCCTTCATCTTTTGTTGGTACAACTGGCCATGGCGCAGGGCAGCAATTCTTTTCCCCTTAATGAGATTCAGTTGATCTAGACGGGTTTGGATCCATTTTGCTTCTTCTAACCTGGCCTCCATGACTACTCGTAGAGAGGGTATTTCAACATTGATGAGAAGAAACTGCTTCTGACCCATACACTAGAGAAGAAAGGGGGTTGCCCCTGTATGATTTCAATGAATGTGAGTGCGACAAGGGATGAGATAGGTGTAGGGTCAATTTCCCCAGTTGTAGGAGGGGTGAAGAGCGACAGGATTGCCCCACTTGGCATATTGTAAACAAATGAATTTACTTGTCCTTGAGCTAAAACTTTGAGAAAACAACAGCAATCAATCATTGATCGGGATGGACCTTTCGGGATTGTGGTGTTTTGTGGAGGAGAGATGAGTAAGCTTAGTGAAGTATTTGGGGCTAATGGCAGGATGGTTTTTATTCGGTGTTGGCTGTTGATCGATGATTTATGATGGTTAACTGGCTTGATGAGGTATTAGGAGGTTTTATTCCTGGCTAAGGGTGAGAGTGTTTGCGGTTTATGAGAGGAGGGGTGTATGGAAATGAGGAAGTGTTTGAAGGTTTATTGAGACAAGGACCTCTTGGGTTTTGTGGTAACATGTATCAACTCACTACTTACATTTCTTTTGTATTTTTCTTTTGGTTTTGGGATTTTCCTTTTGAATGATTTTCTTTCTTTGATTTCTTCTTTTTCTTGAGCTTGGGTGAACTGATAAAGTACGATGCACTGTTTTTTTCTGAGGTGGTCCTTGTCTAAGGTGACTTTTGGATTTTTGGCTTTTCCTTCGCTTAAGATGGGTCAGAAAGGATTATGTTTTTCTCTTTGGGATTTTCTTGGCTTACGGTGGGTAGGAGAGGATTTTGTTTTTGGATATGGAATGGTGGTCCAATCTTCATTTCAAATCATGATTGCTTATTTCCTCACGAATTAACTCTGGGACAATAATTCGCTTACTTTCATGTGCTTGCCCTTCTTCTTTATTTCTTTTTTGCGCTCTAATTTTCCTTTATTGAAGTACCTATCTCGACTTCTTTCTTGTTTCAGTGGTCCCCAAGTTGATCACTTCAGTAGATTCCCCGTGATGCTGAATAACTCTTTTTCCTTGCTTCATTAACCTCTTGGAGGATTTTCCCGGTCTTCCTCAACATCCCCCTCTGCTTGATTGATAAGGTGATCAGAGTCAAAATATGGACTGTTGGCACTGTTATTTTGAGAGACAATTGCTGTGGATTTGCTTTTTGCCAAAGCAGAATGAAAGGCGAGACAAACAAACAAGCAATAATAATGCAAGGAAAAGACACATGAAATGGAAAGGAATTGATTTTTATTGATTGAAATTCAAAAACAACATTTTTATTGATGATGATGATTTAGAAAATAAAAACATGTGCGCCCCTAACAACTGGTCCTGCGGCCTTGGGCAGAGCCACAGGGTTGCATTACAAATGACTACTTTAAAAGGTCCCAGGAGGATCAGCAGTCTTTCAATTCTTTAATTCTTTCACCAGCACTGCAGCGACAAACCAGGTTTGCATCACCCTCTTCTGACTTAGTACCATCATTGATGACAGCAATTTGATCGTGTTGTTCTTCTTCCTCATCCCATCCCGTGGGCTGGATGTCTTCCATTCGGATTTGAGCACTCTCGGGAGCGTCATACCTGACCAAGTAATCAAACTTTCCACTGGGCTCCCCTAGGGTATCCCAACATCCCTCTTTCGCAGGCACCGCTGTTACTTCCTCATTGATTTCTTCTTCACCATCAATATCAGGGGTTCCTATCTGAATCACGCACCGATCTATCAGGTCTTGCACTGCATGCTTGAAGGCTCTGCACTCCTCCACAGTATGACCAACCCCGTTTTCGTGGAAACTGCAGGTAGCACTTGCATTGTACCTTCGGGAAAATGGCGGTTGAAGGGCCTTCATTGGCCGGGTGCTGATCAGGTTCTTGGAAGTCAGGTGATTAAACAATTCCGTGCATGTCATCGGTATTGGATCAAAACTGGTTCGTTTCTTGTACTGATAACCCTGAGCCTTGTGACTGTCACCGCCTTGCTGGGATGGAACAGGAGCAGAGAATGGAACAGTTTGTGGTGGCGGAGGAATGACACCAACTGGACCCACGACAGTGACACCTTCAGCAGCTGCCCCACTCTTTAAGCTCTGCAATATGACCATCATCTCATGTATCTGGGCCTCCATTGCCTTCAATCGTTCTTCTAGCAAGTGATATCTGTCTCTTGGCTGTGGGCTTTCAATCATCTGGCCCTGAGGATAGCTCCTCGGACTGAAGTAGTAAACCCCATACTGAGCGGAGTTTCCCATTTGATAAGCAACACTTGGAGGATTCACAATAATCTCCGGAGCAAGAGCAGAAGAACTTCTGGGAGGTATAATACTGGGACTAGGGATGTGAATGTGTGGCACACCCGCAGCTCCACTAGAAGTAACCACAGCAGGCTGACTTGTCACCACGGGAATGGCTTCAGCAGCGGTCCCACTTCTCAGATTTTGCAGCATATTCATTATCTCGGCCCTCTGAGCCTCCATAGCCTCCACTTTAGTCTTCAAAGCTTGATTCTCTTGAGCCAGCTGCTCGGGGTTAAGAATTTCCACAACCGACTCATCTTGACCCAGGGGGTCCTCATTCTCGAGATGTTGATTGCTAGCCATTAGTCTTGTCTGTAGACGGATAGAGTATCGGTGTTGGCGAACCAGCTTGCCTTTTGTTTTTCTTTCTGATGATAGAACATCTTTTATGAGTACAAGTATGAATGCGTAAATGAATGCAATGCATATGGTTTTATGTTATTTTTGTATTTAGATGCATGAGGAATGCTGTATGAATTTTTCAGAATTTTGCTTATGTAATGCATGCTGTTATGATGTAAAATGCGAGTGATGAGGATGCTTGTTATAAAGACAGACATTTACAGGTGGGGGTTTTGAAATTTTAGGGCAGTATACCCTATACGCCACCTCATATAGGTATTCATGAAAGTGAAGGAAAAACATATTCTTTTTTTTTTTGATTTTGTTGTTTTTTTCAAAAAAATGCTGGCGGAAGTGAACTAAACTAGATGCAATAATGCACACACAATTTTGGAAAAGCCCTTGTGACCTAAAAAGAGGTAAGACCTATGATCTAGGGAAATTAAAAGGGTAATCATTCCATGTAGCTCTATTCACTCCCTCACAAGGCCACCAGAGCTACAGTCCCTTTCACAAAATTCCCCACAAATGCAGCAAACTGCTAGGTGTGAGGCATCATGAAAGAGCACAACTCTGGTTGAAACTTTCGCAAGTAGCCAAACGGACAAAGGTCCTGATGGGCTCTCACTACTCGAATCCACTCATCCTAAGGTATCCTAACAGACCTGGGTTATGGTCTCTTTCACTAATCGTATAATCTCAAGGTATAAGTGTGTGTGTGCGAAGGGCATTTCCTTAAAAAACTACCCTACCTGCAAATGAAGATCCAGAACAGTCCAGACAATAGAAAGCCATAACATGTCGTCTACCCTAGGGTTCAATACCAATCAAATTCAACTAATCTAGGGTGCCAACAACAAACACATTACTTACCTCAGAAAGGGAGCTGAGAAGAAGGGAACAACAAAAAGGAAAAATGTATATGCCTCTAATCAATGATAAGAAAGAAAGGCAAACAAGGTACTAATCAAATCAACAATACATTAAACCACACATTTTAATTAGTTAGGATTGACCCTCGTCTTTTAAAAAAAAGGTCCCCAGCGGAGTCGCCAGCTGTTGCACCCCGAAAAATCCCCGTTTGGGGTTTCTCAATGTACAACGTGGAATAATTTTGGAGCCGCCACCAATATTTTAATTTTAAGACCAAAACATTGAAAAAAGGTCTTTTGGACAAGGCGGATGGTCTTTTGAAAACTAGAGATATAGGTTCGGGGGTCGATTACGCGCGAGGAAGGTGTTAGCACCGCGCACGTCCTTTCTACCGAAAGGGAACCTCTAATTAAATGTGTGGTTTTAATGTTTGATTTGAAAAATACCTAGATTTGCCTATTTATTTCTTGTTTGAAGACGAATGAGAAAACTTACTGGAAATTTTATTTTTGGTGAGAGAGGGGGAAAAAAAGGGTTTTTAGAAAAAAGTGCTTGACGGGACATGGCCCGCTCCTACGTATCTCCCGGTGCGATGGAGAATTCAAAGCTACGTAGTTCTTGGTTTTTGTTTTTTAACTTTTTAGGTGAATTTTCGAAATAGGACGAGTACTAGCGAGTGATTAAACTAGCTAAGGCTATGGGTAATCACCGCTAAGTACTCAAAAGGAGTCGCTACCGCTAGTCAAACGAACTAAGGTTCTGGGTGACTGTTGGTAACAACTTGTTTTTATTCTCTTTTTGAAAGTGATTTTCGAAAAAGATTGATTTGCACAATGATCAAACTAACAAAGGTTATGATGGACCATGCATCGTTTATTATTCTTATAAGAAAAAGACATTGTCACCAATAGCTAAACGAACAGAGGCTCTGATAAGCTATTAGCAACAATGGGTTGGAAAATGATTTTTGTTTGTTTTATGAAAATGATTGGTTTAGGGGGATGAAAAGAATTTTTATTTGTTGCGCTTGACGAGAACGTGGCTCGCTCCTACGTATCCCAAACGGGAATCAAAGCGACGTAGTTCTAATTAAAATGTTTTTTTTTTGAAAGAGTTTGAAAGGGGAAGGTTGAATCATCTGAGACCATCTTCCCCACTTAGAAAATGATGCACTAGGCATAAGTGGGAATCATGTGGTTCATCATCAACAAAGACACTACAGCTAAATTAAATCACATAGGGCAATTTTGGCATGGATCAGAATGATTAAATTTTAACAAATGTAAAGACTGAAATACCTTTGATGAAGACAGATATTACAGATCTGAAGAACAAAAATGAAGCGGAGAACTGGAAAATGAGATTTGCGAGAGTTGTCTTCCCAGATCTCGTGAAAATGTTTCTGGAGCAATTCTTCTCAGATCTTGTGAAAAAAATGTGTGTAGCAATTCTTCTCTCTGATCTCGTGTGAAGTGTCTCTGTTTCTGATCTCGTCCCGTCTTCCCCTCCGTGAGATCTGTGTCTGTCAAAATGTGATTTGAGGCTGCCTATTTATAGGCTTAGAAAGCGTAAAAATTTTTTTTAAAACATTTATGGCAAGGATGAATCGATTATTTGAGCCTTTGGAAATGTGCAGGAATCGATTCTTTATTTTTTGAAATGACAAGAATCGATTATATGGCCTATGGAAAATGGTAGGAATCGATTTTCAGGACATTTGGAGATCCTGAAAATCGATTCTGTGGTCTTTGGAAACATGTAGGAATCGATTCTTTATTTTTGGAAATGATAAGAATCGATTATATGGCCTATGGAAAAAAGGGAGGAATCGATTTTCACCTATTTAAAATGGCCTGAAAATCGATTTTCAAGGCCTATGAAAGGAGAGGGAAATCGATTTTCAAGACATATATAATAGGTGAAAATCGATTCCATGTTTAGTTAAAATAATGAGGAATCGATTCATGGCCTATGGAAGAGCTTGAAAATCGATTTTCAAAGCCTATGCAACATACTATAAATCGATTCTTGGCCTAGAAATCAATTCTTGCTTTCCAAAAAATGCTTTTAGGTCTTTGCCATGCATGCATAAAATATTTTTCAAAGCTTGCCATGCACATTTTTCAAAACCCTAGTTTCTTGAAAAGTGCATTCTAACCCTAAGAATGATTTCAAAAACTTTGGAGCGGTTTCTAGGATTCAAAATGCATAATTTATTTTTGTGTGGAAAATTAGGGTTTGGACCTAAGCCGGACAAAATTGGGGTATGACAAAGGGCGGCCAAGAGAGGAGAGAGTTCGAAGATCAAGGAGGAAGGAGATCTCCATTGTTGCTGAGGCTCTGTTGGTGACTGCATCCTAAGGCTCGAGTTCTTCTTCTTAAAAGGTTAGGGGAGCTCTATCCTTCCATCTAATAGATCTCATGATAGGTCCTAGATCTAGGGTTTTTGACTAGATCCTTGATGCTCTTAATGTTGTTTCTTGATGTTCTTAATGATCTTGATGTTCTTGATGTTAATTCTTATATATTCATATATGTATATGCGAATTTGATCCATTACTCGAACATGATCTATGACTTTGCCTTATTGATGGTGATATGCGCATGTGTTGGGAGCCTATAATATTGATCTATGTGTTTGGCTTGGTGGTGATGATGTCGCATAGGTGATTGTGGATGCTTGGGCGCCTAGGGCGCCATGATGATGTTGGTGATGTTTTTCAATGAGTTTTGGTGATCTTGAATAAAATAAGTACATTTTTGGATGTTGAAAAATATGAATTTTGGTACTTTAAAATTGTTAGGAATCAATTTTTAGTTTTGAAAAAGTTGTTGGGAAATTCTGGATTTTGTTGCTGTAAGGGCGCCTAAGGCGCCTGGGTGTTGCCAAATTTTGTGTGTTGTGTCGCGTGATTTTGGTTGCTGGATAGGCGCATAGGGCGCCTGGGCGCCAAGTTTCCAGCGTGTGTTGCGTGTGTGTTGCGCTGGGCGCTGGGCGCCTTGGGCGCTGTTGCGCGCTGCACCTGTGCGCGTGTGCGCCTGTGTTGCGCTGGGCGCTGGGCGCCTTGGGCGCCTGTTGCGCGTGCGTGTGTGTGTGTGTTGCGCGCTGGGGCGCGCTGGGCGCCAGTGCGCGTGTTGCCTGGTGCCTGGGCGCCTAAGGCGCCAGTTTTCAGCAGTGTTGCCTAATTTTTCCCAAACTTGTTTTTAACGTAACTTTTGACTCGGGACTCCGTTTTTGACGATTCCAAGTGCGTTGAAAACCTTATTTCAGTGTCTGTGTGATTGTCCAATTTTAAATGCAGTGACCCAATTTTCTGAAAATGGTTGGCTGTGGCCTAAGTGCCCGTGGCCCTGTGTCGTTGGGAGATGACCTGTGCTGTAATGTTTTTCTAGAAACTTGAAACTTATTTAGTGCCTTGTGGGTGTTGCTGAATGGGCGCCATGTGGCTGCCCCGGTGTCTCTAGTGATGTTTTTGAGTTAAATGACTGTTTTGCCCTTAGTGGCTAATATTATTTATAATGACGTGTAAATGACTGTTTTGCCCTTGGTGGCTAATATTAATTATAATGACGTGTAAATGACGATGATGCCCTTGGTGGCTAGTAATTGACGTTTTTGCCCTCAGTGGCTATTGTTTGAGTTGATGATATTTTATGTGTAATTGACGATGAAACCCAGTGACGTTTAAGGCCCGAAAGGCTAAGTGATGTTAAGGTCTAAAAGGGCCAAGTTACGTTGTGTGTAAATTGTGAATTGGCAGGTGCAGTGCTTCTTGTGAGCAAACTGGTAAGTGACGGGTCACATAGTTGACTCTGATTTTGGGTATTTGTGTATTTGTGTGTTTGTGAGTGGTGCATGTCATAGTGTCTCATGCCCCATATGCATAAACCCAGTGAGGTTTTGAGGCCCATGTGGCTAAGTGACGATGAGGCCTTAAGAGCTAAGCGACATTTGTGAAAAGGTACCTCATGCATATGCCCGCGAGTGGGTTGCATTTCATATGCCTACATGACATGAGATGAGTTATTTTAAGTGATGTGAATGATGATTGTGATGTGAATAATTTAGAGCTGTGTCTTGACTTATGTACTTATCATATTTTCTACTATATGGATTGAAATGATGCTCACCCTTTCCTGTTTGAATGTTACCCCCGTGTTGGTAACGTGCAGGTGATTCCCAGTGAAGGCCTTAGCTTCACTTCTTGAGTCGAGTCGTCATGCTCTGATACGTAGCACCTGGGGGATGTATTTGATGCTTTGCTGATGTGCTTAGATTTTTTTATACTGTTGATGTGTTGATTAACTTTTCCGCTGCGTTGATGTTGGATTTTATGACGTAGTTTCAATGTTTTGAGGTCTCCCTATTGTGGAGTGCTATGTATTGCACCTTTGACGACGTACTATTTTATTTGAGACTTGAGGTTTTATTTTGACGTATGTGTGGCACCCTCGTGGTGGAATCGAAAATGATTTTTGAACTCTGATTTTCTTAATTAAAATAAAAGGGTAGAAATGGGGTGTTACATTCTAGCCGTTGCGCTTTTTGCGGGGCCAGCTGCATCTTGCGGAGCAAGTTAGGCATTGGGCCGCGATGGGCCTTTTGGACGAATTGGCCTTCGAGCCAACTCCAGAACAATCACCATTTTCATTTTGTTTTCGTACAAAAACCCACTTATATCCAACTGGCTTCACACCTTCAGGTGTTCGGACTACAGGTCCAAAAACATTTCTCTTACAAAGTGAGTTTAATTCCGCTTCAATTGCATCTTTCCACTTTGTCCAGTCATTTCTTTGTCGACAATCTTCGATGGACTTTAGTTCATGATCCTCATTATCACTCCTCACATTTAGCGCTATATTATATATCAAAATATCGTCAACGTTGACATTACTTCGGTTCCATCTTTCTCCATTCATGACATAATTTATTGAGATCTCATTTCCACAAAGTTCAGAATTTTGAAGGTACCTGATTAGTTCTTCTGGAACTTGAAAAATCAATTATGTCAAATTACTCTTTTAGAGTTTCCATATCCTCCTTTGGGCCATCTTACTTTTAAGCTCCTTTCTCTGTTTGAGGATTATTTCTTTTTCTTTGGAACCGACCATGCTACACGCTTCATGCGTGGGTAAGATTCATTTGCAATGTTTGAGTGTCCAACAGGGACATCAATTTTAAGTGGAGCACTGCAGCTGTGATTAATTTGCTAAATTTTGCAAATGAGTTATCCTTTGAACTTCTGGTTCTCATTGGTTTGTAAGAGGATCAAGATGGGATAATAATAATTTATTTCAAATAATATTCATTTTCAGCTGCTCGTCTCTCCCCCTAATATTGGGAAAACTAATTCATCACAATTTTAATCAACTAACTTAGCTATAAATACATCTCCAGTTGTTGGCTCAACATACTTTATCATGGATGGAGATTCATATACTCATGTATTCCCAACATTCTTTAAGCATACTTCTTATTGTATGGTAGTGTAGTAATGTGAACACACACAATACATCCAAAAAATTTAAGATGGGAGATATTGGATTATTGACTAAAAATCAATCATAAAAGGGAGAACTTACATATGATACCTTGTTGGCTTGATGCGTATTAATGTCTTTGCTTGCAATATTGCATGTTCCCATGTAGAAATTGAAGTTTTGATCTCATAAGAATTGATCATATTATTAACTTTAGATGCCTAATATATGGTTCTTCAAGACCATTTTATGGATAAACATAGCTATGTGATGTCCAATATCAATTTTAATATTGTTCTGTACCGAGCAGCTTTATGGTCGGCTGCTGTTGGTAGGTCTCTTGCTGCCCTGGTAGGAGGTCAGTGAGCGCCCGAGGGGGTACCTACAAGCCACTCCGACGCTCAAGTCAGTATATCGAATATATGAGTGAAGGTACTAAGGATTAGAGATTGAACCTTTCTTAGGGAAAAGTTTACCTGTATTTATAGGAAATCGTGCCCTCTCGTGGATCGTTGGATGGGTAGAGTCGATCTTGACCGTCCAAGCATGTTGGGCTCGCGTGAGGTGGACATGGGCTGGATTGACTGGGCTAATCCATTCCAATTGCTGAATGCACCTCCTGGTTTTGCTGATGGGACCCCTCGGTCCACTCCAAAATAGTTGCCCCCAAGCCGAGATTATTCCGAAGGATGGTCTTGGCTAGAAGGATTTTTGTCGGTTTGCCGGATCTGTGAAGTTACCCGGGACACTGCCTTTGTAACAACCGTGTTTTGTCATTTCCAGTTTCTAGAGTAAAAAAGGAGAAATTTTTTCTAAGTGTTGCTTTGTCTGTCTTGTCGGGTCGTAAGAGATCACTTTGTTGTGATCGTGACTCACACCTCCTTCGGTGGAACCCTTGTGCCCGACACCAAGCTAGGGTGACGGATCCTGATGTTGGCGTCGTCTTGTGCCAAGTGCTCTGAGGTTGGCGCCCTCTTGGGCGCCTTGTGCCAGGATGCTCTGAGATTGGCGTCCTCTTGGGCGCCCTGTGCCATGCCCCCTGATGTTGGTGCCCTCTTGGGCGCCTTGGGCCAAGGTGCTAAGACATCCGGATGCTGGTGCCCTCGTGGGCGCCTCGGGCACCGTTTGGTGAGATGGAGGGTGGCGCCCTCAAGGGCGCCTTGTGATGGGCGAGTTGCAAAATGAAGGGTGGCACCCTCAAGGGCGCCTTGTACACGATGGTTTGCATGAGAGGGATTGGCGCCCTCATGGGCGCCTTGCACTTGGTGATTTGCACATCGAGGAGAGGTGCCCTCATGGGCGCTTTGTGCTCGATGTTTTGTATGAGAGGGATTGGCGCCCTCATAGGCACCTTACACTTGGTGTTTCGCAAAAGTAGGGGAGTGACGCCCTCATGGGCGCCTTGTGCTCGATGATTCTCACAAGAGAGGTTGGTGCCCTCATGGGCACCTTACACTTGGTGTTTTGCACATCGGGGAGTGGTGCCCTCATGGGCGCCTTGTGCTCGATACTTTGTATGAGGGAGATTGGCGCCCTCATGGGCGCCTTGTGCTTGGGATTCGCAAACATGGGAGTGGTGCCCTCATGGGCGCCTTGTTGTTTGATGATGCGCCAAGGTGGGGTGGCACCCTCATGGGCGCCTTGTGGTTGATGTTTGGTGAAACAAGGAGTGGCGCCCTCATGGGAGCCTTGTGGTTGGTGATTGGCGAGAGAGGATCTGGCGCCCTCATGGGCGCCTTGTGTTGCCTGGTTTTGGCGCCCTCTTGGGTGTTGGTTCCGACTTTAGATTTTGTATCTCCTTGTTTGTTGTTGTTCTATTGCTTATTTTGACTTGCTTTTTGATTTGATATTTTCAGGTTCAGCTTGCCATCAAGGGGACTTGTCTTTTTCCCGATTGTTCGCCCGACCTTGCTGCTTCTTTATCACTTGGTAATTGTGGTGACACTTAGCTTCTTTTCTTAGCCTCTTGCTGGAGTGCTAAGTTCTGCTGTTGGCGCCCTCCTGGGCGCCTTGCTGGACGCTTGTTTGTCCCTAAGAGTTGGCACCCTCCTGGGCGCCCTTGGTGCTATTCCCTACGTGCATGTGCTGGGTGTCTCCTCGTGGAGCAGGATTCGGCGCCCTCATAGGCGCGATGGGGGCCTTGTCATGTTGTCTTGGCTGCCGCCTCTTCGAGCAGGATCTGGCGCCCTCATGGGCGCCATGGGGGCCTTGTGCCAGGATTCCTGATGTTGGCGCCCTACTGCGAAACATGTTTTGGCGCCCCCTAGGGCTCCTTGGTGCCTTCCTTGATGTGCTTGGTGCCATCCTGCAGAAACATGTTTTGGGTCCCTCTAAGGCGCCTTGGTGCCAGCCTGGATGCGCTTGATGCCATCCCGCAGAACATGTTTTCGCGCCCTCTAGGGCGCCTTGGTGCCTTCCTGGATGTGCTTGGTGCCATCCTGCAGAACATGTTTTGGCGCCCTCTAGGGCGCCTTGGTGCCTTCCTAGATGTGATTGGTGCCATCCTGAGAAACGTGTTTTGGGGCCCTCTAGGGCGCCATACGTCGGGTGTCTCCTCGTGGAGCAAATTTTGCGAGACAAGATTTTGATGCCCTCATGGGTGCCTATACGTCGGGCGTCTCCTCGTGGAGCAGATTTTGCGAGACAAGATTTTGATGCCCTCGTGCGTGCCTTGGACGCCTTGTTGCGCAGAGCTGGCTGCCCCTCTTGCGAAGGATTTGCATCATTCCCCTGCCAGGCGCCCTCATGGGCGCTGGCTTGTGTGGACGTGTGCTTGGCACTCTGCTTTTTTGTTTGTGTGCTCGTGCACTATTTTATTTCCTTCGATGCTCATGCACTCACATGCTCATGCATCCTTTAATTTTCTTACATGCTCATGCACTCTTTTATTTTCTCACGTGCTCATGCACTCAGATGCTCATGCATCCTTTCATTTTCTTACGTGCTCATGCACTCTTTTATTCTCTCACGTGCTCATGCACTCAGATGCTCATGCATCCTTTAATTTTGCGAGACAAGGTTCGGTGCTCTCGCGGGTGCCTTACTGCAAAGTTCTGACTACCCCGTTGCGAAGGATTCGCTTTCAGACTGCCCCTTGCTAGGCGCCCCTCTGCTGGGCGCTGCTTGCTCCTGCCAGGCGCCCTCATGGGCGCTGGTTGCTTCTGCCAGGCACCCTCATGGGCGCCCTCCTGGTCCTGCCAGGCGCCCTCATGGGCGCTGGTTGCTTCTGCCAGGCGCCCTCATGGGCGCCCTTCTGGTCCTGCCAGGCACTCTCATGGGGGCTGGTTGCTACCTTGCAGGCGCCCTCATGGGCGCCCTCCTTGCCAGGCGCCCTCTTGGGTGCCGACTTGTGTAGACGTGTGCTTGGCAGTTTACTTTATTTTTTGCTGCTCACCTTGTCTCTTAGCCTGCTTTTCTTGCTTCGTGCCAAGGGGAATTGCTTCTTTTGTCCTTACCATTACCTCGTTGACATTTCCACGAGTTTTACCGCTTCTAAATTACTACCAAGGTGATTTGGGCTGTCCTTCAGCTTATATTTCTAGCTTTTTTGTGTTTGAGCACGTCTTGTTTTGTTGACGTCCCCCAACTCAGGGGAGGGGGTGTTTGTTGAAGTCCCCAACCTCAGGGGAGGGGGCGTTTGTTGAAGTCCCCAACCTCAGGGGAGGGGGTGTTTGTTGAAGTCCCCAACCTCAAGGGAGGGGGTGTTTGTTGAAGTCCCCAACCTCAGGGGAGGGGGTTGTCTGCAAGTTTTCTCGTCTGTCTTGTAACCGCTTGTTCTGCCCCCTGTCCTCTAAATGATGATCTGCTTTTTGAGCATGAGGTGGTGGAGATTCTTCTAAGCTGCCTACGACAAAGTGATTGGCCATGTTCGTTTTTTATATCCAGAAGCCGTTCTAGAGTCGAGCCTCCTTTGATTTGATCATGAGGTTTTTGTCAGGCTTGATTCTCATTCCTATGACTAGCATGCGCAAGGTGGGCTCAGGCGCCAGTCCTTGCCTTGTGCATCTGAATGTAAAATCTCATATCACCCCGTGGCAATGTCATGGGCGCTGGCTGCTTCATCACAGGCACCCTGCCAGGCGCCCTCATGGGCGTTGGCTGCTTCATCCCAGGCGCCCCCATGGGCGCTGGCTGCTTCATCAGAGGCGCCCTGCGATGCGCCCTCATGGGCGCTGGCTGCTTCATCACAGGCGCCTTGCCAGGCGCCCTCATGGGCGCTGGCTGCTTCATCGCAGGCGCCTTGCCAGGCGCCCTCATGGGTGACGCTTCGAGTCCGGGGTCTGCCTCTGGGAGCCATGGAGTAGCAAGAGAAAATTTGAGTTATGATTGTGTGAAAGATAGAAATCTCCCACTGTGGTCGCCAATGTTCTGTACCAAGCTTCTTTTTGGTCGGCTGCTGTTGGTAGGTCTCTTGCTGCCCTGGCAGGAGGTCAGTGAGCCCCCGGGGGGTACCTGCAAGCCACTCCAACGCTCAAGTCAGTATATCGAATATATGAGTGAATGTACTAAGGATTGGAGATTGAACCTTTCTTAGGGCAAAGTTTGCCTGTATTTATAGGAAATCGTGCCCTCTCGTGGATCGTTGGATGGGTAGAGTCGATCTTGACCGTCCAAGCATGTTGGGCTCGCGTGAGGTGGACATGGGCTGGATTGATTGGGCTAATCCATTCCAATTTCTGAATGCACCTCCTGGTTTTGCTGATGGGACCCCTCGGTCCACTCCTGAACAAATATACATACAATACTTACCAAATAATTTCAAGATAATTCACATAATGACCTCTTACTCAAATTAGTTGAGCAAACCATCTCACAAACTTCAAGTTGTGAGTTGGCGACAAATATATGCAGTATATATGTGGTCATCTAATTGATGAATCAATTAAAATCATAAAATATAACGTGATTGATATATTTGTTTACAAATATCACCTTATACACATTTTAGAAATGTGAGAGACTTATTCTTTCAAATTCTCAACTTGCTTTGGGAACTAGTAATACACAAAAGTTAATGGATTGAAGAATCTACGGGATCTTCAATACATGCTCACTAAAATTCTTAACTATTTTTTTTCGATTTAATAGACCCGGGATGGCCCAACCGGTCTTGCCAACGAATAACTTATTATAATCCATAAACTTCTGGTTTAAGGTAGCATGTGTGTACTAATATACATATAGTACTAACTCAAAGAAAATTTATTTTTTCCACATGATCGCCTCTTAGATTGATATCGTTGAAACTTTATTAGTTTCCGCGAGACTTGAGAGAATAAATGTGGTATCAATCTGTGAAAACTTTTTGTTCCTCAAGCTTGTAACAATACATTAGCTCTTCTTGAGTCTTCAATTATACATGCAAACTTCTGGTTGCAAGTTCATAATAAAAACACACACTACCATATGACTTTCTGATAGTTTATATGCATTAAAACATGACATAGAAAAACTTATTATATTGAAGAATCTTCTGGTCCTTCAAAAATATTAATACGTGTCGTCATCTTTATATTAGAAAAATATAATTGAACACATACTAAATAGTAAAATCAAGTAGACTATTAAACCTCGGGTTTAAAACAACATTTTTTTTTAAAAGTGCATAGCAAACTTCTGGTTTTCCATAGCATAATTTTAATTGCACTCATATGCTTTACAATATTAAGTTAACATGAAATCAAAACAAGATAAAAAAAATAAGAACATAAAAAGATCTAATTCTTTAAGAAATACCTGACCGTATCACATATTTTTTCTATTGTTTCCACTCATGAAATAAAATACTAGAATTCCAAGAGTAACTAGGAAGAGAAGTTACATTTCGAAAGATTAAACTTTGTCATAATGTATATGATAGGAATGGCAATGGGGCGGGGCGGGGTGTACTCCCCCGCTCCCCGTCCCCGCCACCCAAATGTTCCCCCGTCCCTGATGCCTGCCGCGGGGAGTTCTACTGCCCCATCCCCGTCCCTGCGGATCTCCATGGGGACCACATAAAACTACAAAAATAACAAAAAAAACCTGTAAAATTACAATAATAAAGAGACAATATTAACCATAATTTCAAGACAAAATTAATCAGCATCTCAACACAAAAAAAAAGACCACCAGTACTAAATTATAATAAAGTTCCAAAAGACCACCATCACTAAATCATCATCCAAACTTTAGATCCAAAGACTAGTATTGACTTAATCATCATCTCAACACAAAAAAAACAAAGTTCAAATTACAATAATAATTTGTCCAAAATATTAGGCATTTATCTCCACTCCAAATGCTTATGTCTCCACATGCAAAATAATGACTAAATATTCATCATCTCCTCACAAAATTACATATAGCCTTCCATTTGTCACCTATCTTCTCCCTTCTGTAATGCTTCCAAGCCTTTGATTTTAGTCCTCTTTTGTTAGGACTTGAGGTCTCCACTTCTTGTTCTTGGTCTTCCATAATTGTGTCACCCGGAGGAATTTCAGTTTGATGTGTCTCTCCCGGAGAAATTAAATTAGGTGCGGGTGAAACTTCAGTGCATTCCACGGGACTATTAGATGCAATATCTTCAACCATTTTAAAATTAGTTCCTGCAAGATTATATTACAACAACATTTCAGCAACTTTACAATAACAACTTTAAATTTCAACAACTTTACATTACCATACAACCACTTTAAATTACATTACAAATTTAAATTTTAGAAAGTTTACATTACCTTAAAACAACTTTAAATTACATTATAAAAACTTAGATATACAACATTTAAATTTTCATTTCAACAACATTTGAATCACATTAATAAATTTTACATACAAGCTGATTTACAATATTTACATTTCAACAAAACCCTATTTCTCAAAATCTTATTTCAGCAAATTACCAAAACCCTATTTGGGTGGGATTACAATATGGACTTTGTCATGGGATTACCACGGTACCCAAGCCGGAAATGATTCTATTTGGGTGGTGGTTTATCGCTTGACCAAGTCTGCTCATTTTATTCCAGTGCGTTCGAATCACAAGATTGCTAAGATAGCGGAAGAGTATCTCAAGAATATTGTGAAGCTGCATGGAATTCCCACAAGTATCATCTGTGATCGTGATCCCAAGTTTACATCACGATTCTGGAGAGCATTGAATATGGCGTTGGGAACAACAGAATGTGCTAGTACCGCCTATCATCCGCAGACGGACGGACAAACTGAAAGAACAATTCAGACTTTAGAGGATATGCTTAGGGCATGTGTACTTGACTGTGGAGGTCGATGGGAGGATCATCTTCCATTGGTGGAGTTCGCTTACAACAATAGTTACCATTCTAGTAACGGAATGGCTCCATATGAAGCATTGTATGGAAGGAAGTGTAGAACACCATTGTGTTGGTGGGATGTCGGTGAAAGAAGGTTGTTGGGTCCTGATTTAGTCCGTGAGACTACTGAGAAGATCCGTCAGATTAGAGAAAGGATGAAGACCGCTCAAAGTCGACAAAAGAGTTATGCCGACAAAAGAAGAAGGACATTGGAATTTGAAGAAGGAGATCATGTATTTCTGAGAGTTTCTCCAACTATCGGTACCGGTATAGCATTGCGGGCGAAGAAGCTCAGTCCTCGGTGTGTTGGACCTTTCCAATTTATCGAGCGAGTTGGGCCAGTAGCCTACCGCATTGCCTTACCTTCAGCTCTATCTAGATTATATGATGTGTTTCATGTATCGCAATTGAGGAAGTACATTCCCGATCCGAGTCAGCCGTTGAGTTTTGAGACGATTGACATCCGACTGGATTTGTCCTATCAGCCTAATCCAATTCAAATCATCGAACGTGGCGAGAAAACGCTCCGGACGAGATCAATTCCTATTGTCAAAGTGCTTTGGGATGGTGCCTCACCTGACGAAGCGACATGGGAAGTAGAGGAAAACATGCGGGTGAAATATCCCCATCTTTTCAGTTGAGGTATGTTTTGTTCAATTTTGAGGACAAAATTTTTAAAAGTTGGGGTGATTGTAACATCCCCAATTTAGCTAATTTCATTTATTGAAACTAGCAAGAGGTCACAATTAATTAATTCGCTAAATTGAGTAAACTGGCATAAATTATTTATTATGAGATGGTATCCTTGATTAAATAATTTATTTTGTACTTGGGTGCTAAATTATGTTAAGTTGGGAATTATTGAGCTAGTGGTTGATTAAGAAATAGAATTGAGTGAGTAACATAGCTGAAGGGTAAAACTGTCCTTTCCACCCCATTTATTCACTCAGCTTACTTAGTTATCAGCTGAACCACTATCATTGTCCTACACTCTCACAAAACATAAACAGAAACACACACACCTCACACTTGCAAAAGAAGAAAAAACAGAAAATAGAGAAGAGAAAGAGAGAGCAAGGCGCGAGGGAGAGAGAAGGGGGAAAGAGAGAGAACTCCCACAATTCTGAATGCATGTTGCACTTCTCAACACCATTGAAATCAGATTTTCACCATCTATCTACTGGTACAAACATCATCTTCAACACCCTTCCCCAACCCAATTCGCCATTGTTGAACACTTCAAGCTCCACTTGACAAAAATGGAGTTTTGAGCTTTGCATGTCACTAATAGGGCAAGAGTACACCATTTCTGAAGCTCAACAATCAGTACTAGAACCCTTTCTCAAGCCACATTGCTGTTTTGGGTCGTCTGGGATCGTTCGAGAGGATTTGAGTTCGAGTTGTGGTGAGAAGTTCGAGTACGGGGACCATTCGTGAAGTTTCATTGTCATTTCAATCCGTGGATTCGTTGTTTGTGCGATTTTCATCGCAATCGGTGAGTTCTATACTTGCTTAGGGATATTTGTGCGATACTGAGTTCCAAGTCTTTGATTCCATGTGTTCCACGTTTTCGTTTCAAAAGAATCGGGTCGAAAACTGTAATTTCAACTATCGCATTTTTGAAGTGTTTTGAATGATTGAATATGTTTGCTGGACTGAATATGTTTGCCGTTATGTGCTGTTTTGTGTGCGTGTAAAGTTAGAGTATCGATCAGAATGAAATTTGGAATCGAAACGGAATGGAAAGAATTTACGAAAACAGCAATTTCTGGGTACTGATGAACACGCACGGATCGTGCGCCCCAGTGGCACGGACCCTGCGTCTCATTCGCAGGTGGCCTGAAAGGTGTTAAAAACATGGCACGGATCATGCGCCCTAGGGCACGGACTGTGCGTACCCTACGCATTTGTGTTTCAAAAATTTTGAAAACACGCACGGGTCGTGCACCTCCAGGGCACGGACCGTGCGTAAGCTTCTGTCACCCATTTTCAAAATGCACCTTAGTCCATTCCAAATGATTCCAAGTCCCTTCTAATCATTTCCCCAAGGTTGCCCAATGATTATAATACATGAATGCCATGAAATTGGGTATGCTTGAGATGAAAATTTATTAAGTTATGGAAGTTATGAAAAACCGTACTTTAGTAAACGCGAGTGTACACAAGACATGTTAAGATAAAGGATTTTAAGTCCATACAAGCCATTTAAATTCTCAATTCATGTAACAACAAGTCAAGTTACTTTCCCTTGAGGAAAGGAAGAATACTTTCCCTTGAGGAAAGGAAGAATGGCATACATATAATAATATCTGTATATCAAGGGGCGACCTGTAACACCCCGGTATTTCTAACATGTAGAGACACCAAAAGTGCACAGATGCGGAAAATTCAGAGGACACAGTTCCTGTTTAAATATTGGACATACAAACTTTTTCCGAAATAAAAACATAATCGGAATAACATCACTTCATCAAATAGAAGTTTATCGGTTACACACCGAATGGATTACAATATCCAAGTCCAAATACCCCAACAGAAACACAAAACGGTTCATATAACTCATAATCAATACAAGATTATACAACCAATAAGAAAACAGAAGAACAAAGGATCCAACGACTAAGTCTTCGGCACCTCCAAGAGTATACCAACTACTCGTGCACAATAGCCTTCCTTTTTCCCTGCTTCTCTGAAAAACAACAAATATGGATTGGGTGAGATAACATTATCTCAGTGAGTCCTACCGTGCCCCCTCACTGACACTCGGTTCAATTCATTAAACCGCTATCAAAACTGACATAACAATGTCTTATTTATTAATCGAAATGCCAAGCAAATCGTGTTCTTATCTTAGCTTATCATGAAACGGCTGTACAACGACTACGAATCCCGAATCATAAGCTATAAATCGAAATGCCGACTGTACAACGACTACGAATCCCGGCAAATCGTGTTTCCATTTTAGTTTAGCATAAATCGGCTGTACAACGACTACGAATCCCGATAACCCACGAATTGACCACGCCAAGACGTATACAGGGCCTAGGTAAGGGGTCATGACTACCCTCCCTAGTATGCTACTTGTCGGGTCGTCACCCAACGCAATACATATGACAATATGCATCAAATTCTCGAGAGTTAGATAATTTATATCTTTTCGATCACCACATGGATCAATTACATAATAATCGGATAAACAATATCCATATCGATCTATAACCCGTTTTGAGGAATTCATAAGTTAGACCTCCGGCATTATAATCATTTTCATTTGACATATATAAACATATATATTCAATCAGTGTACCCACACGTATCCTAGGGTTTCGGTTTTTCAATCAAATGTGCTTTCGAAACTCTTTTTCAAAAACATGAGTTGAACAAGCTCAAAATACGGTTTTTAATAAGGCAACTTCATTTTAAATGACTGAGAAAGAGATTAGAAAAGGTTCGGGATCGAACGGAGCTCCGGAACGAGAAATCGGGAAGCGGTGACAGAAGCTCACGCACGGTCCGTGCCCAGGGGCGCACGACCCGTGCGTGATTTATTAAAATCACCCAGCCAAACCGAAAGGAGCGCACGGTCCGTGCCCAGGGGCGCACGACCCGTGCGTCCCGTTTTATTTTTATCAGGACCAACCCGTAGCAGGCGCGCGGTCCGTGCCCAGGGGCACACGGTCCGTGCGACCTGTATCTGTAACCGAATTCTGCTTATTTCTCAATTCCGCTTTTCCGTTTCCGCCCGAATTCGATTCCTAATTCCGATTCCCTGAAACTCAGAAAATTTCCAGAACATATATGTATATTTTCAGTAATGCACAATCCATTTCATTTCAATGATTTGAACAAAAATCTCATTAAACCGTAAAACACCGTTTTGACTCAAAAACGCTTTTCGATTCTAAGTCTTTCGAAAACGGAATGGTTGCCTTATTGTTTGAAACAAATGCAGTTTTCAGAATTCATGAAAATGTCCCTAATCCGTGAGTAGAACTCACCCGTGATACCGAAGTTTGAGAGTCGAGTCGAGAGCGAAGTCACCGAAACGAAGGTACACGAACGATCCCCGCTAGAGCTTGAACCGATTTCCAAAACAGCGACCTCCACCACTAGAGCAACTGAAACAGCAACCTAATCTTTCACAACTCCCTCCAAATCGAAATGTAAGCTTGAGACCTCCCTTTCTAGACAGCAAAACTGAACATGCAAGAGGAGTGGCAACTCAAAACTCCATTGTCTTCAACCTTGGAGCTCCAAGCTTCGAAAATGGAGTATGGAATAGAAGTAGAATCAGGATTCAGCAATAGGCTCATTGAATTCAGAATTGAAAATGGAGTGGGATGGAAGAGAAACCTCTTACATGCACCAAGATTTGAGATGGGTCCCTCCTTCCTCCTCTTCTCCTCCTCCACGCCTCCTCCTTCTCTTTTCTTTCTTGTTTTCAGCTTTTGCTCCTTTCTTGCTGAAATGAGGGGGGTGCCTAAGTGTGAGGGTGAGGCTGGTCAGGTGGTTATATGGGCTGGGGGTTTAAATGATGGGGAAAAGACCAAACTACCCCTAGCCCATTAAGTAATAGGTTAAATGTCAAATTTTTCTCTTCGGCACAAAACTTCTCGATTAATCCGGTTCCGATCCGAAATTCCTCAATTCTTTCGGTTCATAATTAATTATAACCTTCATAATTATAATTTAATAACTAGGGGTGTGAAAAGACAGCTTTGCCCTTCGGCCCCAATTCCTCATTTTACTACGAATAGGCCACCCTTTAATGGAGAATAGGTTTTCTTGATAACTTTCTCTACATATTAATCCCTGAGACCCGACCAATTATTCCCACAAATAATTAATCGGTCTCCGGCATCATAATACGAGTCTTTAAAAATTCGGGATGTTACAATCACCCCAACTTTTAAAAATTTTGTCCTCAAAATTGACAAAACGTACCTCAATTGAAGAGATATGGATATCGGATCCGCATGTCATCTTCCAGCTCCCAGGTAGCCTCTTCGATTGAGAATCCATCCCAGACCACTTTGACAATCGGGATAGTCCTAGAACGCAGAGTCTTCACACCACGCTCCAAGATATAATTAGGATAAGGTTGAAATGACAAATCCGGTCGCAGGTCAATTGTATCAACACTCAACGGTTGATGCGGATCGGGAACATACTTCCTCAACTGAGACACGTGGAACACATCATGGAGGTTTGATAGAGCCGGAGACAATGCGAGGCGATAGGCAACTGGCCCAATCCGCTCGATGATTCGGAAAGGTCCAACATATCGAGGACTGAGCTTCTTCGCTCGCAAGGCTCTTCCAGTGCCTATGGTTGGAGAAACTTTCAAGAACACATGATCACCAACCTCGAACTCCAACGGTCTCCTTCGGTTGTCAGCGTAGCTCTTTTGCCGACTCTGAGCAACCTTCATTCTTTCTCGAATTAACTTGATCTTCTCAGTAGTTTCCCAAATCATATCGGGTCCCAAAAACTTATCTTCACCAATCTCCCACCAACACAACGGAGTTCTACACTTCCTACCATAAAGTGCTTCAAACGGTGCCATTCCAATGCTAGAGTGGTAACTCTTGTTGTAGGAGAATTCTACTAACGGAAGATGATCCTCCCATTTTCTCCCACTGTCGAGCACACAAGCCCGAAGCATGTCCTCAAGAGTCTGGATAGTCCTCCCCGTCTGACCATCAGTCTGAGGATGATAAGCAGTGCTAACCAGCACCCTTGTTCCCAAAGCTTCATTCAATGCTCTCCAGAACCTGGAAGTAAACTTGGGATCTCGGTCTGACACAATGCTCGTTGGAACTCCATGCAGTCTGATAATGTTCTTCACATATTCATCTGCTAATTTGGAAACCTTATGAGTCGAGCGAACGGGAATAAAGTGAGCGGATTTAGTCAATCGGTCCACCACTACCCAAATAGAATCATTGCCGGCCTGTGACCTCGGCAAACCCATAACAAAGTCCATTGAGATATCTTCCCACTTCCAAACTGGCACATCCAGTGGTTGTAACTGACCGCCCGGTCTTCGGTGTTCCGCCTTAACCTTCTGACAAGTTAAGCACCGAGAAACAAATTCTGCAACCTCGACCTTCATCCCAGGCCACCAATACATCAACCTCAAGTCTCGGTACATCTTGGTGGATCCCGGATGTACAGAGTATTGACTCTTATGAGCTTCTTCCAATACTTGCCTTTTGATGTCATCATCATCGGGAACACAAATCCTCCCATTAAAGCAAATCATGCCATCATTATCCTCAGTGAAATCTGGCGATCCCCTCTGAGACTGTAACTTCATATCAGCTCCTTGAGCTACCCGGATTTGTTCCCTTAGCACACTGGCTATCCGTATATGCCGCAATACTATGCGGTCCCTCTTTGTTGCTACCTTGAGCTTCAAGTCTCGGAATGACTCCAACAAAGCCATCTCGTGAACCATTAACCTTGCCGTGTGGACAGACTTCCTGCTCAGAGCATCTGCCACCACATTGGCTTTCCCAGGGTGATATTTCAATTCGAAGTCATAGTCCTTCAAAAATTCAGTCCACCTTCTCTGTCTGTTATTCAACTCCTTTTGGTCAAATAGATATTTCAAGCTCTTGTGATCACTAAAAACCTCGAAACGAGAACCGTAAAGGTAATGTCTCCAAATCTTTAGTGCAAACACAATAGCCGCCAACTCTAAGTCATGAGTTGGATAATTCCGTTCATGCGTCTTCAATTGCCTCGATGCATAGGCCACAACATGTTGATTCTGCATTAGAACGCATCCCAAACCCTTCCCAGATGCATCACTGTAAATCTGAAATCCCAATGATGGATCTGGAAGAATTAGGATCGGAGCAGAAGTTAACTTTTCTTTCAATCCAAGAAAACACTCTTCACAATCGGCATCCCAAGTAAACGGTTGACCCTTGCGAGTCAATCGAGTAAGCGGAAGTACCAGTTGTGAGAAACCTTCAATGAATCTTCTATAGTAACCTGCCAAACCCAGAAAGCTCCTGATCTCGGTCACTGACGTTGGCCGTTCCCAACTCAACACTGCTTCCACTTTGCTGGGATCAACTGCAACCCCTTCCTGGGAAATCACATGACCCAAGAATTTCACCTCGGACATCCAAAAATCACACTTCGACGGTTTAGCATAAAGTTTCTTCTCTCGGAGCACTCCTAGGACAAAGCGGAGATGCTGGGCATGCTCCTCAACTGACTTTGAGTAAACCAAGATATCATCAATAAAAACGACCACAAACTGATCTAGGTAGGAATGAAACACTCTATTCATATAGTCCATGAATACGGCTGGAGCGTTAGTCAATCCGAAGGGCATCACTACAAACTCGTAGTGTCCGTACCTCGTACGAAAAGCAGTCTTCGGAATGTCTAAGGCTCTTACTCTGATTTGATGGTATCCTGACCTTAGATCAATTTTGGAGAAAACTTTAGCACCTCGAAGTTGGTCAAGCAGATCATCTATCCTTGGTAATGGATATTTGTTCTTGATAGTGATTTTATTCAGCTGACGGTAGTCTATGCATAATCTCATGCTTCCGTCCTTCTTCTTGACTAACAATACCGGAGCACCCCATGGAGAAGCACTCGGTCGAATAAATTTCTTGGAAATTAATTCCTCAAGTTGGGACTTCAATTCCTTCAGTTCGAGAGGAGACATCCTATATGGTGCTATGGATATTGGCCCTGCACCAGGCGCCAAATCTATAGAGAATTCTACCTCTCGCTCTGGAGGCAAAGAGGAGACTTCCTCGGGAAAAACATCTAAGAATTCATTAACAACTTGAATAGATGATAAATCCAATTCAGTTTCAGTTGATGCAGACAAAATAACAACAAAAGCTTCTGCACCTTGGAATAGCGACTGGTTGGCTGAAGCGAACGAAATAACACCATCATCTGTAGGTAGTGAATGTTCCGCTACTTCAGAAGGAAAATTAATTGCACGAGTGAAACAGTCAATAGTAATGTGATTGGAAGTCATCCAATTCATTCCCAAAACGATCTCCATTCCTCTCATAGGCAGACAGATAAAATCAACAACGAAGTCCCTGTCTCCTATGGTGAGCAGACAGTTAAGGCATAATGATTGGGTTCGCACACGACCCTTTGCAGCTGTACGAATGGTGATTGGTTCGGATATAGGAGATACTTCTAATCCTAACCGTTCAGCACATGCTTCAGAGATAAAACAGTGAGTAGCACCAGAATCATACAGAATATTAACAGTTTGATTAAAGAGAGAACCTGTACCCCTTATAAGATTATCAGCTGGTTTGATGGTCTTGGCATCCAAAGTGTTGACTCGAGCCTGCCTCGGAGCATCAGGGGACTCCAAGAAAGCTTTCCTTGATGGACAATTATTAGCATAATGACCCACTTCTTTGCAAAGGTAGCATTGATTCGGCCCGACTTGACACTTTCCTCGATGACTCTTTTTGCACACATCACACTTGCCAAATCCTACGGTGTTGCTTGACTGTGTCTGTTTCCCTTTGCTTGAATTCCCTTTATACCTAGGGTTTGATGTAGTTGACTCACTACTCTTTCTCTTATCCTTCCAGAAATCTTTTCTCTCAGCGTACATTCTTTTCAGATCGCTCTCTGCTGAATGAGCCTGTTGAACCAAAGCAGGATAAGTGGTCATGGAATAAGAACTGAGACCTTGATTCACATCGCCTCTAAGACCTTGTCTAAACATCACCATTTTCCACTTATCATCAGGAGCAGTTGCCCCCAATTCATAGAATTGTGACAACCTCTCGAATTTTGCAGCGTATTCCCCAACTGTCATCTCTCCCTGTTTCAAACTCAGAAATTCCATCTGCTTGTCAAGTCTTTGGGAGTCGGGGAAATAATGACTCAGAAATAATTCCTTGAAATTACTCCACTCAAGAGGAGTTCCTTGATTTTGAAGCATTCTACGAGCGTTAACCCACCAAGTGTGAGCATCCTCGTCCAGAGCGTTAGCAGCACAATTTACCTTTTCTCCTTCATTGCATTGCAAGGTATCAAAGATCCGTTCCATGGCATCTACCCAGAAATGGGCTTTCATTACCTCGGATCCTCCTTTGAAGATTGGGGGTTTCATCTTTAGAAACCGGAAATACATCCTGTTGGGATCCTCAGGTGTTGGCACATTAACTGGCTCAGCTGGTTGTGGTTGAGGCATCTGATGCATCTGCTGCATTTGAGCCATTTGAGCCATCTGTTGCTGTTGCATTAGCATCATGTCATTCATCATCTTTTGCTGTGTCTCAATGACATTCTGCATCCATTCTTGATGAGGATCAACAGGCGGGTTTCTTCTACCTCTCCCAGCCATGATTCTGCGAAGTATGCACAAAGTATTAAGTTGATCAGGCTCAATGTCTAATAGCATACTAAGAAAAATCAGACTTAAAAGATGTAAAAGACTCTTAACATCTAAGTCCGACTAGGTCGAACCGCTCTGATACCAAATGTAACACCCCGGTATTTCTAACATGTAGAGACACCAAAAGTGCACAGATGCGGAAAATTCAGAGGACACAGTTCCTGTTTAAATATTGGACATACAAACTTTTTCCGAAATAAAAACATAATCGGAATAACATCACTTCATCAAATAGAAGTTTATCGGTTACACACCGAATGGATTACAATATCCAAGTCCAAATACCCCAACAGAAACACAAAACGGTTCATATAACTCATAATCAATACAAGATTATACAACCAATAAGAAAACAGAAGAACAAAGGATCCAACGACTAAGTCTTCGGCACCTCCAAGAGTATACCAACTACTCGTGCACAATAGCCTTCCTTTTTCCCTGCTTCTCTGAAAAACAACAAATATGGATTGGGTGAGATAACATTATCTCAGTGAGTCCTACCGTGCCCCCTCACTGACACTCGGTTCAATTCATTAAACCGCTATCAAAACTGACATAACAATGTCTTATTTATTAATCGAAATGCCAAGCAAATCGTGTTCTTATCTTAGCTTATCATGAAACGGCTGTACAACGACTACGAATCCCGAATCATAAGCTATAAATCGAAATGCCGACTGTACAACGACTACGAATCCCGGCAAATCGTGTTTCCATTTTAGTTTAGCATAAATCGGCTGTACAACGACTACGAATCCCGATAACCCACGAATTGACCACGCCAGGACGTATACAGGGCCTAGGTAAGGGGTCATGACTACCCTCCCTAGTATGCTACTTGTCGGGTCGTCACCCAACGCAATACATATGACAATATGCATCAAATTCTCGAGAGTTAGATAATTTATATCTTTTCGATCACCACATGGATCAATTACATAATAATCGGATAAACAATATCCATATCGATCTATAACCCGTTTTGAGGAATTCATAAGTTAGACCTCCGGCATTATAATCATTTTCATTTGACATATATAAACATATATATTCAATCAGTGTACCCACACGTATCCTAGGGTTTCGGTTTTTCAATCAAATGTGCTTTCGAAACTCTTTTTCAAAAACATGAGTTGAACAAGCTCAAAATACGGTTTTTAATAAGGCAACTTCATTTTAAATGATTGAGAAAGAGATTAGAAAAGGTTCGGGATCGAACGGAGCTCCGGAACGAGAAATCGGGAAGCGGTGACAGAAGCTCACGCACGGTCCGTGCCCAGGGGCGCACGACCCGTGCGTGATTTATTAAAATCACCCAGCCAAACCGAAAGGAGCGCACGGTCCGTGCCCAGGGGCGCACGACCCGTGCGTCCCGTTTTATTTTTATCAGGACCAACCCGTAGCAGGCGCGCGGTCCGTGCCCAGGGGCGCACGGTCCGTGCGACCTGTATCTGTAACCGAATTCCGCTTATTTCTCAATTCCGCTTTCCGTTTCCGCCCGAATTCGATTCCTAATTCCGATTCCCTGAAACTCAGAAAATTTCCAGAACATATATGTATATTTCCAGTAATGCACAATCCATTTCATTTCAATGATTTGAACAAAAATCTCATTAAACCGTAAAACACCGTTTTGACTCAAAAACGCTTTTCGATTCTAAGTCTTTCGAAAACGGAATGGTTGCCTTATTGTTTGAAACAAATGCAGTTTTCAGAATTCATGAAAATGTCCCTAATCCGTGAGTAGAACTCACCCGTGATACCGAAGTTTGAGAGTCGAGTCGAGAGCGAAGTCACCGAAACGAAGGTACACGAACGATCCCCGCTAGAGCTTGAACCGATTTCCAAAACAGCGACCTCCACCACTAGAGCAACTGAAACATCAACCTAATCTTTCACAACTCCCTCCAAATCGAAATGTAAGCTTGAGACCTCCCTTTCTAGACAGCAAAACTGAACATGCAAGAGGAGTGGCAACTCAAAACTCCATTGTCTTCAACCTTGGAGCTCCAAGCTTCGAAAATGGAGTATGGAATAGGAGTAGAATCAGGATTCAGCAATAGGCTCATTGAATTCAGAATTGAAAATGGAGTGGGATGGAAGAGAAACCACTTACATGCACCAAGATTTGAGATGGGTCCCTCCTTCCTCCTCTTCTCCTCCTCCACGCCTCCTCCTTCTCTTTTCTTTCTTGTTTTCAGCTTTTGCTCCTTTCTTGCTGAAATGAGGGGGGTGACTAAGTGTGAGGGTGAGGCTGGTCAGGTGGTTATATGGGCTGGGGGTTTAAATGATGGGGAAAAGACCAAACTACCCCTAGCCCATTAAGTAATAGGTTAAATGTCAAATTTTTCTCTTCGGCACAAAACTTCTCGATTAATCCGGTTCCGATCCGAAATTCCTCAATTCTTTCGGTTCATAATTAATTATAACCTTCATAATTATAATTTAATAACTAGGGGTGTGAAAAGACAGCTTTGCCCTTCGGCCCCAATTCCTCATTTTACTACGAATAGGCCACCCTTTAATGGAGAATAGGTTTTCTTGATAACTTTCTCTACATATTAATCCCTGAGACCCGACCAATTATTCCCACAAATAATTAATCGGTCTCCGGCATCATAATACGAGTCTTTAAAAATTCGGGATGTTACACGACCGATATAAAAACAACTTTTCATAACGTTGCAGAAACCGATATGAAATGTCCCTATTTTTTATATCTCCTTTTTCGGCATCGGTTCGGGAACCGATATGAAATGTCAATTTTAACCGATATAAAAAGCCTTTTTTCTATTAGTGGTCATATGAGTCCTATTTATAGGCTCAAGTATTGTAACCTATGATTTGCATTTAACATTTACAATGATGAATAATAATAAGGAATAATGCCTAGGAGTTACAATTGCATTAGACATCCACTTTATTCACAATAGATTTGAAATAACTTGATGAATTGTACATTGAGTTTTTAAAAATAGTATTGTTTTTGACAAAAATAAAAGGCAAAAAATACCACATATTAGAAATAGATAGAGCACTAAAATACCATCTTTGTAGTTGTCTTGGAATTGGTCTCTAAAAGACTCAATAAATATAAAAGAATATATTTGAAAAAGTTTGGTGAATTGTACATTGAATTTTTAAAAATACTATTATTTTGAAACAAAAATAATAGGCTAAAAGTACCAAAGATTAGAAACGAATGAAGTATTGTTAATCTATAATATAGTAAAGCTTGATATTCTGAGAGGCTGTATCATGAATCATCCCGAACATAAATTATTGATCAATGTAATGTAGATTCTGCAGCGCAAACAATGGATCTATGTGCTATTACTGCCACCCTGCACAGTGCAAAAGTAGCCTTCTTCACTTATTGTAAAATAATAATGAGAAGGAAAAAATCTTCACAGTGTAAAAACCGCTTTTGCATATGACAGATTAGAAGACCAAAGCTAGACTTGCTCTTGCAGTATTGGGTTGACTGCAGTTGGTAGGTCTCTTGCTACCTGGCAGGAGGTTAGTTTGAGGCCGGGGGGTACCTGCGAAGCCACTCCGACGCTCAAGTCAGTATTGAGAATAGGTGAGTGATTTAGCTAGGAATGAGAGAGTGTACCTTATGAATGCAATGTGAGCCGATATTTATAGGAAATCGTGCCCGTTTGTGGATCGTCGGATCAGTAGAATCGATCTTAACCATTCAAGTGTGATGGCCTTAATTGGGCTTGCATGTTGTGGATTATGGGCCAAAATGATTGGGCCAATCCATATCCAATTGCTAAATGCACCTCCTGGTATTGCTGAATGGACCTCTTGGTCCAGTCCAGAACAGAAATAGATAGAGCACTAAAATACCATCTTTGTAGTTGTCTTGGAATTGGTCTCTAAAAGACTCAATAAATATAAAAGAATATATTTGAAAAAGTTTGGTGAATTGTACATTGAATTTTTAAAAATACTATTATTTTGAAACAAAAATAATAGGCTAAAAGTACCAAAGATTAGAAACGAATGAAGTATTGTTAATCTATAATACAGTAAAGCTTGATATTCTGAGAGGCTGTATCATGAATCATCCCGAACATAAATTATTGATCAATGTAATGTAGATTCTGCAGCGCAAACAGTGGATCTATGTGCTATTACTGTTTCCGTGTGCTATTACTGTCTAACCCCAATTCAACCGGTTTTAATTACTTTGATGTCACTGCCACCCTGCACAGTGCAAAAGTAGCCTTCTTCACTTATTGTAAAAATAATAATGAGAAGGAAAAAATCTTCACAGTGTAAAAACCGCTTGTACTAAAAAGCGCTCCTTATGCCTAGGTGCGCTATGACCATAAGGAGCGCTTGTTCTAGAAAACGCTCTTTATGCCTAGCTGCGCTAAGAACATAAGTAGCGCTTTGTACAGAAAACGCTACCTATGCCTAATCGTTTGTAAAAAAAAATTTGCCTGTTTCTTCTCTATTACCAATTCGAAGCTCCCTACAACCAGAAACCAACAACCCAGCAACAACAACCAGCAACCAACAACAAACTTCCAAATAAAATTCCAAATCAAATTCCAACTAATTTATAAATCCATCATATATATATATATATATATATATATATATATATATATATATATATACTCCACACTCGGGAAAATACTAAAAAAATAAAATAAAATCAACTTAGAATTATATCAATATCAATTAGATATTGAATTACTTGTCAAAAAATAAACTATCAAATTACATACATGGATTGGGATTTCCATTTGGTTGTGAGTGATGATGTCCTTCATAAACTTCATTACATAGTACCCGCAATCATAGCCGTTTGGTTGTTTGGGACCCTATAAAACAAAAGATTACTTAGTTATTAAATTTAATTAATTACATATGCATAAGAATATTGATTATAAACTTACCCTTATTGCTATCCATTTTGTAGAAGATGATGATTTTATGTACGCAGTCCTGACATCACGCAATCCCCAATAAGTTGTCAAAGCACTGAAACATGCAACATCATATATATAACTATATTAATCGAAATATACATAATTTAAACACTTTGTTATATTATCAATCCCATTCTCTTTAGGAAAATCCTATGATTGCACTATAACGAACCAAAATCCTAAAGCATCCAACTTAAACAAGGACATTTGATATTACTAGAAGTCCCTAAATGGTGAACAACAAAGACTTTCAATTATTTTCAACTAAAGAAGTCCCTAAGACATTCAGCTATTTTCATCTAAAGAAATCAAAGACTTTGACGTCTTCCATATTGCCATTCTTGATATAATAAATACAAGAGAACAACAAAAGTACCTGAACAAGTGGAAGCAACAATGAACTCTAACGAAAACAAACTCTCCAACCAGTTGTGAACTCGAACTACAAAGAACTCTCGAACCAGGACGAACTCAAACAATGAACGCGAAGCTCCGGCAAAACATTCTCACAAAACCTAATAAACAATTCGCATATTCGATTTAGGCATCACAAAGAAACACTAAAACTTTGCCAATCGAAGAGCCCACTGTCGAACAATAATACATATGCAAATTAACCTTAAAGTCAAATTTGACAAACACAATAGTACAACTTTGTCCTTTATATGGGTGAGTTACACAAAATCAAATTTTAAGCATCAACTTCAGCACAAAATATCCAAAGGCATTGTTATAATATAGGGTTGTTTCACAATAAGGGTTGTTTCACAAAATACTATAGAAAGACACTACGTACAATGAGGGTTGTTTCTATAATATAGGGTTGTTTCACAAAATCAAATTTCAAGCATCAACCTCATATGACCATAGTTGTTTCAGAATTTATAAGGCATTGTTGGTAGAATCATGTTTGAAGCATTTTGTCAAACACAATAAGGGCATTGTTTAAAACAGATTTAAACAAACATTTTTTACAACCAAGTGTGAAATTCGACACACCCTTTATACAACAAAGAGTAGGTAGAGATTATTTACCTAGTTGATGATGAGACAATGTGGTTGTTTGGTCAGTTCCCTTCTTCTCCAACAAGTTTACAACAAAAACACACAAACAAGTTTACAACAAACAACACACAAATGTTGTGTGACTGAGAGTGAACCAGAAGGTACGGCAAGGGAGGAAGATGAACGAATGAGAGCTTCTGGTTCAAGAGAAGATATGGCGAGGGAGGAAGATGAAAAACGAGCTTCAAGTTCTGGTTCGAGAGAAGGTACGGCGAGGAGGCGAGAGGGTTTTTGGTTCTGCAATCTGACGTGAGGAGATACAACGCGGAGGAAAATATTTTAGAAAATTGAGCATAGGGAGCGCTTTTTAAAAAGCGCCCCTGATGGGGTATGCGAGATTGGCAATAAGGAGCGCTTTTTAAAAAGCGTTCCTGATGGGTGTATGCGAGATTGGCAATAAGGAGCGCTTTTTAAAAAGCGTTCCTGATGGGGTATGCGAGATTGTCAATGAGGAGCGCTTTTTAAAAAGCGCTCCTGATGGGGTATGCGAGATTGGCAATGAGGAGCGCTTTTTAAAAAGCGCTCCTGATGGGGTATGCGAGATTTGGCAATGAGGAGCGCTTTTTAAAAAGCGCTCCTGATGGGGTAGCGAGATTTTAAATAAGGAGCGCTTTTCAAATAAGCGCTACTGATGGATGCGCTCTTTTTTTATGCTTTTGGCGTAGTGAAAGAAGAAAAAAACTTGTTTGATAGAGAAAAATTGAATATTAAAATATTTTCAAATTTTGAAACTTTTCAAAATACTAAATAGAAATGAGAGTTAGAGGAAAAAATGAGGAGAAAAAATATAAAGAAAATTAAAAAGAAAGATTGAAGAAAAGATAGGTGAGATAGCGTGTGTGAAAAAAGTGAAAAGTTAGAATGGTTTGAAAAGGTGAGGGAGAGAGAGAGTGAAAAAGATTTGAAAAAATGAAAAAGTGAAAGACAAAATAGTGTGTTAATTTACCTAAATATCCATAGATTACTTAGTTGAAAAAAAGGTAAGATTGATATTTTGATAATGGATGATTTGTATAAATAGATAGTTGATAGCAGTATACGTGCACATACACACAGGTACCGTCGTGTTTTTTCTATGAATGAGCTCAGTTAGAACTTAATTAGTCTGAACATTATCCCATGTGAAAAACCTTACAGAGAGAGAAAAACTGAATATTAAAATTTTGTTAAAATTTGAAAATTTTCAAAATAATAAAGAATAAGAGAGTTAGAGGAAGAAAGATTGCAAAAAAGAGAGTGAGGCGAAAAGGGTAGAATGATTTGAAAAAGTGTGTGAGAGAGAGGGTGAAAAAGTGAAGAAGGTTTGGAAAAGTGAAAAAGTGAAAAAGTAAAAGAAAAAATATTGTGTTAATTTACCTGAATATCCTATGATTGTTTAGTTAAAAAAAATGATAAGATTGGTATTTTGGTAGTGAGTGATTTGTATTGATAGATTGATAGATTTGACAATTTTCAAAATAATAAAGAGAAATAAGAGAGTTAGGGGAAGAAAGATTACAAAAAAGATGGTGAGAGCGTGAGGCGAAAGAAGTGAAAAAGTTAGAATGGTTTGAAAAAGTCTATGTGTGTGTGTGAGAGAGAGAGAGAGAGAGAGAGAGAGAGAGGGAGAGGGAGAGGGAGAGGGAGAGGGAGAGGGAGAGTGAAAATGTGAAAAAGATTTGAAAAACTTAAAATGTAAAAGAAAAAACAGTGTGTTTATTTACTTAAATATCCTATGATTGTTTAGTTAAAAAAATGGTAAGATAGGTATTTTAGTAATGAGTGATTTGTATTGATAGATAGTAAATCTAATTGTATGTGTCACTTTCTCTCATAACTTATTTCACAAGTACTTGTGAGGATCCATTTCTTTTGCCAACCATTTCTTAGACTCGCGTGCCAGCCATGTGTTATGAATCTTCCTCTAAATAAATCATGCAAGTCACCATCTCATTTATTTGGTAGTTGTTGTTAATAAATGCAACTAATTAATGTTTTAACTTCCTTCCCCTTTAATGTGATATTTATCTACGTATACTACTCTGGGTCCAAAAAACAAACTCCTACATTAAATAGAATAAATAATGCTAATGAATGTTGACTCTGTTGCCGGTGTGAGGACGCTTTTAGTGGGTGATCTATAAGTACTTCTGTTAACGCTCAGAGAGTGTGAGGCCTGCTTTGACCCTAGAGAGCCTCTGGAGTCCAATTCACCTAAATTTTTATAGACTAAAAAATATAATAAAGAATGACACTGAAATTAGCTATTCTCACTTAATAAGGCTAAAAAACATCTTTTTGAAAATACTTTGTACTAAGTTATGGCTTACACTCCTAATCGATGACATCGTCTTTAGTTATTCAGACATGTACATTCCCAGGAAAAATTCACACTTATCTGCATGATGTTAATTTTTAACACTTTTATTTTTTTATTTTGAAAGTCCCATAATTGTTGGCATCAAAATGTAGTTATTGTCTTATCAATTAAATTTTGTAGTTAGTTGGAAAATTTTTACTTTAAATTATGAATAACAATGATTATAATTTATAGGATATGACAATTTATAAATTTAAATTATATAACTAAAATAAATATATGTAACTAATTTAGTTAAATAATTACAATACTTATTTAGCTAATTAAAAGAAAAATTTAGCTAATTTAATTAAAAAATTAAATAAAAAACACAGGGGTGTTTTTTGCCCTTTTAAAACTAGTATTTTTTTCTCTCTACTCTCTTTCGCTCCAACCAAACCAAGAGACACAACTCTCTCTTCCCCATTTCTCTTATATTTCCCTTAAACCAAACAACACCCAAATCTACTCTATTTCTCATCTCTTTCTCTCTTCCCTCACTCTCTCTTCTCTTTTTCGCTCTTCTCTCTTTCTCTCCTAATCCAAATACACCCTTCGGTCATTTGGCAAATACACTAGGTCCAATTTTTGTTTAGTAATCGCAAACATTTTTCTTAATAAAACTTAAATCTAAAATAACAGTATATAATGCACTTTTGGTTTAGACATTACGCAAACAAAAAATAATAAATAAATAATGACTTAAAAGCACACACAAACAAATATTTTCTACCTAAGAACTACGTAGGATTTAAATTCTCCATCGTGTCGAGAGATAGTAGATGCGGGGCCAAATCCCGTAAAACGTATCGGCTGGTGTGAATATTTATGGAGGATGATATTGTTACTCTCAAGTTAGGTGCGGTTCCATTGCGATTGGTAGAAAATTCTTGATAGTTGGATTGGTGACAAATAAAAATTAGTTCCGTGATAAATTATGTAAAGTGTGATGTTAGCCAATGTGTTTTGAGCTACTTTAGAGTCTGAAAAAAATTTAGTTGTTCATATACGCAAAGTTTGTTGAAAGGAAATAGCAATGCAAAACAGTGTATTTTAGGGTACTTAAGTAGTCGGAAAAAAATTAACTGTTAAAATAGTCATAGTTTGTTCCTCAATAACCCGTTTGGTGAAGAAAAATTTTCATAACATATTTATGTAAACTATGATGCTAAGTAGTGTGGTTTTTGATGCTTTAGTGTTCACAAAAATTTCCAAGTATTCAAATATGCAAAATTTGTGCCTTAAAAACCGGTTTGGTGAAAAAAAATAATTTCGTGACAAAATACATAAACTGTGATGCTAAGCATTGCGTCTTGAACTACTTTAGTGTTTGAAAAAAAATATAACCGTTCAAATACTCAAAGTTCATTCCTCAATATCAATTTTTTTAACTATTCGAATACGGAGGGTTTGTTCCTCAGTGATTGGTTTGGTGAAAAAAATCATTTCAAAACGAAATGTGTAAAGTACGATGCTAAGTAGTGGTTTTTGATGCTTTGGTGTTCGTAAAAAAAAATTCAACTATTCTAGTATGCAAAGTTTGTGTCTCAATAACTTATTTGGTGAAAAATATATATATAATTTCGTGACAAAATACTTAAAGCGTGATGCTAAGGGCATGTTTTGGGGTACTTTAGTGTGCGAAAATTTTTTTAACCGTTCAAATACTCAGAGTTCATTCCTCAATAACTTATTTGGTGAAAAAAATAATAATTTCGTGACAAATATGTACACACTCTATTTTAGTTTTAAAGTTTGCAAACGTCTTTTTTATTAAATATTTTGTTTAATTCATACCTACCTTCAATTTAAACAATATTTTCTCATGTAGTGTGTTTTTGGATGCTTTATTGATCTCAATAGTATGTTTTTTGATGTTTTAGTGTTTGCAGAAAAATCCAATGATTCAAATATACAAAATTTGTGCCTCAAAAACCGGTTTGCTGAAAAAAATATAATTTCGTGACAAAATACATAGTGTGATGCTAAGCGGCGTGTTTTAGGTACTTTAGCATTCAAATGATCAACAAACGAGACTTTTTCATATTGCAATTTCAAAAACATATTTTAACAATACAGGAATTTCGTATTAACAGAAGTTTTTGACCCGTGCGACGCACGGGTCCACGCGCTAGTCGTTTATGACACTGACAACGTGAGTCTTTATTCAAACATATATTAAGATTTAAGTGTTATTACAACAAATTGAGACTTTATTTTGCTCAAGACCGAATGGAGTAAATTGTTACCGGAACTGTCTCCAATAATTTCATTTTTGCTACCTACTATCATCGTCCGATTTTATAAATTGTTTTAGTAAAATCAATTTGTCCCAAATAGATTGTTGTTTTACATTTTCAAAGAAATATTTAATTTTTTTTTCACTAATGCACTTCTTTATCATGACAGCTTTTTACATTTAATAAATGATTCATATTTGTGGTGATAAAACACAAACACAAAGACAATGCTGACATTTATTTTTAGTTGAGTGTTAGCAATATTATTTCTCCAACACTCACTCTATGATTGATTGAAATTCATGTGAGTTTCAGCACTTTGGAAATGAGATCCATTAACTTAGTGGGATCCACATGAATTTCGCCTGATTATAAAGTGAGTGTTAGTATGAGAGTATAATAGAAAGTGTTGATGACACTCATTTTTATTTGTGATGTCTAAAACATGCTAAGGAGCACAGTTTCAATTGGCTCAATGACTCTCTCTGAGAAGTTTAAGATCACGAATCAACGCCGTTAAATTAAGGTGGGATGACCCGCCCTCTCTGACAGCTTCCTTAGCCTTGATACCAAGTTGACGCGCATGCTCTCTAATCTCCTTTGCTTCCTCACCATCATCCATTACCCTTCTCACAGCCTTCTCTATTTTCTCTCTACTCACTACTGTCTTCCCCGCCAAAATCCTAGCTCTTGTTTCATTATGGTCGGAATACTGTTGGTGTCGGTTGCGAGGTCTGGATTTACCGTCATTCCGGGCCTCCTTCTCATATCGAGGCTTGCTCATCCCAGGGTCGGCATCCGACTTTCTTGTAACCGCCCCCTCTTCATGATCAATGTACTTCTAAGATCGCTGGAGGAACTCGGCAAGCAACTCAGTTTGATTTACTCCGACATCAATTTGGAATAGACTTCCTTCACGAAGACCGACTTCCATGAAGAACAGTCGGAAAGAATCATCTAGGTTCCGGACCTGAGCTGCTTCCTTATTGAATCTCTCGATATAGTCCTGGAGAGACTCGTTCTCCCCTTGTCGAATTGCTTGCAAGACTTTCCGAGATTTTGGTTTCATCTTGGAATGGGCGAAATGGGCCGAAAATAGCTTCGCCAGTTGGTCCCACGAGGATATCGAGTTTGGCTTGAGGGCTCTGAACCAGTCCAGTGCCAACTTTTCCAGGGTAAGAGGGAAGATTCGACACTTTATTTCTTCCGGGACATTTCGATATTGCATCATTGTGTCGAAATAATCAAGGTGACGATCGGGATCGCCAGTCCCGTCATGTATCTTTAAACCTTCAGGGGGTTTCTCCAAGTGTTTGGGCACCGGAAAGTAGTCGATCTTTGCTGTAAAGGGTTCCTTTCGCACTGTCGATCTCTCCCTCGGAGGAGGTCTCTCGATAGAGCGCCGAACAGGGGACCTCGGCCGACGTTCATGCCTCGGGGGACTCCCCCGGCTTATAGAACGTCGCCTCGGGGAAGAGGATGCTAATGACGAGCTCTGGTGAGGAGAGTCCTCGGGGTAATAAGTGTCGTCCCGAATCTCGCTTGGGGGAGTTCCAGATCCTCGTCTCCCTTTTCGACGGGGTGGCGAGCGATGGTGGTGTCTCCTCCAAGCAGGAGACCGGTGGCGCCTTTTGCTGGACGTTCTTCTGCTGGGAGAGTAGGTTTGAGGAGAGGACCAATCCGGGATGTCTCGGGCCCGGATCTTGGCAATCTCGGCCTCCAGCTGGGAGTAGCGCTGACTCCTTTGCTGGTCAGCCTCGGCTTGCCTTGTCAGCAGTTGGACGAGCTGCTGAACAGCGTCGACCGGTACCTGGACGATCTGAACAGGAGGTGGAAGCTGGTTCCTGGCGGAGCTTATGGGAACCATTGCTCTGGACGAGTTGTGGCCGTGGGCCGAGCTGCGAGGGAGAGTGACTGCTACCCCCTCGGGCGTTTCTTGCTGTTGATCGGGTCTAACTACGACGCTGGAGACGTTCCTCCGTCGTAGTTCTGGAGCCATTGCTGACCAAGGAGGTTGGGGGAGAGACTAGAGTATAAGATTCTCCCACCGTGGTCGCCAATGTTCTGTACCGTATCTCCGACTAAGTGTCCGAACTTGGATACATAGTCCGGTCCGAGATAGTTGGTATTTAAGTTCTTGGTCAATCCGAGTTGGTGCTCCGATCCGAGGTGGGGTGGTACCTGCAATGACACTCCGACACTCAAGTCAGTGAGTGAGTCAATTACAAGTAAGAGGATTGGAAAAGTGAGTACCTTTAATGCTAGCATTGAATAATTATTTATAGGTTTTTGGAGTGAAGGATGACCATTGGATCTAGGTCTTAGATCTCCACCTTTGGCTGGTGGATTTGGCCCTTTATTGTTGGGCCTTAGGTGGATTGGCCATAGAGGCCCAATCCGTAACACACACTATGTGGCAATCAAGAGGAAACAACTTTAAACTTATTTATCAAGTAATGTTATATAAACAATAAACATAAATAATAGACAATATTTAACAAATATAAATAGTCGTATCTATTTCTAGACCATTACATTTACCTCTAGATTTTGTGCAGTGCTAACCTTGAACTAAATGTATAACCTCTTGAAATCGTTGGAATGTAAAACATGTAATTATTGTCATAAAACTGAGATGAAAATTCCTACCATAAAAAGCTTTAGAAAGAATAAAATTCATACATAAAACTACAAACTAATAAACTAAACGTAAACAGGTGAAAAAAACATTTTTAAAATCACATGACGGAGGTGGATCTTTCTTTTGTATATATATGGATTGAGTACACCTTGTGCTTGGCTATTATATATATATATATATAAATATATATATATATATATATATATATATATATATATATATATATATATATATATATATATATATATATATATATAAAAAATGTTTGCTCTCTAAAAAAACATGATGGGAAATAATATGGTTTTACCCGAGTCTATCATGTCTCCTTACTTCTTCAGGTGGTGCTTTTATTAGACTCCTTATTTCATCAACTTTGTTATGCATTAGTCTCATCTAAACTGGCTACACACTCAACCAAGCCTAACACCTTATCAAAAATTCAAGATGAGAATACAAAAGTCATAAATATGTTTTCATTTTGCAAGGTTCCTACTGATGCAAAAGGATGATGGAGTTAGTATAAAGTTGTATTCTCCTAAGCTTGCAAATACAAATTTTCAGAAAATGATTAAAAAAAAGAGAAAGATTAAAAAGAAGTTCTTCAACTGCTTGGTATTCAATTTGTTATGCGGATAAAGATCCAAAATCCATAACATGGGCTTTACATAACTTTTACAAAAAGAAAAAACAAAATAAGCATGAATCCAATCCAAATCCAATACATATAAAAAGTATAAACTTGTAATGAATTTAACTTGGTCATCAAAGACTAACAATAGAGGAACGTTACTGTAGAAAAATATACTGAATATTATTTCAATTGTGTCTAGAGAACAAACGCTAATCAGTTTAAATAGGTTATTCTAAACCTAATCCTAAAAGGCCTGATAATTGGGCCGGATAAATAATTACAAATTACACTATTTACAACACTCCCCCTCAAGCTCGTGAATGGATATCTATCATTCCCAGCTTGGATGTAATTAAGTTCTTTGAAATGTTCTGTTGGCAAGCCCTTCGTTAACACATTTGTCAATTGGTGTCCGGAAGGAATGTAAGCTGTAGTTATTAACCTGCTGTCAAGCCTTCCTTAATGAAGTGACGATCTATCTCTATGTGCTTCGTTTTGTCATGTTGAACGGGATTATGAGCAATACTGATAGCCGAATTATTATCGCAAAATAACTTCATAGGACCTTCACATTGTATCTTCAAGTCATTTAGTACAATCTCCATCCACAGTAGTTCGCAGATTCCTTGTGCTAAAGCTCTAAATTCAGCCTCGGCACTTGATCGAACCACTACATTTTTCTTCTTACTCCTCCAAGTAACGAGGTTCCCACATAGGAATGTGCAGTAACCTGAAGTAGATCTTCTATCACTTATTGAACCTGCATAGTCAGCATCAGTATAAGCTTCCATAGTTAGGCTCCCACCTCTTTTGAACAATAATCCTCTTCCTGGAGAGGCCTTGAGATATTGAAAAATACGATCAACAACCTGCAAATGTCTCACCCTCGAGTCATGCATGAACTGGCTCACCACACTGACTGCATAAGCCAAATCAGGTCTAGTGTGTGCCAAGTAAATCACTTTTCCCACCAATCTCTGATATTGGACCTTGTCAACTTTGGCACATTCTTCTTCAAAGCTAATTTTGTGATTCTGCTTCATGGGAATACATGAAGGTTTGCATCCAAGTTTTTCAGTTTCTTGCAAGAGGTCAAGCACATACTTTCTTTGAGAGATAAAAATGCCTTCGATCTTTTGAGTAGGCTACCTCGATTCCAAAAAAATACTTAAGTTGCCCAAGGTCCTTCATTTCAAACACTGCTGATAATTTCTCCTTGAGTAGCTGTCTCTCAGCCAAATCGCACCTGTAATAATGATATCATCAACATAAACAAGAAGTATAGTCAGTTTTCCATCTTGTGAATGTTTGAAGAAAAGAGTGTGATCTCCTTGGCTTTGCTTATAGCCTAAGTACACCATTGCCTTTGTAAATCTCCCAAACCATGCTCGAGGAGACTGTTTTAGCCCATATAAAGCTTTCCTTAATCGGCACACCTTGTTTGTTCCCTCTTTTGGACCAAATCCTGGAGGAATCTCCATATACACCTCGTCCTCTAAATCTCCATGCTAGAATGCATTTTTGACATCAAATTGATTTAGTTCCCACCCGGAGTGGGCAGCAAGTGATAGTAAGATCCGAACAGTGTTCATCTTTGCCATGGGAGCAAAAGTCTCCTCATAATCAATGCATAGGTCTGAGTAAATCCTTTAGCCACTAGTCTTGCCTTGTACCGATCAATAGTACCATCTGATCTGTGCTTGGCTGTATAGATCCACCTGCAACCAACAGACTTCTTGCCTCCCGGTCCCTCAACAATTTTCCACGTTCCATTCTTCTCAAATGCTTTCATTTCCTCATCCATAGCTTGGACCCAATTTCTATCTTTGAATGCTTCTTGAACAGATGATGGAATTATCACAGAGTCAACAGCTGAAATAAAACTCTGATACTGCACAAATATTTTTAGTGGAAACAAATTGAGAAATAGGGTATTTGACACAAGACCTTTTCCCTTTCCTCAAAGCAATAGGCAAATCATCTGTATCAATGTCATAAGTGTCAAAACTTTGGGAGTCACTACTAGGAGGGTTAATTTCAGTACTTACCTCTGTTTCAGGCAATTGAGGTTGTGTCTGGGGCAGGTCGGGCTTACTTCTTCTCTGATACACCAAAGTTAGCTCACCAGCTTTAGCATTTGCTGGTGCCGAAGATGATGGTTCCTGCAAAACAGAAGACAAAGGAGGGAGCAAAATAGAAGTAGGTGACTCAGATTCGGTAAGCAGGATTAATAATAGAGGGTGAGACAGGAGTCACAGGCGACTCAGGGGACTCAAATGTAGGACTTGTGGAAGCAGGACAAGTAGGACCAGTTGTGAGACTTAAGAAAGGAGTCTCAGGTAACTCAGGTAGGACCAGAAACTCGGACTTAGATTCCAAATCATCATGAATGCTCTCCCCCTGAAGCCGGGGACGAGTGAAGTAGGATACATTCTCATGAAAGGTGACATCTTTAGAGACAAAGTACTTGCGACTAGGAGGATGATAACATTTATATCCTTTCTTGTTGGGAGGATAACCCACAAAAATGCATCTGACTGCTCGGGGGTCCAACTTACTTTGGTGTTGTTTATGAACATGGACAAAGGTGACACAACCAAACACCTGAGATTCAAGACTTTGCAAAACAGGAACAGAAGGAAATCCGTGAAGTCATAAACTGAACAGGACTTACATTACCTAACATGCGATATGGGACCCGTCAAGTAGGCAGCAGTCAGTACCGCTTCTCCCCAGTATGAGTTGGGAACTGCCATTTGGAAGAGAATGGCTCGAGCAACTTCAAGTCTGCGACACCATTTTGTTGTGGGGCGTCGACACATGTAAATTCATGAAGGATTCCTTGTTGACTGGTAAAATTTGAAAGGCTATGATTTGCATACTCCTTGCCATTGTCAAACCGAATTCTTTTAATACATTTTCCAAATTGTGTTTGCACCATGTGATAAAATCTGATAAATAGTTTTGGTACTTCTGATTTATCCTTCATCAAGAAAATCCAAGTTGCTCGAGTACAATCATCAATAAATGACACAAACCATTTTGCACCCGAAACATTAGAAATAGGTGCAGGTCCCCAAACATCAGGATGAATAAGATCAAAAGGTTCAGCACTTTTATTGACACTAGGAGTAAAAGAGACACGGTGGTGCTTAGCTAACTCAAAAACCTCACATTTAAACGACTCAACTGAATGATGTAAAAATAATGAAGGAAAAATAGAATTAACTAAAGAGAATGGAGGATGACCAAGACGCTTGCGCTGAAGCCAAATTTGTGCGGCAGAATGAGAAGCCTCAGAAGACTCGGTCTGAAAGCAGGAAGCCAGCACTTTCGAACAATTTGGTTCATCAGATAAGTAGTATAACCCCCCATTTTCCTTAGCAACTCCAATTGTCTTCCCTGTGGTAAGATCCTGAAAAACACAATAAGAAGTGAAAAATGTTACTTTACAATTCTGATCACGGGTGAGTTTACGAACAGATATTACATTGTGAGAGAGAGTGGGAACATGTAGCACATCCTGTAATTGAAGTGAAGGCTGCAGATTAATATTCCCAGAGCCATCAAAACAAGCATAAGAACTATTAGCAACAATAACATAAGAATCCATATTAGAGGAGGTATAAGAGGAAAATAAACCAGAATTTAAAGTCATGTGATCGGTGGCACCAAAGTCCAAAATCCAAGCATCTTTAAGGATTTTACCGCAAACATTAAAGGATCGAGAGCATTCACTCAAGCCGGTCGTTGGTAGAGAACAACCTCCAGAAGGCTTACTGAGAGAGTCAAGTATAGCCTTTAAACGATTCACCTCATCCTCAGTGAATGATAAAAAGTAACCAATAGCAATATTATCAGCCATATATGACAATAATCAAAGAACAACTGGAAAAATAAACACAATAACAGTGTCCAAAGTTTCCGAAAGAGCCCGTAACCATGACCAAAGGTGAGCGTCAAATAACCCAAAAAAATTATGCGTCCAATGACCGCAATAGATGTTGTGAGGGCCAAAAAGAGGAGCAGAAATAGTAGAAACCGTACACAAACAAGTGTCAAGGTTACCAAAAAACCAAAGTGCTCCAAAATGAAAACGGATCCCCAAAACAGGAAGAGGGGATGCCGATCTACCAATTGTGTAAAAGGACCGCGACGAAAAAATCACGGTAGGGTGGCGCGTGGCCTTCACTCGCGCGAAGGGCTGGAGGACGCTGGTGGCGCGTGTACGCGCGTATGGCGGTTGGCGGCGGGAGTTTGTGGGTTGTGTCAGAATTGGACGGCGAGGGTGATGGTATGGGTGGTGAGATCAATGGATCACAAAAAAATGGTGTTTTGGTGTTTTTTTGGCGAAACAGTTGAGAACGGGTAAAAAAAATAGCAACAGGTCAGAAACTGCACTTAAGGGCAGTAGTAAACATTGCTAGACAGAACAGTGTGGAAAAAAGGACTACAATTAAGGCAAGAAAGAGTCACAATGAAGGTGACTAGGGTTTGTCGCAACGAAGGCGGCTAGGGTTTATGCGGAAGCAAGTCTCTCAAAATTGAGAGCTCTGAAATCATGTAGAAAAATATATTGAATATTATTTCAATTGTGTCTAGAGTACAAACGCTAATCAGTTTAAAAATGTTATTTTAAACCTAATCCTAACGGGCCTAATAATTTGGCTGAATAAATAATTACAAATAACACTATTTACAATAGTTACTTTTATCGAAGAATAACATCACAGTTTAGGTAAAAGGCTATGAAAATAGGATTTGAGATGTAAAAAAGGGAAGAAAAATTACATATTCGATGAAGGAGTTGAGCAATTTAGAGTTGGAGAAACTTCTTGTCTAATTGAGAGTTGCCACTCAAGCTGCATATCCATGCAAGCCTCTAGCATGTTCGGCATATTATTCATCATACACTATATCAATTCTCAAGTCATTAACGATATCCCACTCCTGCCAAAATCAAATTAAAAAATTATTAAAATGAACAACAAAATTATATGTTTCTATAAAAGTCATTATAGAATATACAAAAATCCATAATTAATCAAAGTAGAACATAGTGGGAATACATAATGGTATCACTTAGATTTAAATCAATTCGATGGAGTACCCAGAATCTCCTACCATCTTTTTATGTGTTATGAGAACAGATATGTAACCATTTCGTACCAAACTCAGAAAATGCCCCATTTAAAACCCAGAACGGTTGGTTTGTACACTATTCAAAAATCAAAAGGTATGAGAGAAAGATAGAAATGTTACCAAGTTGCAAATGAGGACCAATACAAAACAACGTAACCCAGGGAAATGCGAAAAATGACAGAGAAGGAGGAGTACTGGAAGAAATCGCGGATGAGAAAAGGAGGAGCAACGCCACACTGTTAATATATTCTAATAATAGAAAACGAATTACCTATAATTTGTTTCTTGTTTTTTTGCAATGATATTCCAATAGCATATTCTCCTGGTCCTATAAAATCGAAATTAATCATACATTTAATTTCTATTTTCAATTTGGAAAGATTCTAATTCGATTTTGAATGTTCTATACATTTTGAATTTTGAATTTTGTATTCAATACATCCTATAAACTTCGCTGAGTTATAGTAAGATTTCCAATTTCGTATTATAGAATTAAAGCCTGTTTTGTAACTTTGTTATCTATGGGAATTACAATTTAACACATTACGGTTTTGCATTGCAAAATTTATGGGTGAGTCGGTTTTAGAATTAGATTTTAATGCCTTTATTTCCTTCTAGTTTCCCATTTATATAATCCATGCGAATTAAATGGTAGGAAAATGTAATGAACCACACACGTATGCACAGCTGTCGACACATAATCAGACTCATGCCACATGTTTTTTTCCTACACAATTACATGGCGGATGAGTTGGATAAGTGGATATGTCATTTGAACATTTTCCTGAATGTGTATAGTAAAGAAAGATACCTGGTGGAGTATGACAAGATTTGTATTCGGGAGATCTCAGGTTTAAATCCCCACTAGTCTCCTTGGGGTGGGGTAAATGTAATTACCTTCGCAAGTGTTCAAAGACCCCGGAGGTCTTCCCTTCCTAAGACTGGGGGCGCCATCCTCTCACCCTAAAATTAATAATCTCAAAAAAAAATCAGAGCATTATTTGGCATTTTTTGTAGGTGTTGGTTTGTTGGGTTCTCTATATGCTGAAAGGCTCTAAACTCAGATTGGAGATCTGTTTTATCCTGAAGGTTTCTAATCTATTTCTCTTGAGAGATAAAAATACACTTCTTAAGTTTCTTAATTTGCAAACCCAGGAAATACCTTAAGTCACCCATAAGACTCATTTCAAACTCACTTTTCATTAATTTTCCAAAGTCATTGCACAACTTTTTATTTGTTGCACCAAAGATGATGTCACACTACAACAGAACGACCATAGGGAGCGCTTAGGGTTACGAGCGCTCCCTTTTGCCTAACACGGAACGACCATAGGGAGTGATTAGGGTTACGAGTGCGCCTTTTCCCTAACACGAAACGACCATAGGGAGCGCTTAGGGTTACGAGCGCTCCCTTTTGCCTAACACGAAATGACCATAGGGAGCGCTTAGGGTTACGAGCGCTCCTTATTGCTAAAAATTTTTGCTTACACGCGGGCAATACACACAGAATCAAACGTCTCCTTCCTTCTTCACGCAGAAACGTCTCACGCAGAAACGACTCACGCAGAAACCCTCGCCTCCCTCGCCTGCGCAATCGCCTCCTCCCTGCGTCGTCGCCTCAGCTCTCTCCTCCCTCGCCTCCTCCCTACGCCGTACGCAAACACTCAGCTCTCTCCTCCCTCGCCTCCTCCCTGACGGCGCCGTCGCATTACGAAGGATCTTTTTCATCTCTCTACTCTCTTTTTCATCTCCCATTCATCTCATTTGGTTTAGCTGCGCGAAAGGCTCTCATTCATCTCTCTGCTCTCTTTTTGGTTCTTGATAGTAGGTATGATTCTTGCCCCTTTCATTTTTATGGGTTTTAGGTTTTAAGGTTTTGATTGCTTTGGTTCTTGATAATGTAATTTGTTTTGATAGTTTTGGTTTGAGGTTTTAAGGTTTTCCATACTGTGAATGTAAACGTGATGTATTCATGCCACTACTGTTTTGTTTTCTTTATCTCTCTTGAAAATACTTGTAGTTCTCATGTTTGTGAATGAAGGGGTTCAGTTTCTTGAAAATACTTGTAGTTCTTATGTTTATGAAACTGATGATGCCTCATCCCTCTATCTCTCATAAAATGGAAGGGAAAAAGAGAGTCCAAAAGCTCAGGAGCAAATTCTGTCCATCTTTGTTTGTTTAGTTTTTTGATACTTCTCAATGATAATAACTCTACCCAGTGTATACTAGTTACTTTCTAGAAAGGTTTTGATGAATAAGATAGTTTGTATTGTTGTCTGGTTTTCTTTCTTGATGAAGTGCTTATGCAGTGGTTCATATCAGGCATCACAATTAAAATTGGTTTACAATTGCATTCTTTGCATTATTGCATATGCATTCTTTTATTTTTGGTTTGTGTACAGATACCAAATATTATGAGTATTTCACATAATTCAAATGATATAGCTTAATAATGCTGGTTTGGTGGAAAACTCGTGATTTAATTGAGTTGCTAGAGTAGATTGTATAACTAATTTCAATCCTTGTACAAGTAATATAAACCAATATGCCAACAAATATTCGATAACCACTGGGATCATACATTTACATTCCCCTGGATAACTACTTTTCTACTTAATATCCCCTGGATAAAACAATGTCAAAAGAACATATAGAAAAATGCAAGGCAGAAATGGAAAGAAACAAGACAGATGTTAAAGCCAATATCGATCGGCGCTTGACGCTATCACATCAATTAAGCTGTGATACTTTGTTTTTGGCACCCATCAACTTAGGGTTAGTAATTTAATCTATATATATATATTGTTGCGCCCGAAAAAGTGCCCGAGGGAGAACCTTCCTCGTTCACAACTTGTTCTAAGACAATGAAGCCGCCACTAATATTTATCAAGGAAAATATTAGGAAAACCTTTTATTGGAAAGGCGATTGGTCTTGCGAAACTAGAGAATAGGGTTCGGGGGTCAGTTACGCGCAGGGAAGGTGTTAGCACCCCACACGTCCTCTCTACTGAGAGGGAACCTTTAATTAAATATGTGGTTTTAGTGTGTTGACTTGAAAATACTTAATTTTGCCTCTCTACTTCTTATTGAAAAAAACTCTTTATGAAAATCTTTATTTATTATGAAAAAAGGGAAAAAATGGTTTTTTAGAAAAAAACGCTTGACGGGACATGGCCCGCTCCTACGTATCTCCCGGTGCGATGGAGAATTCAAAGCTACGTAGTTCTTCTGTGTAGAAAATGTTTGTGGGTTGGTGTTTTTTTAATGTAGGGGTTTTAGGACTGTGTGATCTGTGTTGGAGGACCACTGGGGGTCTGAAGGAGCACTGGGGCTCTGAAGGGCCACGGAGGGCTGAAGGACCGCTGGGGCTCTGAGGGACCACAGTTCACTTATCTTAAAACGATGATTAACCCGGCCGTACGACCGACTTAATCCCCTACTTTGAAAATAAGATTTTTGCTTTTGAAATGAAGGAGATCTGTTTGTATATTCTTTAATTTTAGAAATTGTTTATTTTTGCGCTTGACAGGGGTGTGGCCCTGCTCCTACGTATCTCCGGGTGGAGAATCAAAGGCGACGTAGTTCTAGGTTCTTTTGAAAATACTTGTTGAAAACTTATTGTGAAAATGATTTTTATTTGTTATGCTTGACGGGATGTGACCCGCTCCTACGTATCTCCCGGTGCGATGGAGAATTCAAAGCTACGTAGTTCTTGTGTGTTTGGAAAACGGTTTTTGTTTTTTATCTTGTTTAATTGTGAGAATTGAGCTTTCATGATGATCAATTGAGCAAAGGCTCCAAGTGACCACCATTAGCACTCCATTGTTAATAATCATGCAAGCAAAGGCTTCGCAAGACTACTAACAAAGTTTTTGATTTAGTGAAAATCTTTAGGAAAATTAGGCGTTCATGATGATCAATTGAGCAAAGGCTCCAAGTGATCGCCACTGGTACCTCATTGTTAATAATCATGCAAGCAAAGGCTTCGCAACACTACTTAACAAAGTTTGATTTTGAAGAGTTTTCGCAATTGGATTGATTCTCGTTTAGGGAAAAGAAAATCTGTTATTTTGAAAAAAAAGGTTGGTGAGAAAAAGGTTTACTTAGGGGAAAGAAGTATGTTTGTATTTATTTTAATTTAGAAATTGTTTGTTTTAAATAGGGATTTTAGGACATGATCCGTAACGGTTCATTTGTAGTCCTAAAAAGCTGACTAATCCGACTGTACAGTCGACTTAATCCCCTATTTATATTTTTGAAATTTTTATAAAATAATTTTTGTATTTAAAAAAATTTATGACGACACTAACAATTAATAAAGCGTAAAGTTAATAAATAAATAACTATACATATAAATAAATAAATGAATAAATAATAAATAATTATTTACATAGATAAATAAACAATATAAATAATAAATAAGTATGTACATAAATAAACAGTATACATAATAAATAAATATATACAAAAATAAATAAATAAATTAAATAAATAAATGCAAAACTAACCTCCAGCTGATCAATGCGATCAACGCCGAAACGGACCGAGCAATCTGACCATATCAACCGCGAACCGGACTCCTATCTGGTCCGTTTTCACCCGAAAACCACCAAGTAAAGGACCTCAACGGCCATCCCAAAAATAACTAAAGACGGGCTTTTAATCTAACGGACTGCAAAAGCTAGTCCAAAATAATTAAAGACAGGCTTTTAATCTAATGGACTGCAAATGCTAGCCCAAAAGATCACTTACCCCATCAATCACCCCTGTCCATAGCCTTTGCATCTCCATCTCTTTTATAGCCAAAGGCTAGGGAGTTCTTGTTTCTCCCAAGTAATGTGGGACTAAAACAACATAGAAAAAGCAATTTTCGTTTTTCTCAAACCAGCCTCCGTAAAAGTGTGATTTCGGATTTTTTAACCGTTGGATCATCTTTCTTTTTGGACAGCAGGTTCATGAGACATCCATCTTCACTTCTACCGTTCGGATCGTCGAAACGAGGTCTGAGAAGAGAGAAATTGCATTTGGAAAGTAGAAAAAACAACTCCCGTTTTTCTCAAACCAGCCACCGTACAAGTGCGATTCTGGATTCGTTAACCGTTGGATCATCGTTGTTTTTTGACACCAAGTTGATGAGACATCCATCTTCACTTTCACCGGTCGGATCATCGAAATGATGTCCGAAGAGAGAGAAATCACCTTTGCAAAGTAGCTGCAGTTTTGGGTACTTGGTTTATTTTTGTATTTTTGTAACTTTGACATTCTTGGGCCAAGTCATGTACATGGACATTCTCCTTTTTTTTTGTAATAATAATCTTTTATTGCACCTCCCTTTTTTTATTTTCTTTTGTAATTTGTATTATTTCTTATCTTTTTTATTTTTTATTTTCGTTTTTTTAATTAAAGATATTGTAACAAGAAAAATAAATTAAATCTACTATGTAATTTTTGTGTTGAAAGTTAGGGTTTGGACCTAAGCCGGACAAAATTGGGGTATGACAGCTGCCCCTCTTTATTTGGATTTTACCAAGAAATATGAATTGCGCGAGACATATTTCGAAGGTAAAATAGAAATAAAGAATTCAGAAATTATACCAATTTTGTCCATTTGGAGAAATCCGAATTTTCTTTCTTCTTTTTTTTGGTTTTTTTTTGTTTTTTTTTGGAAAGATAGACACTTTCGTGTTGGTGCGAAAATAGTAAATGAACACTGACGTGCGGACTGAAAGGTAAAATGGGCACTTGGCGTGCAGACAGAAAAGTAAAATGGGCACTTGGCGTGCAGACAGAAAAGTAAAATGGGCACTTGGCGTGCAGAAAGCGGTAAATTGCCCAGACTGCCTAAAAACCTGTAATCCTTAAACGAACTCTTGACGAATCCGAGTTTGCACGTGGCTTTGAGGAGCACGCTCTTCCTGTTGGCCTTTTCGAGCGACCGGGGGGATCGTCATCAGCTCCAGAACTGATATACTGATCAATGCACGGCGTCCGCTGTATCTTAGGCTTGATACAACTATTCCGTTGAACCTCACATGGGGCTGCGGTCCATCGCGTTGCTCGTACACGATGTGAGACCTGGGCAGAAGGGAGCGATGATCTCTGTGCTCCGATCCGCAATGCGCGCTTGAGCGCTCTCTTTTCTTTTCTCTCTTTCTTTTCTATTTCTCTCTTTTCTTTTTTTTCTCTTTCTGAACTCCCAACTTGGGGAACATTTTCTGGAATCTGGGGGCGAGGGCTAACACCGAAGTGCTCATCCTCTTTTGTACCTGTAGCTGAAAATGAACAAATGCATGCAATGCAAATGCCATGATTGCTGTTTTCTTTTTTCTTATGATGAATGATGAGTTTCTTATTTCCTTTGCCTATGTCGGATGAATGCATGATCTTCTACTGTTCCTATATGCTTGATGGATGCAATGATTTTCCTTTTCTTCTCTTGTCTGTACGCAATGCATGATTTTTCTTTTTCTTTCGCTTATGAATGCATGATTTTCTACTATTCTTATATGCTTGATGAATGCAATGGTTTTCCTTTTCTTCTCTTGTCTGTACGCAATGCATGATTTTTCTTTTTCTTTCGCTTATGAATGCATGATTTTCTACTGTTCTTATATGCTTTTTCTCTTTCTCTAGCTTCTCTTCTTTCTTTTCCTTTCTTTTCTTTTCTTTTTGTTGCTCTCTTGGCTCTTTTCTTTTCTCTCTTTTGGCTTCTCTTTTTGCTCTCTTAAGAATGCGAATGCAAAGCTCATGTATTTTAATGCAAAGGAAACTTTCTCTTCCCCCCCCCCCTTTTTTTTTGGGAAAAATGATGAATAACATGAAATGATGAATGACATGGGATGTTCTAGCTTTCTTTTCTTCTATGAGATGTAAGTATTAATGTGATGCAACTGTATTGCTTTGATGTTTGATGCAAATGTATGCGGTGATTGATGCTTTGATGAATGAAATGCTCCTGTTCTAACTTCTGTTTATTTCTTTTTGCTTCTTCTATGAAATGCAAACATTAATATGATGCGTATGCACTGCTTTAATGTTTGATGATTGAATGACAAATGAATGCTTGTGAAATGATGAATGATATGGAATGCTGGATGACAGGGAATGTTTTTGTGTTGCTTTTGTGGTTTCTTTTCTTTGTTTTCTTTTTGCTTTCTTTGCTTTTTCTATGGAATATCTGATACAAAATGTGATGCTCTAATGATGCAATGATTTTGTTCTTTTCCTTTTTTATGAAGTGCGAATATGATGCCAATGCAATGAAAAGATTTCTGCTTTTTCTTCTTTACTATTTTCTTCTATGAAATGCAAGTATTAATATGGTGCGACTGATGTGGAACGTTTTTTTTTTTACTATGTGATGAATGCACAAAATGTGAAGATGCAAATGTAATGCTTTGATGCATATGCTATAATGCCTAGATGCATGAGGTAAACATTTTGGTGATGATGAGATGCGAGACTTCGAATGCAAGGAATTGAGATGATTATTGACCATTCTGTTGAAAAATTGAATTTGATTCAAACTCTGGTGTTCTCAAGGTTTTTATTTACAAATAACCTCACTTGTTTTCTCTTTCTTTCCACGATGACTGAATTTTAGATATCACGTAAACAACTTGTGTTCTCTCCTTTGAAGCATTATCTAGTAAACATGCAAATGTGAATGAATGAGTCAGTTAACTTGGAATTGGTTTAGGGCATGGACTTTTATGGCAAGTGAAGGAATGACAGACATGGTTATTGCCGAAGCTTATGAGGGACCAAGAGATACAAGATTGCCCCAATTCAGGTCTTTGACGAGTGAATAACTCGCCCCTGTCTAGTGGTTACAACAACTAGGGGTGTAGAAGATGATGAATTGGGAACGCTTCGGCTCTTGGGATGAAAGCTGGAATGAAAGGGTTTTTGCTTCAACCCACAGAATTTGATGTTGCCCCAGTCATAACAAGGACAAATCTGCCCCAATCAGAATGATAAGGTCTTGTTTAGGATGGTGAGTTGAGAGATTGCCTCGGTGAGGTTTTTATGGGAATGAATGAGGTGAAGGAAATGGGAATGCACTTGCCCCACTTTGGAATGACCTTGACAACTGGAATGACATGGGATGGGCATTGAACAGACTTTCCCAAGACTAGGGTGTGTGGGTGGTGAAGAGAATGCCCCAACTTTTGGGTCTGAGTGGTATTCTCAGTGCAAATCTTTGGTCCTCTACTGATGTCTTGACTTTTGGTGCGAAAGAATCCTTACCTGGTGATCACTAAACCTTGTTTTAATGCATCTTGAATGTGCTTTAGAGTGCAAGTCCCTCCTTTTTTTTATTTTGTCAGCTTTCTTTTTTCTGACTGTTCGTTTTTGTTTCCTCAGTTCTCTTTTTTTTCTGAGGGTTTATTCTTTCTTGATCAGCTTCCTTTTTTCTGATCGCTTGTTTTTTTTTGAGCAAACACATTGTACATAGATAAGCTTGTTCGTCCTAAGATTAGAATTTGAGAGAACAAAAGCAACCGGTCATTGATCGGAATGGACTTTTCGGGATTGTGGTGTTTTGTGGAGGAAAGAGGGTTAGGCTTAATGAAGTGTTTGAGGCTAAAGGGAGGATGAGTTTTGTTCGGCGTTGATTGACGGTTAATGGTCTATGAGGAAGATGGTTATTGGGCTTGTTTGGGCTCTGTTAAAGCAAATTCGTGTCTCATGGTAGAATGACTAAGGGGTTTGATGTTGAGGCCAAAGGAAGTGTTTGAAGGTTTATGGAATCAGGTGTTGGAATGGTGGAGTGTTTGAAGGTTTATTTAGACAAGGATCTCTTGTATTTTGTGGTAACATGTACCAGCTCACCACTTTATTTTCTTTTGTTTTGGGATTTTCATTTTTGAATCCCCTTTTTTTTTTTTTTCTCTTTTTCCCTTTTTTTTTTGATTCTTTTCCTTCTTCGACTCGGGTGAGCTGATAAAAAGTGATGCACTGTTTTGTTTTTATTTGGGGTGATCCTTGTCTAGGGTGATTTTTGGATTTTGGTTTTTCTTGGCTCAAGGTGGGTAGGAAAGGGACTTTCTGGGATTTTGGGGTTTTTGAGGAGATGGCCAAACTTCATTTCAAATCCCGATTGCTTATTTCTATAAGACTTAACTTTAGAACAATAATTTATCTATCTTCATGTGTTTGCTCTTTTTTCCTTTTTTGTGCCCTAATTTTTGTCTGGACCGCTCTTTGTGAGTTTTCAGTCCACCGGGCGCTCCTTTTTGCCTAGGCCGCCCTTTGCGGGTTTTCAACCTAGCGAGCTTGTTTTATTGTTTATTATATTATTATTATTATTATTTTGAGAGACTTGCACTGAAGGAATATGATATTAATCAAGGGGAATTAATGATCACAGACTTGCCCCAGCATGGAGGACTTGAACCAAAAGTCAAATACGCACGGATGGGGAGAATATGCACTTTATGGGTGGACGGGGCGGGACTAGACTTGGACGGGAAACTGTGGTAAGGGAGGAAAACCAACGGACTCAAACAAGAGAATGTACTCATAGCATGCACGCTCATTAGAAGAATGCTTCACAGAGAGTTAACATCAGTTAAAAATTTGTTTTTTCTTTGATACACTATTTCAGTCTTTTGTCATGGAACGGATGGGATGCAGTGCTTTTGAAAAACTGAGTGCCTTGGAACACCTTGAGTTTGCAACCAAGTAAAGATAAACTTTTTCAAAAAGGATAATTGTTTCGCAAGAACGTCTCGCTTCTCATCACAACTCTTATTTTATGTAATGAATGAATGAACAAATTATGATATGCAAGTATGATGCAAATGCGTGGAGAATGACCACTCGAAGAGCGTGGCTTATTCTAAATAATTTTGTTATTTTTAATGCAAGACAAAACATGGAATGCCAATGCGAATGATGCAAGAATGATGCCCCTTTTTTTTCAAAATGATTTTTGATTTTGATTTTTTATTTTTTTATTTTTTAGAGGCGAGACAAGGTACGAAATACCAATGTCCCCTTTTTCTTTTGAATGATGAAAGATGCAAGAATGATGCTTTTCTCTAAATGATGATGATTTTTTTTTTTTAGGCAAGGCAAGGTATGAAATGCCAATGCCCCTTCCTTTTTTGAAAGATGCATGTATGGAGGAATGATGTATTTGAACCAAAGTGATGAGGTTAATGAAATGGTGCATGAATGCTACATTTGGAATAAATTTGATGATGATTTTTATTCATGATTATGAATGAGATGCTTTCTTGTTTTCATTTTTTTTTTATTTTTTTTTTGTGCAATGAGATGCATGATACTCACAATGATTTTCTTTTTTTTGTTTTTTAGTTTTGGAACATGATTTTGAAAATTATTTGGAGATGCAAATGATTTATTGGAAAAAGGGTTTTAGAAAAATGTGCTTGACGGGGTATGATCCGCTCCTACGTATCCCCATTGTAATGAGGAATCAAAGCTTACGTAGTTCTACTGTGTCTTTTTTGAAATAATGCTTATGCATGAATGTCTCATCTTGGATGAACTTGACGAGGATTTTTTTTGCATGATTATAAATGAAATGCTTATGCTATGCAGATGATAATTATTTTTTTGTTTTATCTTTATGTAATGAAAGGGAATGCAAGATGAATTTTTTTTTTCAAACTTTTGTTAGATGCAAATGCAATGGTGCGAAACGATGTGAATGCGAAATGATGTGGATGCGAAATGATGTGTCATTTACATAAAAAGAGGGTAAGAAAATAAGGATATTATTTTCTACGATTTTGAAATAGAGTTTAAGAAAAAGGAATGCCTAAACTAATGCAACAAACAAAGGCGTGCCCCCGTGTCCTACAAAGGGTGGGAATCCTAGGGTCTAAAGTCGACGAAAGGGGTAATCCTCCCATGTAGGTTCTAATCACTTCCTTACAATGGCAACCAAGAGCTAAAGTCTCTCTCATGATGGCACCCACAATCGTAGAAAGCTACCGAGTGTGAGGCATCATGACAAAGCGCACTCTTGGGCGGAACTTTCATGAGAGCCATACAGACAAAGGTCTACGAATGGCAGTCACTAATCGTTCCCACTCTCCTAGGTTTTTGTTCAGACCTTGGGTTTTAAGCCCCACTCAATGCTCACAAGTATAGGATGTGAAGTGTGTGTCGAGGGCACAACACCTAGGAATAACTACCCTTCCCCACCTGCAAATGAAAATCCAGAGCAGTCCAGACAAATAGCATGTTGTTTATCCTAGGGTTCAATATCGATCCAATATAAACTAATCTAGGGTGCCAATAACAATGCACTACTTACCTCAAGAAAGGGAGCAAAGAAGAAGGGGACATGATAAGAAAGGGGAAGTATGCATGTGCTTACCATAAGAAAGGGAGCAGAGGAGAAGGGGACATGATAAGAAAGGGGAAGAAATGCATGAGGGAACTAAGCAAAGAAGTAACTATCTATTGCAAAAGCAAACATAGAATAAGAATGCACATGGATGTAACATGCTTATGAAAAAGGAAGAAGAAGAGAGGCAAAGCAAGATATTCAAATCAATCATATAAACCACACATTTAATTAATTAGGCTTGACCCACTTTTTGAAAAAAAAAATGTTTTTTTTTTGTTTCCCCAGTGAAGTCGCCAGCTGTTGCGCCCGAAAAAGTCCCCGAGGGAGAACCTTCGTCGTTCACAACTTTTCTTAAAGACAATGAAGCCGCCACCAATATTTATTAAGGAAAATATTAGGAAAACCTTTTTGGAAAGCGATTGGTCTTGCGAAACTAGAGAATAGGGTTCGGGGGTCGGTTACGCGCAGGGAAGGTGTTAGCACCCCACACGTCCTCTCTACTGAGAGGGAACCTTTAATTAAATGTGTGGTTTTAAGTGTTGATTTGAAAAATATCTAATTTGCCTCTTTACTTCTTATTAAAAAAAACTTAATAAGAATTTTTATTTTTGGCGAGAAAGGAGGAAAAAAAGGGTTTTTAGAAAGAAGTGCTTGACGGGACATGGCCCGCTCCTACGTATCTCCCGGTGCGATGGAGAATTCAAAGCTACGTAGTTCTTGCGTAGAAAATGTTCGTGTGTTTGGTGTTTTTTAATATAGGGGTTTTAGGATTGTGTGATCTGTGTTGAAGGACCACTGGGGGTCTGAAGGGCCGCTGGGGGCTGAAGGAGCGCTGGGGCTCTGAAGGACCACAGTTCACTTGTCCTAAAACAATGATTAACCCGGCCGTACGACCGACTTAATCCCCTACTTTGAAAATAAGATTTTTGATTTTTGAAAGAGATGTGTTTGTATTTTTTATTTAGAAATTATTTGTTTTTGCGCTTGACAGGGGCGTGGCCCTGCTCCTACGTATCTCCGGGTGGAGAATCAAAGGCGACGTAGTTCTAGGTTCTTTTGAAAATAATTGTTGAAAACTTATTGTGAAAATGATTTTTATTTGTTATGCTTGACGGGATGTGACCCGCTCCTACGTATCTCCTGGTGCGATGGAGAATTCAAAGCTACGTAGTTCTTCTGTGTAGAAAATGTTTTTGTGTTTGGTGTTTTTTAATATAGGGGTTTTAGGATTGTGTGATCTGTGTTGAAGGACCGCTGGGAGTCTGAAGGGCCGCTGGGGGCTGAAGGAGCGCTGGGGCTCTGAAGGACCACAGTTCACTTATCCTAAAACAATGATTAACCCGGCCGTACGACCGACTTAATCCCCTACTTTGAAAATAAGACTTTTGATTTTTGAAAGAGATGTGTTTGTATTTTTTATTTAGAAATTATTTGTTTTTGCGCTTGACAGGGGCGTGGCCCTGCTCCTACGTATCTCCGGGTGGAGAATCAAAGGCGACGTAGTTCTAGGTTCTTTTGAAAATAATTGTTTGAAAACTTATTGTGAAAATGATTTTTATTTGTTATGCTTGACGGGATGTGACCCGCTCCTACGTATCTCCCGGTGGAGAATCAAAGCTACGTAGTTCTTCCTTGTTTTGAAAAAGGTTTTTGTTTTTTATCTTGTTTAATTTTGAAAATCAAGCTTTCATGATGATCAATTGAGCAAGGGCTCCAAGTGATCACCACTAGCACTCCATTGTTAATAATCATGCAAGCAAAGGCTTCGCAAGGCTACTAACAAAGTTTTGATTTAGTGAAAATCTTTAGGAAAATTAGGCATTCATGATGATCAATTGAGCAAAGGCTCCAGGTGATCACCACTAGTACCTCATTGTTAATAATCATGCAAGCAAAGGCTTCGCGAGACTATTAACAAAGTTTTTGATTTATGAGAAATTATTTTGTCTTGAAGAGAATTAAATTAAATTAAAAAAACGAGAAAGGGGGTGAAATGGTAAAATAGGGTGTTATTAGAAGGGGGCTGTATAATTAAATAGAGGGGGTGCGAATAACACCCAGCAGCCCAACTTGTATTGCTGCGAAATCTGGGCCAAAGTAAAGGGAGGTGCGGAATGAAAAATGAGCGGTGTAAAGAGTAATCTGAATATTAAAAATAAAAATAAAAATAAAAATAAAGAAATTCAGGTTTCTCTAAGTAGACAAAATTGGTATAATTTCTGAATTCTTTATTCCTATTTTATCTTCGAAATATGTCTCGGCCAATTCATATTTCTGGATAAAATCTGAATAAAGAGGGGCAGCTGTCATACCCCAATTTTGTCCGCCTTCTTCTAGTCACTTGTTTTACTTAATTTATATTTTGAGTAGTTAGAATAGCGTCCTTTTTTAATTTAAGCCAATTTCAATTATCCATTCAATTAAGCCGAAATACCGTTACTTAAGCTAGGCATGCGTGCGAATGATCGATCTTTTCGCGCATTCTTCAGTTTAATCTTGATATTTGGGCATAGTTGAACCTAAACGGGCTTATTTAAGTCGCTTTTCTCACTATTGGGCTTATCATTTTGAGTCGAGCCCACGAACGTGGTTCCTAGTTAATTTTTAGTGTTAGCGGGCCTATCTGTTCTATTTGGGCCTCGTTCTCACGCACTTGTCTAGTTGGACCCGATTTCGCTTTTGTATTTGGCTCAACTTCTTTTATTATTTTTATTTTGTCTAATTAATTTGTTTTGAGTCCAAAAATGTCAAAAAAATCAATTTTTATTTCATTTACAATTTAATAGTGTTTTGAGTCCAAAAATACATGAATTTTATTCGCTTTTGTATTTGGCTCAACTTCTTCCTTGCATGAATTTTTTTTTTGTCTATGTTTGGTGAATGCAATGCATGAGTTTTATTCGTTTTATTGCTCTTTTGCTCTCCTTTTTTTTTTTTTGCTCTTTTGCTCTTTTTGGCTTTTCTTTCACCGGTTCAACCAAATCGTAGGACTTGCGCTACGAGGCACGAGGATCGCCCATAATGGTGTGAGGGTCATACTTCAGCCTTTTGTGAATTATTTTGACGCAATCAGTGCTTTTGTTTGACTTTTGTGAATTTACCTGATTGAGAGATCATTTCTTTTCTCATGATTTTCAAAAGTTTCGCAATGATTTTAATGCTTTGACTTATGCATGTTTTCATAGTCCATTTATCATCTACCATAAAATATCGTTTTAAAGCATAAATGGAAAGGAAGCAATGACAAAACAATAAGTAGACGGAGTGAAGAGTTTGGACTTTTATTCATATGGAAATCGAACGCGCAAAAAGGTCGCGCCGACTGAAAAGAGTACATTGAGAACTTTGAAACTAAGAAAAAGCAAGAAAAATGGACGCAACAGATCTCATGAGCGTTTTTCGTCTTTGGAGTGTTGATGCCAATCACCCATACTTATATCTTTGATCACCCTTTTACCCAAGCTTTTGGAGACGCTGCTTGCCTCTTTTACTTTTTTTTAGTCCAACCTTTCTGACCCTAATTTTTGCCTGGACCGCTCTTTGCGAGTTTTCAGTCCACCGGGTCGCTCTTTTTTGCCTAGGCCGCCCTTTCGGGTTTTCAACCTAGCGAGCCAAAAATGTCCAAAAATACAAAAAATGATAATACTAAAAATACCAAAAATACAAATCCGAAAATGTAAATAATAATAGGCAGCAGCAGTAGATTCAGGGTTTCCAGCAGCTGATGGGCCTAGGTCGATCCGCTCCAAAACCTGAAAAATAATTCAAAGCCCGGTCAAAAGCAATTAATGCCTAAACCTAGGAAGGTAGTATAAATTAACAGTCAACAGCAGCAGAGAAGGACAGACAGAAATCCGGACCAACTGATTAGGTTTCACATAAAAACCCTAGTTAACCAAACACCTGAAAATTCTGAAACAAAGTGGCAGTGAAACAAAAAGCAAAGCAGCAGTCAAGGGTATGGTTCAGCAATAACAGAGCAAACGATAGGGAACAATCAAAAGCTGGACAAGAGGTTGGTTACCACTGTTTTATTTTCTTTAGACTTTACCAAGTTTTGTACATAATAGATTATTTTGCAAACAACCGTATTTATTACTAACCTGAAACCAGTGTCCCAATTGTATATATGTATAAAACAATCAATCAAGATTAATAGGCATCGAGTTTTTATAACAGATTAGTTTTTCAAAACTGTTTATATTTACAATTTGATACAATAAATAAATTGAGGTTTAGAACATATTAGTCTTTAAAAATGTAGGAACAGATTAATGTCAAAAATTAATTAGGAACTGATTCGGTTTTTCTTTAGAAACAAGATTAGGGCTTAGGAAGTTATTTTCAAATAGATTAGGGAAGGTAAGAATCATAAACATCAGAACAAGGATCGAAGAAAAAAGTCAAAAAAAGAGATTAAGAGCATAAAAATGCATAAAACCGTGGACTGACCTCCGACCACAATACGCGGTGGTCGTTTTCCCTGAGCCGCCGTGACCTCCGGCGAGCTTCACCGTCCCTTCTCCATCCTTTGCCGTAGCCATCGCCAGCGCTGCACCATGGCCCCCCCCTCTGGCGTCGTCTTCGTCATCCCTCTTCACGCCCTTCGTCTTCTCCGGCGAAGCTCCGGCCAGCTACCACCGCGTCACCAACCAAACCCCAGAGCCGTCCCTCTTCTCCTCCGCGCGCGAAACCACCCACAACATCGCAAGCCAAACATTCACCACCGTCGCCCCTCACCATCTCCACCACTGAACCAAGCCGCACCACTAGCAGAAACCAAATCGAAAAATAGTGGATCGGTGGAGAGAGAGAGCGGAGCTAGGGAGAGGAGAGAGAAGTGCGATCGAGAGAAGGAGAGAGAGAGTAGGTGCGTTGAAGAGGGGAAGACAGAAACAGAAATGGAGTTGAGAGAGGGAGGCGGGTGTGGAAACGGAGCATAGGAGAAAGAGGAGAGGTCATGGGGTGGGGGAATCCCCCGCGGCAAGGAGAGAGAGAGATTTTTTAGGGTTGGGGTGATTTGAGGGGGAGTGCGGCGCGCTGAAGGGAGTGGAGGGGGAAGATTAGGTTTTTCTTTTTTTAGGGTTCCCCTTATATACCACCCATTTTATTTTATTTTAATTTTATTTTTAATATTCAGATTACTCTTTACACCGCTCATTTTTCATTCCGCACCTCCCTTTACTTTGGACCAGATTTCGCAGCAATACAAGTTGGGCTGCTGGGTGTTATTCGCACCCCCTCTATTTAATTATACAGCCCCCTTCTAATAACACCCTATTTTACCATTTCACCCCCATTCTCGTTTTTTTAATTTAATTTAATTCTCTTCAAGACAAAATAATTTCTCATAAATCAAAAACTTTGTTAATAGTCTCGCGAAGCCTTTGCTTGCATGATTATTAACAATGAGGTACTAGTGGTGATCACCTGGAGCCTTTGCTCAATTGATCATCATGAATGCCTAATTTTCCTAAAGATTTTCACTAAATCAAAACTTTGTTAGTAGCCTTGCGAAGCCTTTGCTTGCATGATTATTAACAATGGAGTGCTAGTGGTGATCACTTGGAGCCCTTGCTCAATTGATCATCATGAAAGCTTGATTTTCAAAATTAAACAAGATAAAAAACAAAAACCTTTTTCAAAACAAGGAAGAACTACGTAGCTTTGATTCTCCACCGGGAGATACGTAGGAGCGGGTCACATCCCGTCAAGCATAACAAATAAAAATCATTTTCACAATAAGTTTTCAAACAATTATTTTCAAAAGAACCTAGAACTACGTCGCCTTTGATTCTCCACCCGGAGATACGTAGGAGCAGGGCCACGCCCCTGTCAAGCGCAAAAACAAATAATTTCTAAATAAAAAATACAAACACATCTCTTTCAAAAATCAAAAGTCTTATTTTCAAAGTAGGGGATTAAGTCGGTCGTACGGCCGGGTTAATCATTGTTTTAGGATAAGTGAACTGTGGTCCTTCAGAGCCCCAGCGCTCCTTCAGCCCCCAGCGGCCCTTCAGACTCCCAGCGGTCCTTCAACACAGATCACACAATCCTAAAACCCCTATATTAAAAAACACCAAACACAAAAACATTTTCTACACAGAAGAACTACGTAGCTTTGAATTCTCCATCGCACCAGGAGATACGTAGGAGCGGGTCACATCCCGTCAAGCATAACAAATAAAAATCATTTTCACAATAAGTTTTCAACAATTATTTTCAAAAGAACCTAGAACTACGTCGCCTTTGATTCTCCACCCGGAGATACGTAGTAGCAGGGCCACGCCCCTGTCAAGCGCAAAAACAAATAATTTCTAAATAAAAAATACAAACACATCTCTTTCAAAAATCAAAAATCTTATTTTCAAAGTAGGGGATTAAGTCGGTCGTACGGCCGGGTTAATCATTGTTTTAGGATAAGTGAACTGTGGTCCTTCAGAGCCCCAACGCTCCTTCAGCCCCCAGCGGCCCTTCAGACCCCCAGTGGTCCTTCAACACAGATCACACAATCCTAAAACCCCTATATTAAAAAACACCAAACACACAAACATTTTCTACGCAAGAACTACGTAACTTTGAATTCTCCATCGCACCGGGAGATACGTAGGAGCGGGCCATGTCCCGTCAAGCACTTCTTTCTAAAAACCCTTTTTTTCCTCCTTTCTCGCCAAAAATAAAAATTCTTATTAAGTTTTTTTTAATAAGAAATAAAGAGGCAAATTAGATATTTTTCAAATCAACACTTAAAACCACACATTTAATTAAAGGTTCCCTCTCAGTAGAGAGGACGTGTGGGGTGCTAACACCTTCCCTGCGCGTAACCGACCCCCGAACCCTATTCTCTAGTTTCGCAAGACCAATCGCTTTCCAAAAAGGTTTTCCTAATATTTTCCTTAATAAATATTGGTGGCGGCTTCATTGTCTTTAAGAAAAGTTGTGAATGACGAAGGTTCTCCCTCGGGGACTTTTTCGGGCGCAACATATATATATATATATATATATATATATATATATATCAATCGTATATAACATGTATTTGTGAAATATTTGTCATTAATTTGATTTCTCAAAATTTTTATAGGACCCATTGGATATTGTTGGTAGTTGATCCCAAAAGAGATGTGATTTTCTATTTGGATTCAATGTTAGGTCATTACAACAACTACCCCAAGTTGGTGAGAGTATTTAATAGGTGTGTATTTAGATCCCTCCTATATTTCATAATTTAAATTATGTATATTTCGATTAATATAGTTATATATATGATGTTGTTTCGGTGCTTTGACAACTTATTGGGGATTGCGTGATGTCAGGACTGCGTACAGAAAATCATCATCTTCTACAAAATGGATAGCAATAAGGGTAAGTTTATAATCAATATTCTTATGCATATGTAATTAATTAAATTTAATAACTAAGTAATATTTTGTTTTATAGGGTCCCAAACAACCAAACGGCTATGATTGCGGGTACTATGTAATGAAGTTTATGAAGGACATCATCACTCCCAATCCATGTATGTAATTTGATAGTTTGTTTTTTGACAAGTAATTCAATATCTAATTGATATTGATATAATTCTAAGTTCATTTTATTTTATTTTTTCAGTATTTTCCCGAGTGTGGAGCTCAATTTTCTAATGAGGAACTTATTGAGCTCATAGGAGAGTGGTGTCGTCATGTTGCCGGTTTGATTAATGCAAATCGAAATTTATGTAATTATTTTTGGATATCCTAATTTTGTAGTATCTCATATTGGATGATATGTTGTCATTTTTGTTGATCTTTTGGTACATGAGGATTTATGTAATTTTTGTTGGCACATATGTATATATATATATATATATATATATATATATATGTTGGATTTATAAATTAGTTGGAATTTGAATTGAAATTGATTTTTGATGTGGAATTGTATTTGGAAGTTTGTTGTTGGTTGCTGGTTATTGTTGCTGGTTGTTGATTTCTGGTTGCAGGGAGCTTCCAATTGGTAATAGAGAAGAAACAGGCACAATTTTTTTTACAAACCATTAGGCATAGGTAGAGCTTTCTGTACAAAGCGCTACTTATGGTCTTAGCGCACCTAGGCATAAGGAGCGCTTTTTAGTACAAGCGCTCCTTATGCCTATGTACGCTAAGACCATAAGGAGCGCTTGTACTAAAAAGCACTCCTCTTTCCTGTTTATGGGTAGCGCTTTTTAGTACAAGCGCTCCTTATGCCTAGGTTCGCTAAGACCATAAGGAGCGCTTGTACTAAAAAGCGCTCCTCTTGCCTGTTTATTGGTAGCGCTTTGCGAGCGCTACCTTTGGGGGATTGGCAACAGGAGCGCAAGCTTTAGGAGCGCCTGAAAGCGCTACTTATGGCCTAAAAAAAGCACTCCCAATCCTCAAATCTGTTGTAGTGTCATCAACATATAATTGAACAATTAATAATTCTTCTTTGAAGGTATTTCTAAAAAGAGTGACATCAATCGATCTTTCCTCTTGAAAAACTATTTTTGATCAAGAAGGTACTAAGTCTCTCATACCATGCTCTAGAAGCTTGTTTAAGACCATAGAGAGCTTTAGTTAATTTGAAAACATGGTTAGGATATTTCTGATCAATAAAACCAGGAGTGGTGTACATACACCTCCTCATTTAGAAAAGCACTTTTGACATCCATTTGAAAGAGTTTGAAATCTTTGTGAGCAGCATAAGCCAAAAGTATTCTAATGGCTTCTAACCTGGCAACAGGAGAAAATGTTTCATCATAGTCAATACCTTCCTATTGATTGTAGCCTTGAGCAGCTAGCCTTCCCTTGTTTATGTTAACCTTACCATTCTCATCCATTTTGTTTCTAAAGACTCATTTTGTGCCAATAACAAATTGGTGCTTTGGAGATGGAACCAAGTTCCATACCTCATTATTCTCAAACGGAGCAAGCTCATACTTATACAGGGTTTTGTTCATATGGGGTTGTTTCCTTTCCAGAGTTCATACGGGGTTTTGTTCAAAATCTTTCAAAGGGTTGCTCTATTCAGAATATAGCAGACAATATTTACTGCTTCTGCCCAGAAATACTTTTCAATTTTTGAATAATTGAGAATTGTTCTAGCCATTTCTTGCAATGTCCTATTTTTTCTTTCAACTACACCATTTTGTTGAGGAGTTCTTGGACAAAAAAAGTTGTGCGACTCACCATTTTCTTCAAGAAAGGTTTTAAATAGGATATTTTCAGTTTTCCTCTATGGTCACTTCTAATTGCAACAATGTTAGAACCCTTTTTTTTTGAACTATCTTAAAAAATGTTTTGAAGCTTTCTTCTTTGATGTGAATCTTCTTGGTCCTTTCTTGTTAAGAAGAGGACAATCTTGTTTCATTTGACTAGGCTTCTTGCATTCATAGCAAGTGAATTTTAAATTGATTCCATCTCCTTTAAATGTGTCCCTTCTGAATTGAGGTTTTACTCTCCTTTTGTTGTTTAGCCATCGGTTGATTCTTCTTGAGATTAGAGACAGATCTTCTCCTTCTGTATCTTCTTCAATTTCTTACTCTTCAACATCCATTTCTTGAGAAGACTTGAGTGCCATGGATTTCCCTTTCTGAGAGGATGTGTTTTCTTCTTTTTGAGAGACCTTTAGAGCTACTGCCTTTTTCTTTGGATGGAATTCCTCCATTAGTTCTTGCTCAAGTATTTTTAATGATCTAAGCAAATGATCAATGTCAAGTGTTGACAGTGTTTTTGCTTCTTCTATGGCAGTCTTCTTGGGTCTCCAAGCTTTTGGAAGACATTTAAATAGCTTGCTGACCTTCTTAGAGTTTGGGTAAGTTTTTCCCAAAGCACTTAATCCATTGATGATTGTAGTGAATCTACTGAACATTTCATCAATGGTTTCTTCTTCTGACATTTTGAACATTTCAAAATCATGGATGAGCATGCCCTTCTTTGCTTCTTTGATTTGATTAGTTCCTTCATGAGCAATTTGCAGAGTATCCCATATTTCTTTTGCAGTTTCCTTCCCTACAATTTTGTCATATTCTGCTCTTCCCAAAGCACAAGTAAGATAGTACTTTGCCTTAGCATTTTTTAGTACACGATGCTTCTCATCAATGGTCCATTCGGCTTTTGGTTTAGGAATACGAGAACCAGCTGTTGGACCTGCCACAGTAGGAACATATGGTCCATTTTCAACTATGTCCCATATGTCAGTATCTTGAGATTCTAGGAACAACTTCATTTGACTTTTCCAATAGTAGTAGTGATCCCCATTGAATCCACGTGTCCTATTTGATGATGCACCTTCTGGTAGGAAGGCAACAAAATTTGGTTTGGCCATGACTTCTTCCAAGATCTTTTCCTCTCACACTTCTGATGCCAATTGAAGTGAATGAGTGCCACAAGGAAGGGGGGTTGGAATTGTGACCCTTTTAAAATTAACCTGAAACAAGATAAACAACTTCACAATTTGATTAGACATTGTGAGTGTGAGTGCTGAGTTAAGAAGGGTGATTGAAAAACGTCTTCTCAACTGTGATAGTGAGTGGAGAATGGTAAGATGAAACTGTCTTCTCAACTATGTTTCTGAGTTGAGAATGATCAGTTACTTCTTTCTTCCCAAAACAGCTATCAATAAAGAGAGTAATATGATTTTCAAAATAGCTTATCTAAGTTAAGAGATAGTGTTTGAAAATGTTAACTTAAGTGTAAATTACTTAAGAATAATGTTTGAAGTCTACAATTTAGAAAGCATTTGAGAAGGGTTGTAATAACATTGTTTTAAGAAAAACTGTGTGTAGTAAAGAAGGGTCGGCAGAAGCTGTCTTCTCAGTTTTTCAAAACCTTCTCGAAATGGAGAGTTTTAAGCACAATGTAAATCAACTTTGAAAAGCAGTAAATATTAAAATGATGTATAATGGTTCATCCAAAACCCTGGGCTACGTCCACTCCTCACACCCCGTGAGTATTTCTACTATTTTCCAAATAGTTACAACTTTACAACCAGCCTAGGCTTAAAGTTCTCATGGTAGTTTCCTTAACACAGCTCTACCTACTATTCTCACACCTAATACGATCCTTCTGATCTATCAGGTAGCTTCTAACACAGAAGCAACTCACTTCTAAAGCCCTACAGCAACACATGCTACTTGAGAAGATTTCTAACAGGCTTCTATTTAGCCATAGCAACACCATGCTATTTGAGAAGGCTTCCTCAGGTTTTACACTATACGGTTTGGGGGTTTTGTGGGATTACTAGAGTTTGGCTGATACAAATGGTGTTTCAATAGAAACTTAAACACAAGCTAAAATACATACTCAGAAATAGAATGAATCCCTACTGTTTTGAAGTGGATGAGTATGGATGAGAGAAAACTTGACACTTGAGAAGATTGGAGGATTTAAGCTCAAAGTACTCTCACACCTTTCAGCGTTGATCCAATGTGTTCATTTATAGCTAAATGTGTGTGTAATAACCTCTGGTCCATGAAAAATAGTCGTTGCCAAAAGTTTATAGTCATTGGAGTGCTTTTGGCTCGAAGACAGCTGTGTTTCTGCACTTCCGCAGAAGACAGCATTTATACAGCTGTCATCACTCTTCTCAGCTTTGGCTCTTTTCTCCTTTGAGTCTTCTGAAGATGATTCCTCTCAAGTTGATACTTCTCAAGTTGATGCTTCTCATGTTGATGATTCTCATATTGATGTTTCTCAACACGACTCTTCTCAACTTGACTGTTCTCATCATGACCCTTTTGATCTTGACTCTTATTGTCATGATGCTTCCCAACTTGACTTTCCTCATTGTGATGCTTCTCATCTTGACTCTTCTGATGACTCCTCTTACGACTTTAGCTGAATGTGTGTGTAATAACCTCTGGTCCATGAAAATAGTCGTTGCCAAAAGTTTATGGCTGTTTATAGTCGTTGGGGTGCTTTTGGCTTGAAGACTGCTGTGTTTCTGCACTTCTGCAGAAGACAGCATTTATACAGCTGTCATCACTCTTCTCAGCTTTGGCTCTTTTCTTCTTTGAGTCTTCTGAAGATGATGCCTCTCAAGTTGATACTTCTCAAGTTGATGCTTCTCGTGTTGATGCTTCTCATATTGATGCTTCTCAACACAACTCTTCTCAACTTGACTGTTCTCATCATGACCCTTTTGATCTTGAGTCTTATTGTCATGATGCTTCCCAACGTGACTTTCCTCATTGTGATGCTTCTCACCTTGACTCTTCTGATGACTCCTCTTATGACTTTTCTCATGATGACCTTTCTCATCATGACTCTTCTAAGGTTGACTCTTCTCATGATTCTTCTCATGTTGACTTTACTCATGATGATCTTTCTCATCGAGATTCTTCTTATGTTGACTCTTCTCATGATGATCTTTCTCAAGTTAACCCATCTGGTCTTGATTCTTGATCATGTCAAGGGAGGTCTTCTTCTTTGTTTGCCTTTGTTCAACACTTCTTGTCTTTAAGTCTTCTCAGCATATATGCCTCTTATAAGCAGATATCTTATTGAGAATAAGTTAATAGATCTTGTTCTTATATCTCACTCAAGAAGAACCATTAGTAACATATGAAATCAGATAACTTAAGCTTCTCACATTTGAAGTTTGTTAACCATCAAAACAGAACTGGGATTTTGCCTCAACAAAAAGATTCATCATCAAATGAGAAGACTCGTGCCATGATGTATCACAAGAACAGAAGACATTGGAAGAAGATTTTGTGACAACATAAGATTCATCCGTAGAAGCTTCAGGAATGACATAAGACTTAATATCAGAAGCTTCTCATGACTTGAAGATACATCAGTAGCTTCTAAAGTGATAGAAGGCACATAGTCATATCTTCTTGACGTTCAAAATTTTCTACGAAGGTTAATGAATACCTTATAAGATATGGGATCAATTGAAAGAGGCATTCAAAGTGGTAAAATCGAATTCATAAGATGCTTGACAGAAGCTTGGTGCCTCTGGTGCAAGTACAGAAATTCTGCACAAGTGCAAAATATTGCAACAGCTTTTCAGCAAAAGGAACCAACGGAACCTTTTGAGTTCCAACCTCTATAAATACTTTCATGGAACACTCGTTCAAGGAGTGAAAATTTTCTACAATATTTCCTATCTTCTGTAGTAGCTTCTAAAGCACATACCTTCTCTCACCCACACTCAGTGCTCATCAAAGTTTTTCTGGGAACATATCTGAGTGTGTTCATAGCTTTTGTGATTATATTATGTTAGAAACCTACTTTCTATACAAGCTATTGTATTCCCAACCAAAACCCAAAACCTTACCTTATCGTTTTACCTTCTTAACATGGCGTTTGCTTGATTGTTAGAGAAGATGCCTAAGAAGTTTCTTAGGGTGTTTCAGTTGCTAGAGCTATGAAAGAAAACTAATGGTACAGTAGATAGAGCTTTAGAAGAAAACTATCAAGTGTTTTGGCCTATGTTAACTTGTAAAGTGTAAACTATTGGAAAATGACTGATATCAGCAATTTGTTCGCACTATCGTATTCAATTCTTCTAGCCTTTTCAATTTCAATGTGTTTACAAACACTTCAAAGTGTCAAAAGCATCCCACTATCAATTAATTTAATTTTTATATTACCGAATACTAGTTTCAGACATAAAACTCACCATTTGAAATTTCTTGATTGCTTTAATTAATAAATGTGAGAAAATACATAAAGTGTGATGCTGAGCATCAAAGTTTTAAATGTTCAAATATGCAAGTTCGTTCTGCAATAACCATTGGTGAAAAAAATAGTTTTGTGACTAAATATGTAAAGTACGATCCTATGCAATCTGTTTTGGGGTACTTTAGGATTTGGAAAAACTTTTAACTGTTCAAATACGCAAAGTTTGTTCCTCAATAACCGGTTTGGTGATAAATATAATAATTTAATGACAAAATATGTAAAGTGCGACGCTAAGTTGTATGTTTTGGGGTACTTTAGGGTTCGAAATTTTTTTAACTGTTTAGTGCAATAAAATTAATTTCGTGATAAAATATGTAAAGTGTGATACTAAGCAGTGTGTCTTGGGGTACTTTAGGGTTCAGAAAAAATTTTAACTGTTCAAATGCGCGAAGCTCGTTCCTTAATAACCAATTTATGCCAAAAAAAGTTAATTTTGTGACAAAATATGTAAAGTGTGATGTTTATTAGTGTTTTTTGGGGTACCTTAGGGTTTGGAAAAAATTTGAAGTACCCATCACAAATCTCTTCTTCTTCAGGAAACCCCCACGCGCTTTAGAAGACCATCATAAATTCTCAATAGGAAAAGTAGTTAAAACAATAGGGGAAGAGTTGAATATTGCTTACAAATATATGAAGAAGATGAAAACTAAACATTAAAAATCATTAATATAAAATATTAAAAATATTAAGTGTAACACCCCATTCTACCTCGCTATTATTTGTAAGGATCAGAGTTTCAAAATTTCATTTCAATGGAATGCTACACATAACTTTAATCTAACAACGATCAAATCAGCATAAGCGTTCGTTAACTCTTTATAATACACAACACCTTTAAATGGGATGGAAAACTCAATAATTCATCAATAAAATCCACACACTAGGAAATGAATATCTCGCAGTGGAAAATAACATAATCTCAAAATGCCGAACAACAGCCTCATCAAAATCATTAAATCAATGCATATAAAAATTCAAAAGCAAATGAATAACACTAGAATCCTAAGCCCACCCCTAGGTGTCACGTATCAGAGCAGACCGACTCGGGAGTGAAAGGAGTAAGCCCTCACTCAGGACTACCTGTGGTAAACAACAACAGAAGGGTGAGTCTCAACTATATAATAAAGACTATAATAAGAAGTATATTTTATCATAGTGTCACACTCATACAGTCACACCGTGGCATAGTTCATACATTCAACAACTCGCATGCTTATTATTATGAGAATGTATGCAATACAGTTATGCATGTGGTACCATTTTCCCAGACCGCAGCCTCATCATCATAATATCAAACTCAGACCGCAGCCTTACTATTGCATTGTCAAACTCAGACCGCAGCCTTACCATCATAATATAAACTCAGACCGCAGCCTTATGTATGCATGAGACCCCATGACAAAATCACAATCACAATTCATAATGACACGGTCCATATATCATATATCACATCTATTATTAATCTTAGTTGTAGCCCCCATGGCCTCATCATCAATCAACCCAATTATTAGTTCATCTCAATCACGTCTCTAGGACTAAGATAGCACTTAGGAACCAATCTGTCACTTTCAGGACCAAAACGAAACACACTGCACCTGCGCACCACTTGGCGCCCTGGGCGGCCACACATGGCGCCCAACACAACACGCACGCGCACAAACATAGTAGACCACCTCAAAGATTAAAACCGCTCTAGCCAAAATGTTCAAAATGGAATTTGGTCAGGTGAAGACAAAATTTGGCTCGGGAAAATCTGCTTAGAAATTGGATTGCACACAAAGCCCCCTTTACACAAGCTAAAACTATGCCCAATAGGACCATTTCAAAACCACGCGTGCAAAACAGAAAATTCTTTAGCCAAAGTGCTTAAAATACAATTTGGTCAGGTGAATACAAAATTTGGCTCGGGAAAATCTGCTCAGAAATTGATTTGCACACAAGGCCCCCTTTACACAAGCTAAAACGATGCCCAATAGGACCATTTCAAAACAACAAGTGCAAACCTGGAAATTCTTTAGCCAAAGTGCTTAAAATACAATTTGGTCAGGTGAATACAAAATTTGGCTCGGGAAAATCTGCTCAGAAATTGATTTGCACACAAGGCCCCCTTTACACAAGCTAAAACGATGCCCAATAGGACCATTTCAAAACAACAAGTGCAAACCTGGAAATTCTTTAGCCAAAGTGCTTAAAATACAATTTGGTCAGGTGAATACAAAGTTTGGCTAGAGAAAATATGTTCAGAACTCACAGCTCACCCCTAGGCACCACAAACTTAGTCAAAACAACGCCCTCTAGGACAATTTCAAAACGGTGCGTGAACAACTGAAAATTCTTTAACCAAAATGTTTTAAATACAATTTGGTCAGGTGAATACAAAGTTTGGCTAGGGAAAATATGTTCAGAACTCACAGCTCACCCCTAGGCACAACAAACTTAGTCAAAACAATGCCCTCTAGGACAATTTCAAAACGGTGCGTGAACAATTGAAAATTCTTTAGCCAAAATGTTTTAAATACAATTTGGTCAGGTGAATACAAAGTTTGGCTAGGGAAAATATGTTCAGAAATTGAGTTTCACGCGAACCACCCCCTAGGCGCACACCCAGCGTGACACAGACGCCACCAGGCGCCACTCTGGGCAGCACAGGGCGCCCAGACAGCAACACACGCACGCCCAGGCAGCAAACAACACACGCAACACAACACAAACCCACTGCTACAGTACACAGGGCGCCATTTCCCTAGGCACTTGGCGCCCCATGCGACCCAACATCCACCAAACATCAAATTTCCAATTTTTTTTCAATTCAAACCGTAGCAACAAATCATGAAACATGTTATGATCATACCAACAACTTCAATTTCACACTTACACACCAATCACATATCAAAAACACGAAATCAACATGTTATAACTCTAACTCAAGCCTAAATCGATTTCCTCATACAATTTATCAATTTCCAACCAATTCAAACAATCAAACAAATATCGAATAACATCAAATAAGACCCTATGATCTACATACCACCTATTATACTCTCTATTATAGAGTGAGACTCCCCTAACCTTGACTATGACGAAACTAGAGCTCTTTCCACCGAAGCACCGACAAATCACCGCAACAAGGACTCTTCTCCTTCTTCTTCCCTTTTTCACGATCACGCCCTTCCTCTCTCTTGGACCATCACGAAGGATTCAACAAGAGTAAGGGTTAGGAAAATCGAAAACCTAACATTTGAAAGAGGAGGAAAATCGAATAAGAAAGGATTAGGAACTCTTACCTAGAATCAAGATGAACGAAACCCTAACTCCTTAGCTTGAGATCGCCTCCTTCCTTCTCTTCTCCTCTCCTTCGACTTTCTTTCTCTTCTCCTCTCCTTCGACTTTTTCTCTCTTTTGGCACTATTGAGGCGCAACCTAGACCCCTAGCGCCTAAGGAGCGCCTAAGCCAATGGGCTTGGGCTTCTTGGGCCGTTACTTGCAATTCCGGTATTTCCAATGCCATCCCCTTCAATTTAAATAAAATACTATATTATAATAAAAATCAAAATTAGTGCAACACTTTAAATAATTTAATCAATTACTTAATTAAATCATTTAGGGTGTTACAACTCTCCCCCACTTAGGAAATTTCGTCCTCGAAATTCATACCTGAGTCAAATAGCTCTGGATAGGACTCCCGCATCCTACTCTCCAGCTCCCAAGTCATGTTCTCACCAGTAGCTCCCAACCACACCACCTTTACTAAAGCAATATTTTTCCCCCTCAGCACCTTCACTTCTCTATCATCAACCCTCACTGGCATAGTCTCCACAGTGAGATTATCTCGCACCTCAACATTATCCATATGAATCACATGAGACGGGTCCGGAATATACTTCTGAAGTTGCGACACGTGAAATACGTCGTGCAAATTCGAAAGGTTAGGCGGTAAAGCCACCCTATAAGCAACCTTTCCAACCCTCTCGGTGATCTGGTACGGTCCAATAAATCTAGGAGTCAACTTCTTTGCTTTCAGTGCACGCCCAACACCAGCCATAGGCGTGACCCTTAAGAAAACATGCTCACCAGCCTGAAATTCCAAGTCTTTCCTCCTTCTATCATGGTAACTCTTTTGCCGACTTTGAGACTCTTTCATTTTCTCCCTGATCATTTTTATCTTCTCTGAAGTCTCTCTTACCAATTCAGGTCCGAGAACAACACTCTCGCCAGACTCATGCCAACACACAGGAGTTCTACACCTCCGCCCATACAGTGCCTCGTAAGGAGCCATCCCTATACTCGAATGGTAGCTGTTGTTGTAAGTGAACTCAATCAACGAAAGGTGTGTATCCCACGCACCTCCCTGCTCTAAAACACACGATCTCAATAAGTCCTCCAATGACTGAATGGTTCTCTCTGTCTGCCCATCAGTCTGAGGATGATAGGCTGAACTCAACCTCAATCTGGACCCCAATGCCTCCTGCAAGCTCCCCCAAAACTCCGAAGTAAACCTCGGATCTCTGTCAGATACAATACTCTTCGGGACACCATGCAACTTCACAATCACCTGAATATATATCTCGGCCAATCTCGATACCGGATACGTGATGTTGATAGGAAGGAAGTGAGCAGACTTCGTCAACCTATCCACGATCACCCAAATAGAATCAAATCCCCGAACGGTTCTTGGTAACCCAGTCACAAAATCCATGGAAATGCTATCCCATTTCCATTCCGGAACATCTAAAGGTTGCATCAACCCCGCAGGCTTCTGGTGCTCAATCTTTGACTTCTGGCAAGTCAAACAGGCATACACAAATTGTGCCACATCTTTCTTCATACCAGGCCACCAGAATAACTTCTTCAAGTCATGATACATCTTTGTAGCCCCTGGATGAATACTCAGCTTGCTCCTATGACTCTCCTCAAGGATCATCTTCTTCATCTCATTATCATCGGGAACACAAATCCTATCTCTGAATCTCAACACACCTTGGGAATCCAACCTGAAATCCCCATCTACATTCTGATCGCCCGCCACCAACAAGTCCACCAGCTTCACATCTAATTTCTGGGCGTCTCTGATACTAACCAAGAAGTAATTACCAATCCTCAGCATACCCAGCTTAACACTCTGCGGTGTCACTTCACAAACCAGACTCATATAACGGAATTGCTCAATCAACTCCAACTCTTTTACCATCATTGCTGACATATGCAAAGTCTTTCGACTCAAAGCATCAGCCACGACATTAGCTTTGCCGGGGTGATAGTTTAAGCCAAAATCATAGTCTTTCAGCAGCTCTAACCAACACCTCTGCCTCATATTCAGCTCCTTCTGATCAAACAAGTATTTCAAACTCTTGTGGTCACTGAATACCTCGACTCTAGTGCCATACAAATAGTGCCTCCAAATTTTCAGCACAAACACAATAGCAGCCAATTCCAAATCATGAGTAGGATAGTTCTTCTCATGAGTCCGCAACTGTCTGGACGCATAAGCGACTACCTTCCCATCTGATAAGTCATATTTTAGTAGGTTTTTAGTACTTATTTTAAGTAGTCTATTTGATGTTTTTACTTTAATTTAGAACTATTTTACTACAATTGTTTGTTAGTTATTTTCAGGGCTTACTTTGGAGAAATTAAAGAGTTATTGAAGATTAAAGACCAAGGAGCAAAAAGAGCATTGAAAAAGGAGCAAAAGCAAGTAAAAGAGAGACCAGTGATCAGAAGAACACGCACGATCCGTGCGTGAGTTAGCACGATCCGTGCGCACCTGTACGAAAATTAGAAGGATTTTCCAGAAAGATCAGCACGATCCGTGCGTTGTTCCGCACGACCCGTGCGTATCTGTGCGAAAATTGGAAGCATGTTCCAGAAAGTTAAGCACGATCCGTGCGTTGCTACGCACGACCCGTGCGCCTCATCAGTTGCCAGAATTCCTACAGTTTAATTTTAACGCACGATCCGTGCGTCTTTGGCACACGATCCGTGCGCATTCATCTGATTCTGAAAACTGTCACAAACTCTTCTTATTCCTTTCATTATGGTTGTAATTCGTAATTAGTACCTTGTCTGCTGATTTTAGACTATAAATAGGACCTTAGATCAGCTATCAAATCATCATTGGTGATTGGAATTCTACTCCAAAATTAAATCTAAGTTTTTGTTGTTTTAGTTTTCTGCTCTTTACCTTTCTGCTCTCTTTATAATTCTGCACTTTTACTTTCCAGCACTTTTACAATTCTTGTTATCTACATTCAGTCATTTACATTATGTCTTTCTCTCCTACTCCCTTGTCTACAATGAGCTATTGTGAGTAGACTTCTTTAGTCTTGGGATTTTGGGAAACAATCCAATGATGGGTCCCTGAATAATTCAAAGACTAAAACCTATCTTATTAAGGTTTGGATTCTACTCTAATTTCATCGTGCGTTTTGTATAATCCAAATGTCAAGTGATGGACCGAAAGGGGAAGCTTGACATTGGAACAAATGAAATTAGACAAGGTCAATCAAAGCATGAGAATAGCATTGATGACCTTGGGATAATAAGCTTGTACTTAATGGGTTTCGGCAATGATCAACCATGAGAATAGGCTTGATCATTGTTTCGAGACACGTTCTTGTTGTCCGAAAGGAAACTTGAATTACACCAAAAGAATACCTTGTCCTTAGAAACAAACTTAAATAATAAGATAGGGGATAGTTAAGGGGTTATTTTTATACCTTTATTGTGATCTAACCAAGATCCCAAGACGCTTTTTATATTCTAAGTTAAAACCAATTTTTACCAAATCATTCTCTTTCAGCTAATCACCACTAGAAACTAGGTTGGTAATCACATATAACTCTCTGTGGATCGATATTTTTACTACGCGATAGAACCGTATACTTGCGGCCTATCAAGTCTGGACGCATAAGCGACTACCTTCCCATCCTGCATCAATACGCCTCCCAAGCCCATTTTGGAAGCATCGCAATATACCACAAACGGTTGATCCGGCACGGGCAACACTAACACCGGAGATGTTGTCAATCTTTTCTTCAACTCTTGGAAGCTCTCTTCACACTTAGCATCCCACACAAAAACTCTCCCTTTACACGTCAATTGAGTCAACGGAAGGGCTAGCTTTGAGAAACCCTCAATGAACCTCCGGTAGTAACCAGCCAACCCCAAGAAACTCCTGATCTCAGTCGCAGACTTTGGGCTCTCCCATTGTAACACTGCATCAACCTTGGCTGGGTCTACAGCTATGCCATCACTAGAAATAATGTGACCCAAAAAGCTTACCTCACGCAGCCAGAACTCGCATTTGGACAACTTAGCATAAAGCTTTTTCTCTTTCAACACCTCAAGCACCAATCTCAAGTGCTCTGCATGCTCCTCTTCAGACTTGGAGTATACCAGAATATCATCTATAAAAACTACCACAAACCGATCCAAGTAACTATGGAAGATACGGTTCATGTACTCCATAAACACCCCTGGTGCATTGGTGACACCAAACGGCATCACAGAGTACTCATAATGTCCATATCTTGTTCGGAATGCTGTCTTCTGGACGTCTTCGTCTTTTACTTTAATCTGATGATACGCTGACCTCAAATCAATTTTACTAAAAACCTTAGCACCCACCAGCTGGTCCATCAGATCATCAATTCTCGGAAGAGGGTACTTATTTTTGATAGTTACCTTGTTCAACTGTCTATAATCCACACACAGGCGCATACTCCCATCTTTCTTCTTCACTAACAAAACCGGAGCTCCCCATGGTGAAACACTAGGCCTCACAAATTTCTTTTCAAGTAACTCTTCCAACTGCTTCTTCAACTCAGATAACTCAGAAGCTGACATCCGGTACGGTGCCATGGACACAGGCCTAGTACCAGGCACAAGGTCAATCCCAAACTCTACTTCCCTCTCTGGTGGCACACTAGGAATGTCATCAGGGAACACTTCAGGGAACTCACACACCACCTGCAACCCTTCAACCATAGCTTGGTTTTCAGCAGACATAGACGCCATCAAAGCAAACAGTTGACCACCATCCTTCATTACCTTATGCAGCTGATCCCCAGACAACAAAACAGACTTTTCCTCCTCAGGAGGAAGAAAACTCACAGACTTGCTGAAACAGTTGATGTGCACATGGTTATCCACTAACCAGTCCATACCAAGAATAACATCCAACCCTCCCAAAGGCAAACATATAAGGTCAACCAGAAAATCTCTGCCGAAGACTGACAGAGGACACTTAGCACACAATAGAGAAGTAGTCACCGAACCCTTAGCTAGAGTGTCGATAACCATTTCCCTCTTCATAGCAGATAATACTAAATTTAACTTTTCAGCGCAAACAGCAGCAATAAAAGAATGCGTAGCACCAGTATCAACTGTAGCAACTAAAGGGGAACCATAAATAAAACAAGTACCTCTAATCTCATTGGGCCCCTCTGAACCTGCTAGCGCGAAAACTCTTCCATTGGACTTCTCTTTCTTTGGTTTGGTACACTTAGAACTAAAGTGACCAGCTTCACCGCAATTGAAACACACTGATTCCTTACGATCACAGTTAGACGCCATATGACCTTTCTTCCCACAACGGTAACACATTACTTCAGTCTTGCAATCGAAGCTTTTGTGACCCGGCTTGCCACACGTGTAACACACAATATCAGCGGGAGCACCTCCCCCACTAGGCTTCTTACCCTCAGAAAATCTTTTACCAGTACCTGCCTTCCACTTATTTTTACCTCCAGCCGTATCATAGGGTTTTCCCCTAAACTGAGTATTCCTTTTCTCTTTCCCAACCTTGTAGGCAGCAGAACTGTCCTCCTCATAAATCCTACTCTTGTCAACTAGTCTAGCAAAATCTCGTATCTCATGATATCCAATTGCCTTCTTAATATCAGGTCGCAGGCCACTTTCAAATTTCACACACTTGGAGAACTCTGAATCAGCATCATTGGCGTAGTAAGGACAAAATTGGGCCAGCTCTTCAAATTTGGCTGCATACTCAGCCACCGACTTATTTCCCTGTTTCAATTCTAAGAATTCTACCTCTTTCTTGGCTCGAACGTCTTCAGGGTAATACTTTCTTTTAAATTCCCTTGTGAAGACCTCCCAAGTAACCTCTTCACCAGCAGTGTTCAACCTATGCAGCATCCCTAACCACCACTTGTCAGCCTCCTCCGCCAGCATGTGCGTCCCAAACTTCACTTGCTGGGCAGCAGTGCACTCCATAACACGGAATATCCGCTCTATCTCATTCAACCACGACAAGGCTCCATCGGGATCATACCGACCCTTGAAGGTGGGTGGGTTTTCCCTCTGAAACGTTGCCAGGTTACGAGCATTCATATCAGCAGCAGTGTGTTGATTTCCAACAGCTTGGGCTATAGCTTGTAGAGCAGCAGCCAAAGCAGCATCATCCCTTCTAGCCATATCAACCTAGCACTGCAGCATAAACGACAATTCAGAACTAAATTAACAACACCTAATTGTCATACACAATATGACAGACAGACACACTTGGTCGGACAGACCGAACTTTTGCTCTGATACCACTAATGTAACACCCCATTCTACCTCGCTATTATTTGTAAGGATCAGAGTTTCAAAATTTCATTTCAATGGAATGCTACACATAACTTTAATCTAACAACGATCAAATCAGCATAAGCGTTCGTTAACTCTTTATAATACGCAACACCTTTAAATGGGATGGAAAACTCAATAATTCATCAATAAAATCCACACACTAGGAAATGAATATCTCGCAGAAGAAAATAACATAATCTCAAAATGCCGAACAACAGCCTCATCAAAATCATTAAATCAATGCATATAAAAATTCAAAAGCAAATGAATAACACTAGAATCCTAAGCCCACCCCTAGGTGTCACGTATCAGAGCAGACCGACTCGGGAGTGAAAGGAGTAAGCCCTCACTCAGGACTACCTGTGGTAAACAACAACAGAAGGGTGAGTCTCAACTATATAATAAAGACTATAATAAGAAGTATATTTTATCATAGTGTCACACTCATACAGTCACACCGTGGCATAGTTCATACATTCAACAACTCGCATGCTTATTATTATGAGAATGTATGCAATACAGTTATGCATGTGGTACCATTTTCCCAGACCGCAGCCTCATCATCATAATATCAAACTCAGACCGCAGCCTTACTATTGCATTGTCAAACTCAGACCGCAGCCTTACCATCATAATATAAACTCAGACCGCAGCCTTATGTATGCATGAGACCCCATGACAAAATCACAATCACAATTCATAATGACACGGTCCATATATCATATATCACATCTATTATTAATCTTAGTTGTAGCCCCCATGGCCTCATCATCAATCAACCCAATTATTAGTTCATCTCAATCACGTCTCTAGGACTAAGATAGCACTTAGGAACCAATCTGTCACTTTCAGGACCAAAACGAAACACACTGCACCTGCGCACCACTTGGCGCCCTGGGCGGCCACACATGGCGCCCAACACAACACACACGCGCACAAACATAGTAGACCACCTGAAAGATTAAAACCGCTCTAGCCAAAATGTTCAAAATGGAATTTGGTCAGGTGAAGACAAAATTTGGCTCGGGAAAATCTGCTTAGAAATTGGATTGCACACAAAGCCCCCTTTACACAAGCTAAAACTATGCCCAATAGGACCATTTCAAAACCACGCGTGCAAAACAGAAAATTCTTTAGCCAAAGTGCTTAAAATACAATTTGGTCAGGTGAATACAAAATTTGGCTCGGGAAAATCTGCTCAGAAATTGATTTGCACACAAGGCCCCCTTTACACAAGCTAAAACGATGCCCAATAGGACCATTTCAAAACAACAAATGAAAACCTGGAAATTCTTTAGCCAAAGTGCTTAAAATACAATTTGGTCAGGTGAATACAAAATTTGGCTCGGGAAAATCTGCTCAGAAATTGATTTGCACACAAGGCCCCCTTTACACAAGCTAAAACGATGCCCAATAGGACCATTTCAAAACAACAAGTGCAAACCTGGAAATTCTTTAGCCAAAGTGCTTAAAATACAACTTGGTCAGGTGAATACAAAGTTTGGCTAGGGAAAATATGTTCAGAACTCACAGCTCACCCCTAGGCACCACAAACTTAGTCAAAACAACGCCCTCTAGGACAATTTCAAAACGGTGCGTGAACAACTGAAAATTCTTTAACCAAAATGTTTTAAATACAATTTGGTCAGGTGAATACAAAGTTTGGCTAGGGAAAATATGTTCAGAACTCACAGCTCACCCCTAGGCACCACAAACTTAGTCAAAACAACGCCCTCTAGGACAATTTCAAAACGGTGCGTGAACAACTGAAAATTCTTTAGCCAAAATGTTTTAAATACAATTTGGTCAGGTGAATACAAAGTTTGGCTAGGGAAAATATGTTCAGAAATTGAGTTTCACGCGAACCACCCCCTAGGCGCACACCCAGCGTGACACAGACGCCACCAGGCGCCATTCTGGGCAGCACAGGGCGCCCAGACAGCAACACACGCACGCCCAGGCAGCAAACAACACACGCAACACAACACAAACCCACTGCTACAGTACACAGGGCGCCATTTCCCTAGGCACTTGGCGCCCCATGCGACCCAACATCCACCAAACATCAAATTTCCAATTTTTTTTCAATTCAAACCGTAGCAACAAATCATGAAACATGTTATGATCATACCAACAACTTCAATTTCACACTTACACACCAATCACATATCAAAAACACGAAATCAACATGTTATAACTCTAACTCAAGCCTAAATCGATTTCCTCATACAATTTATCAATTTCCAACCAATTCAAACAATCAAACAAATATCGAATAACATCAAATAAGACCCTATGATCTACATACCACCTATTATACTCTCTATTATAGAGTGAGACTCCCCTAACCTTGATTATGACGAAACTAGAGATCTTTCCACCGAAGCACCGACAAATCACCGCAACAAGGACTCTTCTCCTTCTTCTTCCCTTTTTCACGATCACGCCCTCCCTCTCTCTTGGACCATCACGAAGGATTCAACAAGAGTAAGGGTTAGGAAAATCGAAAACCTAACATTTGAAAGAGGAGGAAAATCGAATAAGAAAGGATTAGGAACTCTTACCTAGAATCAAGATGAACGAAACCCTAACTCCTTAGCTTGAGATCGCCTCCTTCCTTCTCTTCTCCTCTCCTTCGACTTTCTTTCTCTTCTCCTCTCCTTCGACTTTCTTTCTCTCTTTTGGCACTATTGAGGCGCAACCTAGACCCCTAGCGCCTAAGGAGCGCCTAAGCCAATGGGCTTGGGCTTCTTGGGCCGTTACTTGCAATTCCGGTATTTCCAATGCCATCCCCTTCAATTTAAATAAAATACTATATTATAATAAAAATCAAAATTAGTGCAACACTTTAAATAATTTAATCAATTACTTAATTAAATCATTTAGGGTGTTACATTAAGCATCTTTTTTTTCGATAGGCAAGGTTAGTGGGGGTGGAGGAAATGTTAGTTTCCGGGATATGAACTCGGGACCTCTTTCTTGCACTCCTTTGGTGTGCTCCTTCGGTATCCTTTAGCTCACCAACTGAGCTACCTAATTGGGATAAATGTTAAGCATCAAAAAGTTTCATATAAAAAAACAAAGGAATTTAATCATCTCAATAAAAATAACATCTAAAATCTGAAGCATCATATAGAAAAGAATTTGGGGTGAAGAGTCACAGATTTGGAGCTGGAGAGTGAGGTAGCTAGTGATTAAGGGCTTGCATGTTCAAATGTTGCGTAGATCTGTTCCTTGGTGACAAACTGTTTTGATTGTTCCGTTGGTGGTAAAAGAAGATCAAGAGATGAAGGATGAGGACTGAGATAGGGAAAACTAGGCGAGAGAAGATTGAAGAAGGAAAAGTGAGCGTGATGGAGATGGAAATCGTGCAGTTTCCAGTTGAATGGTTGGATCCATTGCCTGCCATTTTGCAGTTGTTGTCATCATCTACGCGTGGAACACTTGCACTGCTATCACACTTTGTGCTGGGACCGCGAAAGGGGAAGAGGACACGGCTTGAGAGCAATAGCCTATGGGATTTTCAGAAAAAAAAATATAGGGAGGTGAAGCAAGCTGGCTTTGGAGAGAGGGTGGGGTACACACGGTTTCGAAAATGGAAATGGAATTTAATGACTCTCAATTTAGCTCAAAATTTCTAAACAATTAATCGAGACATTAGAAAGATGCTAGACATTTAGTTAAAAAAAGTAATTATAGAGTTGAATTTAAAATGATTGGAAGATTCCAAATAATAACTTTATTTGTTCTGGAAACAATTATTTTTTTTTCCGTACTACCATATACAAACACAAGGGAAAAGGAATGGCTCCGCTAGGGTTTATCTCCTAGCCGCCGCCAGCTATGTCTGTCCCCCCAGACCTTTTACTGGTCTGTCCTCGCCATGTGTCCGCCTTGGAGACATTGTTAGATCCATCGGTGTCAGCGATTCCTGCTACGGGGCAGGTGAGGAATGACACCACTAAAGACAAATCGCTGTCTGCGCAGCAGGGAAGGACCAGCGCAAATGTGACCGACGCGCGTGTGATGTTGGAAGATGGGATGCAGGTTTTGTTCCCTGAATTGATTCCTCCGCCTGCGACTGTTGTGGCGCGTCCATCGATGTCTGCTACGCGGCAGGGGGAGCAGGTGAGGCGGGACACCGTTGTCACGTCATGGTCAGCGCAAACAAGCAAAGCTGCGTCAGCAGCAGGCAAAGCTACGTCATTGTCAGCGCATGCAGGAAAAGCAGCTGGAAGTGCAGATCAAGTAGCCAATCAGAACGCGGCGTTGGCAGATTTGTTTCCTGAGTTGGTGACTATTCTTCCTGCGACTGACGGTCTGTCTGGAACAGTTAAGACAGGATCTGTGAGTGGTGTTAAAAGGAAATCTTTTTCTGAGGCACTGACAGGTATACCTCAAGCCCCTCGATCCTTTGTAGATTTTGATTACAGTAAGCAGCAGAAACCTTATTTAAAAGGAGTTGTTCTTGCTGTTAAGATCTCTGAAGATGAATATCAGGCTAGTATTGCTGAATGTGTCAACCTATTACATGGTAGAATAATTTTATCTAAAGGGGATAAACCATATCAGTTTAGAGATTTAAAGGAGAAGTTGTCCAAGATGTGGAAGATCTCTTCTGAATGGTCTCTGGTTTCTCTGGGAAAGGGATTTTTTGAATTCTCTTTTGTCTCTACTGAGGACTTTAGGCGTGTTTGGTCACTTGGATCGCGATCTCTACAGCTGGGTGTTCTGCGCCTATTTGCTTGGAGGCCAGATTTTGACCCTCTCTCTGCAAAACAAACCAATTCTCAGTGTTGGGTTAGGCTTCATGGTCTTTCCCGGGAATACTGGAGGTCAAAGATTTTGTTTGAGATCAGTGGTAGTCTAGGTGCTCCTATTGCTTTGGATGAAGCAACTATGAAGAGGACTTTTGGTCATTATGCCAGAGTTCTTATTGATGTTGATTTTTCTGAAAGGCTGCATGATCAATTGTTAGTAGAAAGGGAGGGTTATGCCTTTCCCATCAGGGTGGAATACGAGCGTGTACCTCTTTTCTGCACCTCTGGTAGTTGTATTGGCCATTCTCTTCAGAATTGTACGAGAACTGGGGTATCAGGTGTAACACCCCTTTCTACCCGTCACTTCGTTTATAAAAATCAGAGTTTGAAAAATCTCGTTCATAGGAAATGTTACACATACTCAAATCAAACGTCGCTTATCAAACTTTAAAAACAGTTTAACTCAAATTCATACGTCCACGTAGCACATCACAATATCAAAAACTCAAGCCTCATGGTTAACGTCACTTATAACACTCCTCATAACACAATCAACTACGCAGCGGAAAATAGTAAAACATAACCAAATAGTCCACATGGACATAACAACCAAAAGTCATTAAATAAATGCCGAGTTCGTTATCCCCCCTGAGTGCTACGTATCAGAGCATGACGACTCGACTCGAAAAGTGAAGCTAATACCTTCACTGGGAATCACCTGCACGTTACCAACACGGGGGTAACATTCAAACAGGAAAGGGTGAGCATCATTTCAGTCTATATAATAGAAACTATAATAAACACTAATCATAGGCTACAAACTAGAATAATCAGCATCCAATACACAAGACATCCACATCACAGTCATCATTCACATCATGTACAAAAACTCATCTCATGTCATATAGGTTTATGAAATGCAACCCACTCGCGGGTATATGCATGAAGGTACCTTTTCACAAAACGTCGCTTAGCCACTCAGGCCTCATCATCACTTAGCCACTCAGGCCTCAAAACATCACTGGGTTTTATGCATGTGGGCATGAGACTCTATGACATGCACCACTCACTTCACAAAATCACACAATTACTCAGATCACAGTCAACAATGTGACCCATCACTTACCTGTTTGCTCGCACGGAGCACAGCACCTGTCAAATTCATAATCATCACACAACATCACTAGGCCACTTAGACCTTAACATCCCTTAGCCACTCAGGCCCCAATTGTCACTTACACATAAACTTCATTTAACTCAAACATTAGCCACTGAGGGCAAAAACGTCATTTGACTAACCACCAAGGGCATCCTCGTCATTTACACATCATTATCATTAACTTTGGCCACTAGGGGCAAAACAGTCATTTGACTAGCCACCAAGGGCATCCTCGTCATTTACACATCATTATCATTAACTTTGGCCACTAGGGGCAAAACAGTCAATTTGACACTACCGTGTTTAAAAACTGTTGTTTATACACCAAAAGGGATTTTTAAAGAGTTCCACGTCATTTTTCAATGTCACTGGGACGATCACCGAGGACAGCCACTTGGGCGCCCACAAACAGTCAGAAAATAACAATTTTTCATTTTAAAAATTGAACCCACAAATAGACAACGTAAAAAGCTTCATGACACTTTTCGAATCGTTCAAAACGGACGTCTGAGTCAAAAGTTATGATAAAAAGAAGTTTGGGAAAAATTAGACAACGTTCTGAAAATTGGCGCCTTAGGCGCCCAGGCAACACAGGCACCCAGCGCCCAGGCGCGCACAACACAACGCAACACAGCGCCACAGGCGCCCAGCACCCAGGCGCGCACAATGCAACACAGACACGGGCGCCATGCGCCCAGGGAGCAACAACGCGCGCACAGCGCAACAAAACAAGACACGGGCGCCTAGCGCCCAGGGGCAACAACGCACGCACAACACAGCGCCATAGGCGCTTAGCGCCCAGGCGCGCACAACGTACACACAACACGGGCGCCTAGCGCCCAGGCGCACACACACGCGCAGCGCAACACAACATCAGGCGCCCAGCGCCCAGCACAGGCGCTTAGCGCCCAGAATCAGCAACAACCCAGAATTTGTCCAACACTTTTTACAACTAAAAATTTGTTTTCTTCACAATTTTAAAACATAAAACTCCAATTTTTCCCAGCAACTAAAACGCATTTATCTCATTCAAAAACACCAAAACTCAATTTTATCAAAACCCAATAAAAAGAAACCAAACAACATCACTAACCCCATCATGCGACTTCACTTCCAACAAAATCAACACATAGATCAACACCATATTTCTCATTACATACGCATAGCACCATCAATAATACAAATTCGTAGATCACACCAATTAATAAATCAAATCGCATGAACTCATGGTATATATATATATATATATACGAAAATTTACATCAAGAACACAAAGAAACATCAAGAAACGCAAAGATCACCAAAACACAAAGAATATCAAGAACGCAAGGAACAATTAAGAGCATCACGAATCTAGCATGAACTTTAGATCTAGGGCCTATCATAGAATGTATTAGATAGAGTGATAGAGCTCCCCTAACCTCGAAATTGAAGAACGGAGGCTCCGGAGATAGTCACGTACAGGACCACAGCAACAAGATCACGTTCTTGCTCTTCCTTGGTTGCGACTTCTTCTCCTCTTCCTCTTCTCTCCTACGGCGCCTTGCTCTCTCTCACTCTCTCACGCTTCCTTTCTTTTTTTGATTTTTCGCAAAATGGCCACAAACCCTAGCCCCCCAACTAGCTAACCACTTCGCCTACATTGTGGATCATGGGCTTGGGCTTTCCACTTAAGCCCAAGTCATGCAAGTGGCGCCTCCACTCCCTCCTAATACCACCAAAATAAATAAAACTCTAATTAATCGAATTACATCAAATAATTTAATTTAAATCCCCAATTATTTAATTAAATAAATTAATTAAATAATTTTAGGGTGTTACAACTCTCCCCCACTTAGAATATTTCGTCCTCGAAATTTACCTGATCAAACAACTCTGGGTAGGACTCTCGCATCTTGCTCTCTAGCTCCCAAGTCATACTCTCGCCGGCAGCTCCTAGCCAGACCACTTTCACTAATGCAATCTCTTTGCCTCTAAGCGCCTTCACTTCACGATCCTCAATCCTTACGGGCATCGTCTCCACAGTGAGATTATCCCGCACCTCTACATCGTCCACTTGGATCACATGAGATGGATCCGAAACATACTTCCGAAGTTGCGACACGTGAAACACGTCGTGCAAGTTCGAAAGATTTGGCGGTAAAGCCACTCTATAAGCCACATTTCCAATTCTCTCGGATATCTGATAAGGACCAACAAATCGAGGAGTGAGCTTCTTCGATTTCAACGCCCGACCAACACCGGTAATAGGAGAAACCCTCAAGAACACATGCTCACCCTCCTGAAACTCTAAATCCTTCCTCCGCTTGTCATGATAACTCCTCTGACGACTCTGCGAAGCCTTCATCTTCTCACGGATCATCTTGATCTTCTCCGTAGTCTCCCGGACAATCTCCGGTCCCAAAACTACACTCTCTCCCGAATCATACCAACATAATGGCGTCCTACACTTTCGACCATACAATGCTTCAAACGGTGCCATCCCGATACTGGAATGGTGACTGTTGTTATAGGTAAACTCAATCAACGCAAGATATGAATCCCATGAACCCCGCTGTTCCAATACACAAGCCCTCAACAGATCCTCTAACGACTGAATTGTTCTCTCTGACTGACCATCGGTCTGGGGATGATACGCCGAACTCATTTTTAACTTAGAACCCAATTCTTTCTGCAAACTCTTCCAAAACTCGGAGGTGAACCTCGGATCCCTATCTGACACAATACTCTTCGGAACACCATGCAGCCTCACAATCTCCTTGACATATACCTCTGCCAACCTCGACACCGGATAAGTGATATTAATAGGAATAAAATGAGCAGACTTCGTTAACCTATCAATGATCACCCAAATAGCGTCATGACCCTTAGCTGTATTAGGTAACCCCGTCACAAAATCCATTGCTATGCTATCCCATTTCCACTCTGGAATTTCCAACGGTTGCATTAGCCCTGCAGGCTTCTGATGCTCTACCTTAGATTTCTGACAGGTCAAACAGGCATACACAAATTGCGCCACGTCTCTCTTCATACCATACCACCAAAACATCTTTTTCAGATCTTGATACATCTTCGTTGCTCCAGGATGGATACTCAACTTGCTACGATGACCTTCCTCTAAAATTGCCTTTCTCATCTCTTCATCGTCAGGAACACAGATCCTACCCCGGAACCTCAACACACCACTGGAATCTAATTTGAAATCTTCATCTTCAGATTGACCAACCCCATTAATTAAATCCACTAACTTAACATCTGTCTTCTGAGCTTCTCTGATGCTGCCCAGGAAATCATTGTCGATCTTTAACATTCCCAGCTTGACACTGCGAGGTGTCATCTTACAAACCAAACTCAAATCCCTGAATTCTTCAATTAACTCTAATTCTTTCACCATCATGGCCGACATATGTAAAGACTTTCTGCTTAAAGCATCAGCCACGACATTAGCCTTGCCGGGATGATAATTCAAACCAAAGTCATAATCCTTCAAGAGCTCCAACCACCGACGCTGTCTCATATTCAACTCTTTCTGATCGAACAGATACTTTAGACTCTTATGATCACTGAACACTTCGAACCTCGAACCATAAAGGTAGTGCCTCCAAATCTTGAGCACAAATACCACAGCAGCCAATTCCAAATCATGCGTAGGGTAATTTTTCTCATGAATCCGCAATTGCCTCGACGCATACGCAACGACTTTCCCATCCTGCATCAACACACCACCGAGACCCATCTTCGAAGCGTCACAATACACAACGAACGGTTCCTCTGGATTAGGCAACGTCAAAACAGGCGACGTCGTCAATCTCTTTTTCAGTTCCATAAAACTTTCCTCGCACCGAGCATCCCAAACAAAAACTTTACCCTTGCAAGTCAACTGAGTCAATGGAAGGGCCAACTTGGAAAAACCCTCGATGAACCTCCTGTAGTACCCAGCCAAACCCAAAAAGCTTCTAATCTCTGTTACGGACTTCGGAGACTCCCACTCCAACACTGCTTCTACTTTTGCTGGATCAACCGCAATACCATTACCAGAAATCACGTGCCCAAGAAAACTCACCTCTTTCAGCCAGAACTCACACTTCGATAACTTGGCGTACAGCTTTTTCTCTTTTAAAACTTCCAACACTGACTTCAGATGATCAGCATGCTCTTCATCTGACTTAGAATAAACTAGAATATCATCTATGAAGATTACCACAAACCGATCTAGGTAATCATGGAAAATACGGTTCATATATTCCATAAATACACCAGGAGCATTGGTCACACCGAACGGCATCACCGAATACTCATAATGCCCATACCTTGTCCTGAACGCTGTCTTCTGAACATCTTCATCCTTCACTTTAATCTGATGATATCCGGACCTCAAATCAATTTTGCTGAAAACACGGGCACCTACTAACTGATCCATCAGATCGTCGATCCTCGGAAGCGGATACTTATTCTTGATAGTTACCTTATTCAACTGACGATAGTCCACACATAACCTCATGCTCCCATCTTTCTTCTTCACTAACAATACCGGAGCTCCCCACGGTGATACACTCGGTCTTACAAATTTCTTCTCAAGCAATTCTTCAAGTTGCGTCTTCAACTCAGACAGTTCCGACGCCGACATTCTGTACGGAGCCATAGACACAGGCCTCGTACCAGGTACAAGATCAATCGAAAATTCAACTTCTCTCTCCGGTGGCACACCCGGAATTTCATCAGGAAAAACCTCAGGAAATTCACGTACTACCTTCAGTTCTTCAATAACAGCCTGACTTTCAGCAGACAACGAAGCCATCAACGCAAACAATTGAACTCCTTCTTTCTTCAACTTCTTCAGCTGACCAGCAGATATCAAAACGGAACTTTCCTCACCGAAACTAACCGACTTGCTACGACAGTTGATATGAACGTGATTATTCTCTAACCAGTCCATGCCTAGGATTACATCCAGACCTCTCAATGGCAAACAGACAAAATTCACAATAAAGTCCCTGCCGAAGATCGACACGGGACACTGAGAACACACCTGGGACGTAATCACCGACCCCTTCGCAGGAGTATCGACAACCATATCCCCACACATAGCAGATAAAACAAGACCCAATCTTTTACAGCAATCAACAGAAATAAAACAATGGGTAGCACCAGTATCAATAAGAGATTTCAGAGAAGTACCATTAATAAAACACGTACCTCTAATCAGACCATCATCATCATCAGGCTCCTCTCCTGCCAATGCAAATACCTTCCCAGTAGACCTTTCCTTTTTCGGCTTTGTACACTTTGTACTGATATGCCCAGACTCACCACAGTTGAAACACACCACATCCTTGACCTTACACTCAGCTGCCATATGACCCTTTTTACCACAACGGTAGCAATTCCTGTCATCCGACCTGCATGTAGTACTCTTGTGGCCAGGCTTGCCACACTTATAACAGACAATGCTAGCAGGGGCATCTCCCCCACCAGAACCCTTACCTCCAGCAGCTCTCTGATAACCCTTACCCGCAGGAACCTCATACGGCTTGCTTCGACTCTGAAACTTGCCCTTTCTCTCAGAAGTAGCTTTGTAGCGAGCAGTACTGTCCTCCTCGAAAATCCTGCCACTGTCAACCAGATCTGCGAACACACGAATCTTCTGATAACCAACGGCCTGTTTAATATCAGGCCTTAACCCATTCTCAAATTTTATGCATTTCGAAAATTCAGCCGTAGCCTCACTGTAGTGTGGATAAAATTTTGCTAGTTCCACAAATTTTGCCGCATAGGCAGTCACAGACATACCACCCTGCTTCAGCTCTAGAAACTCTATCTCCTTCTTCCCTCGGACGTCTTCAGGAAAATACTTCCTCAGAAATTCCCTGCTGAATACCTCCCAAGTAATCTCTTCCTGCACAGCCTCTAACCTCTGCCTAGTAGCCAACCACCAGTCGTCGGCCTCCTCGGCTAACATATGGGTACCAAAGCGGACCTTCTGCTCAACAGTACAGTTCATCACCCTGAAAATCCTCTCGATCTCCTTCAGCCAAGCCATGGCACCATCTGGATCATATTTGCCCTTAAAGGTGGGCGGATTCTCCCTCTGGAAGGTTGTCAGACTTCGAAAACCAGCATTATCCCCAGCATTCTGCTGACCCTGCATCGCCTGAGCCATAGCTTGCAATGCAGCAGCAAGAGCAGCGTCGTCTCGTCTGGCCATTCTAGCACTGCAACAGAAAACAGAATTCAGGAACGAGTAACAAACTCAATGTTACTCAACACGACGACTCAACTACCGGCCGGACAGACCGAACTGCTCTGATACCACTTATGTAACACCCCTTTCTACCCGTCACTTCGTTTATAAAAATCAGAGTTTGAAAAATCTCGTTCATAGGAAATGTTACACATACTCAAATCAAACGTCGCTTATCAAACTTTAAAAACAGTTTAACTCAAATTCATACGTCCACGTAGCACATTACAATATCAAAAACTCAAGCCTCATGGTTAACGTCACTTATAACACTCCTCATAACACAATCAACTACGCAGCGGAAAATAGTAAAACATAACCAAATAGTCCACATGGACATAACAACCAAAAGTCATTAAATAAATGCCGAGTTCGTTATCCCCCCTGAGTGCTACGTATCAGAGCATGACGACTCGACTCGAAAAGTGAAGCTAATACCTTCACTGGGAATCACCTGCACGTTACCAACACGGGGGTAACATTCAAACAGGAAAGGGTGAGCATCATTTCAGTCTATATAATAGAAACTATAATAAACACTAATCATAGGCTACACACTAGAATAATCAGCATCCAATACACAAGACATCCACATCACAGTCATCATTCACATCATGTACAAAAACTCATCTCATGTCATATAGGTTTATGAAATGCAACCCACTCGCGGGTATATGCATGAAGGTACCTTTTCACAAAACGTCGCTTAGCCACTCAGGCCTCATCATCACTTAGCCACTCAGGCCTCAAAACATCACTGGGTTTTATGCATGTGGGCATGAGACTCTATGACATGCACCACTCACTTCACAAAATCACACAATTACTCAGATCACAGTCAACAATGTGACCCATCACTTACCTGTTTGCTCGCACGGAGCACAGCACCTGTCAAATTCATAATCATCACACAACATCACTAGGCCACTTAGACCTTAACATCCCTTAGCCACTCAGGCCCCAATTGTCACTTACACATAAACTTCATTTAACTCAAACATTAGCCACTGAGGGCAAAAACGTCATTTGACTAACCACCAAGGGCATCCTCGTCATTTACACATCATTATCATTAACTTTGGCCACTAGGGGCAAAACAGTCATTTGACTAGCCACCAAGGGCATCCTCGTCATTTACACATCATTATCATTAACTTTGGCCACTAGGGGCAAAACAGTCAATTTGACACTACCGTGTTTAAAAACTGTTGTTTATACACCAAAAGGGATTTTTAAAGAGTTCCACGTCATTTTTCAATGTCACTGGGACGATCACCGAGGACAGCCACTTGGGCGCCCACAAACAGTCAGAAAATAACAATTTTTCATTTTAAAAATTGAACCCACAAATAGACAACGTAAAAAGCTTCATGACACTTTTCGAATCGTTCAAAACGGACGTCTGAGTCAAAAGTTATGATAAAAAGAAGTTTGGGAAAAATTAGACAACGTTCTGAAAATTGGCGCCTTAGGCGCCCAGGCAACACAGGCACCCAGCGCCCAGGCGCGCACAACACAACGCAACACAGCGCCACAGGCGCCCAGCGCCCAGGCGCGCACAATGCAACACAGACACGGGCGCCATGCGCCCAGGGAGCAACAACGCGCGCACAGCGCAACAAAACAAGACACGGGCGCCTAGCGCCCAGGGGCAACAACGCACGCACAACACAGCGCCATAGGCGCTTAGCGCCCAGGCGCGCACAACGTACACACAACACGGGCGCCTAGCGCCCAGGCGCACACACACGCGCAGCGCAACACAACATCAGGCGCCCAGCGCCCAGCACAGGCGCTTAGCGCCCAGAATCAGCAACAACCCAGAATTTGTCCAACACTTTTTACAACTAAAAATTTGTTTTCTTCACAATTTTAAAACATAAAACTCCAATTTTTCCCAGCAACTAAAACGCATTTATCTCATTCAAAAACACCAAAACTCAATTTTATCAAAACCCAATAAAAAGAAACCAAACAACATCACTAACCCCATCATGCGACTTCACTTCCAACAAAATCAACACATAGATCAACACCATATTTCTCATTACATACGCATAGCACCATCAATAATACAAATTCGTAGATCACACCAATTAATAAATCAAATCGCATGAACTCATGGTATATATATATATATACGAAAATTTACATCAAGTACACAAAGAAACATCAAGAAACGCAAAGATCACCAAAACACAAAGAATATCAAGAACGCAAGGAACAATTAAGAGCATCACGAATCTAGCATGAACTTTAGATCTAGGGCCTATCATAGAATGTATTAGATAGAGTGATAGAGCTCCGCTAACCTCGAAATTGAAGAACGGAGGCTCCGGAGATAGTCACGTACAGGACCACAGCAACAAGATCACGTTCTTGCTCTTCCTTGGTTGCGACTTCTTCTCCTCTTCCTCTTCTCTCCTACGGCGCCTTGCTCTCTCTCACTCTCTCACGCTTCCTTTCTTTTTTTGATTTTTCGCAAAATGGCCACAAACCCTAGCCCCCCAACTAGCTAACCACTTCGCCTACATTGTGGATCATGGGCTTGGGCTTTCCACTTAAGCCCAAGTCATGCAAGTGGCGCCTCCACTCCCTCCTAATACCACCAAAATAAATAAAACTCTAATTAATCGAATTACATCAAATAATTTAATTTAAATCCCCAATTATTTAATTAAATAAATTAATTAAATAATTTTAGGGTATTACATCAGGCCCTATTAAGCCTCCTCGGAAGGATATAGGTAAGTCATTGGAGAACTCGGGTAAGCCTGCCGCTGGCCCAGCATTACAAGACAATAATCTGGTTTTGGTGGGGGTTGGCATTAATTCCAATCGATTCAAAGGCGTCAAAGCCATGCTATTACACCTGCAGAGATGGCTGGGGGCCAGGTTCCTGGTGATGCTCATACCTGCTCCAACAAACCCGCGATTGATTCTGGTGCTTCACCCCCTGTGGAGACACCTGCTATAAAGCAAATTTGGGCGGATATCTCGGATTATGAGGCTTCTATCTCTCAAGCTTCTGTGGTCTTTCCAAAGACCAAAGTTATGATCCCACAGTTTTTTTCATGGCCTTGGGTTTTGGTTTGGTCCCCCCTTGGTCCTCTTTTTGTTTTTCTTTTCTCTTTATTAATATATTTATCTTTGCTTAAAAAAAATTATTTTTGTTTTCATGTTTAACTAAAATTACTCAAGTGAGCATTTTTTCTTCCGTTCTAAATTTTAACCTTGATATATGTCACTAAACTATTTTTCAATGCTAATATTGATTCACTAGAAAAACAGTTTTGGAATGAATATAATGAAATACTGTATGTGGGTATAATATATATATATATATATATATATATATATATATATATCCATCAATTCTGTAGCATGATTACTAACATGCACTACCATTTGATCTCTCGTAGTTTTATATTTTTTATATTGAATGATTTTTTATTAGCTTTTTTTAGTTTTTTTAATGATTCTTTTTTTTATTGTTTCATATTTAGATAATATAATTGAATAAATAATTGACTGACAAAATTGTATTGAAGTGAATTATTATTCTAGAAAATTATTTCAAAAATATGTATAATACTATATATGTTATACCCTAATTTTGTCCGGTTAATTAGAAAATTTTAAAAAAAAAATTAGGTGTTAAATTTTTTGTTTGTGCTTCTTTTATTTGTGTTTCGTTTTGATTAAAAGACCAAAAAAATTAGAAAAGTAACAAATAAACAAAAATAGAGTTACATTCATTACTTTTTTTAATATTACAAATCATTAGTTGAGTGACAAAAAATATAAATAATGAAAAAATAAATACAAATCAGAATTACAACAATTAAAAATAAATGTAAAGAAAAAAAGAGAATCTTTTATCATGTTTTCCCATTTTCACCAAAATGAACCATTGCTTGCTGCACTACACCACCAACCTTGCAAATATGCAGCCACGCCTCTAGCCACACCTCTGGCTTCCTATACTCTCACCCCAGCCTGCAAACATCAAACAGGTAAATATGCAGAAGTCAGTGAAAATCAAGACAAATAGCATCATAGAATAGGGAATGTGAAAGAGACGTATGAGGAGCCTTCAGTTGGTTTAACAAAAAGACAAATTAAAAACTTCTATATAAGAAGCCATCGAACACATAAGGAAAAGGGGGGAGAATTTGAAACAACAACACTGAACATTGGGAAAAAAGCATAGAAAGGAAATGGAGAGAGGTCAAGAGATCAAAATATGCGAACAGAGAAATGAAACTCAGAAAAATTGGAAAGAAGAGAAGAAGAAAAAATGTAGAACGAAAGGGATCATCCTCTTTCACCTCCATCCCCGCACCACCACCTATGTCCGGTGAACCACCACCCCCGCCGGATTTCTAGAATCTCCAGCTAACCACCATGATTTTTCTTTCCCTAACACCATCGTCACCCACATTTTTCTCTCTCACCCCCCTCTCCACCACTGCATCTCTCTCACTCATAGCACCACCACGCCCCACTCTCTCAACTGCGGCTCAAGCCCCTACCACTACATCCCTCATTCTCTCCTCCATCTCGTTCCACATCTCTCTCAGTCATCTCTCTCATCTCTTTTGTTCCCTCTCATTCCCATTTTGTTTCCCTTTCTTTCATGTTTGTGTTGCGGCTGTGAAAATTAGGGTTCCCAACCCTTTATTGTGTTTCTAATTTTTGAGTCACCCATTTGCTCTTATTCCTTATTATTATTATTATTATTATTATTATTATTATTATTATTATTATTATTATTATTATTATTATTATTATTATTATTATTATTATTATTATTATTATTATTATTATTATTATTATTTTGAAGCAAACAAACTCAAGCCATTTCATTCATTAAAATAGTTGCAATACAATGAGGAATTAAAACATGAAAATGGTGACTAGCAAAACATTGAGCCGCCCTAGCTAGACTATGAGCAACACAATTAGCTTGTCGCCAAATAAAACTGAGAGTACAGTTATTAAACTGATGAGATAATGATATGCATTTTGAAACAATAGTCCCAAACTCCATCGCACAATTAAGCCTGTTGTTCACTGCATCCACAACTTGTTTGCAATCTAGCTCTACATCCACGTGATGAATATCAAGTTGTTGTATCCACCGAAGATCTTCCAAAAGGCCAAACGCTTCGATCTCTGGGGGTGTCAAAAAACCACTCAGCCACACTGTAACATCCCTAGTTTCGTTAATTTCGGTTTACGAAATTAACTCACGATCTATTATTCGAATAAATGATAAATCGAGTATCGGATATGGCTATGTCACGAAAGCAATATTTAATTGCAAAATCATATGAATTATATGCAATTTTATTTGAATTTTGAGAGTTATTGTGGGAATTGGAGCACAAGGTAAAATCGTCATTTCGACTCATGTTGAAGATGTACCAGTTGACAAAATAATAAATTGGGTCCAAGTCAAGATAGGATCATGGGAATGCTAGTTGAATTCCTAAGTTATATTAATTGATGAGTGCTCGATGGATTAAAGTGGATTTAAATGAGAATTAGGGGTAAGGGCATTTTAGTCTTTTCCCACTCATTTAAATGTTACCGCCAGCTCTGTACTAACCAACCACACCCACACTCCCAAAAGCAATCATATGCAGAAATTGAGAAGAAATTGAGAGAGTTGGAGTTAAGGGAGTGTTTAGAGTGCAAGGGCATTTTGGACCTTTCACCATTTTAAAAACCCCTCAACTGAATTAAAACATTCCCTCACTCTCATTTGCCTCAAAATCAGAAAAGCTGAAAACCAGAAAGAGAAAGGGAGGAGAGAGTGAAGAGAGAGATGGGGAAGAAGAGGAGGAGGAATCCCCAAATCCTCACGCATGTAGGTGTTTGAGCTATCAATCTTCCTCATTTTTCTTCCTCTTTCATTTGATGAAACACCCTAATATTTCTAACAAGTAGAAATGATAATATGCAAGAAATGGCATACGTTAGAATAAAATTTCCTGTTTCGGATACTGAACAAAACTAAAACTCTTAACTTAACCCAAAATCAAGAGTCATACATAGCTCAAGACATCCAAATTATAATCAAGTACTATGTTCTTCTTACTAACAACTCCTATTGTTCAATATCCAACAACAAGAAAATAGCGGAAACGATCATTAAATAGTAGCTAGTACAAGTCATCAAATCGAAGTACAATCACTAGGGAAAAACATCATGAACATAAGTTTAAAACTTCATGCTCTCCTTAAGGTCTCATCAACCATGCTTCCTTGCCTTGTTCTTTCCCTGAGTATCTGTAAAACAACAACATATAAAGGGTGAGATAAACATTATCTCAGTGAGTTCTACCGTAACACCTCACAATGACTCTCGGTCCATTTATTATCATTAAACAATCGTAGCTCGCAAGGATACTACGTGCATAAAGCTTTTCCTGACATGCCATAGTACATCTCCGGTAAAAGCTCTGCCTTTACCGTCGAACCTCTCCACTAGCTTACACTAGCTTCAAACCTCGTGAGGCCTAGGTTCTGGGGCTCATGACTTCCCCTCCCCTAGTATACTAATCAACAGGGTCGTCACCCGCGCTTTGATATAATTTATATATCCTAACCTTGATTGAACATTTTGTTCCATGAATAAACAGTCGCTTGAACATTTAGTTCCATGAATAAACACTTGAACATTTAGTTCCATGATAGTAAACATAACACATGTTCGCTCGCGTGTACTACTTTACGGTTCTTGAAACAATTTTGACTTCCAAAAACAATTCAGTTTAAACCTTGCAATCATGTTCAAAAACAGAGCATTATTGGTTCCATGACATAAGGGATGGTTGAGAAGAAGATTAGAAGAGGTTTGGAATCGAAAGGAGCGACGAAACGAGAATTCGGTGTGCGGTAATAGAAGCTCACGCACGGTCCGTGGGCACTAGGTGCACGACCCGTGCGCACTGAATATTCTTTTCAAATCCATTCCCGAAGCTGGCGCACGGGCCGTGTGCCATAGGCGCACGACCCGTGCGCTTCTATCAGCACACCAATTCGTTCCGCTTTTCTCGATTTCGCAATTCCATTCGAGCCCAATCCGTAACCCAATCTTAATCCAACTCCAAAAACAGCAATCATAACACAACAATCCAGTCCAAACAATAGCAATCAACTATCAAGCATTGAGTAATTCATTCCGAAACACCAAATACATAGTTTTCACAAATAACGGTTTTCTATTCTTATTAACTTTCAGACGACAGAACATTCACGAACTTAGTCACATAACGTTCGTTTCAGAAACACAAAAATGATCCTAAGCGTGAGTAGAACTCACCCAAAGTGACGGATTCTCAAACAAACGAAGCTTCACACGACGGTACCGACAAGGTAACACTCGAACAATCCCCGTAACGGCTTCCTACGCCCCCACACTTGTGAAATTCTTTCCAACTTCGAATTCTAAGGTTCTTTGCTACTGAACCTTCTTCCAAATTACTTCAATCCACAATGTACCTTCTAAAATTAGGCTAGGATCTACCCTGAAGTTCCTAAAACAACATGCAAGAAAAGAAGATGAGATTGGGTCAACATTGAGCTTCAAGCTCCATCCATGGCAAAGCGTGGTAGGAGGGGAATAAGAGGTTGAAATTGGGTTCATTGAAAAGAGCTTGAAAAATGGAGTGAGATGGGGAAGAAAGAACTTACATGCAAAGAGCTTGATGGTGGTAATGATTCCTTTCTCCTCTCTCCCTTTCGCCTCACTCTCTCCTTTCTTTCCTCCACTTCTTTTCTTTTCTTTCTTTTTGGCTCCAGCTGAATGATGAGAATCAAGTGACGGTTATAATGTTTTAATGGGCTGAGGGTATAAATGGTTGGAAAAGACGAAAACGCCCTTGGCTCCCTAATCCTCACATAATTCTATTTCTACCCCAAAACAATCACACCAATTCACATACTTCAATCACATAATTCATACAATTAGCAATTAAACGTTGCTTTCTCGCTTTTAACATGTCCATGACTTGATTTATTATTTTATCGAATAATAATTCGCTAGGTAACTTCATAAAATGAAATTAACCGAAATTCAGGGATGTTACAATCACCCCAACTTTTAAAAAAATTTGTCCTCAAAATTGAACAAAACATACCTCATGAAAATAGATACAGATATCTAGCCCGCATGTCGTCCTCCAACTCCCATGTAGCTTCCTGGATCGGAAATCCATCCCAAACTACTTTGACAATGGGAATTGTCCTCGTTTGAAGCATCTTTTCGCCACGTTCCATGATGTAATTTGGATGAGGTTGAAAAGACAAATCCGGCCTAAGGTCAATCGTCTCGAAACTCAATGGTTGACTTGGATCGGAAATATATTTCCTTAGCTGAGACACATGGAATACATCATGAAGATTGGACAAAGCCGGAAGTAAAGCAATACGATAAGCTACTAGCCCAATACGCTCGATAATTTGGAAAGGTCCAATATACCGAGGACTGAGTTTCTTCGCCCGCAATGCTCTACCGGTACCAATTGTTGGAGAAACTCTCAAAAACACATGATCACCAGACTCAAACTCTAGTGGTCTTCTTCTCTTGTCCGCATAGCTCTTCTGCCTACACTGGGCAGCCTTCATTCTTTCTCTGATTTGCCGGATCTTTTCGGTTGTCTCAAGAACCAATTCGGGCCCTAACAACCGATCTTCACCGACATCCCACCAACACCAGGGCGTTCTGCACTTTCTTCCATACAAGGCTTCAAATGGAGCCATTCCGATACTGGAATGATAGCTGTTGTTATAAGCAAACTCCACCAATGAAAGATGATTGTAACACCCCATTTCTACCCGGCAATTTATAATAAAAATTATCAGAGTTTTAAAAAATCATTTTTGTTGATACATCCAAAAAGGGATGCTACATTTACTTCAAATACCGTCAACAATTGGTAACAATTTTACTTATAATACAAACATGATACGTGACACATAACAAGTGGGGCAAATCCTCAAAAATAAACGGTTTAGTCCACATAACAAGGACTTCATCATCACGCATCGGAATAAAAGGGAACAGTTTCAAAAACATTGTTGTAACAACATCAATACAAACTATCCAACAATGTCATGTAAAATAACAACTAATAGCTAGTGTTCGCCCCCCAGGTGCTACGTATCAGAGCAACGACTGACTCAAGGGATGAAGGATTATAAGCCTTCACATACGGTTACCTGTAGGGTAATAATCAACATAAGGGGTGAGTCTCAAACAGTATAATAAAGTTCATAATAGGCAATATGCCAGAGTAATGAACTACATCACTCACATATAACAACAACATCCATATTTATATGTATATATCACAACAATATCAACATATATACCTCTATAACAACCACATATAGCAACTATGGTAATATCACCAATGATATGAACAAATGTATGAAATGCAACCCACATGGGGCATATGCATGTGGTACCATCATCGTCAATAAACTTGCCATTGGGCACATCGTCAATATTTGAGCATCATCATCGTCAATAGCTCGAAGGCCGAAACCTTACATCGTCAATATTCATGCATATGTAATGCATGCGACTTCATGAACAATCCAACAGATCAAAGTCATCACAACAACAACATCATCCATATCATCATCATCATTTAGCCATTAGGCCCATCGTCATTAACAACGTCATTATCGTTTGGTCATTAGACCCGTCGTCATTAACATCAACATGGCAGCACAAGATTGGCGCCCAGCAGCAACTCACAACACAACACAGTACCCAAGACACAACCAGGCAGCAACAGGGTGCCAAAAGGTTTTACTACAGATCCCGACACCAAAAGGACACTAAAGAGGGTTTTAGACACCGAAATAATTTTACAACGCCAACAACAACGACCACCGGGGACAGCCACTTGAGGCGCCCAGAAACCATCAGAAAAATAATAATTTTTACCTTAAATTAGAATATACCAGTAGGAAACTGAATAAGCTTCACAACGCCCTTTGAAACACTTAAAACGGACACCCGAGTCAAAAGATGTGTCAAAAACAAAACCGGGGAACATTTGGGCAACATCCTGAAAATGGCGCCCAGGCACTGGGCGCCTAGCAGGGAACACGCTGGAAACTGGCCAGCAACAGGAACTGGCGTAGGAAGGGGATCCTGGTGCCCAGCAACACAGCAACACAGAAACTGGTGCAGGAAGGGGATCCTGGCGCTCAGCAACACAGCAACACAGAAACTGGCGCAGGAAGGGGATCCTGGCGCCCAGCAACACAGCAACACAGAAACTGGCGCAGGAAGGGGATCCTGGCGCCCAGCAACACAGAAACTGGTGCAGGAAGGGGATCCTGGCGCCTAGGGGAGGGGATCCCAGTGACATTTCAGAATACGCAACTTAGCAACCAAAACTTAGCACCAATGACATCCAGGCAACATAACTACACGGAAACAAAACTTAGGAACGCAACACGGGTAGCCAAAATTAGGCGCCCTTGGCGCCCTGCGCCAAGACAACGCGCAACACCCAGACACAGCAGCAACACAACAGCAGCCACATTAGCGCCCAACACTTAGACAAGGGCGCATACAGCAACACAAAATAGCGCCCTTGGCGCCTAGGGTTCTTCTAATCCAATTTTTCTAGACTTTCATGTGTTCAATCACCAACAATAATTTCAAACATCACATATTCATTCTAACATCATCAAATACACGTTTTATCAAGCACTTAGCATGCATTCCAATCCTCACATACATCTAACAAATCGCATACTTTTCAACAACATCTAGTGAGCATCAAATCTTCATCAATACATTCATACACCACAAACAACATCAAAATCATAAGGAGAACGATATAAATCTTAAACCCCAACATACATCCCATTATAAACCCTATTATAAAGCAAGACCAACCCTTACCTTAGATTTTCCGAAGATGATGATCTCTCCACGGGAACACCAAGAAACCACAGCAACCGAGCTTCTCTCCTTCTTCTCTCCCCTTTGCGCGATCGCACTCTCTCTTCTCTCTTCTCTCTTCACACCGTTTTCTTTCTTTCTTCCTCAAATGATGCGAATTGCATCAATCCCTAGCGCCTAGGAGCCTAAGTTAATGGGCTTGGGCTCTTGGGCCAATCTTACCGCTCCGTAATTACCGGATACTACTCCCTTCATTTAAATAAATCACTATATTAATAATTTAATAAAATTATATCAATGTAATACCTAAATAATTTAATCAAATAATTAATTAAATTATTTTGGGTGTTACAATGATCCTCCCACTTTCTTCCGTTATCAAGCACACAAGCCCGAAGCATATCTTCTAAAGTCTGAATAGTCCTCTCCGTCTGACCATCTGTCTGCGAGTGATAAGCAGTACTAACAAACACTTTTGTTCCCAAACCTTTCCAAAATCGAGAAGTGAACTTTGGATCACGAGCTGACACAATACTTGTAGGAACTCCATGAAACCTGACTATACTCTTCAGATATTCCCTGCTAACTTGGAAACCTTGCTGTTCGAAGGAATAGGAATAAGATGAGCTGATTTGGTTACATGATTGTTATACCCAAATTTTGTCTGCCTAGGTCGAAACCCCAATTGTCCATAAAAATAAATAGTTTCAGAGGTGTGGCATTATTTTGAAAGGTGAGAAGTGCTATGGGCAAGCATTTTTGAGTCTTGAAAGGCATTCCAAAGTTTTTAAAATCATTTTTAGGGTTGGGATGCACTTCGGGGCAAAATTAGGGTTTTTTGGGCAAAAAGGGTATTTTGGTCATTTTACCCAAAAAGATAATTTCTCATTAAAAATCATTGTGCAACTTTGGAGGAATTTATTTGGATCAAAATGAGTTGGGTCATATTTTTTATGCGCATGCATTGATGAATTTTTGCATAAAAAGTCAAACTTCAAAGAAAAGGGCAAAATGGGAATTTCCTTCAAGGTGAGGTATCAAATCAATTTTGGGAATGGTCATATCATGGAATTTTGGGCCCAATGATTGATTCCTAGGATATGGCCCAAAGTGGCATGAATAATGAGGAATTATCTAGAAAGGAATAATCAATAATCTTTGGAATTTTGAAAGGTCAAGTATAGTACAACATGACAACTTGCAATTCCACTCACTCTCTCTCCTCAATGCCGCTGCCACTCTCTCATTTCCAGCCCACATTTTGTGCTTCTCCATGCCCTTGATCCATGTGAGTTGTATTCCTAGCCATTGATTAAAATTCTAGATCAAATCCTAGGCTACAACTTAGTGTGAAATGACCTAATTGCCCTCAACAATTTTTGTGCTACAAAAACTCACCCATTTCGCATATGATCAGCCCACTCTCACTCATTTGTGCTTTCTCATTGTCCCTAATCCATGTGCATTGCAATCTAGACCCTTGACTCAAATTCTATCTCAAATCTCAATGGTTTGCAAAAGCACAAAGTCTTGCATCTGATATAAAACCAAAAATAGGAGACCATCAAGACACATCATTCTCATTTTACCCTAGCACACAATCAGATCACAATTCCTCTCCTCCTCCCCTCTAAAACCCGAGACCACCTCCCACCATTTCCACCACCAATTCTTCAATTTTCAACCATCCAAACTTCATTATTCTTGATTCCTACACTAGATCCACTTCTAATCTTGCATTATCTTCAAAGTTCATCATTAAATCCTTCAAGATCAAGTGATTTTCGTGGGATTCAAGAGGAGGTTCAAGTGTTCTTGGTTTCTATTTTGATCTTCTTCTTCATTTCAAGCAAGATCTAGAGGTAAGCTCACAAACTCTTGCATTTTCTTTAATTTTCATTATGTAATCTCTCTTCTACTCCTCTTTCCTTGTTGAAAGAAGCTTTGAGGACTCATTTCAAACATTATTGGACAAGGACATTGGGAGCCTTGGGTGTTTGAGATGGGTCCTTGGCCTTGAAGGGAAGATTCTTGTGTTTGAATAATTTTCCTTGCATTTCTACACATTTTTCACTAAATTTCATGAGATAAAACCTTGTTTTCCTCTTCTTTTAGCTTCGGCCATGTAGTGTTTTTTTCTTGTTCAGGCATTTCTTTGTTCATATCTTGTGTTGAAGTTGAATTTTTGGTGGGTTTATGCCTTACATAGCCTCGGGTTTGAGGATTAGAGACCTAGGGATTTTTGTTGCTTTTGTTTCTTTGATTTTGTGTTGAAATAAATGATGAAATAACAATTGTTTGAGCATGAAATGTATGCACAGGTCCTAGGGTTTATACTTATGAGCTCATTGATGTGATTTGGTTGCAAGAAATTGATGAAATTGTGCTTGATTTTGCCCATGATTGCATTCGGCTATAGGCCATGTCTTTTGGCCAAATTTTACTCAAAACTTTGTTATTTTGATCTTGCATTTGTGTGTGCATTTGATTCAATTGTGTTTTTCACTTTTACCATTTCACATGTACCATTTCATTAATAATTTACTTTTCACTTTTTACCTTTACTAATTTTCAAAAATTACTTTCTACTCCAAGTAAAATAAATTTACCATTTCACTAACTTTTTACTAAAAGTTTTTACCACTTGCATCTTTGCATAAAAACACCCAAACATTTTCTCACTTGCATTTCAAACTTTTTCAACTTTATAAAATAAACCCCAAAATACTTTTACCACTTTCAAGACCAAAAACATTTCATCTTATTTCCAAAACACCAAAACCCAAAAACATTTTACCACTTTCTTACCTAAACCTTTTACCAAAACATTTTCACCCTCATGCATCTTCATTCATCCCTATTTTATGCGACACTCTCATGCATCCTCTTGTCTACCCATTCATACATTCATTCTTGTATGCTCATGCATTCACATGCTTGCCTAATCATGCCTCATTGCTCACATGTTCATTCACCAATCATGTGATCAATTTTATTCCTATGCCTATGATCAATTTTATTCCTTTGTTCTTGATGCCATTTGAATGTCTTGACTTAATTGTGCACAAACCCTTCTACACAATCATGTGCCCTTATAAGACTACCAACATGTGTAGCATAGAGGCATATGTGCCCCTCTTAAGATTGCTTTCAACTTGTGTAGAAATTCCCCTTCACACACAAACACAATTGTTTTGAGAATTTTGTCTTGCATCTTTGACAATTGAATTCTTTGATTGTATTGGCATGCTTAATCTTAGTTAGTGATCTACATGTTTATGATTGCTTGATTGTTGAGTATGTTTGAGCTTCATTCATTCATTTTGCATTTGGTTTTGGACATAGAATTCGATTGAAAATGATTTACCTATTTTCTAAAACTCTTTTCCAAACCAATTAATTTTCAAAGCAATTTCAATAAACAAAAATGAGCAAGTAGTGGAGGTCACCCATAACCTTTGTTAGTTTGATCTCTATGAACGCTCTTCAATTTCACATGAGTACTTAGCGATGATTACCCATAACCTTTGTTAGTTTAATCATTCGCTAATGCTCGTCCTACTTCGAAAACCTTTTCGAAAATATAATAAAAGCAAGTTGTTACTAATAGTCAATCAGAGCCTTTGTTCGTCAGACTAGAGGTAACAACTCTTTTTGAGTATTTAGCAGTGATTACCCATAGCCTTTGTTAGTTTAATCACTCGCTAATGCTCGTCCTATTGCGAAAACTCACCAAAAGATAAAAAACAAAAACCTTTCAGAAAAAGACAAAGGAGAACTACGTAAGCTTTGAGTTCTCCATCGCACCGGGAGATACGTAGGAGCGGGTCGTAACCCCCGTCAAGCACTTTTTCTCTAAAAAACCCTTTTTTTTCTCCTTTCTTTCACATAAATAAGATTTTCACCAAGTCTCTTTCAATGCATTTTTTTTTAATAAGAAGTAGGGAGGCAAGATTAAAGTATTTTCAAACCAACACACTAAAACCACACTTTTAATTAAAGGTTCCCTCTCAGTAGAGAGGATGTGTGGGGTGCTCGTACCTTCCCCACGCATAACCGACCCCCGAACCCAAATCTTCAGTTTTCAAAGGCCAATCGCTTTCCAAAAATAGGTTTTCCTAATATTTTCCTAAATAAATATTGGTGGCGACTCCGTTGTTTTAAAGAAAGTTGTAAACGAGAACAGTTCTCTCCCAAGGACATTTTCGGGCGCAACAGCTGGTGACTCCGCTGGGGAATTTTTTTTTTTAAAAAAAAAAAACAAACCTTTTTAAAAAAAAAAGAGGGTCAAGCCTAATTAATTAAATGTGTGGTTCATGTGATTGATTTGAAAAGCTTTGTTTGTCTCTATTCTTCTTCTTTTTTTTTATACGTTCATGTGCATTCACTTCTTCATCTCTTTCTTTGTGTGCTCTTTGTTTAAAATAGTAGATAGTTGCTTCTTTGCTTATACGCTTAGCTCCTTCATGCATTTCCCCTTCTTATTATGTCCCCTTCTTCTTCGCTCCCTTTCTAAGGTAAGTTCATATATTCCCCAATTCCCTCATGATCCCCTCTTCTCAGCTCCCTTTCTGAGGTAAGTAATGTGTTTGTTGTTGGTACCCTAGGCTAGTTGTATTTGAATGAGATTGAACCCTAGGGTAGACGACATGCTATTGTCTGGACTGTCTGGATTTTAATTTGCAGGTGGGGTAGTTTTGAGGAAATGCCCTTCGCACACACACACTTATACCTTGAGATGATATGTGTTGATAGAAAAAGGCCATAACCCAGGTCTTCTAGGATACCTTAGGATGAGTGGATTCGAGTAGTGGGAGCCCATCAGGACCTTTGTCCGTTTGGCTACTCGCGAAAGTTTCAATCAGAGTTGTGCTCTTCCATGATGCTTCGTACCTAGCAGTTTGCTGCATTTACGGGGATTTTCATGAGAGAGACTGGGGCTCTGATGACCTTTGTGAGGGTGGGAATAGAGCCACATGAAAATTACCTCTAAAGTGCCCTAGATCGTAGGTTCTTCCCCCTTTTAGGTCACAAGGGCTTTCCAAATTGTGTGCTGCATTGTTGCATTCAGTTCAACCAATTTTTCCTCAAAAATTTTCAAAAATCAAAAATATGCTTTTCCTTTTTCAATAAACACATATATGAGGTGGCATATAGCGTGTAAATTTTCAAACTACCACCTGTGCGAAACCAAAAAGAAAGAACATCATTGCATCTAGCATCATCACATCATTGCATCATTTGCATTTCATAAAAACTCCAATTTTGGAAAATCACTCATCATGCATCTAAGCTGTTTGCCGGAATTGTAAAGTAACTTGGAATCGTGTCATAGGCGTGAAAGAAAAAGTATCAATGGGATCAAAAAGCGAAGTGGTACTTAATTCAAGGTTTCCGGCTGTCAAGAGAATAGATATAGAGAGTTTGAAGGGATTTGTTGCCTTGATGGGGCCTGAAGAGAGGGATTTGTTCGGGAAGGCTTATGGTAATCTCCTCAGATTGTTACAATTGGACGTTCAAGAGAGTGCTATCATGGCTCTGAGCCGATTCTATGATCCAGAAATCCGGTGCTTCCTCTTCAAAGATTTTCAGCTATCACCAACCCTCGTGGAATATGAACAGATCCTGGGGTTTTCTAGGCCAAAGTTAGCACCTTACCAGTATCAGAAACATCGGTACACAGATCAGAAGTTTTCTCAGTTTTTGCAAGTCAGTGTGAGGGAATTAGTGCTTCATAAAGAAAGGAAGAATCGCCTCATGGGTTTTCAACTAAGCTATTTCGAGAGTTTATTGACAGCTCATGCTCAAGCTAGCAAATGGGGTCTTTTCAAGCAGTTGTTAGCCCTCATTATTTTCGGGATTGTCCTTTTCCCACAATTCGAGAGCTTCATTGATGAGAATGCCATTGGGCCCTTTTTAGCTTTCATCAGCAAAGATAACCCAATCAATCCCGTGCCAGCAGTTTTTGCAGATACTTACTATTCCTACACTCATCACCATGCGTTAGGGAAGAAGAAAATTGTTTGCTCCCTCCATGTCTTGTACGCTTGGCTTCTTAATCATGTCATCACTCACCAGAAGAAAGCTACGGATTTGGTAAACTATGCCTTGAGTTGCGAGGTAGAAGCTAGAAGTGCACAAGAATGGGTACATGCCTTGGGGGATCTGAATGCTCTCAAAATCAATTGGTTCACTTACTCGTGTTGGAAGGATAGGCCTTCAATACTGTTCCAGTGCGGAAATTTCCAGAATGTGCCCGTGATGGGAACCCAAGGTTATATCAATTACAATCCTTCTCTCACAATCAGACAACTTGGGTATCCCATGAAGAATGCACCCACTCAGGACATGTTGATCCTTGTCTTTCTTGACAAGGAAGATTCCAAGAACCAAGCTCTACTTCAGAAAATTGCAAAAGCCTGGGAGAATCCGGTGTATAAGGATAAGGATGAGATCACCAAGAAGACTAGTAAGATCTCTTTCTATCAATGTCTTCACGAGAGAATGCAAGATGCTAGTATTCCTCATCAGGGTGTGCTGTCAGTCGAAAAGGAAGTACCGGAGCCTAATGCCCCAATCGTCAAAGAATTGAGTGAGGTCAAGTCTACCTTGTCTAAGGTAGAAGAAGAAAAGAAAGCCTTGCAAGGCAAGTTGAGGAAAGTAATGGCTGAGAAAAAAAAGCTAGAGGGTGAGAATAAGCGCAAGGCGGAAGCTCTTGAAGAGGCTAACGAGAGACTCAAAAAAGAAGAAGAAAGCAAACAAGAGATGAAGAAATATTTGAAGGGGGGCAAAGACGAATTGAAGAGATCTAATGCAAAGACAGGTGAAGCCATGGCAGAAGCAAATGAGTGGAGAGAATTATGCAAGAAGTCTCTGGCAAGTGAGAGAGCTGCAAAAAAGTCCCTGACTGAATCCAGACAAGAATCTCACCTAGTGATGGAATTGAGAAGGCAATTGAGAAGCATTGAGCAAGAAAGGTATCCATGGAAGGAATTCTCAAGGAGTATCAGCAAGCTTTGATAGACGAGCGGGAAATATCTGAGGAAGTGAAAAGGGACCTTCGCTGTGTAGAAGGAGCTTACAGGCAGGTCCGAGCGGAGAGTCAACACTGGCACGAGCGCTTCATGGCCCTAATTGGAAAGATAGAAGACCAAGAAATTGTCAAGGATCTGAGGGAGGACATCCAATTCTGGAAGAGCAAGTTCTCCAAGTTGGCATGGTTGGCGAATCAGGCAGTGAAAGATATCCCCAAAAGGTTAAGGAGGGCTGAAGCTGAGATGTTGCCTTTCAATACTCCGGTACAAGTATATGATTTTGTGAAGTTCTGCGAGGCTCTGACAGAGGAACTCATGGACAAGGCAAGAGAAGCAGCTGCAACTGGCAAGGAGAAGAAGAAAGAAGAGAAGTTGAAGGCAATAGGTTTTTAGATTTTCATTGCAATGTATTTTTCCTTCTAGAATATTCTCTAGGAAATTGTAATTTCTCTTTTGAAATATTGTAATTTTCTTAAGGATATTGTAATTGTTCTTCTCAAAAGCTTTGTTTTGAATAATTAATTGTATTGTACCTTTTTATTCTCTTCGAATGATTAAAGTTATGATACTTGAATGAAGTTCTTACTTCGTTTGTTGATCCCAACTTTGCTAATGCTCGTGGAAATGTGTTTAAATATACGCCTATGACAAGAAGCAAGTTATACCACGATTCCCGGCAATTAACATAATAATGTACATATTGCATTGCATTTGCAACCAATCATTTCTTTTGTGCTCATAAAATGTTCCGTCCGCAGAGGTAAGACAGGCTGGTTAATCACAGATAGTGGACGCGTTCGCAAGCAAGAAACATGGAAAATCAGCCAGACAATGCCAATCCGGGGAATGCACCTCCGCACCAGAATGACGCAGTTCAGGGTCCAAATGGTCAGGGTCAGCACGATCCAAATCAAGAGAACCAAGCTATCCAGGCTGAAATGGACGTCATAAGGGGTCATTTAGAAGAACATCAAAGCCCATGGCGGTAAAACATTTCTTTTGATACGATAACTAGAATGACCTGAATTACAATATTGAAAATTCATCCCAACCCCGATAACATTTCCCTTCGGGTTCAAAAGAAGTAACTAACGCACCTTTCGAAAACCAAACATTTCCAAATCAGCCGAGAAGTCAAAATCAAGTTTAGTAATATTAGTCACCAATCTCAAAAGTAATAGCTTTTTAGAATTAACGATAACATGAAATATAATCCACCCTTAAAATCTTTAAATCAAGAAACTTATTATTTTTAAAAGTAGATATAGCATGCCAGTCTAGGAATAACACCTAAAAACAATTAGTTAAATAACTCTACGAAACCCTCAAATCCTCGTTTACAAAATCACTTAATGCATGTAATCAAGGTAGATCATAGTAGTCCAGAATATGTGATTTTAGAGATCAAGGAGACAAAAGTAGTCAAACAAATGCCAACAATACAAGGTTTACACAGAGAAGACACAGAGTTCACACCTCGGAAACGCAATACAACACACAGTACCAGCAGGGGTATCTCCCCCACTAGTTCACTTACCATTAGCAACTCTTGGTTTACCAGGGCATATGCATGATGGTACCATACTCGTCACTGCCACTATGGGCGAACATCGTCACTGCCACTATGGGCGAACATTGTAACACCCCCTTTCTAATAACTTTACTTTTAATAAAATCAGAGTCTCTTTTTTTTTTTTTTTGAAAACAATTCAAGCGAGTGCTACATTTACTTCATAAAAATCACGATACATAACACCATAAGAAAAAGGCTTAGCTCGCATCAACTAAATCCAATCACCATCAGCAGCGGAATAATAATCAATTCAAAATTAAAACCAATACATCACCAACAAAGTCTAGCAGTTTTAAGAAAATAAAGCATAAACCTAAGACACCCCCCCCTGGTGCTACGTATCAGAGCGTGACACTTCCTACCAGACGAAGGCATACAGGAAACCTTCACTCATCATTACCTGCACGTTGCCGACATAAGAAGCAACATAAAGGCAGTAGGGTGAGTCTCTTTTCATAATTAATAACATATGAAAATTAAGCAATGCATAGGAAAAAGGAAGTCAGGCACACCAATTCACAATAATAGAACAGTCGCATCAATATTTATTTCCAAACAGCACCACACAATATATGATTTATGCATGTAATGCAACCCAAACTCCACGGGTACATGCATGTCGGATCCGTCACCAATACAAATAGGCCGTAGCCTCTGCTCACCAAATCAAAATTAGGCCGTAGCCTCTGCTCACCAATAATGCATATGTCCATGAGATGCTATGGGAAATGCATTACAACACACCAAGTCCAAGCAATTCATCATTTAAAATTCATGATCTCACCATTGTATATAAATCAGCTCACCACATTAAAATTAGGCCGTAGCCTCTGCTCACCAATCTCACCCTATCACACTCACCAATTCATTTCACCACTCACACCAACACCAATTCAAATAGACCAGCTTAGGACATTGACACAACATAGAGAAAGTGGGTAAAAATAGCCATTTGGACACTTGAACACCATCAGCCAGAAACACCAGTGAAAATAAATTATTTTTGCATAAAATTGAGACTATTGGATAGGCACTGAAATTAGCTTCAAAACGCATTTTGAACCGTTGGATTTGGATAACCGAGTCAAAAGTTATGTTAAAAACAGTTTAGGAAAAATGTTAGACATTCTGGAAACAGGCGCATGGGCGCTGGGCGCCCAGGGGCAACACAGCGCTTGGCGCATGGGCGCTTGGCGCCCAGGAGAGGCAACACGCAACAGCGCACAGGCGCTAGGCGCTTGGCGCCCAGGAGCAACACGCGCAACAGCGCACAGGCGCTAGGCGCCCAGGGGAACAAGCGCGCAACAGCGCCCAGGCGCTAGGCGCCCAAGAGGCAACACGCGCACATAGGCGCTGGCGCCCAGAAGCAACATCCAGGGAACAGCAGCAACATGGCGCCCAAGCACTAGGCGCCTAAGGCCAACATGCTACACAACTCATTTTGCTTCGAAATTCATTTTACACGAGCCAAATGCTCAGGACATGATAAATCAATAAAAATTTTCTCAAAAACTGAACTTTAATTTTGGCGCCCATGCACTAGGCACCTAGTGAAATTTCGCAACTCAACTCCTTTCTTGACCAAAATCAGTTTTCATGAGCCATTTTACCCAAGTATAAAAACCTGAAAACAATTTTCACAAAACTATCACCAGAACTTTGGGGCCCTTGGCGCCCATGACACAAGCAGCAAGTGCCAAAACTGGCAGCACAGGGAACACAGTAGGCAACACAGGCAACAGGGACAGCAACACAGGCAACAGGGACAGCAACACAGGCAACACAGTGACACAGAATTTTGGAAAACTGGCGCAGCACACTGCTGGGCACTTGGCGCCCATGACCATGGCGCAAAACAGAATTTTCAGCAACAATCCATATGGCGCCTAAGGCGCATAGGGCATCCAAACAGAAATTTTCTCACTTTAAATTACCAATTAAAATTCACCAAAACACCCAATTACATATATGATACTAAGGGTCACCATGATTCTCAATTTTCAACCACAAGTGTCAACAAGTCATATATTCAAACATATGACATACAATTCACATTTTGCAATAATCAAACATCAATTCATGCGATTTTCAACATAGGCAATCCATGATCATATATTACAACACTACGATTAATTCAATCAACACACAATTCATTCATATGATTTATCCTAGAACCTAACCCTAGGCACTACAATTCGCATAAGCCATTAAAGATAAAAAGAGGACCCCCTAACCTTGTGAAATTCGAATTTGATAGCCAAGCTCCAAGGGAAAAATGCGAATCACAATTGAGCCTCCTCCTCTTCTCTTTGAGCTTCGCCCCTTCTCCTCTTCTTCTCTCCTTCTCTTCGCAACTTTCTCTTCTCACTCTCTCTACGTTACTTTCTTTTCTTTTTCTTTTTCCACTTGAGTCAAAATGAAAACTAGCCTCAAGGACCCCTTGAGAGTCGAATTACTTGACTAAGCAATGGGCCACGGGCCTAATTGTGGATCACGGGCCCTTGCTCGCACCACCTAAATAGTGACACCATCTCCTAATAAAATAAAATAAAATAAAATACTTAAACTCGAATTATTTAATTAAATTAAATAAATATTGTAAGCCTTAAATAATTTAATTAAATAAATAATTAAATTATTTTGGGGCGTTACAACTCTCCCCCACTTAGAATATTTCGTCCTCGAAATTACCTGAATCAAACAACTCCGGATATTCTTCCCGCATCTTGCTCTCCAGCTCCCAAGTCATACTCTCACCAGCAGCTCCCAACCACACCACCTTCACCAACGGAATCTCCTTCCCTCTCAGAATCTTTACTTCTCTATCTTCAATCCGCACAGGCATAGTCTCAACCGTGAGATTATCCCGTACCTCTACTTCGTCCATCTGAATTACATGAGACGGGTCCGGAACATACTTTCGAAGTTGTGACACGTGAAACACGTCATGCAAGTTCGAAAGATTAGGCGGCAAAGCCACCCTATAGGCAACACTTCCCACCCTCTCCGTAATCTGATACGGACCAATGAAACGGGGAGTCAACTTCTTAGATTTCAAGGCACGCCCAACACCAGTCACCGGAGTGACTCTCAGAAACACATGATCACCGGCCTGAAACTCTAAATCCTTCCTTCTCTTATCATGATAGCTCTTTTGTCGACTCTGCGACGCTTTCATCTTCTCACGGATTAATTTTACCTTCTCAGTTGTTTCTCGCACAATCTCAGGCCCCAACACTGCACTCTCCCCAGATTCATACCAACACAACGGAGTCCTACACCTCCGACCATACAATGCCTCAAACGGTGCCATACCAATACTAGAGTGAAAACTGTTGTTATAGGTGAATTCTATCAACGAAAGATGAGAATCCCATGAACCTCCCTGCTCAAGAACACATGCCCTCAACAAGTCCTCTAACGACTGAATAGTCCTCTCCGTCTGACCATCTGTCTGCGGATGATAAGCGGAGCTCAACCTCAACTTAGAACCCAAAGCTTCCTGCAAACTCTTCCAAAAATCAGAGGTGAATCTTGGATCTCTATCAGACACAATACTAAGCGGAACGCCATGCAACTTCACAATAGTCTTGATGTAGATTTCTGCCAACTTTGGAACTGAATAAGTCATATTAATTGGTAAGAAATGAGCAGACTTAGACAACCTGTCTACAATCACCCATATAGCATCAAACCCTCTCACTGTATTTGGCAACCCAGTTACAAAATCCATGGAAATGCTATCCCATTTCCATTCCGGAATCTCCAATGGTTGCATCAACCCCGCAGGCTTCTGATGCTCAACCTTAGACTTCTGACAAGTCAGACAAGAATACACAAACTGTGCCACATCCTTCTTCATACCAGGCCACCAGAACAGTTTCTTCAAATCTTGGTACATTTTTGTAGCCCCGGGATGAATACTCAACTTGCTTCTATGGCTCTCCTCAAGAATCATTCTCTTCATCTCAGCATCGTCAGGAATGCAGATCCTATCTCTGAATCTCAATACACCTTGGGAATCTAACTTGAAATCTCCACCCACATCTTGATCATTCACAACCAACAGGTCTACCAACTTTACATCTGACTTTTGTGCTTCTCGGACACTAACCAAAAATTCATTTCCAATCTTCAACATCCCCAATCTGACACTCTGCGGTGTCACTTCACAAACCAGACTCATGTCTCGAAACTGCTCAATCAATTCTAACTCTCTCACCATCATAGCCGACATATGCAAACTCTTCCGACTTAAAGCATCAGCCACGACATTAGCTTTGCCGGGGTGATAGTTCAAGCCGAAATCATAATCCTTCAGCAATTCTAACCAACGTCTCTGTCTCATATTTAGCTCCTTCTGATCAAACAAGTATTTCAGACTCTTATGGTCGCTAAACACTTCAAATCTGGTACCATACAGATAATGCCTCCAAATTTTCAGCACAAACACAATTGCAGCTAACTCCAAATCATGAGTAGGGTAGTTCTTCTCATGGGTCCTCAACTGTCTGGACGCATAAGCTACTACCTTACCCTCTTGCATCAATACACCTCCCAAACCCATCTTGGAAGCATCGCAATATACTACAAACGGTCGATCAGGAACAGGCAAAGTCAAAACGGGCGATGTAGTCAACCTCTTCTTCAACTCATTGAAGCTCTCCTCACAGCGTGCATCCCACACAAAAGCTTTTCCCTTACACGTCAATTGAGTCAACGGAAGTGCCAACTTCGAGAAACCTTCAATAAACCTCCTATAATAACCAGCTAATCCCAAGAAGCTTCTGATTTCAGTAACTGACTTCGGGCTCTCCCATTGAGACACAGCATCAACCTTGGCTGGGTCCACAGCTATACCATTACCAGAGATAATATGACCAAGGAAACCTACTTCATTCAGCCAGAACTCACACTTAGACAATTTTGCATACAATTTCTTTTCTTTCAGCACTTCTAGCACTAACCTCAAATGTTCTGCATGCTCCTCTTCTGTCTTAGAATACACCAGAATGTCGTCAATAAACACAACGACAAACCGATCCAAGTAACTATGGAAAGTACGATTCATGTACTCCATAAACACACCCGGCGCGTTGGTAACACCAAACGGCATCACAGAATACTCATAATGCCCATATCTCGTTCTGAAAGCGGTTTTCTGAATGTCTTCATCCTTTACCTTGATCTGGTGATAACCTGACCTCAAATCGATTTTACTAAACACCTTAGCACCTACCAACTGGTCCATAAGATCATCAATTCTGGGAAGCGGATACCGGTTCTTTATTGTCACTTTGTTCAATTGCCTATAATCGACACAAAGTCTCATACTCCCGTCCTTCTTTTTCACTAACAATACCGGAGCACCCCACGGTGACACACTTGGTCTTACAAATTTCTTCTCAAGCAGATCTTCTAATTGCTTTTTCAATTCAGACAATTCTGAGGCTGACATTCGGTACGGTGCCATAGACACAGGCCTAGTACCAGGTATAAGATCAATGGCAAACTCAACCTCCCTCTCTGGCGGAACACTTGGAATCTCATCTGGGAACACTTCAGGGAACTCACACACTACTTGAACCCTTTCAATGATTGCCTGATTCTCAGCAGACAATGACGCCATCAAAGCAAACAGATGAACTCCCTCCTTCATTACCTTATGCAAATGACCAGCAGGCAACAACACCGATTCTTCCTCTTCGGGAGGAAGGAAACTCACAGATCTCCGGAAACAATTAATATGCACATGGTTAAATACTAACCAGTCCATACCAAGAATGACATCCAACCCTCCCAACGGCAAACAAATAAGATCAACTAGAAAATTTCTGCCGAAGATTGACAGAGGGCACTTAGCACACACAAGAGAGGTAGTTACTGAACCCTTAGCTGGAGTGTCAATAACCATCTCCCTCATCATAGAAGATACAACAAGGTCCAATTTCTCAGCACACAAAGCAGCAATAAACGAATGCGTAGCACCAGTATCAATAATAGCAATCAAAGGAATACCATTAATAAAACATGTACCTCGAATCTCATTAGTGTCCTCTGATCCTGCGAGAGCAAACACCTTTCCATGGGACTTCTCTTTCTTCGGCTTAGTACACTTAGTACTAATATGACCTGATTCCCCGCAATTGTAACACACCACATCCCTTTTCTCACATTTCGCAGCCACATGACCCTCTTTACCGCATTTGAAACATTTATTATCTGAGCAGTCAAAACTCTTGTGACCCGGTTTGCCACACCTGTAGCACACAACCTTCGCAGGGGCATCTCCCCCACTTGCTTTCTTATTGTCAGCATACCTCTGCTTACCCTTACCAGCTGGAGCCTCATACGGTTTTCCCCGGTTCTGAAACTTACCCCTCAGATCCCTCATGACCCTGGAGTGAGCATTACTATCATCCTCATATATCCTGCAACTGTCGATCAAATCAGCGAATACCCGAATCTTCTGGTACCCTACAGCCTTCTTAATATCAGCCCTCAGCCCATTCTCAAACTTAATACACTTTGAGAACTCAGAATCAGCATCGGTATAATGGGGATAAAACTTAGCCAATTCAGTGAACTTGGCAGCATACTCTGTCACTGACATGCTTCCTTGCTTCAGCTCAAGGAATTCTATTTCTTTCTTACCTCTCACATCTTCAGGAAAATACTTCCGCAAGAACTCTCTACGGAAAACAGCCCAAGTTATCTCTTCATTGGCAGTTTCTAATCTCTGCCTCACCTCCATCCACCAATCATCAGCTTCCTCTGCCAGCGTATGAGTACCATACCTGACCTTCTGCGCATCATCACAATCCATGACCCGGAATATTCTTTCAATCTCTTTCAGCCATGCCAAAGCACCATCTGGATTATACTTGCCCTTAAAGACAGGTGGATTCTCTCTCTGGAACGTAGCCAAATTGCGCGTCCCATCATTAACAGCACCGGGTATATTACCCATCGCCCCGGCTATAGCCTGCAAGGCAGCAGCAAGTGCAGCATCGTCCCGTCTGGCCATTTCAAACTATCACTGCAGCACAAACAGAAATTTAGAACTAATCTAACAATTCTATTTGTCATAAGACACTATGACAAGACGACTTGGCCGGACAGACCGAACTGCTCTGATACCACTAATGTAACACCCCCTTTCTAATAACTTTACTTTTAATAAAATCAGAGTCTCTTTTTTTTTTTTTTTGAAAACAATTCAAGCGAGTGCTACATTTACTTCATAAAAATCACGATACATAACACCATAAGAAAAAGGCTTAGCTCGCATCAACTAAATCCAATCACCATCAGCAGCGGAATAATAATCAATTCAAAATTAAAACCAATACATCACCAACAAAGTCTAGCAGTTTTAAGAAAATAAAGCATAAACCTAAGACACCCCCCCCTGGTGCTACGTATCAGAGCGTGACACTTCCTACCAGACGAAGGCATACAGGAAACCTTCACTCATCATTACCTGCACGTTGCCGACATAAGAAGCAACATAAAGGCAGTAGGGTGAGTCTCTTTTCATAATTAATAACATATGAAAATTAAGCAATGCATAGGAAAAAGGAAGTCAGGCACACCAATTCACAATAATAGAACAGTCGCATCAATATTTATTTCCAAACAGCACCACACAATATATGATTTATGCATGTAATGCAACCCAAACTCCACGGGTACATGCATGTCGGATCCGTCACCAATACAAATAGGCCGTAGCCTCTGCTCACCAAATCAAAATTAGGCCGTAGCCTCTGCTCACCAATAATGCATATGTCCATGAGATGCTATGGGAAATGCATTACAACACACCAAGTCCAAGCAATTCATCATTTAAAATTCATGATCTCACCATTGTATATAAATCAGCTCACCACATTAAAATTAGGCCGTAGCCTCTGCTCACCAATCTCACCCTATCACACTCACCAATTCATTTCACCACTCACACCAACACCAATTCAAATAGACCAGCTTAGGACATTGACACAACATAGAGAAAGTGGGTAAAAATAGCCATTTGGACACTTGAACACCATCAGCCAGAAACACCAGTGAAAATAAATTATTTTTGCATAAAATTGAGACTATTGGATAGGCACTGAAATTAGCTTCAAAACGCATTTTGAACCGTTGGATTTGGATAACCGAGTCAAAAGTTATGTTAAAAACAGTTTAGGAAAAATGTTAGACATTCTGGAAACAGGCGCATGGGCGCTGGGCGCCCAGGGGCAACACAGCGCTTGGCGCATGGGCGCTTGGCGCCCAGGAGAGGCAACACGCAACAGCGCACAGGCGCTAGGCGCTTGGCGCCCAGGAGCAACACGCGCAACAGCGCACAGGCGCTAGGCGCCCAGGGGAACAAGCGCGCAACAGCGCCCAGGCGCTAGGCGCCCAAGAGGCAACACGCGCACATAGGCGCTGGCGCCCAGAAGCAACATCCAGGGAACAGCAGCAACATGGCGCCCAAGCACTAGGCGCCTAAGGCCAACATGCTACACAACTCATTTTGCTTCGAAATTCATTTTACACGAGCCAAATGCTCAGGACATGATAAATCAATAAAAATTTTCTCAAAAACTGAACTTTAATTTTGGCGCCCATGCACTAGGCACCTAGTGAAATTTCGCAACTCAACTCCTTTCTTGACCAAAATCAGTTTTCATGAGCCATTTTACCCAAGTATAAAAACCTGAAAACAATTTTCACAAAACTATCACCAGAACTTTGGGGCCCTTGGCGCCCATGACACAAGCAGCAAGTGCCAAAACTGGCAGCACAGGGAACACAGTAGGCAACACAGGCAACAGGGACAGCAACACAGGCAACAGGGACAGCAACACAGGCAACACAGTGACACAGAATTTTGGAAAACTGGCGCAGCACACTGCTGGGCACTTGGCGCCCATGACCATGGCGCAAAACAGAATTTTCAGCAACAATCCATATGGCGCCTAAGGCGCATAGGGCATCCAAACAGAAATTTTCTCACTTTAAATTACCAATTAAAATTCACCAAAACACCCAATTACATATATGATACTAAGGGTCACCATGATTCTCAATTTTCAACCACAAGTGTCAACAAGTCATATATTCAAACATATGACATACAATTCACATTTTGCAATAATCAAACATCAATTCATGCGATTTTCAACATAGGCAATCCATGATCATATATTACAACACTACGATTAATTCAATCAACACACAATTCATTCATATGATTTATCCTAGAACCTAACCCTAGGCACTACAATTCGCATAAGCCATTAAAGATAAAAAGAGGACCCCCTAACCTTGTGAAATTCGAATTTGATAGCCAAGCTCCAAGGGAAAAATGCGAATCACAATTGAGCCTCCTCCTCTTCTCTTTGAGCTTCGCCCCTTCTCCTCTTCTTCTCTCCTTCTCTTCGCAACTTTCTCTTCTCACTCTCTCTACGTTACTTTCTTTTCTTTTTCTTTTTCCACTTGAGTCAAAATGAAAACTAGCCTCAAGGACCCCTTGAGAGTCGAATTACTTGACTAAGCAATGGGCCACGGGCCTAATTGTGGATCACGGGCCCTTGCTCGCACCACCTAAATAGTGACACCATCTCCTAATAAAATAAAATAAAATAAAATACTTAAACTCGAATTATTTAATTAAATTAAATAAATATTGTAAGCCTTAAATAATTTAATTAAATTATTTTGGGGCGTTACAAACATCGTCACTGCCACTATGGGCGAAATGCACATGCTATGAGACACTATGGACACATGTGCAACCACAAATCATCATAATCACAACATCATCAAAATATGGACCACTAAGGGCAACAACGTCATTTAATTAGCCACTAAGGGCATCCTCGTCGTAATCACATCATCATCAAAATATTGACCACTAAGGGCAACAACGTCATTTAATTAGCCACTAAGGGCATCCTCGTCATAATCATCACAATCACATCATCATCAAAAATATTGGCCACTAAGGGCAAAAGCGTAAATTAACTAGCCACTAAGGGCATCATCGTCATAATCATCCATTTTGATACTAAAACGTTAAAACTGCTGGTTGTGCGCAAAAGGATTTTCAAAAATAAACTCAACACGGCTTCACAACGTCATGGGATGACCACCGGGGACAGCCTCTTGGGCGCCCAGAAAACACCAGAAAATGATAAGTTTTTATTTTAAAAATATGACACACAGGTAGACAACCGAAAAAGCTTTCCAACACTTTTTGAAACGTTTAAAACGGACACCCGAGTCAAAAGTTATAGCGAAAACAGTTTTTATTAAAAATCGGGAACATCCTGAAAATGGCGCCCAGGCACAGGGATCCGGCGCCCAGCAACACAGAATTTGGCAACACAGGCAACAGGCGCGCACACGGGCGCCATGCGCCCAGGGCAGCAACACACGCACTGGCGCGCAACACAGCGCCCAGGAGAGGGGATCCGGCGCCCAGAAACTGGCGCAGCTTAGACACAGTTTGATTCCAGAAATTTGACTCAACTTTGGAGACCCATAACTTGAGCTACACAACTCCAAATTGAACGAAACCAGTTCCAAAACGACCGGCTTTAAGTCTATTTTCAAAAGCAACCAGCCACGCAATTTTTGGATTAACAAAACAATACCAGTTTTAGAAAAACCGAACAGTGTCCAGAAATGCACACATATGGCGCCCAAGGCGCCTAGGAGTTACAAAATCTTTTTTCTCATCAATTAAATTACTAATTCAACACCAAAATTCAATTACCAATATGAACATCAAATTACCACGGTCATCTCCAATTATCATCAATCAAAATACCACCAAAACATTAATCAAACACTTGATATGCAATTCACCCTTTTAACAATTAGAACATCACTCTTGCAATTTTAATCATAGAATTCACAATCCAAATCATCATGATCATCCCATACATTCATAAATCAAACATGAAATCACACACATATCAAGAACATGGATAGATCTAGGATGTCCTAACTTACAACCCATCATGCCACCTATTATATAAATCGAATAAAACTCCCCTTACCTCTTAAACGTATGCTCCTTAGGAGATGACCGAATGCACCACTAGAAACCACCGCAACACACGAGCCAAGGCCTTCAAATTGCGCAAACCCCTCTCCTCTTCTCTCCAAGTCGCAAGCCTTCTCTCCCTTTCTCCTCATGTGCGCCACTCTCCCTCTCAATTCGCCTCACCCCACTCCTTTTTCTAAAAAAAATGTGCTAATGAGCACTACACCCTAATTTTTTTGATTAAATATGCGCCTAGGTCATGGGTCATGGGCTCTCCTCAGCTTAAGCCCAATTTAATTGTCAACACCACCTCCTACTACAATACCACACCTTATTATATGCTATAATTTTTTAATTGTACTAATTAAATAAAATAAACACCTAAATACTTAATTAAATAAATTAATTAAATATTTGGGGTGTTACAACTCTCCCCCACTTAGAATAATTTCGTCCTCGAAATTCCTCTGCTAATGCTAACACTCCTCCATTAAACGACTACGGTATCTAGGCAACTAGTGCCATCTATCCCGCTGATTATTATTCCTTTGATTACCTGTAACATCCCTAATTTTTTTAAAGACTCGTATTATGATGCCGGAGACCGATTTATTAAATGTGGGAATACTTAGTCGTGTCTCGAGGGCTCATATGTCAGGAAAATTATCAAGAAAACCTATTCTCCATTGAAAGGGGGCTTATTCATAGAATAATGAGGAATTGGAGCCGAAGGGCAAATCTGTCTTTTCACACCCCTAGTTATTAAAATATAATTTTGAAGGTTATAATTAATTAGGAACCGAAAGAATCGGGGAACTTCGAATCGGAACCAGGTTAATTAAGAAGTTTATTATCGAAGAAAAAATTTAGCACCTAACCTATGATTTAATGGGCTAGGGGTAGTTTGGTCTTTTCCCCATCATTTAAAACCCCAGCCCATATATCCAACTGGTCAGTCTCTCTTTTCCTCACACTTGGTCACTCCCCAATTCAGAAAGAAAGAAGGAAAAGCTGAAAGAAAGAAGAAAGAAGAAGGAGGGGGCGTGGAGGAGGAGAAGAGAGGAAGCTTAGAAATCTTTGTTGCATGTAAGTTGTTTTTCTTCCATTCCACTCCACTTCAAAATCTGAATTCAATGAACCTATTTTTAACACCTGATTCTCCCCATATCCCTCTTTGCCATTTTCGCATATCAAAGCTCAAAATGAGGAAGAAGATGGAGTTTTGAGCAATAGTTGTCTTGCATGTTCATTGGAAGCTTCTAAGAAGAAGATTTCAGACTTGCATGGTTGAGTGAAGGGAGGATTTGAGTAGTGGTGCTGCTGGGTTCGAGATTGGACAGAAGAGAGTTGCTGTCTTGGAATCGATTGAAGCAGTCTCGGGGATTTTCCGTGTTCGGTTCGGTGATTTCGTTTTCGGCTCAACTCTCGGATTTCGTCAACGGGTGAGTTCTACTCACGATAGGGCATTTTGATATTCTGAACTTGTTTTCGATATGGAATCCCTTGGTCACATTTTCCGTTTACAAAAGACTTAGAACTGAAAAGCGTTTTTGGGTTAAAACGGTGTTTTACGGTTTAATGAGATTTTGATTTAAACCGTTGAAATGAAATGAATTGTGTACTACTAGAAATATATATTCTGGGAATTTTCTGAGTTTCAGGTGATTGAAATTAGAAATCGAATCGGACGAGAACGGAGAGCGAAAATGAGGAAAGTGAGAAATTCTGGTAACAGACACAGGTCGCACGGACCGTGCGCCCCTGGGCACGGGTCGTGCGCCTGCTTCGGGTTGGAAGTATTGGAAACAGAACGGGACGCACGGGTCGTGCGCCCCTGGGCACGGATCGTGCGTTTCCTTCTGGTAGATGGGTCCTGAGTAGTGCACCACGCACGGGTCGTGCGCCCCTGGGCACGGGTCGTGCGTGTGGTTCTGTTACCGGCTTCCGTTTTCTCGTTTTGTTGCTCCGTTTGATCCCGAACCTTTTCTAATTTCTTTCTCAACCATTCAAAAAGGGATTGCCTCACTGAAAACCTTATTTTGAACTTGTTCAACTCATGGTTTTTGAAAAAGAGCTTTGAAAGCCTATTTGATCAAAAAACCGAAACCCTAGTATACGTGTGGGTACACCGTCTGATGGATAGAATGTATATATATTTATATATATATATATATCAAATACAATATGATTATAATGCCGGATGTCTATAGATTCATCAAAACGGGTTATAAGTCAATAATACATTACAATATGATTATAATGCCGGATGTTTATAAATTCATCAAAACGGGTTATAGATCAATAAGATAGAAATTATCTAAAAAGATATTGTGATTGATCCATTTGGTGATCGGAAAGATATATATTATCTAACTCTCGAGAAATCGTTATGTATTGTCATACATAAATCGCGTTGGGTGACGACCCGACAAGTAGCATACTAGGGAGGGTAGTCATGACCCCTTACCTAGGCCCTGAATGTGTTTTGGCGTGGTCAACTCACGGGTTGCCGGGATTAGCAGTGGTGCAGTCGGCTTGTGCTAAGTTACTGATTATAAGTTAACATTGCCGGGATTAGCAGTTGTGCAGTCGGCAGATGTTAAGCTGTAGCTACCGGGATTAGCAGTTGTGCAGTCGGTTGAGCTAAGCTATTAAAAACATAAAAGAGAACACGATTTGCTTGGCATTTCGATTATGGCTATTGGTAGCTAATTAAACGTTGTTAACGGTTTAATAATTGAACCGAGTGTCAGTGAGGGGGCACGGTAGGACTCACTGAGATAATGTTATCTCACCCTATCCATATTTGTTGTTTTTCAGAGAAGCAGGGAAAAAGGAAGACTATAGTGCACGAGTAGTTGATATACTCTTGGAGGTGCTGAAGACTTAGTCATTTTCTCCTTGTTCTTTTGTTGTCCTATTGGTTGTATAAACTTGTATTGATTATGAGTTATATGAACCGTTTATGTTTCTGTTCGGTATTTGGACTTGGATATTGTAATCCACTCGGTATGGAACCGATAAACTTCTATTTTATGAAGGAATGTTATTTCCGATTATGTTTTATTTCGGGAAAAGTTTGTATGTCCAAAACTTAAACAGGAACTGTGTCCTCTGAATTTCCGCAATCTGTGCATCTTTCGGTCTCTCTACATGATTAGAAATACCGGGGTGTTACATTTGGTATCAAAGCAGTTCGACCTAGTCGGACTTAGATGTTAAGAGTCTTTTGCGTCTTCTAAGTCTGATTTTTCTTAGTATGCTATTAGACATTGAGCCTGATCAACTTAATACTTTGTGCATGCTTCGCAGAATCATGGCTGGAAGAGGTAGGAGAAACCCACCTATTGATCCTCATCAAGAATGGATGCAGAATGTCATCGAAACTCAGCAAAAGATGATGAATGACATGATGCTAATGCAACAGCAACAGATGGCTCAAATGGCTCAAATGCAGCAGATGCATCAGATGCCTCAACCACAACCAGCTGAGCCAGTCAATGTGCCAACACCTGAGGATCCTAACAGGATGTATTTCCGGTTTCTGAAGATGAAACCCCCAACCTTCAAAGGAGGATCCGAGGCAATGAAAGCCCATTTCTGGGTAGATGCCATGGAACGGATCTTTGATACTTTGCAATGCAATGAAGGAGAAAAGGTAATTTGTGCTGCTAACGCTCTGGACGAGGATGCTCACACTTGGTGGGTTAACGCTCGTAGAATGCTTCAAAATCAAGGAACTCCTCTTGAGTGGGATAACTTCAAAGAGTTGTTTTTGGGTCATTATTTTCCCGACTCCCAAAGACTTGACAAGCAGATGGAATTTCTGAGTTTGAAACAGGGAGAGATGACAGTTGGGGAATATGCTGCAAAATTTGAGAGATTGTCACAATTCTATGAATTGGGGACCACCGCTCCTGACGATAGGTGGAAGATGGTGATGTTCAGACAAGGTCTTAGAGGCGATGTGAATCAAGGTCTCAGTTTGTATTCCCTAACCACTTATCCTGCTTTGGTTCAACAGGCTCATTCAGCAGAAAGCGATCTGAAAAGAATGTATGCTGAGAGGAAGGATTTTTGGAAGGATAAGAAGAAGGGCAGTGGGTCAACTTCTTCAAACCCGAGGTATAGAGGGAATCTAGACAAGGGAAAGAAGATTCAGTCAAACAACACTTCTGGGCATCGCCGGTGTGAAGTGTGCAAGAAGAATCATCCAGGAAGGTGTCGATCAGAGGCAAGGTCGGATCAGTGTTATCTTTGCAAAGAAGTGGGCCATTATGCTAATAATTGTCCGTCAAGGAAAGCTTTCTTAGAGTCTCCTGATGCTCCGAGACAGGCTCGAGTTAACACTCTGGATGCTAAGACCATCAAGCCAGCAGATAATCTTATAAGGGGTACAGGTTCTATCTTTCATCAAACTGTTAATATTCTGTATGACTCTGGTGCTACTCATTGTTTTATCTCTGAAGCATGTGCGGAACGGCTAGGATTAATAGTATCTCCTATATCCGAACCAATATCTATCCTTACTGCGGCAAAGGGTCGTGTGCGAACCCAATCATTATGTCTTAATTGTCTGCTCACCATAGGAGGCAGGGACTTTGTTGTTGATTTTATCTGTCTGCCTATGAGAGGAATGGAGATCGTGTTGGGAATGAATTGGATGACTTCCAATCACATTACGATTGATTGTTTCAATCGTGCAATTAATTTTCCTTCTGAAATAGCGGAACATTCACTACCTGCAGATGATGGTGTTATTTCGTTCACTTCAGCCAGCCAGTCTCTATTCCAAGGTGCGGAAGCTTTTGTTATTATTTTGTCTGCATCAACTGAAGCTGATTTGGATTTATCATCTACTCAAGTTGTTAATGAATTCTTAGATGTTTTTCCCGAGGAAGTTTCCTCTTTACCTCCAGAACGAGAGGTAGAATTCTCTATAGATTTGGCGCCTGGCACAGGGCCAATATCCATAGCACCTTATAGGATGTCTCCTCTTGAACTGAAAGAATTGAAGTCCCAACTTGAGGAATTAATTTCCAAGAAGTTTATTCGACCGAGTGCTTCTCCATGGGGTGCTCCGGTATTGCTAGTCAAGAAGAAGGACGGAAGCATGAGGTTATGCATAGACTACCGTCAGCTGAATAAAATCACTATCAAGAACAAGTATCCATTGCCAAGGATAGATGATCTACTTGACCAACTTCGAGGTGCTAAAGTTTTCTCCAAAATTGATCTGAGGTCAGGGTACCATCAAATTAGGGTAAGAACCTTAGACATTCCGAAGACTGCCTTTCGTACGAGGTACGGACACTACGAGTTTGTAGTGATGCCTTTCGGATTAACTAACGCTCCAGCCGTATTCATGGATTATATGAATAGAGTATTTCATTCTTACCTAGATCAGTTTGTGGTCGTCTTTATTGATGATATCTTGATTTACTCCAAGTCAGTTGAGGAGCATGCTCAGCATCTCCGATTTGTCCTAGGAGTACTCCGAGAGAAGAAACTCTACGCTAAACCATCAAAGTGTGACTTTTGGATGCCTGAAGTAAAATTCTTGGGTCATGTAATTTCCCAAGAAGGGGTTGCAGTGGATCCTAGCAAGGTGGAAGCTGTGTTGAATTGGGAACGGCCAACATCAGTGACTGAGATCAGAAGCTTTCTGGGTTTAGCTGGTTACTATAGAAGATTCATTGAAGGTTTTTCGCAAATGGTACTTCCGCTTACTCGATTGACTCGCAAGGGTCAACCGTTTACGTGGGATGCCGATTGTGAAGAATGCTTCCTTGGATTGAAGGAAAAGTTAACTTCTGCTCCGATCCTAATTCTTCCGGATCCGTCATTGGGATTTCAGATTTACAGTGATGCATCTGGGAAGGGGTTAGGATGCGTTCTCATGCAGAATCAACATATTGTGGCCTATGCATCGAGGCAATTGAAGACGCATGAACGGAATTACCCAACTCATGACTTAGAGTTGGCGGCTATTGTGTTTGCACTGAAAATTTGGAGACATTACCTTTACGGTTCTCGTTTCGAGGTTTTTAGTGATCACAAGAGCTTGAAATATCTATTTGACCAAAAGGAGTTGAATAACAGACAGAGAAGGTGGACCGAATTTTTGAAGGAGTATGACTTCGAATTGAAATATCACCCTGGGAAAGCCAATGTGGTAGCAGATGCTCTGAGTAGGAAGTCTATCCACACGGCAAGGTTAATGGTTCACGAGATGGCTTTTTTGGAGTCGTTCAGAGACTTGAAACTCAAGGTGGTAAGAAAGAGGGATCGCGTAGTGCTGCGGCATATACAGATAGCCAGTGTGCTAAGGGAACAAATCCGTGTAGCTCAAGAAGCTGATATGAAGTTGCAGTCTCAGAGGGGATCGCCAGATTTCACTGAGGATAGTGATGGCGTGATTTGCTCTAATGGGAGGATTTGTGTTCCCAATGATGATGATATCAAAAGGCAAGTATTGGAAGAAGCTCATAGGAGTCAGTACTCCGTACATCCGGGATCCACCAAGATGTACCGAGACTTGAAGTTGATGTATTGGTGGTCTGGGATGGATTCTCAATCGAGGAGGATACCTGGGAACTGGAAGAAGACATGCGCAATCGATATCCATATCTCTTTCAGTAAGGTATGTTTCGTCAATTTTGAGGACAAAATTTTTAAAAAGTTGGGGAGATTGTAACATCCCTAATTTTTTTAAAGACTCGTATTATGATGCCGGAGACCGATTTATTAAATGTGGGAATACTTAGTCATGTCTCGAGGGCTCATATGTCAGGAAAATTATCAAGAAAACCTATTCTCCATTGAAAGGGGGCTTATTCATAGAATAATGAGGAATTGGAGCCGAAGGGCAAATCTGTGTTTTCACACCCCTAGTTATTAAAATATAATTTTGAAGGTTATAATTAATTAGGAACCGAAAGAATCGGGGAACTTCGAATCGGAACCAGGTTAATTAAGAAGTTTATTATCGAAGAAAAAATTTAGCACCTAACCTATGATTTAATGGGCTAGGGGTAGTTTGGTCTTTTCCCCATCATTTAAAACCCCAGCCCATATATCCAACTGGTCAGTCTCTCTTTTCCTCACACTTGGTCACTCCCCAATTCAGAAAGAAAGAAGGAAAAGCTGAAAGAAAGAAGAAAGAAGAAGGAGGGGGCGTGGAGGAGGAGAAGAGAGGAAGCTTAGAAATCTTTGTTGCATGTAAGTTGTTTTTCTTCCATTCCACTCCACTTCAAAATCTGAATTCAATGAACCTATTTTTAACACCTGATTCTCCCCATATCCCTCTTTGCCATTTTCGCATATCAAAGCTCAAAATGAGGAAGAAGATGGAGTTTTGAGCAATAGTTGTCTTGCATGTTCATTGGAAGCTTCTAAGAAGAAGATTTCAGACTTGCATGGTTGAGTGAAGGGAGGATTTGAGTAGTGGTGCTGCTGGGTTCGAGATTGGACAGAAGAGAGTTGCTGTCTTGGAATCGATTGAAGCAGTTTCGGGGATTTTCCGTGTTCGGTTCGGTGATTTCGTTTTCGGCTCAACTCTCGGAATTCGTCAACGGGTGAGTTCTACTCACGATAGGGCATTTTGATATTCTGAACTTGTTTTCGATATGGAATCCCTTGGTCACATTTTCCGTTTACAAAAGACTTAGAACTGAAAAGCGTTTTTGGGTTAAAACGGTGTTTTACGGTTTAATGAGATTTTGATTTAAACCGTTGAAATGAAATGAATTGTGTACTACTAGAAATATATATTCTATGAATTTTCTGAGTTTCAGGTGATTGAAATTAGAAATCGAATCGGACGAGAACGGAGAGCGAAAATGAGGAAAGTGAGAAATTCTGGTAACAGACACAGGTCGCACGGACCGTGCGCCCCTGGGCACGGGTCGTGCGCCTGCTTCGGGTTGGAAGTATTGGAAACAGAACGGGACGCACGGGTCGTGCGCCCCTGGGCACGGGTCGTGCGTTTCCTTCTGGTAGATGGGTCCTGAGTAGTGCACCACGCACGGGTCGTGCGCCCCTGGGCACGGGTCGTGCGTGTGGTTCTGTTACCGGCTTCCGTTTTCTCGTTTTGTTGCTCCGTTTGATCCCGAACCTTTTCTAATTTCTTTCTCAACCATTCAAAAAGGGATTGCCTCACTGAAAACCTTATTTTGAACTTGTTCAACTCATGGTTTTTGAAAAAGAGCTTTGAAAGCCTATTTGATCAAAAAAACCGAAACCCTAGTATACGTGTGGGTACACCGTCTGATGGATAGAATGTATATATATTTATATATATATATATATCAAATACAATATGATTATAATGCCGGATGTCTATAGATTCATCAAAACGGGTTATAAGTCAATAATACATTACAATATGATTATAATGCCGGATGTTTATAAATTCATCAAAACGGGTTATAGATCAATAAGATAGAAATTATCTAAAAAGATATTGTGATTGATCCATTTGGTGATCGGAAAGATATATATTATCTAACTCTCGAGAAATCGTTATGTATTGTCATACATAAATCGCGTTGGGTGACGACCCGACAAGTAGCATACTAGGGAGGGTAGTCATGACCCCTTACCTAGGCCCTGAATGTGTTTTGGCGTGGTCAACTCACGGGTTGCCGGGATTAGCAGTGGTGCAGTCGGCTTGTGCTAAGTTACTGATTATAAGTTAACATTGCCGGGATTAGCAGTTGTGCAGTCGGCAGATGTTAAGCTGTAGCTACCGGGATTAGCAGTTGTGCAGTCGGTTGAGCTAAGCTATTAAAAACATAAAAGAGAACACGATTTGCTTGGCATTTCGATTATGGCTATTGGTAGCTAATTAAACGTTGTTAACGGTTTAATAATTGAACCGAGTGTCAGTGAGGGGGCACGGTAGGACTCACTGAGATAATGTTATCTCACCCTATCCATATTTGTTGTTTTTCAGAGAAGCAGGGAAAAAGGAAGACTATAGTGCACGAGTAGTTGATATACTCTTGGAGGTGCTGAAGACTTAGTCATTTTCTCCTTGTTCTTTTGTTGTCCTATTGGTTGTATAAACTTGTATTGATTATGAGTTATATGAACCGTTTATGTTTCTGTTCGGTATTTGGACTTGGATATTGTAATCCACTCGGTATGGAACCGATAAACTTCTATTTTATGAAGGAATGTTATTTCCGATTATGTTTTATTTCGGGAAAAGTTTGTATGTCCAAAACTTAAACAGGAACCGTGTCCTCTGAATTTCCGCAATCTGTGCATCTTTCGGTCTCTCTACATGATTAGAAATACCGGGGTGTTACATTACCGGCGATAAGTGATTGGGCGGCCGTCCCTCCTACTTGTTCAGCCAGGTAACTTCAAGTAGTAGTAATCAGGTTCCCTCTCTACTCCGCTGTGCCACTCTGGCAAACTGACTTGCATTCTACCTCACTCATCCACCTCATGGGTTCGCACACTAACAGACTGCTAACGGTCTGGTTTCTATGACAATGTCATTACAACAGACAATATATAGCATGCCACAACAATCAACATCATTACAACAACACATATTCATCAACACAGTCAGACTCCGGGACCAAATATCCCTTTTTAAAACAAGGGCCATAGGCCCACAACATCATGAAACTAATCAAACAATTCGGGCCGTCCAGCGGTACCCTCAACAAGACAATGTGGGCCATTCGGCGATACCCACAACAATAACAGCATAATAACTTGGGCCATTCGGCGGTACCCAAGACAACAACAAAACAACAACATAACTTGGGCCATTCGGCGGTACCCAAGACAACAACATAAGCAACGACATAATCATGACAATGGGCGCTAATGCGCCAACAACCAACAACAGCAATAACAAATCAACGATCAACTGAACTTGCCACTCAGGCACATCAACGACGACAACAAAAACATATAAATGGCAGCTTATCAACATAGAAACAACAGCTTAATAACATAAAAATAGTAGCAATTACAGCACAGAAACAGCAGCTTCAACATTATATAAACAGCATTTTTAATTCTGAGAAAACAGCACTTTCAATTTTAGTAAACAGCACATTAAAATTTAAGCAAACAGCACGTTTAAATTGAGTAAAACAGTATCTTAAATATAAGTAAACAGCACCAATTAAATTGAGGAAAACAGCTCTTTAAATCTTAAGGAACAGCAACACCAGTTTTTATAAAGAAAATCGGCAACATCATCTTTTATAAAACAGCAACAGGAACAATATTTTCCTAAAAACAGTGTCCGCAACAGCATTTAAAATGAACAGTGACAGCAACGACATTTTTATAAAAACAGTGACTTGTAAAAAAAAATAGTAACGGCACCATTTGTTTCGTAAAAACAGCAACCTTAACTTAATAAAAACAGCAACATATTCGTTATAAAAACAGCACTATTATTTCAAAAACAGCAGTAAAATCAACTCAAAAACAGCAACATTTAATTGCACAAACAGCAGCAAAACAGAGTTAAAAACAGCGACAACAGCAATACACAACTACTACCACAACAAGAATAATTCGACAACAACCATAAACACTACCACAACAACTACTATTGGAATAGTCCCAACAGAGTGACATCTTTATTATCTCATCTAATAATATTTAACAGCAACGATAACAACAACAATAGCAACCGCAACAAGTTCTACAGCAACTTATATCGATACATTCTCTAGAATAACAACGTTATCACCTACTTGAATTATAACAACATCAACAATAGCAACAAGAACGACCGCAACAACAACAACATCATCGGCAACCACAACAATTACAATATCAACAACAATTTTCTAGAGTCCAAATAATAAGCTACATATCATCTATTAGACACAGTCAATTTATCAAGAATCCAGATAAGGCATTATTGCATCTAAGATCACATGTATCTACACATGGCACAATGACAATACATCAATTAGAGTCATTTTCAATTTTAGCTAGATATCTTCCCATAACAATTAAACTGATACTAAACGATTTGTTCAATTGCTCCTACAACGAACACACCTCGACTAATGATTTGGTCATTGCTCATACAATGGTTCACAAATAGCACATAACACATAAACACAAATCGGGGTCACCGGGTACCCCAAACGAGGAAATACTCACTGCACAAAAACTTTAGACGGCACAATAGTCACACAATTGACATATCACTAAAGTGATACCTCTACCCCAAAAACATTTATGAGACGAAGTGCGAAAAACGAGTGGAAACTGTCTTTCAAACAAAATCAACGATTTATTTCAGGAAGTGATTTTCGCAAGAGGAAGGTGTCATCAACTCCTCAAATCATATAATAATCATTTAGAAGAACATCAAAGCCCATGGCGGTAAAACATTTCTTTTGATACGATAACTAGAATGACCTGAATTACAATATTGAAAATTCATCCCAACCCCGATAACATTTCCCTTCGGGTTCAAAAGAAGTAACTAACGCACCTTTCGAAAACCAAACATTTCCAAATCAGCCGAGAAGTCAAAATCAAGTTTAGTAATATTAGTCACCAATCTCAAAAGTAATAGCTTTTTAGAATTAACGATAACATGAAATATAATCCACCCTTAAAATCGTTAAATCAAGAAACTTATTATTTTTAAAAGTAGATATAGCATGCCAGTCTAGGAATAACACCTAAAAACAATTAGTTAAATAACTCTACGAAACCCTCAAATCCTCGTTTACAAAATCACTTAATGCATGTAATCAAGGTAGATCATAGTAGTCCAGAATATGTGATTTTAGAGATCAAGGAGACAAAAGTAGTCAAACAAATGCCAACAATACAAGGTTTACACAGAGAAGACACAGAGTTCACACCTCGGAAACGCAATACAACACACAGTACCAGCAGGGGTATCTCCCCCACTAGTTCACTTACCATTAGCAACTCTTGGTTTACCTGCAACACAAATATTGGTCAGCACTTAAAAGACAGCAGTTGGTCGTACACCGACACAACGACTCAACGACTTGGCCGGACAGACCGAACTGCTCTGATACCACTATTGTAACACCCTTTTCTACCCTTTAGTTCGCACGTCATTATCAGAGTAATTTCATTTTCAAAAATGTTAATTGAGTTGATAGAAAAGAAGTGCCACATCGTCATAAAAATTGAACTTCACAAAAATTCAACACGCCACAGCGGAATAAAAATAATAACTCGCTAAGCCTCTCGAACACGTCGCATATACTCCACATAGTCATTAAACAGTTAAATTAATTAAACTATCAAACTCCAGCCACGCCCCCTAGGTGCTACAGTATCAGAGAGCGACTCGACAACATCCCACAGCTAATAAGGAAGGCAGCAGGTCCTTCACTCGCGGTTACCTGCAGCGTTGCCACAATAGAGCAACATTCCAAGCAGAAGGGTGAGCTCAATTCAATCCATATAATAAATCACATGATAAGCAGTAAGTCAAGTCACAGCACTAGAGTAAACACATCACAAATCATCAATCACGTCATTACAACAACTCATCACAATGCCATGCGACTATATGAGATGCAACCCCCACCAGGGCATATGCATGATGGTACCATACTCGTCACTGCCACTATGGGCGAACATCGTCACTGCCACTATGGGCGAACATCGTCACTGCCACTATGGGCGAAATGCACATGCTATGAGACACTATGGACACATGTGCAACCACAAATCATCATAATCACAACATCATCAAAATATGGACCACTAAGGGCAACAACGTCATTTAATTAGCCACTAAGGGCATCCTCGTCGTAATCACATCATCATCAAAATATTGACCACTAAGGGCAACAACGTCATTTAATTAGCCACTAAGGGCATCCTCGTCATAATCATCACAATCACATCATCATCAAAAATATTGGCCACTAAGGGCAAAAGCGTAAATTAACTAGCCACTAAGGGCATCATCGTCATAATCATCCATTTTGATACTAAAACGTTAAAACTGCTGGTTGTGCGCAAAAGGATTTTCAAAAATAAACTCAACACGGCTTCACAACGTCATGGGATGACCACCGGGGACAGCCTCTTGGGCGCCCAGAAAACACCAGAAAATGATAAGTTTTTATTTTAAAAATATGACACACAGGTAGACAACCGAAAAAGCTTTCCAACACTTTTTGAAACGTTTAAAACGGACACCCGAGTCAAAAGTTATAGCGAAAACAGTTTTTATTAAAAATCGGGAACATCCTGAAAATGGCGCCCAGGCACAGGGATCCGGCGCCCAGCAACACAGAATTTGGCAACACAGGCAACAGGCGCGCACACGGGCGCCATGCGCCCAGGGCAGCAACACACGCACTGGCGCGCAACACAGCGCCCAGGAGAGGGGATCCGGCGCCCAGAAACTGGCGCAGCTTAGACACAGTTTGATTCCAGAAATTTGACTCAACTTTGGAGACCCATAACTTGAGCTACACAACTCCAAATTGAACGAAACCAGTTCCAAAACGACCGGCTTTAAGTCTATTTTCAAAAGCAACCAGCCACGCAATTTTTGGATTAACAAAACAATACCAGTTTTAGAAAAACCGAACAGTGTCCAGAAATGCACACATATGGCGCCCAAGGCGCCTAGGAGTTACAAAATCTTATTTCTCATCAATTAAATTACTAATTCAACACCAAAATTCAATTACCAATATGAACATCAAATTACCACGGTCATCTCCAATTATCATCAATCAAAATACCACCAAAACATTAATCAAACACTTGATATGCAATTCACCCTTTTAACAATTAGAACATCACTCTTGCAATTTTAATCATAGAATTCACAATCCAAATCATCATGATCATCCCATACATTCATAAATCAAACATGAAATCACACACATATCAAGAACATGGATAGATCTAGGATGTCCTAACTTACAACCCATCATGCCACCTATTATATAAATCGAATAAAACTCCCCTTACCTCTTAAACGTATGCTCCTTAGGAGATGACCGAATGCACCACTAGAAACCACCGCAACACACGAGCCAAGGCCTTCAAATTGCGCAAACCCCTCTCCTCTTCTCTCCAAGTCGCAAGCCTTCTCTCCCTTTCTCCTCATGTGCGCCACTCTCCCTCTCAATTCGCCTCACCTCACTCCTTTTTCTAAAAAAAAATGTGCTAATGAGCACTACACCCTAATTTTTTTGATTAAATATGCGCCTAGGTCATGGGTCATGGGCTCTCCTCAGCTTAAGCCCAATTTAATTGTCAACACCACCTCCTACTACAATACCACACCTTATTATATGCTATAATTTTTTAATTGTACTAATTAAATAAAATAAACACCTAAATACTTAATTAAATAAATTAATTAAATATTTGGGGTGTTACACAACCTGTCCTCGCATCCATGTCACGATGTACTGTCGGAAGATGACTGCCCATGCTCGTAACGACAATTTGATGATACACTGTTTCCAAGAAAGCTTGGCTGGGGCTCCTCTCGAGTGGTACATGAAATTAGAGCCAACTTATATTCGCTGTTGGAAAGATCTGGTGGACGCTTTCATCCGTCAGTACCAGTACAATAGTGACTTAGCTCCAGACCGGACTCAACTTCAATGTATGTCAAAGAGAGATAATGAATCTTTCAAAGAGTATGCTCAACGCTGGAGAGCATTGGCGGCACAGGTCACTCCTCCCCTTCTAGACAAGGAACTGGTATCCATGTTTATAGAGACGTTACCACCGTTTTACTATGAACGTCTGATCAGTAGTGCAGCCTCCAGTTTTTCAGATGCAGTGATTATAGGAGAAAGAATAGAGAACGGTTTGCGCAGTGGTAGAATAGCCCAGGGCTCAACACCTCCTCCTAGTCAGAAGAAACATTTTTCCGGACCTCATAAGAAAAAGGAAGGTGAGACCAATGCGATCATCAGTATCAATGGTCCGTCACATGGCAATTCCCCACAGGCTATTCCAATCCCTGCCCAGGCGCCGCCTGCGCAACTATTCCAGTCCAACAACAACAATCAGTTCAGAAATTACAATGAGATGAATACAATGGTCTTTGAGCCAATCCCTATGTCCTATACGGACCTGTTCAATTATCTCCTTGCGAACAAGATAATCAGCACCAGACAGATGAAGCCCTACCAACCTCCTTATCCCAGAGGGTATGACGCCAACGCCACTTGTGCTTTCCATGCTGGGGCAGTGGGTCATGTAGTAGAAAATTGCAAAGCCTTCAAGTATGTTGTACAAGATTTACTTGATGCTAAGAGTATATCATTCCAGAACCCTAATGTGACCACTAACCCATTACCGGGGCATGGTGGACCTTCTGCAAATGCAATTGACGATTAGGGAGGACAATGCTTGATCAGAAAGGTTGAGGATATCCAGACACCTTTGAAAGTCATTCATGCTGCTTTATGTCACTGTGGCATCATAGAAGAGGGCTGTGCCAGAAAAGAGACCTGTAGTGATCCTTGCTGTGTGGGAGCTTGCGAAGATTTCGAGCTCATTCTACAAGACTTGTTAGACAGATGCGTGGTCCAAGTTGGTACCCAAGAGAAAGAAGCTAGTGTGTCTACTTTGCACTCCAGTGAACGAGGTTTCAGAAGGACAATTGAAATTCCTTGCGGTCTAAGCCCAGCTGCGGCTAGACCTCATACCCTTGTTGTTCCAGTGCCGGCAACTACCCCTAGCAGAGAAACTAGGGTAATCCCATGGAGCTGCAATGTGCAGATGAAGGCAGATATTCCTAAAAGTACTGTGGATGTGACCAACATAGCCGGGAGCAGTGGTATTACCAGAAGCGGAAGGTTGTATGCTCCCGAGAATCTCAGGAAAGAAACACCAAAGGAAGCTGAGGAGAGAGCCTGCAAGGGTAAAGAAACTGTAGAGGTAAGAGAGGTATCTGACAAAGAAGCCCAAGAATTTTTGAAGGTGATGAGACAGAGCGAATACCGGGTGGTAGATCAGCTAAATCAGACGCCGGCCAAAATTTCAATGCTCTCTTTGCTGCTTAGTTCTGAAGCACACTGGGCTGCGTTGTTGAAAATCTTGAACGAAGCTCACGTTTCTCATGATATTACCGTCAACCAGCTGGATGGTATTGTCGGGAATATCGTAGCTTCCAACTACCTAACCTTCACAGATGCCGAACTACCTCCTGTAGGGAAGAACCACAATCAGGCCCTCCATATTTATGTAAAATGTGGGGATTACATGTTAGCAAGGGTACTCATTGATAACGGCTCGTCACTGAATGGGATGCCCAAGTCAACGATGGACCAGCTGGATGTAGACTGTTCTTATCTGAAACCCAGTTCTACCTTGGTGAGAGCATTCGATGGCTCAGTAAAAGAAGTATATGGAGAAGTGGAGATGCCTGTGCAAGTAGGACCTGAAGTGTTCTACGTCACCTTCCAAGTAATGGATATCAGTTCTTCTTATAGTTGCCTATTGGGACGTCCATGGATACATGCTGCCGGGGCAGTACCTTCTTCGCTTCACCAAAAACTCAAATTTGTGGCTGAGGGAAAGTTGATAGTGGTATCAGGAGAGGAGGAAACACTCATAAATAGATCACCACCTGAGTACTATGTTGAATCAGCGGAGGAGTCCTTCGAGACTGCCTTCCAAGGGTTGGAAATCTCAAATGCTGTCTTTGTTAGTGAACCTATGCTGAAGCCCAAGTGGTCTAAAGCAGACCTGATGACGGCAAAAGTAATGCTGAGACACGGCTATCAAGTTGGGAAAGGCCTGGGGAAAGCTGCCCAAGGGATTGTAGCACCAGCTCAGCTGAATGGGAACTCTGAGAAGTTCGGAATTGGCTACATTCCAACCCTTGCTGACAGGGAGAAGCTGGCAACTGACAGAAGAGAGAAATGGCTGCTCTAACTTAGAGGAAGGACCCCTAGCCAGAGGAGGATGATCATTGGGGATCTCAGTCAGAATTTCATAAGTGCTGGTGTGCTGTACCCTGACCAGGTCAATGCTGTTGGAGAGGAATCAAGTGCAAGTGGCGGTGCTGCTGGTTTGGTGCGCCGTTGTGCTACAGGAGAAGAACTGCAGAGCTGGGAGTCCATGGACTTTCCCGTGATTCTTAATTTAGAGTAATGCTTCATTGTAATGCAAATCCCTCGGCTCTGCCCAAGGCCTAAGGATATTTTCATTCGGGCGTGCATGTTTTATCAAACTTCATCAATCAACAAAGTTTTATTTTGAATAAAATTCTCTTTGTTCATCTTTCCTTTGCGTGTCTCTGCTTTATTTTTATTCGTCACTTAATTTCGATGCAGATCAAATAAAATTCTTGATGATAACAACGCCCACAACTCATACTTTGATTTTGATTACCCGGTTAACCAAACCGAGGGAGATGTTGAGAATGATTGGGATACTCCTCCGGGGATTATGAGAATGATAGAACAAGAAGAGAAGATCATTGAGCCGCATGGGGAGCCCACAGAAATGGTTAATTTGGGTTCCGAAGAAAACAAGAAAGAAATCAAAGTTGGTACAGCGATGGAGAACAGTGAGCGAGAGAGGCTAATTCAGCTCTTGCGGGATTATATGGATGTATTCGCTTGGTCGTACCAAGACATGCCAGGGTTGAACATAGACATTGTTGAGCATAGACTGCCGGTAAAACCAGAATGTCCTCCAGTGAAGCAAAAGTTGAGGCGGATGAAGCCCGGGATGTCTCTGAAGATTAGAGATGAAGTCAAGAAACAGTTTGATGCAGGGTTATTGGTTGTGGCAAAATATCCTGAGTGGGTAGCAAACATCGTTCCGGTCCCCAAGAAAGATGGCAAGGTTCGAATGTGCGTCGACTATCGTGATCTAAACAAAGCAAGCCCTAAAGATGATTTTCCTTACCTCACATCGACGTTTTGGTGGACAGCACTGCGCAACACTCAATGTTCTCCTTTATGGACGGTTATTCAGGCTATAACCAGATCAAGATGGCTCCAAAGGATATGGAGAAAACCACCTTCATAACCCTTTGGGGTACATTCTGCTACAAGGTCATGCCTTTCGGATTGAAAAATGCCGGGGCAACGTATCAAAGAGCAATGGTAACTTTGTTCCATGACCTGATGCATAAAGAAATTGAGGTGTATGTCGACGATATGATTGCTAAGTCCAAGACCGATGAAGAGCATGTCATTAACCTGCAGAAGCTGTTTGAACGTCTCAAAAAGTATAAACTCAGGCTGAATCCCGCCAAGTGTACATTTGGGGTTAGGTCAGGGAAGTTGTTGGGCTTCATGGTTAGCCAAAAGGGAATAGAGGTGGACCCGGACAAGGTGCGAGCCATCCTTGAAATGCCAGCACCAAGAATGGAGAAAGAAGTACGTGGTTTTCTGGGGAGACTGAATTACATCTCTCGATTCATCTTCCAGCTAACCGCAACTTGCGAGCCAATTTTTAAACTGCTGTGCAAGAATCAGGAGGTGGGGTGGAATGATCAATGCCAAGAAGCCTTTGAGAAGATCAAGGTGTACCTACAGAACCCTCCTGTCCTAATGCCACCTGTGCCGGGCAGACCTCTCAGTCTATATCTCACAGTGCTGGACAATTCAATGGGTTGTGTGCTGGGGCAACACGACAAGTCAGGAAAGAAAGAACATGCAATATATTACCTGAGCAAGAAGTTCACAGATTGCGAGACCAGGTACTCACCTGTAACACCCCGATAATTTCTAACTTGTAGAAGTTACCGAAATGCACTACTGGCATACATCAGAGTACCTCCTGTTTTAAATACTGCACACATACTAATACTTGATGATAAAAGCCATCAAGCGCGTTGCATAACTTAACATGAAAAATACATAAAGCGTTCTTACACCACTCAACTAGTGTTCAGTACCAAAATAGAAAGTGTGCGGAAGCGATTTACAACTTTACAACATAAGTCGTACAATCGTACATACTAAAGACCTGAATGAAATACAGAGATACATAAAATGACAAAATAAACAGCGTCAGCAACTCCTCAAGCGTCTCCATGACCATACCTCATCATCTTCAACTTAGCCTGCAATTCTGAAAAAAAACAACAACATGGATTGGGTGAGACAACTTGTCTCAGTGAGTTCTATCGAGACCACTTACTAACTCTCTCGGTTCAATTATGCTTGGTTCATTATGCAAAACTCAAAATTCATAGTCCTCGAAGTTGACTATGTGGCTGAACTAATCTCAATCACTGAGCCTAACAATGAACTATGCTCAATCACTGAGCCTAACAATGATTCTTAGCGTGTCACCGGTCACTTGGCAAAATAAGCTTCCGGTGAACCCAATCCACTAATCGCTAGTGGGAAAACCTCAAGGGGCCTAGGTTCATAGGGCTCATGACTTCCCCTCCCCTAGCACACTAAACTGAAATAGGGTCGTCACCCTAACCTGATGTATATATTTTAATATACCTTGAACAATGAGCAGTGAACAATGATCTATGAACATGACAATGAGCTTATACTTAACATGATCTTGATCTTAACCTAATCTTATACTTAACATGATCTTGTCATTAGGTGATCTCACACGGAATTACTAACGTTGTTAACTCAATTTAATACTATCCATTACCTAGCCCACATCATAATGTATCGCCCATACTCAACATTATGATAACCTAACTTAGTCATAATCGGTCTCATAAATACCACATTGGCCATCACATAAGCAAGGACATGAACATAACATAAAACTACTTCAATCGCACTTGATTTCATGATATTAATATGTTTCCATCCTTGGGAAACCTTGAGGAGTGGATTAGAAGGGACTTAGGACCAATCGGAATGACTTAGGACATAGTTTGAAATTGGGTACCAGCAAGAGACTCACGATCCGTGCGCCTTGGCGCACGATCCGTGCTCAGTTTTCAGAAAATCCACCGTGAGTACCAGAACCTCACGCACGACCCGTGCCCAGAGGCGCACGATCCGTGCGTGACCACCAGTAATTCAGAAAAGTCAGTTTTCGTGTTTTCTTTTCCATTCCGATCGTTCCCGTATCCATTCCGATTCACATCCGAACTTAATAATATATTCAAGCAATCATGGCAACCAATCAATCATCACATAGCAATCAACAATCAATGATTTAACGTAACCAAACACATAAATTAACGATTCATTCATGTTTTCGTAAAACGGTTCAATACCGGTTTTTATAACTTACGAGACCAAAACTCGAAACATAACACACATGACCATAACATCCTAGTGAGTATAGAACTCACCTATTTGCCGAGACTTTAATGACTCAACCATTCCCGAGAACCACGAACTCTCCTCGGACTCGATCACAACACCAACTCACGAACTTTCTCCGGAATCGCTCCAAAGTTGCAAGGATGGGCTGGTCGAACCTAGCTTCTCCCCACTCCGAATCTAGCTATCAAATGATCTCCCTAATGCTTGCTATGGTTTCTAGATCAAAGTGTGAAGCTCAAACCTCACATGCAACACTCTTCACTTCCATTTTGAGATTGAGGTTTATCAATGGTGAATTGGAGATGGGTGGGTTGCAGCTTGCAAAAGTCGTATCAATGGGAAGAGGAAGGGAAATGATGAAGGATGGTGGTGAGAAACAGGACATGCATTCAGATTGAGCCTTCCCTCTTCCTCTTCTCTCCTTCGTGACCTCTCTCTCTCTATACTCTCTATCTTGCTTCTGTTTTTTCCAGATTTTCTGAAAGTGATGAAATGAAGTGTTTATGCATATGGTTCAGCTGGGGGTGGGTTTTAAAAGGGATAGGGTAAAATGACTAATTTACCCCTCACTTACTAACTCTATTCCGTATGACTCCTCTCAAGCCTAATCACCCTAACTTAACCTAATTAGATACTCAATCACATACAATTTCCATACTTAACAAATCAAACAAGTCATTTTCAATTTAAATACTTTCAATCAATTAAATAAATCACTAATAATTAATATTATGCTAATATAATTAAATAGTAAAAATAGGGGATGTTACATTCACCCCAACTTTTAAAAATTTTGTCCTCAAAATTGGACTAAGAAATACCTTTCGCCGAACTGTCGCCAGCTTTGCCCTTCTGAGCGTCCATCACATAGACTCTTCCACGGGCGGGAGTTGCATTCTCTTCTCTGCTCCTTTTCTTCGCCGGACACTCGTGAGCGTAATGCCCTTCGCCTTTGCAGTAATAGCACACAGTTGACCCCAGGCGACACTCTCCACCGTGAGGCTTCCCGCATTTCGGACACTTAACGGACTTTGGAAATTCAGGCACCACTGCTTGCTTACCTTTGTTGGAGTTACCCTTTGGCTCCTCACTTGGGGTTGGCAATTCCAATGCCTTTTTCTTTTCCTTCCGATAAGCTTTCCTTTCTTCATACATCCTGTTGAGATCTGCTTCTGCAACACAAGCTTGATGCACCAATCCAGCATAACTAGTCATAGCATAAGAGCTAAGACCTTGGGCCACATCAGCACGAAGACTTGCCCTATACATCTGCATCTTCCACTCATCATTCGGAGCATGCTTTGCCAACTGATAAAACTGCGACAACCTTTCGAACTTGGCGGTGTACTCACCCACCGACATCTCTCCTTGCCTCAGATTGATAAACTCGGCTTGCTTGCTTAGCTTCATCACCGGAGGGAAAAAGTGACCAATAAACATCTCCTTAAAGTTGGCCCAGGTAACAGGAGTTCCCTGGTTCACCATCAAATCATGAGCATTGGTCCACCAGGTTTGAGCATCTTCCTCGAGCATATGGGCGGCAAAGAGAACCTTCTCTTCTTCGCTGCATTGAAGAGTCCTAAAAATCTTCTCCATCGAATCCAACCAACAATGTGACACCATCACCTCTGGTTCTCCTTTGAAACTTTGGGGATTCATCTTTTGGAAACGAAAGTAAGCCCTATTCGGATCTTCCAGAGGAGGTTGTTGAACATTCGGTTGTTGCTGCTCCATCCTCTCATGATGCATCTGGGCCATTTGAGCCATCTGCTGCTGCTGCATTTGCATCATGTCATTCATCATCTTCTGTTGCGTCTCGATGACATTCTGCATCCATTCGGTATGAGGATCAACAGGGACGCTTCTCCTACTTCCACCAGCCATGATTCTGCGAAATATGCACAAAGTGTTTAGTTGATCAGGCCAAACGTCTAATAGCATATTAAGAGGAATCATACTTAGAGGACTTAAGAGACTCATGATTCTAAGCCCGACAAGGTCGAACTGCTCTGATACCAATTGTAACACCCCGATAATTTCTAACTTGTAGAAGTTACCGAAATGCACTACTGGCATACATCAGAGTACCTCCTGTTTTAAATACTGAACACATACTAATACTTGATGATAAAAGCCATCAAGCGCGTTGCATAACTTAACATGAAAAATACATAAAGCGTTCTTACACCACTCAACTAGTGTTCAGTACCAAAATAGAAAGTGTGCGGAAGCGATTTACAACTTTACAACATAAGTCGTACAATCGTACATACTAAAGACCTGAATGAAATACAGAGATACATAAAATGACAAAATAAACAGCGTCAGCAACTCCTCAAGCGTCTCCATGACCATACCTCATCATCTTCAACTTAGCCTGCAATTCTGAAAAAAAACAACAACATGGATTGGGTGAGACAACTTGTCTCAGTGAGTTCTATCGAGACCCCTTACTAACTCTCTCGGTTCAATTATGCTTGGTTCATTATGCAAAACTCAAAATTCATTGTCCTCGAAGTTGACTATGTGGCTGAACTAATCTCAATCACTGAGCCTAACAATGAACTATGCTCAATCACTGAGCCTAACAATGATTCTTAGCGTGTCACCGGTCACTTGGCAAAATAAGCTTCCGGTGAACCCAATCCACTAATCGCTAGTGGGCAAACCTCAAGGGGCCTAGGTTCATAGGGCTCATGACTTCCCCTCCCCTAGCACACTAAACTGAAATAGGGTCGCCACCCTAACCTGATGTATATATTTTAATATACCTTGAACAATGAGCAGTGAACAATGATCTATGAACATGACAATGAGCTTATACTTAACATGATCTTGATCTTAACCTAATCTTATACTTAACATGATCTTGTCATTAGGTGATCTCACACGGAATTACTAACGTTGTTAACTCAATTTAATACTATCCATTACCTAGCCCACATCATAATGTATCGCCCATACTCAACATTATGATAACCTAACTTAGTCATAATCGGTCTCATAAATACCACATTGGCCATCACATAAGCAAGGACATGAACATAACATAAAACTACTTCAATCGCACTTGATTTCATGATATTAATATGTTTCCATCCTTGGGAAACCATGAGGAGTGGATTAGAAGGGACTTAGGACCAATCGGAATGACTTAGGACATAGTTCGAAATTGGGTACCAACAAGAGACGCACGATCCGTGCGCCTTGGCGCACGATCCGTGCTCAGTTTTCAGAAAATCCACCGTGAGTACCAGAACCTCACGCACGACCCGTGCCCAGGGGCGCACGATCCGTGCGTGACCACCAGTAATTCAGAAAAATCAGTTTTCGTGTTTTCTTTTCCATTCCGATCGTTCCCGTATCCATTCCGATTCACATCCGAACTTAATAATATATTCAAACACTCATGGCAACCAATCAATCATCACATAGCAATCAACAATCAATACAACAATCAATGATTTAACGTAACCAAACACATAAATTAACGATTCATTCATGTTTTCGTAAAACGGTTCAATACCGGTTTTTATAACTTACGAGACCAAAACTCGAAACATAACACACATGACCATAACATCCTAGTGAGTATAGAACTCACCTATTTGCCGAGACTTTAATGACTCAACCGTTCCCGAGAACCACGAACTCTCCTCGGACTCGATCACAACACCAACTCACGAACTTTCTCCGGAATCGCTCCAAAGTTGCAAGGATGGGCTGGTCGAACCTAGCTTCTCCCCACTCCGAATCTAGCTATCAAATGATCTCCCTAATGCTTGCTATGGTTTCTAGATCAAAGTGTGAAGCTCAAACCTCACATGCAACACTCTTCACTTCCATTTTGAGATTGAGGTTTATCAATGGTGAATTGGAGATGGGTGGGTTGCAGCTTGCAAAAGTGGTATCAATGGGAAGAGGAAGGGAAATGATGAAGGATGGTGGTGAGAAACAGGACATGCATTCAGATTGAGCCTTCCCTCTTCCTCTTCTCTCCTTCGTGACCTCTCTCTCTCTATACTCTCTATCTTGCTTCTGTTTTTTCCAGATTTTCTGAAAGTGATGAAATGAAGTGTTTATGCATATGGTTCAGCTGGGGTGGGTTTTAAAAGGGATAGGGTAAAATGACTAATTTACCCCTCACTTACTAACTCTATTCCATATGACTCCTCTCAAGCCTAATCACCCTAACTTAACCTAATTAGATACTCAATCACATACAATTTCCATACTTAACAAATCAAACAAGTCATTTTCAATTTAAATACTTTCAATCAATTAAATAAATCACTAATAATTAATATTATGCTAATATAATTAAATAGTAAAAATAGGGGATGTTACATCACCATTAGAAAAGACTTGTTGCGCCTTGGCCTGGGCTGCGCACCGGTTAAGACAATATATGCTGAGTCACACTACATGGTTGGTATCCAAAATGGATCCAATCAAGTACATCTTTGAGAAACCTGCGCTCACAGGTAGAATTGCTCGCTGGCAAATGCTTCTGTCAGAGTATGACCTCGTGTATGTAACTTAGAAAGCAATCAAAGGTAGCACATTAGCAGACTATCTGGCACAGCAACCAGTTGAAGATTATCAGTCCATGCAATGTGAATTCCCTGATGAGGACATTATGGCTTTATTTGACGAGGGCAAATCCCAGGAGGACGAAAGATGGAGAGTGCTGTTTGACGGTGCCTCTAATATGTGGGGACACGGGGCTGGAGCAGTGTTGATCGATTCATACCGTTCACTGCAAGGCTAAGTTTCTACGTCACAAATAATATCGCAGAGTATGAAGCGTGTATCCTGGGCATAAAGGCAGCTTTAGATTGGAAAGTCAAAAGGCTCGACGTGTATGGGGATTCAGCTCTGGTTATCCATTAAGTGAAAGGTGACTGGGAAACAAGAAACCCTGATTTGATCCCCTACCGTGATTACATTCAAGAGCTAATCAAGCCTTTTGAGGAAATCACCATCCAGCACATACCTCGCAATGAGAATCAATTGGCTGACGCCTTAGCAACTCTGTCATCTATGTTCAACGTCAATTGTGATAAGAACTTGACAACTGTCAGAATTCAACACAGAGATCGATCTGCTTATGACTGCTACCTGGCAATTGAAGAAGAATCCGCGAGTCAACCTTGGTACCATGACATTAAGCAATACCTCACCAGCAGAGAATACCCTCCCGATGCTACGGAAAATGATAAGAGAACACTTCGGAGACTGTCAGCGGGTTTCTTCTTGAGTGGAGACGTCCTTTACAAGAGAAACCATGAGGGTTCATTTGGAGTTCATGCCAGTGGGCACACAATGGCTAGAAAGATCCTGAGAGCTGGATATTATTGGCTGCAGATGGAGTCTGATTGTTACAGTTTTGTCAGAAAATGCCAAAACTGCCAAATTTATGCAGATCACATCCATGTACCGCCGACTTCTCTGAACGTCTTGAGTGCGCCTTGGCCATTCTCTATGTGGGGCATGGACATCATTGGTCCCATTGAACCCAAAGCTTCAAATGGTCACCGTTTCATCCTCGTTGCTATCGACTACTTCACTAAGTGGGTGGAGCCTACTTCATATCCCAATGTGACGAGTTCAGTGATTGCAAAATTCATCAGGAAAGATCTAATCTGTCGTTATGGTCTGCCAAACAAGATAATTACAGACAACGGCAGTAATTTTAACAGCAGAATGATGAAGGACTTATGTAAGGACTTCAAAATCCAGCATCACAACTCTTCTCCCTACCGCCCGAGATGAATGGGGCAGTTGAAGCAGCTAACAAAAACATTAAGAGAATAGTGCAGAAGATGGTAGTGACTTACAAGGACTGGCATGAGATGCTCCCCTTCCCCTTGCATGGGTACAGGACCTCAGTGCGTACATCTATAGGGGAAACCCCCTACTCACTGGTTTATGGGACAGAAGCTGTACTCCCCATTGAAGTGGAAATACCCTCGTTGCGGGTATTGATGGAGACCAAATTAGAAGAAGCAGAGTGGGTTCGATCCCGTTTTGACCAACTGAATCTCATTGACGAGAAGAGGGTAGCTTCTATGTGCCATGGACAGCTGTATGAACAGAGGATGATGAGGGTTTTCGACAAGAAAATCCGGCCCAGTGAATTCCAAGAAGGAGACCTCGTACTCAAGCAGATCTTGCCGATCCAGACAGATCCCAGGGGCAAGTGGGCTCCCAAGTACGAAGGACCTTATGTGGTGAAGAAGGCATTCTCCGGAGGAGCGTTGATTCTTGCAAACATGGATGGAGATGAAATCCCAAACCCGGTCAACTCGGATGTGGTAAAGAAGTACTATGCCTAGAAAAATAAACAGAAAAAAGAGAAAGATAAGCCAAGTAAAAATAAGCTCGCTAGGTTGAAAACCCTTAAAGGGCGGCCTAGGCAAAATCAGAGCGACCCGGTGGATTGAAAACTCGCAAAGGGCGATCCAGGCAAAAATTAGAGTCAGAAAACTTGGGCTTGCAAAAAGAAAAGGCAATCAGCACTCCCGAAGGTTTGGATAAGGGGATGATCAAGATCATGAGTATGAACGGTGGGCGCCGTTACTTCAAGGATAGAATCGTACGATCTGTTCCTTTTTCTTGTATTTTTTTTTTGTTTAAAAGAAAATTGAAATGTACTTCCAATTGGCGTGACATTCTGCACGACCAGTTTCCAATCGATAAAAGTTCAACTTTTTTTCATATGCTTGCTTTTCGTGTCTTTGCTTTCATTTATTCAGTTTCTTTCAAAATAATAACTTTTATGATTGATGAAATTGAATTGAAAACATGTGCATACATTCATAGCATCGCAAAGCATTGCGAAATCTTTGAAAATCACAGAGAGAAGTGTTCTCCCCAGTGAATAAAGCTGCAAGAAAAACAAAACAGCCGCAAGTACCAGCACTTAAAAGTAACAAAATCATTGCACGCCAGTGAATAATCATCGCCCCGGAGCGGTCTTCGTATTAAGTGTCACAAGTCCTGCGGATTGATTTAACCAGCAAAAAAAAAGGAATGTCAAGAAAAAACAAACGAGCAGAAAAAAGAAAGCTGCTCAGCAAGAAAACAACAAACGAGCAGAAAAAAGAAAGCTGCTCAGAAAAAGAATAAACAAAATGAAAAAACAACGGAAGACGGAACAAAAAGAACACAACATTCCTATACCATTCATCATTCTCATAACATTCATGCCATTCATCATTTCATTATACTTTCATATTTGCATCTCAGAAGAAAGAAACAGAAGAAGAAAAAGCAAACACCAAAATCAATCATTGCATTCATGTGCACCCAAATACCCAAGTGCATGCATTTCATGCACCATCCAAGAGAAATGTTACTTCAGACCAGACACTGAGTTAGTAAACTCCATCAACCCCGAGTTAGTAAACTCCATCAGCACAGAGTTAGTGAACTCCCACCGAGTTAGTGAACTCCTTCCATAGATCACAAATCGTGTACGAGCGCGCGATGGATCCATCCGACTTCGTTAAGTCCTTCGGATTAGTTGTGTCAGCCTAAGGCATAGCGTAAATCCATTGATCGAATCAGTTCCGGAGCTGATATTGATCGGCCGCTCGAAAAGGCCACCCAAGTGCTCGGACTCGAGGGTCCGTTAGAAGGTTTTAGGCAACCTCCGAATTCCCCTAGAGCTCGGACTCGAAAGAATCCGTTAGAAGGTTTTAGGTAGCCTCCGAATTTCCCAATTTACAGTATTTCTTACTTACTGCTTTTTACTAATTTCTGTTTTCCCGTCAATGCAACAAGTGTTGGCTCTCTCTCTAAAACAACAACAAAAAAAACAGCAAAAAAAAGGAAAAGGAAAATTCGGGTTTCTCTAGGAAGACAAAATTGGAATAATTTCTGAATTCTTTATCTCAATTTTGCCTCGGAATATGTTTCGGCCAATTCATATTCCTTGTCAAAATCCAAAGAAAGAGGGGCAGCTGTTATACCCTAATTTTGTCCGCCTAGGTCGAAACCCTAATTTTCCACAAAAATAAATAGTTTCAGAGGTGTGGCATTCTTTTGAAAGGTGAGAAGTGATATGGGCATGCATTTTTGAGTCTTGAAAGGCATTCCAAAGTTTTTAAAATCATTTTTAGTGTTGGGATGCACTTCGGGGTAAAATTAGGGTTTTTTGGGCAAAAAGGGTATTTTGGTCATTTTACCCAAAAAGATAATTTCTCGGTAAAAATCACTGTGCAACTTTGGAGGAATTTATTTGGATCAAAATGAGTTGGGTCATATTTTTTATGCGCATGCATTGATGAATTTTTGCATAAAAAGTCAAACTTCAAAGAAAAGGGCAAAATGGGAATTTCCTTCAAGGTTAGGTATCAAATCAATTTTGGGAATGGTGATATCATGGAATATTGGGCCCAATGATTGATTCCTAGGATATGGCCCAAAGTGGCATGAATAATGAGTGTAGCGACCGAAAAATCCGGAGGAGGGATTCTTCGAAGCTCTTGAATGAAGCCGCCACCAAAGTTTTAGTTTAAGGGTAAACATTGGAAAATCCCTATTGAGTGGATAAAGGGGTCTTGCGGACCAGACTTAGGCTCGGGAGTCGTTTATGCGTAGGGAAGGTATTAGCACCCTACGACATCCTTCCTAAGGAAGGTTACCTTTTAACCAAATGTGTAAATATTTAGTAATTCAAAAATAATGTTTTTACCCTTATAATAATAATAATAATAATAAAGGACTCGATAAACACTTATTTGTTTTTGTACTTTTTGAGAAAAAGGAGAAAAGTGAATTAAAAGAGAAAAAAAGAGGTTTTTTATTAATGCAATTGACAGAGGTCGGCCGCCCTCTGGTCCTACGTATCTCCTGGTAGAGAATCAAATCACACGCAGTTCTTGGTAGAAAAAAGTTTGTTGGTTGGTGTTTTTTTATTATTGAATGTTTTTTTTTGAAATTGGAGGCGTTCGTAATGACCAAACAAGTAAACTTAGAGTGATCACCACTAATAACTTATTTTAAAACTGAAATTGCTCACAGTAACCAAACGAGTTAAACCCAGGGTGAAATTACTATCAGCTTATAGTTGAATGCGAATTTTATTTTTGAAAAAGTCATGACACACTAGGAGCTTAATAAAATGAATGATCAGACAACAAGTGAATAATAGAACTAATGAAAACAATGAAAGGGAAAGGGGATACACGCATATGGTGGGGCGTGGGAAACAAAATTGATGATGATAACATTGGAGTTATTAAGAGGTAATAATTTTATTTAACAATGAAACAATAGAAAGGGGTGTAGTTAGTAATTGGATTTTAATAACAAAGAGTTAAAAACTAAAAGAGAGGGGGAGATCAGTGGCGAGAAGCGCTGATGATGTTTTTTATATACAAAAATGAAAATAAAATAATATCAGATATTAAAGTCACTTGCACAGGTTATCCTAACAAGAAAACAATACACAGCCACACAAATAAGAGAGAGAAAAGAGCTTTAGAGAGAAAGAGGGAAATAGGGAGTGGACCGAGAAAGATGAGAAACGCAGGGGTACGATGGCGGTGGTGAGTGAGGCTCGCCGGAGGCCACAACGATGGTTTAGTGCTCGCGGTGGTGTGAGCGGCGGAGGTTACTGGTTCACCGGTGGTTGAAAGAAGGTCACGATGCTCGCAGTGATGATGGTGGAAGGAGCGACGCCGGAGGTGAAACCGTGGCGGAGGCAGTGGTGGTCGCGACGATGGCACGGCGGCGCAGAGGGGATGATGACGGTCACGCCCGCTGTGGAGACGAACACCGTGACAGTGTTGACAGCGACGGTGATGAAACGAGAAGATGGAGGCGCCTTTGGTGGTTCACAGCCAACGGCCACCGTGTACGGTGGCCGGAGTCAGAGGGTGAGTTCTACTGCATCCTTTTTTATTTTCTGCGGTTCTGATCCTTTCTCCTCTCTACTCTCCTTGTTCTCACAGATCTTCTATTTTCTTTTTAGGTTTGTGTTGTGTGGGTTGGTTTGACGGAGAGACAATGATTTGGTTGATGGTGGTAAGAAGGAGGGGCACGATGAGGGGGAGAAACGGAGTTGTGGTGGTTTGGTTGTGTTGTGGTGGTCGAGGTGGAAGGGAGGAGACAGTGAGGGTGTTTGGGCTGTGCTGGTGTCTACGGTGGAGGGGAGGATGAGGTATGGTGGAGATGATGGTGGTAAATTTTGGGTGGTCACCGTGGTGACCCTGTTGTTGGTTTGGTGGTGGACGGAGCTTCAAGCTCCTCCATTCTTCTCCCTTAATTTTATTTTGATTTTGTCTTTGTGTTTTCTGTGTTGCGTGTTTTTTTCACCCCCCCTGAATCATCGGTCACTGCTGTTTTTAAGTATCACCCCTTCCCTTTCTCACTACTTGTGTTGTGTTTTTATTCTTCTTTCCTTTCAATATGTCTGTTGGCTTTTTTAGAGGAGGTCAACTAATGAGATAAACATTTTTGTTATGCTTTCTCAGAGATGGAACAGAGGTGGTGGAGCAGCAGCAGGGTGGTGCCTGCAAAGCTGTTCTGTTGGAGCAAATTGGGAAAATGACAAAGAAGCAAGAAGAAATTAGCATTGGCCTTATTCTTCAAATGGCATCAGCAGTGCTGCATCTAGTAGGGGGCGCTCCTGCCCCTTTTTTTATTTTATTCTGATTTTAATTTTTGTACTTTCTTGTATTTAAATTTTGTCTATACATGTGTACTAAAATGGACTTTGTAAAAAAAACTGATTATAAAAATAAAAAAGCATTTATTCACAATATAATTTTTATTAGATTTTTATAACAAAATTAAACTGATAACAACGACGATAAACATATGTACACGACGAGAAGCGAACGCGTGTCCGCAACGAGAATACGCGAATTTGCGTACTAAAATAAACAACCGTACACAACGAGACGCGAACACGCGTTCGCAACGAGGACAAAAATGCGTACATTATTAAAAAAAAATTGCACGCGCGCACAATGAGAAGTAACACGCATATACACGACTGGGAATGACACACATAAACGACAAAAACAATATTTTGGATTTTCTAGTTTTAAATTAGCCGGACAAAATTAGGGTATGACAGCTGCCCCTCTTTATTTATATTTTACTAGGAAATGTGAAACGTTTCAAATTTCTCGAGTAAAATAAAAATAAAGATAAAAAGACACTAATTTTGTCAAGACTATTTTTTATTTTCTTTTATTATTATTTTTTTAGAAATTCTTGAAAAATTGGGTTGACATAGAACAAAAGTAAATAAGGATCACCGGGGATCTGAAGGAGCGCTGGGCTCTGATGGTCTAATTCGAAGTCGATGCTTGGCGCATTGACTGGAGTTAAACTGAAGGACCGACGAGGTCTGAAGGGCATGCCTAAGCCTGATGGGCCCATGGGTCTGATGGAGCGCAAACTAGCAATGGTACTAGTAAAACGGTCTGCTTGGGGGGCGGCCTTTTTCGAGCGGCCATGGGGGCAAGGTCAGGTCGTTGACCTGATTTGCGCACCTCGAAGGACGTGCACTGTGTTTTTTAGGCGGACACAGCTAGTCTGAAGGGCCTGGGGCCGGATGATCCGTCAGTTGCTCGATAACGCGACGTGCGATCTGGATTGAAGGACCATTGATGGTCTGAAGGAGCGCTTGGGCTCTGATGGACCGCTGGGGGTCTGAAGGAGCGCTTGGGCTCTGAGGGACCACTGGGGGTCTACAGGAGTACTGAGATTCTGAATTGTGGTATGAGGCCAGCGCTTGGAGCACTGACTTTGAGGGAACAAACTATTGGGATCGGCACATGGTGCACCTGCCTAGAACATATCTAATGCTTGCATTTACCTGAGACGAGAAAAGCTATCTACATTTGGCATGTCTAAAAATGCAATGAATGATGTATGCGTGCAATAGAAGGTGGTAGGTGATGTATGTGAATGCAGATAGGATATGAATGTGATTGTGCTGATTAATGATGAAGGCAACAGAATGAGCAATTTTTCTCCTTTTGTTTTTTTTGCTTTTTTTTTTTTTGATATACAATGAGTGTATGAAATGCAATGATTGGTATCTGGGGGGTGATGAATGAAATGAGTATACCATGGGTGTTGAGCTTGATGGAATGAGAAAGTTGACAACGGTGTATGAGATGTAAATGTGACTGTAGTGATTAATTTTTGGTGTGATGATGAATGTAATGGATGGATTTTTCTTTTTGCTTTTTCTTATTTATTTTGTTTCTTTTCTTGACGCATGCAATGCGAATGTGAATATGATGCGAATGTAACTCTTTGATGCAAATGCTATGGTGAATAAAGGGAAGTGCATGAATACATGGTGCGATGCTATGATATGATTGATTGGGATGCAGACAGACTTTGGGTAATAATGAGACCGACATTCGGCTTTTTATTGAAGCAATACATGTTATGTATGGGTATGCATGTATGGATACGCAATGCGTAATGCGAAAGAAGCAAAATTGTGTAGGCAAAAACAAGTTGAATGTGGATGCATGTACAATACTTGCATGAGAGAGTTGTGATGGGTATGATCAGATGCATGGTTTTAATTCTAGAATAATGAGGACATGTATAATGCATGATTTGTTGGTAACAACACTTTTTTGTTTTGTAAGGATGCGAAACTGTTTGATGTGAAACGAAACTTTTGATGCTGGAAATAGAGAGCTGAACATTTTGAATTGATCGTTCCTTGGAAGAAAGATTTTTGATGGCTTGGACTTGAACTCTGGTAAGCTCAAGATTGTCATCTTGAAAAGTGTGTCTTGCAGCAATGTATTAGTGTCATTTCTAGAGATCGAGATGTGTATTTGCAGATGGGTTCTCATTTGGTTATGATGACCCATGACGGCTAAGCTTTCAAGTCTAAGATGTTAACTTAGAGGGATTGTCATTATTGTGTGTCTCTCTCTTTGAAGCATTTGCTTAATAAATATGAAAAACAGTGTGAATGCAAATGAGTGTGCCAGTTGACTCAGAGTTCAAGAAATGTAGGGTATAGTCAAGTGTGACACATGAGTGGAGTGGAGGATGAGGTTTATTGGCTCAAGCCTATGAGAGATAAGCTTGCCCCAAGGTAAGAAATGTTTGACTGCCCCAATTTTGACTTCAAATAGTGGGGAGTGAAACAGTCTGCCTTTGTCTAGGGAGGACAATGACAACTAAGGATATAGACTGGTTGAGGGATTGGGAACTATGCAGGTATTGGGGTGACGCGTGGCTAGGAATGAATGGAATGGGAGGCAGAAGGATTCTTTCGGGCCGAGGGATATGAAGCCCCGGTCTACAAGAGGACAAGGTTGCCCCAATCCATGAAAGGTGAAGATTGCCCCATCCGAGTGGGATTGTGACAGGGGTAAAGTTAGAATAATGGGTTGGAAATTAGTCTGGTACGACTATATGAACGGGGTGAAAGACGAGGGTATTTTGGGGATGCTAAAACAAATCTCCCTGAGTTTGAGTGGAATGGAGGGTGGGGGATTGCCCCATTTTGATATGATAAGTCAAGTAACTGCCTTAGTAGGGGTTTGTGGTTTCCCTTGGGAAGGATTCCACAAGCTAAGACAGTCAAGAGTTTTTGGTTCGATGAAAAATCACTTTGTTGATGATCACTGTTATCTTCTCTTGATGAACTTCGAGTGTGCAAGCCCTTTTAAGTAATAATATTTTTCTCTTTGTTTTTTTTTTGTTGTTTTTTGTTTTTTTTTGAGCAAATAAGTTATTCTGATTATTTTGTCCTAGAGTATAAGCTTTGAGAAAAATGGAAGCCACCAATCATTGATCAGGATAGGCCTTTGGATTGTAATATGGCCAGTGGTTAATGATTCATGAAGGAAATGATTACTTTGCTCCTGAGAGTGTTCGGGGTTGGTTGAGACAAAGAATCTTTTATGTGCTTCATGGTAGGATGTACCTATTTGAGGGTTTATGGAGGATAGGATGTTTAGGCCAAAGGAAGTGTTTGAGGGTTTATTTCAGACAATGATCTTTTATATGCTCGATGGTGTGACGTGTCAGCTCACAAATTCTACCGTTTTGGTTTTCAGGATTTTTCGATCCTCTTTTTTTAATTTCACTTTTTTGTGATGTTTCTTTTTCTTTCGAGCTAAGCGAGCTGTTAGATATGGGATTGATCCTTGTCTAAGGTGTTTGAAAGATTTTTGATTTTTTGGCTCGGAGTGGGTAGCAAAGGGCATTTCTCCTTTCTTGGATTTTTGGATATAGGAAAATGGCCAAACTCCAATTCAAATCATGATTGCTTATTTTCTTGAAATTGTAACTATGGGACAAAACTTCATTTTAATATATTTGCTTTTCTTTATTTATTATTTTTTTTATGCCCTAATTTTTGCTCAGGCTGCTCTCGCGAGTTTTCAACCTAACGGGCTTTTCTTTTTTGGATCTCTTTTGTGTGTTTTTTTTTACTCAAAGGACTTGCACGAGTGTTTAGAATGCTAGCAGAAAATCTTAGTGACCATTACTCTGCCCCTAGTATGGAGCGTACAAAATGTTGTTCATGAAATTTCATCACTGGGGGAAGTGAATGTAATACTCTCGTGGGGACTGGGCCTTTTATGGATGGTTGGGTCTAGTTTTGGAAATGGCGGAAAGATGGGGGTAGTATAACTGACTCAAACAAGGGTAAGCACACCTGTCATGTTAGTTTATCTTGCAAATGCTTCATGGAGAGTTAACACCGCTTAAGATAGAGCAATTTTAATTGTCAAAACCACACAAGTTAACAAAATAGACATTTACGCTTCTTATCACGGGTGTGAGATATATGTTGGCTGGTGTCCTTGGTGGGGCACGCAGTGGCTAAGGGTCAAGCCTATGATACAATCAATATTGTAGTGACCATGATGGTGGAGGAGTTATTGGTGAATTCCATTGAATGGTTAAGTGGGTAGGTGGTTTCCATAAATGTGGTAGGATGAAGAGTGAAGAACTTGTTGTTGGTGAATCAAGTTAAGGTATGGCCACATTTTCCAAGGAAGAGGAATCAATTAAAATATATTTTCAAGAAGGCATCGTCTCTCATCAAACAGCATGTCAAAAAAAACTTATGAGTTTCATTTTTTTATTTTTTGGGAAAAAATTATTTGAATAAAGCAGAATGCATGAACATATGGATGTTGTGGTACACAGACAATGATGCAGGTGAATGAAATGCATAATGATACCTTAAGCAAGTGTGTGTGATTTTTTTTATTTTTATTTTTTTTAAAGTTCAACTAGAGTGAGAGGCTAACAAAACAACAAAAAACTCTTGGATGATGAATGATGCAATTCCTAATTTTGTTTTAATGCATGTGAGAGGATTAATGCCCTTGAGATGAATGTGAGAGGAATAAATGACTTTCGTTTTTTTTTTATGCATGAAGGAGATTACTGTATTTGAGATGCATGGGGATGAATGACTTTTGTTTTTGTTTCTTCATGATGCATGAAGAGGAGTAATGAATGTAATTTTTTTATAATATCAAGGTGATATTATTTTCTCATTTTTTGCGTGTGGCTTATGCAAGATGAAGTAAAATAATAAAAAAAAAATGATATTTTGTTATTTTCTAGATGATGAGATGCATGTTGGTACCATGATAATGAAAACGATGACCGTATTCTATTACGAATGCATGATAATTCTTTTTATTTTCTAGTTGAAAGACTAACTATGGTCAAGCAACAAGAATAATCAAGTTAAACGCACCTTGTGTCCTAATGCATGAAGGAACGCATGGTGAAAAATGACGAAAATGCAGATGCGAATGCATGAAATGCGTGCATGAATGATCACTTGGAAATGTCAGTTATTCTAAATGATTTTTGGAGACAATGCGGCACGTGGCCGATGCAGAGCCTCTTTCATGTATCAGAATGAAATGCTAAATACGTATCTATGAATGATGCGAAAATGATGACGTAATTTTGAAATGATGCATGTTGAAACGGTATATAAACGATGTGTGGATGAAATGGCGTATGGATGATTTAATGAAACCACAGTTTTTTGGATGAGTGAAAAGGTGCGTGAATGCTATGCATTTCATGATGTTGCAAATGATGAAATGCCTATATTATTTGATGATGGAAATGCATGCTAAATGAGACATTCAATCACAAATTTTTTTTTAATTGTGATCATGTTTTTTAATCTTTTCTTTTTCGCGAAAAGAAAGAAAAATGCAATGTATGAGTGAACGAATAATGTTGCCTGATGCAGATGCGAGGAATGTGAATGAATGATCGCTTGAAAAGATTGACTATCCGAGATGATTTTTCGGACGCGATGCAATATGATGATGAATAATGCAAGGAAGTGGCATCATTTTATTTTCTTTTATTTTGCATGTCAGATGACTAATGCATTTTTTATTTTTCTATGCATGAAGAGGAGTAACGAATATAGTATATCTTTGAGTATGCAAGATGATGAAAGTTGGACAAATACGTAGTGTCTTTGTTTTTTTTGGAGGATGATATGCATGTTAGTACCATGAGAACGAGATGTATATGAAAACAAGTGACTCGTTCTATGGTGATTTTTTATTTTCTAGCAAAATATAATGCCCATGATGACAGATATGTATGAAAAATGCGAATGCATGAAGAAATAAATGTTTGATCCTAATGCAATTATTTTTATTTTTTCAAGAAGCAGTGCAACATGCATGGAGACTCTTATTTTGATTTATTGGATGACAAATGACACAATTATAATAAAATGATTTTTGTTTTATTTGGGAAATGACACATGAATATGGAATTGTTGCATTTAAGCTAGGATGACCACATGAGGGAAATGATGTATGAATGATACGTTTTTTTTTAAATGTAATTCAAGACTTTATGAATGATGCGGTACCTACACTGTGTGATCATGACTTTGAATGATTATGAATGAATGTCGGTGCCTATGATGCTATTGCCTTTTTTGTGTGCGATGAAACAAAGTGCATGACACTCGCAGCGACTTTTTTTTTTAATGCGTGGAAAAGAGTAATGAACATAACCTTTATATAATATGGGGGTAATATTCGGATATGCAAGATGAATGCAATTTTGAAAAAAATGATACCTTCGCGATGCATGATAGTGCAATAACAATGAAATGCTTATGGAAGAGTGATTTTAGTATGGATGAATGGTGATTTTTTTGTGTTTTCTTTGAATAAAGTATAATGCATGAACATATGGACGTTTGTTGTACATGAGCAACAATGGAGATGAATGAAATGCGTGATGGTTTATCCCTTTTTTTTATGCTTCAACTAGAATAAAAAGCTAACAAGATGCTATTGGGTGATGAATGATGCAATAATGAAGAAATTTATAATTTTTGTTTTGACGCATGTTGAAGGACTGATGCATTTGAGATGGATAGGAATAAATGACTTTTGTCCTTGTTTTTTATGATGCATGAAGACGATGCATTTAAAAAATAAATTTTTATAATAGCAATGCGATGTATGAGTATGAGAGATGATGCAACTAGGATAAAATGATGAATGTATGGAGAAATTGCGCATTTGGACTATGATGCATGTATGGAGAAATGATGCATGTATGGAGAAATGGTGCATTTGGACTATGATGACAATATGAGCGAAATGTTATAGAATGTCTCATGCAATTTGTAATAATGATGTTGCAAATGACAAGATGCCTACACTATTTGATGGTTTTTTTATTTATTTATGAATTATGAATATATGATGAATGGTACGGTAGGGAAATGGCAATGTGATGCATATGATAAAAAAATGATCTTATTTTATGATAATTTTTTGTATGACGAATGAAAGGAATGATGTCGTCTCGTATGCATGCAAATGAAGGAAGCATGAATTTTTTTTGAGTGATTTTAATTTCGGAGAAAAACTAACCAGATTGATAGAGAGGGTAAGTATAGTGCCCCTGTGTCCTAGGTGGGTCATGTCTAAATTGGGATTTTCAACATGATCTAGGGTCACTTATGTGATCAATCTCTCAGGTGACTCTAATCACTTCCTCACAAATGTCTCCAGAGCTAAAATCCCCTTCATGATATGATCCACAACGATAGCGAGCTACCTGGTGTGGGGTACCAAGAAAGAGCGTACTCTGGTTGAGACTTTCATGAGAGTCAGACAGATAAAATCCAGAATGACTGTCACTAATAATCTCCACTCGTCCTAGGTTATTTGCAGACCCGGGTATAGGGCCCCACTCAGAAGTGTGTGCAAAAGTGTAAGTGAGGTGTGTGATGAGGGCACAATGCCTAAACTAACCAAACTGGACAAGATGTACAACAATAATAACAAAAAAGTCGTCTACCCTAAGGTTCAATAATATAAAGAAATCCTAATAAATAAATAATATAAGAATAAGGGTAAAAACAAAATATTAATAAAACTAACAAATACTTACACATTTAGTTAATTTGGCTTGACTCTCTTAATTTTCCCCAGTGAAGTCGCCAGCTGTAGCGACCGAAAAATCCGGAGGAGGGATTCTTCGAAGCTCTTGAATGAAGCCGCCACCAAAGTTTTAGTTTAAGGGTAAACATTGGAAAATCCCTATTGAGTGGATAAAGGGGTCTTGCGGACCAGACTTAGGCTCGGGAGTCGTTTATGCGTAGGGAAGGTATTAGCACCCTACGACATCCTTCCTAAGGAAGGTTACCTTTTAACCAAATGTGTAAATATTTATTAATTCAAAAATAATGTTTTTACCCTTATAATAATAATAATAATAAAAAAGGACTCGATAAACACTTATTTGTTTTTGTACTTTTTGAGAAAAAGGAGAAAAGTGAATTAAAAGAGAAAAAAAGAGGTTTTTATTAACGCAATTGACAGAGGTCGGCCGCCCTCTGGTCCTCCGTATCTCCTGGTAGAGAATCAAATCACACGTAGTTCTTGGTAGAAAAAAGTTTGTTGGTTGGTGTTTTTTTATTATTGAATGTTTTTTTTTGAAATTGGAGGCGTTCGTAATGACCAAACAAGTAAACTTAGAGTGATCACCACTAATAACTTATTTTAAAACTGAAATTGCTCACAGTAACCAAACGAGTTAAACCCAGGGTGAAATTACTATCAGCTTATAGTTGAATGCGAATTTTATTTTTGAAAAAGTCATGACACACTAGGAACTTAATAAAATGAATGATCAGACAACAAGTGAATAATAGAACTAATGAAAACAATGAAAGGGAAAGGGGATACACGCATATGGTGGGGCGTGGGAAACAAAATTGATGATGATAACATTGGAGTTATTAAGAGGTAATAATTTTATTTAACAATGAAACAATAGAAAGGGGTGTAGTTAGTAATTGGATTTTAATAACAAAGAGTTAAAAACTAAAAGAGAGGGGGAGATCAGTGGCCAGAAGCGCTGATGATGTTTTTTATATACAAAAATGAAAATAAAATAATATCAGATATTAAAGTCACTTGCACAGGTTATCCTAACAAGAAAACAATACACAGCCACACAAATAAGAGAGAGAAAAGAGCTTTAGAGAGAAAGAGGGAAATAGGGAGTGGACCGAGAAAGATGAGAAACGCAGGGGTACGATGGCGGTGGTGAGTGAGGCTCGCCGGAGGCCACAACGATGGTTTAGTGCTCGCGGTGGTGTGAGCGGCGGAGGTTACTGGTTCACCGGTGGTTGAAAGAAGGTCACGATGCTCGCAGTGATGATGGTGGAAGGAGCGACGCCAGAGGTGGAACCGTGGCGGAGGCAGTGGTGGTCGCGACGATGGCACGGCGGCGCAGAGGGGATGATGACGGTCACGCCCGCTGTGGAGACGAACACCGTGACAGTGTTGACAGCGACGGTGATGAAACGAGAAGATGGAGGCGCCTTTGGTGGTTCACAGCCAACGGCCACCGTGTACGGTGGCCGGAGTCAGAGGGTGAGTTCTACTGCGTCCTTTTTTATTTTCTGCGGTTCTGATCCCTTCTCCTCTCTATTCTCCTTGTTCTCACAGATCTTCTATTTTCTTTTTAGGTTTGTGTTGTGTGGGTTGGTTTGACGGAGAGACAATGATTTGGTTGATGGTGGTAAGAAGGAGGGGCACGATGAGGGGGTGAAACGGAGTTGTGGTGGTTTGGTTGTGTTGTGGTGGTCGAGGTGGAAGGGAGGAGACAGTGAGGGTGTTTGGGCTGTGGTGGTGTCTACGGTGGAGGGGAGGATGAGGTATGGTGGAGATGATGGTGGTAAATTTGGGGTGGTCACCGTGGTGACCCTGTTGTTGGTGTGGTGGTGGACGGAGCTTCAAGCTCCTCCATTCTTCTCCCTTAATTTTATTTTGTTTTTGTCTTTGTGTTTTCTGTGTTGCGTGTTTTTTTCACCCCCCTTGAATCATCGGTCACTGCTGTTTTTAAGTATCACCCCTTCCCTTTCTCACTACTTGTGTTGTGTTTTTATTCTTCTTTCCTTTCAATATGTCTGTTGGCTTTTTTAGAGGAGGTCAACTAATGAGATAAACATTTTTGTTATGCTTTCTCAGAGATGGAACAGAGGTGGTGGAGCAGCAGCAGGGTGGTGCCCGCAAAGCTGTTCTGTTGGAGCAAATTGGGAAAATGACAAAGAAGCAAGAAGAAATTAGCATTGGCCTTATTCTTCAAATGGCATCAGCAGTGCTGCATCTAGCAGGGGGCGCTCCTGCCCCTTTTTTTATTTTATTTTGATTTTAATTTTTGTACTTTCTTGTATTTAAATTTTGTCTATACATGTGTACTAAAATGGACTTTGTAAAAAAAACTGATTATAAAAATAAAAAAGAATTTATTCACAATATAATTTTTATTAGATTTTTATAACAAAATTAAACTGATAACAACGGCGATAAACATATGTACACGACGAGAAGCGAACGCGTGTCCGCAACGAGAATACGCGAATTTGCGTACTAAAATAAACAACCGTACACAACGAGACGCGAACACGCGTTCGCAACGAGGACAAAAATGCGTACATTATTAAAAAAAAATCGCACACGCGCACAATGAGAAGTAACACGCATATACATGACTGGGAACGACACACATAAACGACAAAAACAATATTTTGGATTTTCTAGTTTTAAATTAGCCGGACAAAATTAGGGTATGACAATGAGGAATTATCTAGAAAGGAATAATCAATAATCTTTGGAATTTTGAAAGGTCAAGTATAGTACAACATGACAAGTTGCAATTCCACTCACTCTCTCTCCTCAATGCCGCAGCCACTCTCTCATTTCCAGCCCATATTTTGTGCTTCTCCATGCCCTTGATCCATGTCAGTTGTATTCCTAGCCATTGATTAAAATTCTAGATCAAATCCTAGGCTACAACTTAGTGTGAAATGACCTAATTGCCCTCAACAATTTTTGTGCTACAAAAACTCACCCATTTCGCATATGATCAGCCCACTCTCACTCATTTGTGCTTTCTCATTGTCCCTAATCCATGTGCATTGCAATCTAGACCCTTGACTCAAATTCTATCTCAAATCTCAATGGTTTGCAAAAGCACAAAGTCTATTATACCCTTAATTTTGCATCTGATATAAAACCAAAAATAGGAGACCATCAAGACACATCATTCTCATTTTACCCTAGCACACAATCAGATCACAATTCCTCTCCTCCTCCCCTCTAAAACCCGATACCACCTCCCACCATTTCCACCACCAATTCTTCAATTTTCAACCATCCAAACTTCATTATTCTTGATTCCTACACTAGATCCACTTCTAATCTTGCATTATCTTCAAAGTTCATCATCAAATCCTTCAAGATCAAGTGATTTTCGTGGGATTCAAGAGGAGGTTCAAGTGTTCTTGGTTTCTATTTTGATCTTCTTCTTCATTTCAAGCAAGATCTAGAGGTAAGCTCACAAACTCTTGCATTTTCTTTAATTTTCATTATGTAATCTCTCTTCTACTCCTCTTTCCTTCTTGAAAGAAGCTTTGAGGACTCATTTCAAACATTATTGGACAAGGACATTGGGAGCCTTGGGTGTTTGAGATGGGTCATTGGCCTTGAAGGGAAGATTCTTGTGTTTGAATAATTTTCCTTGCATTTCTACACATTTTTCACTAAATTTCATGAAATAAAACCTTTTTTTCCTCTTCTTTTAGCTTCGGCCATGTAGTGTTTTTTTTTCTTGTTCAGGCATTTCTTTGTTCATATCTTGTGTTGAAGTTGAATTTTTGGTGGGTTTATGCCTTACATAGCCTCGGGTTTGAGGATTAGAGACCTAGGGATTTTTGTTGCTTTTGTTTCTTTCATTTTGTGTTGAAATAAATGATGAAATAACAATTGTTTGAGCATGAAATAAATAAACACAAACACATTTCTTTCCACAAATCAAATTTTCGAGTAGGGGATTAAGTCGGCCGTACGGTCGGGTTAGTCATCGTTTTAGGATGAATGAACCGTACGGCTCAAGAGTCCTAAAATCCCTATTCCAATAAAATCAAACCAACACACATCAAACCATTCTCCAAACTTCAAAAACTCCATTTTCAGAAAATAGGGAACTAAGTCGACTGTACAAACGGGTTAGTCAGCGTCTAGGACGGATAAGCTGTACAGCTCAATAGTCCTAAAACCCCTATATTAAAAAACACCAACCAACAAACATTTTCTACCCAAGAACTACGTGCGATTTGATTCTCTACCAAGAGATACGTAGGAGCAGAGGGCGGCCGACCTCTTTCAATTGCACTAATAAAAAACATTTTTTAGTCTTTTCCTAAATAATCATTTTCTTAAATAAAATATCAATTTTCTTAAATAAAATATCAATTTTCTTCTTTCTTTTTAATTCACAATAAAAGGGTAAAATAAACTTTTTCAAAATTAATATTCTTTCCTACAACTAATTAGCAGGTAACCTTCCTTAGGAAGGATGTCGTGGGGTGCTAACACCTTCCCCATTCCAAAGGGATTTACCGACGTTTGCCCTAAAAATTAAACATTGGTGGCGGCTTCATTTTTGAACCTTCGAGGAATCCTCACCCGGATTTTTCGGTCGCTACACCATAGAATCAAGAAATAGCTCTCAGTCTGTCAATCCTTACTATGTCTGGACCTGGTAAGTTTCCCCGTGTTGAGTCAAATTAAGCCGCAGGCTCTACTCCTGGTGGTGCCCTTCCGTCCATTCCTTTAAGTTTCAACCTTGCGACCATACTCCCCCCAGAACCCAAAGACTTTGGTTTCTCATAAGGTGCCAGCGGAGTCCTAAAAGCAACATCATGGCAAGGAAAAAATGGCAATAAGCAATGGGTAAGGAAAGCGTCCAGGATAGGAGAATAAAAGGCTGAAAAGAGGCAACTGCATCCCTTTGTGCCATGACAAGCATCTTTGAACCACAAACAACGTTCCCGGGCTAAAGAGGGACTCGAGTTACCGAAGGGACAGCCCAGTACTTGTTGCTCGTGGGATATCGGTGCTTGAGCAAGGCACGTCGAGAGGGACACTCAAAAAATGGTTGGCAAGAGGAAAAATGGCATTGAGCAATGGGAAATGCGAAGAGGAAAGAAAACAAAAGGTAGGCAACCACATCACCTTGCGCCTTGACAAGCAACTTTGATCCTTGACCAACGTTCCCGGGCTAAATAGGGACTCGAATTACCGAAGGGACTCGCGGGACGCCGATGCCCAACAAGACACGCGGTGAGTGGGGATGGGTGAAAATGTAAGGCGAAAAAAAATGGCGGGCAAGCATGCATGGCACGAGAAAAAAGTGTGCCAGCGTGCAAGGGTGGGTGAGGCACTGTCGCCCATGCAACCAGAGCACAGGAACCTGGCGCCCATGCAACAGGAGCACAGGAACCTGGCGCCCAGGCAACAAGCGCACAGGCAACAGGCGCATAAGGAACCTAGCACCCAGGCAACAGGCGCACAGGAACCTGGCGCCCAAGCAACACGCGCACAGGAAACTGGCACCCAAGCAACAGGCGCAAAGGCAACAGGGGTGTAAGGAGCTTGGCGCCCAGGCAACAGGTGCCTAAGGAACCTGGCGCCCAGGCAATTGGCGCATAAGGAACCTGGCACCTGTTGCGCCTGAAAAATCCGGTTTGGGACTTTTCGTTTGACAACGTGGAAAAAATTTGGAGCCGCCACCAATATATTTATTTTAAGACCAAAACATTGAAAAAAAGTCTTTTGAAAAGGCAGATGGTCTTTTGAAAACGCAGAGATGTAGGTTCGGGGGTCGGTTAGGTACGGGGAAGGTATTAGCACCCCGCACCTCCTTTCTACCGAAAGGGAACCATTAACTTGATGTGTGGTTTAGACAAAAGTTCGAGTTGAAAGCAATTTATTCTACTTCTTTTCTTTTCTTTTCTTTTCTTTTCTTTGAGGTTTGTTTTATTGAAAACAGGAGGGAAGAAGAATATTTTTGGTTATCTTTGAAAATCAGGACAAAACAAAGATATTTTAAGAGTGTGCTTGACGGGACAGGACCCCGCTCCTACGTATCTCCCGGTGCGATGGAGAATTCAAAGCTACGTAGTTCTCGGCTTATCTTTGAAAATCAGGACAAAACAAAGATTTTTTAAGAGCGTGCTTGACGGGACAGGACCCCGCTCCTACGTACCCTCACTGGAAGAGGGATCAAAGCTACGTAGTTCTCCGGTTTTGGTTTTGAAAAAGGATTGAGCTTTCGCGAAGACCGAACAACAACGGTTAGAATGGTTTCGTTACTAACTCCTTTTGAAAACAAAATCATCATTAACAACCTAATCGGCAACGGCGCGATCGGTGTTTAATGACAATTGGTTTATTTTTGAGAAATGAATAAGTTTTCGAAAATGGGAGAGAGCTTTTGCGAAGACCAAACAACAACGGTTAGAATGGTCTCGCTTCTAACTCCTTCTGAAAACAACATCATCATTAACAACCTAATCGGCAACGACGTGATTGGTGTTTAATGACGATTGATTTATTTTGTTTCGAAAGTAAAAGTTTCCTTTTGTTTTGAAATGATTTTAGGAAATGGGTTTTAGAAAAGGAGTAGAACATTTCAAGTCGATTCTAAATCCATAACCAAATGCAAATGAATGAATAATACTCAAGCAAACATGAACATATCATTCATTAACCAAGATTAAACATGCTCATACAATCAAAGGATTCAATTATTAAAGATGCAAAACAAAGTTCTCAAAGTAATTGTGTGTGTGCAAGAAGGATTGTATTTACCCTAATGGCTCTATGCTACAACATGCATGTAGACTTACGTCTCCATTAGGAGGTCATACAAGTGGAGAGGAGGGCACACAATCAAGTCAAGACATTTACATGGCATCAAGAATAAGTGAATACAATTGATTGTAAACATAGAGTATTCTAAGTTAAATAATTGAATATGTAAGCAAGGATGCATGATTAGGTAAGCATGTACTCCAAGTAAAATAAATTTACCATTTCACTAACTTTTTACTAAAAGTTTTTACCACTTGCATCTTTGCATAAAAACACCAAAACATTTTCTCACTTGCATTTCAAACTTTTTCAACTTTATAAAATAAACCCCAAAATACTTTTACCACTTTCAAGACCAAAAACATTTCATCTCATTTCCAAAACACCAAAACCCAAAAACATTTTACCACTTTCTTACCTAAACCTTTTACCAAAACATTTTCACCCTCATGCATCTTCATTCATCCCTATTTTATGCGACACTCTCATGCATCCTCTTGTCTACCCATTCATACATTCATTCTTGTATGCTCATGCATTCACATGCTTGCCTAATCATGCCTCATTGCTCACATGTTCATTCACCTAACCTAGAATACTCTATGCCTATGATCAATTGTATTCCTTTGTTCTTGATGCCATTTGAATGTCTTGACTTAATTGTGCACAAACCCTTCTACACAATCATGTGCCCTTATAAGACTACCAACATGTGTAGCATAGAGGCATATGTGCCCCTCTTGAGATTGCTTCCAACTTGTGTAGAAATTCCCCTTCACACACAAACACAATTGTTTTGAGAATTTTGTCTTGCATCTTTGACAATTGAATTCTTTGATTGTATTGGCATGCTTAATCTTAGTTAGTGATCTACATGTTTATGACTGCTTGATTGTTGAGTATGTTTGAGCTTCATTCATTCATTTTGCATTTGGTTTTGGACATAGAATTCGATTGAAAATTATTTACCTATTTTCTAAAACTCTTTTCCAAACCAATTAATTTTCAAAGCATTTTCAAAGCATTTTCAATAAACAAAAATGAGCAAGTAGTGGAGGTCACCCATAACCTTTGTTAGTTTGATCTCTATGAACGCTCTTCAATTTCACATGAGTACTTAGCGATGATTACCCATAACCTTTGTTAGTTTAATCATTCGCTAATGCTCGTCCTACTTCGAAAACCTTTTCGAAAATATAATAAAAGCAAGTTGTTACTAATAGTCAATCAGAGCCTTTGTTCGTCTGACTAGAGGTAACAACTCTTTTTGAGTATTTAGCAGTGATTACCCATAGCCTTTGTTAGTTTAATCACTCGCTAATGCTCGTCCTATTGCGAAAACTCACCAAAAGATAAAAAACAAAAACCTTTCAGAAAAAGACAAAGGAGAACTACATAAGCTTTGAGTTCTCCATCGCACCGGGAGATACGTAGGAGCGGGTCGTAACCCCCGTCAAGAACTTTTTCTCTAAAAAACCCTTTTTTTCTCCTTTCTTTCACATAAATAAGATTTTCACCAAGTCTCTTTCAATGCATTTTTTTTAATAAGAAGTAGGGAGGCAAGATTAAAGTATTTTCAAACCAACACACTAAAACCACACTTTTAATTAAAGGTTCCCTCTCAGTAGAGAGGATGTGTGGGGTGCCCGTACCTTCCCCACGCATAACCGACCCCCGAACCCAAATCTTCAGTTTTCAAAGGCCAATCGCTTTCCAAGAAAAGGTTTTCCTAATATTTTCCTAAATAAATATTGGTGCCGACTCCGTTGTTTTAAAGAAAGTTGTAAACGAGAACAGTTCTCTCCTAAGGACTTTTTCGGGCGCAACAATGATCCACAACTACCCAGATGGAATCGTTACCGGCTTGGGACCTTGGTAATCCCACGACAAAGTCCATAGAAATATTTTCCCATTTCCATACTGGCACATTCAGCGGTTGCAACTGACCAGCGGGCTTCTGGTGCTCTGCCTTAACCCTTTGACAAGTTAGGCATCGAGACACAAATTCTGCAATCTCTACTTTCATCCCTGGCCACCACTACATCTATTTCAAATCCCGATACATCTTGGTAGATCCAGGATTTATGGAATACTGACTCCGATGTGCTTCTTCTAACACTTGCCTTTTGATATCATCATCCTTCGGCACACAAATTCTACCATCGAAGAAAATAATTCCATCACTATCTTCGGTAAAATTTGGTAACCTCATTTGAGCTTGCAGCTCTACATCAATCTCTTGAGCTGAGCGAATCAGATTTATCAATAAACTCGAAATCTAGATATGACTCAACACTAATCGGTTCCTTCTTTGCTTCACATTCAGATTTAAGTCCCTGAAAGACTCTAGCAGCTTCATCTCATGCATCATTAATTCCGACGTGTGAATAGATTTCCTACTCAACGCATCAGCTACAACATTGGCCTTCCCGGGATGATACTTCAACTCGAAGTCGTAATCCTTCAGAAACTCAACCCATCTTCTTTACCTATTATTCAATTCTTTTTGGTCAAACAAATACTTGAGGCTCTTGTGATCACTAAAGACTTTGAAACAAGAACCGTATAGGTAATGTCTCCAAATCTTCAGAGCATACATAATTGCTGCCAACTTTAAGTCATGAGTTGGGTAATTCTCTTCATGTGGTTTCAACTGTCTGAAGGCATAAGCAACCACTTGTTGATTCTGCATTAAAACACACCCTAAACCCTTCCTAGAGGTATCACTGTAAATTTGGAATCCCAGTGACAGATCTGGAAGAATTAGGATCGGAGCAGATGTCAACCTACTTTTCAACTCTTGAAAACTTTCCTCACAATCGGAACTCCATTCAAACGGCTGACTCTTGCGAGTTAACCGAGTAAGTGGGAGGACTAACTGTGAGAACCCTTCAATAAACCTCCGATAATAGCCAGCTAGACCTAAGAAACCTCTTACTTCGGTCACAGACATTGGTTGTTCCCAATTCAACACTGCTTCTACCTTGCTAGGATCCACGGCGACTCCCGAGTGAGATATCACATGACCCAGAAACTTTACCTCAGGCATCCAGAAATCGCACTTTGAAGGCTTCGCATACAACTTCTTTTCTCGGAGTACATTCAGAACGATGCGGAGATGCTGAACATGTTCCTCAACGGTCCTTGAGTACACCAAGATATCATCAATGAACACCACTACAAACTAATCCAGGTATGGATGGAAGACTCTGTTCATGTAATCCATGAATACCGCGAGAGCATTAGTTAGACCGAAGGGCATCACTACAAACTCATAATGTCCATACCGAGTACGGAAAGCTGTCTTCAGAATATCTAAGGCTCTCACTTTTATCTGGTGATACCCTGACCTTAGATCAATTTTTGAAAATACTGCAGCACCTCGAAGTTGATCGAGCAAATCGTCTATCCTTGGCAGATGATACTTATTCTTGATAGTTACCTTGTTCAATTGGCGGTAATCAATACACAATCTCATGCTCCCATCCTTCTTCTTGACAAGTAATACCGGAGCACCCCATGGCGATGCACTAGACCTAACAAACTTCTTCGATATCAACTCTTCCAGTTGAGATTTTAATTCCTTTAATTCTAAAGGAGACATTCTTTAAGGAGAAATAGAGATTGGCCCTGTTCCCGGAACCAACTCTATTGAGAATTCCACCTCATGATCCGGAGGTAAAGAGGAAACTTCATCCGGAAAAACATCCAGAAATGCATTAACAACTTGTACAGAGGACAAATCTAAACCAGTTTCAGTCAACGCAGACAACATAATAACATAAGCTTCCGCACCTTGAAATAGAGATTGATTTTCCGACGTGAAGGAGATAATTGCTTCAGAATTTGACTTTGATAGTTCAACTGATTCCGAGGCGAAACTGACAGTCTAATTGAAAACAGTCGATGGTGACATGATTTGCCGTCATCCAGTTCATACCCAAAACGATGTCCATACCTCTCATAGGTAAACAAATAAAGTCTGTAACGAAGTTTCTGTCTCCTATGGCCAGAAGACAGCTTTGACATAATGACTGGGTCTGGACGCGACCCTTGGCAGCAGTTAAGATAGTTATCGGTTTTGGATAGCGGAGATAAGGCTAATCCCAACCGGTCAACACATGCTTGAGAAATAAAACAATGAGTAACACCTGAATCATATAATACTGACGGATTTATTGAAAACAAATCCCATACCCCTCAGTAGATTATCTGATCACTTGACTTTCTCAGCATCCAAAGTGTAGATTCTTCCTTGAGTAGATCCTGCACGATCATCTTCACGTTTCTTCTTCACAGGGCATTGGGTAGCATAATGGCCCTCTTTCTTGCAGTAGTAACAGGTATTAGACCCGACTTGGCATTCACCACGATGAGGCCTACCACATTTAAAACAAGTACTGAACTATGAGGAATCAAATGATTGAGCCTGTTTTCCTCTGTTGAAGTTACCCTTTGACTTTGCCTGCGGGTTGATGATTCAGTCACCTTCTTCTTCCCATTCCAATACTCTTTTTTCTCTTCATACATTCTATTGAGATCCGCTTCGGCAACATAGGCCTGTTGCACCAAAGCAGCATAGTTGGTCATAGTGTAAGAGCTAAGACCTTGGACAATATCAGCACGGAGACCTGTCGTATACATCTGCATCTTCCATTCATCATTCGGAGCATACCTTGCTAACTGATAGAATTGAGACAACTTCTTAAACTTGGCGGTGAATTCACCCACCGTTATATCACCTTGCCTGAGATTGACAAATTCAGTCTGCTTGCTAAGCTTCATCACTGGAGGAAAGAAATGTCCAATAAACAATTCCTTGAAGTTAAACCAGGTAATAGGAGTTTCCCGATTCACCATCAGTTCATGAGAATTGGTCCACCAGGTTTGGGCTTCCTCTTCTAGCATGTGAGCTGCAAAGAGTACCTTTTCTTCTTCGCTGCATTGTAGGGTTCTAAAAATTTTCTCCATAGAGTCCAACCAGTAATGAGATATCATCACATCCGGTCCTCCCTTGAAACTTGGGGGATTCATCTATTGAAAGTGGAAATAAGCTCTATTTGGATCTTCCGGAGGAGGTTGTTGAACATTAGGTTGCTGCTGATTCATCTGTTGCTGATGCATCTGCATCATGTCCTGCATCATCTTTTGCTGATTCTCAATTATATTCTGCATCCACTCGAAATGTGGATCAATGGGTGGGTTTCTCCTACCTTTTCCAACCATGATTCTGCGAAAAATGCACAAAGTATTAAGTTGATCAGGCTCAATGTCTAATAGCATACTAAGAAGAATCAGACTTAGAAGACGTAAAAGACTCATAACATCTAAGTCCGACTAGGTCGAACCGCTCTGATACCAAAATGTAACACCCTAATATTTCTAACGAGCAGAAATGCTAATATGCACGAAATGGCATACGTCAGAGTAAAATTTCCTGTTTCAGATATTGAAAAAAACTAAAACTCTTAACTTAACCCAAAATCAAGAGTCATACATAGCTCAAGGCATCCAAATTATAATCAAGTACTATGTTCTTCTTACTAACAACTCCTATTGTTCAATATCCAACAACAAGAAAATAGTGGAAATGATCATTAACTAGTAGCTAGTACAAGTCATCAAATCGAAGTACAATCATTATGGCAAAACATCATGAACATAAGTTTAAAATTTCATGCTCTCCTTAAGGTCTCATCAACCATGCTTCCTTGCCTTGTTCTTTCCCTGAGTATCTGTAAAACAACAACATATAAAGGGTGAGACAAACATTATCTCAGTGAGTTCTACCGTAACCCCTCACAATGACTCTCGGTCCATTTATTATCATTAAACAATCGTAGCTCGCAAGGATACTACGTGCATAAAGCTTTTCCTGACATGCCATAGTACATCTCCGGTAAAAGCTCTGCCTTTACCGTCGAACCTCTCCACTAGCTTACACTTGCTTCAAACCTCGTGAGGCCTAGGTTCTGGGGATCATGACTTCCCCTCCCCTAGTATACTAATCAATTGGGTTGTCACCCGCGCTTTGATATAATTTATATATCCTAACCTTGATTGAACATTTAGTTCCATGAATAAACTGTCGCTTGAACATTTAGTTCCATGAATAAACAATCGCTTTAACATTTAGTTCCATGATAGTAAACATAACACATGTTCGCTCGCGTGTACTACTTTACGGTTCTTGAAACAATTTTGACTTCCAAAAACAATTCAGTTTAAACCTTGCAATCATGTTCAAAAACAGAGCATTATTGGTTCCATGACATGAGGGATTGTCATACCCTAATTTTGTCCGACTAATTGAAAAATCCCAAAATTTTATCGCTTCGCATATTGTTCTAAACGCGGGTGTCTTTGGCACTCTCGTGCAACGATTTTGTTTGACACTCGTTACTTTCAAAAAAAGAGTCCGAAAAAAAAAAAATAAAAAAAAAATAATAAATAACGCGAGCGCGTGTTGGTTGCGAGTCGCATGTGAGTAGTTGCATCGGCGCGCGTTATTTTACCGCTTTTTTTTAGAAAAGAGGATAAAGTGAAATCGGTTTTAATAACTTACGCGTGTGCGCATTATGTAACACCCCGGTATTTCTAACATGTAGAGAGACCGAAAGATGCACAGATTGCGGAAATTCAGAGGACACAGTTCCTGTTTAAGTTTTGGACATACAAACTTTTTCCGAAATAATACATAATCGGAAATAACATTACTTCATAAAATGGAAGTTTATCGGTTTCATACCGAGTGGATTACAATATCCCAGTCCAAATACCAAACAGAAACATAAACGGTTCATATAACTCATAATCATTACAAGTTTATACAACCAATAGGACAACAAAAGAACAAGGAGAAAATGACTAAGTCTTCAGCACCTCCAAGAGTATATCAACTACTCGTGCACTATAGTCTTCCTTTTTCCCTGCTTCTCTGAAAAACAACAAATATGGATAGGGTGAGATAACATTATCTCAGTGAGTCCTACCGTGCCCCCTCACTGACACTCGGTTCAATTATTAAACCGTTAACAAAGTTTAATTAGCTACCAATAGCCATAATCGAAATGCCAAGCAAATCGTGTTCTCTTTTATGTTTTTAATAGCTTAGCTCAACCGACTGCACAACTGCTAATCCCGGTAGCTACAGCTTAACATCTGCCGATTGCACAACTGCTAATCCCGGCAATGTTATCTTATAATCAGTAACTTAGCACAAGCCGACTGCACCTCTGCTAATCCCGGCAACCCGTGAGTTGACCACGCCAAAACACATTCAGGGCCTAGGTAAGGGGTCATGACTACCCTCCCTAGTATGCTACTTGTCGGGTCGTCACCCAACGCGATTTATGTATGACAATACATAACGATTTCTCGAGAGTTAGATAATATATATCTTTCCGATCACCAAAGGATCTATCACAATATCTTTTTAGATAATTTATATCTTATTGATCTATAACCCGTTTTGATGAATTTATAAACATCCGGCATTATAATCATATTGTAATGTATTATTGACTTATAACCCGTTTTGATGAATCTCTAGACATCCGGCATTATAATCATATACAGTTGATATATATATAAATATATATACATTCTATCCATCAGACAGTGTACCCACACGTATACTAGGGTTTCGGTTTTTCGATCAAATAGGCTTTCAAAGCTCTTTTTCAAAAACCATGAGTTGAACAAGTTCAAAATAAGGTTTTCAGTGAGGCAATCCCTTTTTGAATGGTTGAGAAAGAAATTAGAAAAGGTTCGGGATCAAACGGAGCAACAAAACGAGAAAACGGAAGCCGGTAACAGAACCACACGCACGACCCGTGCCCAGGGGCGCACGACCCGTGCGTGGTGCACTACTCAGGACCCATCTACCAGAAGGAAGCGCACGATCCGTGCCCAGGGGCGCACGACCCGTGCGTCCCGTTCTGTTTCCAATACTTCCAACCCGAAGCAGGCGCATGACCCGTGCCCAGGGGCGCACGACCCGTGTGACCTGTGTCTGTTACCAGAATTTCTCATTTTCCTCATTTTCGCTCTCCGTTCTCGTCCGATTCGATTTCTAATTTCAATCACCTGAAACTCAGAAAATTCCCAGAATATATATTTCTAGTAGTACACAATTCATTTCATTTCAACGACTTATTAAAATTCTCAATAAACCGTAAAACACCGTTTTGACTTAAAAACGCTTTTCGATTCTAAGACTTTTGAAAACAGAAAATATGACCAAGGGATTCCATGTCGAAAACATGTTCAAAATATCAAAATACCCTATCGTGAGTAGAACTCACCCGTTGACGAAATCCGAGAGTTGAACCGAGAGACGAGATCGTCGAACCGAAAACAACGAACTATCTCCGCTAGAAACCAATTTCGAACCCGAACCGTGGCTTCCTTTCTCTCTAACTGAAACAGCACTCAATCTTTCACAACTTCCTCCAAGCCAAAATGCAAGCTTGAGACTTCCCTTTCTTAACAGCAAATCTGAACATGCAAGAGAAGTGGCAGCTCAAAACTCCATTGTCTTCAACCTTGGAGCTCTAAGTTTCGAAGAATGGAGCAAGGGATGGGAGTAGAATCAGACTTCAAAAATAGACTCATTGAATTCAGAATTGAAAATGGATTGGAATGGTGAAGGAATAACTTACATGCAACAAGTATTTGGGTTGTTCCCCCTTCTCCCTTCCTCCTCTTCCCTCGCGTCCCTCCCCTTCTCTTTCCCTTTCTTCCTTCAGTTTTTCTTTTTCTGAAATTTCAGAATGGAATGAATGGGGTGGTGTGGCTGAGTGGCTTCAAGGTAGAAGTATTTATATGAGGGGTGCAAAATTACCATTTTGCCCTTCAGCTTAACTACTTCAATCAATCATGATTAAGCCATAATCAATTCATGAATAGGGTTTATTTGGACTTCTCCTCGAATAATAATCCCCGAGACACGACTAATTATTCCCACAAATAAATAATCGGTCTCCGGCATCATAATACGAGTCTTTAAAAATTAGGGATGTTACAATCTCCCCAACTTTTAAAAATTTTGTCCTCAAAATTGACGAAACATACCTTACTGAAAGAGATATGGATATCGATTGCGCATGTCTTCTTCCAGTTCCCAGGTAGCCTCCTCGATTGAGAATCCATCCCAGACCACCTTGACAATAGGAATAGTCCTTGACCGTAGCGTCTTCTCGCCACGCTCCAAGATGTAGCTAGGATAAGGTTGGAATGACAAATCCGGTTGCAGGTCAATGGTATCAACACTCAATGGTTGATGCAGATCGGGAACATATTTTCTCAACTGAGATACGTGGAACACATCGTGGAGATTTGATAGGGCCGGAGACAATGCGAGGCGATAGGCAACTGGCCCAATCCGCTCGATGATTTGGAAAGGTCCAACATATCGAGGACTGAGCTTCTTCGCTCGCAAGGCTCTCCCAGTGCCTATGGTTGGCGAAACTTTCAAGAACACATGATCACCAACCTCAAACTCCAACGGTCTCCTTCGGTTGTCAGCGTAGCTCTTTTGCCGACTCTGAGCAACCTTCATCCTTTCTCGAATTAACTTGACCTTCTCTGTAGTCTCGCGAACCATATCGGGTCCCAAAAACTTGTCTTCCCCAATCTCCCACCAACACAATGGAGTTCTACACTTCCTACCATAAAGTGCTTCAAACGGTGCCATTCCAATGCTAGAGTGGTAACTGTTGTTGTAGGAGAATTCTACTAACGGAAGATGGTTCTCCCATTTTCTCCCACTGTCGAGCACACAAGCCCGAAGCATGTCCTCAAGAGTCTGGATAGTCCTCTCCGTCTGACCATCAGTCTGAGGATGATAAGCAGTGCTAACCAGCACCCTTGTTCCCAAAGCTTCATTCAATGCTCTCCAGAACCTGGAAGTAAACTTGGGATCTCGGTCTGACACAATACTTGTTGGGACTCCATGCAGTCTGATAATGTTCCTCACATATTCATCTGCTAACTTGGAAACCTTATAAGTCGAGCGAACGGGAATAAAGTGAGCGGATTTAGTCAATCGGTCCACTACTACCCAAATAGAATCATTGCCTGCCTGTGACCTCGGCAAACCCATGACAAAGTCCATTGAGATATCTTCCCACTTCCAAACTGGTACATCTAGCGGTTGTAACTGACCGCCCGGTCTTCGGTGTTCCGCCTTAACCTTCTGACAAGTTAAGCACCGAGAAACAAATTCTGCAATCTCGACCTTCATCCCAGGCCACCAATACATCAACTTCAAGTCTTGGTACATCTTGGTGGATCCCGGATGTACGGAGTACTGACTCCTATGAGCTTCTTCCAATACTTGCCTTTTGATATCATCATCATCGGGAACACAAATCCTCCCATTAGAGCAAATCACGCCATCACTATCCTCAGTGAAATCTGGCGATCCCCTCTGAGACTGCAACTTCATATCAGCTTCTTGAGCTACACGGATTTGTTCCCTTAGCACACTGGCTATCTGTATATGCCGCAGCACTACGCGATCCCTCTTTCTTACCACCTTGAGTTTCAAGTCTCTGAACGACTCCAACAAAGCCATCTCGTGAACCATTAACCTTGCCGTGTGGATAGACTTCCTGCTCAGAGCATCTGCTACCACATTGGCTTTCCCAGGGTGATATTTCAATTCGAAGTCATAGTCCTTCAAAAATTCGGTCCACCTTCTCTGTCTGTTATTCAACTCCTTTTGGTCAAATAGATATTTCAAGCTCTTGTGATCACTAAAAACCTCGAAACGAGAACCGTAAAGGTAATGTCTCCAAATTTTCAGTGCAAACACAATAGCCGCCAACTCTAAGTCATGAGTTGGGTAATTCCGTTCATGCGTCTTCAATTGCCTCGATGCATAGGCCACAACATGTTGATTCTGCATGAGAACACATCCTAAGCCCTTCCCAGATGCATCACTGTAAATCTGAAATCCCAATGACGGATCCGGAAGAATTAGGATCGGAGCAGAAGTTAACTTTTCCTTCAATCCAAGGAAGCACTCTTCACAATCGGCATCCCACGTAAACGGTTGACCCTTGCGAGTCAATCGAGTAAGCGGAAGTACCATTTGCGAAAAACCTTCAATGAATCTTCTATAGTAACCAGCTAAACCCAGAAAGCTTCTGATCTCAGTCACTGACGTTGGCCGTTCCCAATTCAACACAGCTTCCACCTTGCTAGGATCGACCGCAACCCCTTCTTGGGAAATCACATGACCCAAGAACTTCACCTCGGACATCCAAAAATCACACTTTGACGGCTTAGCATAAAGTTTCTTCTCTCGGAGTACTCCTAGGACAAATCGGAGATGCTGAGCATGCTCCTCAACTGACTTGGAGTAAATCAAGATATCATCAATAAAGACGACCACAAACTGATCTAGGTAAGAATGAAATACTCTATTCATATAATCCATGAATACGGCTGGAGCGTTAGTTAATCCGAAAGGCATCACTACAAACTCGTAGTGTCCGTACCTCGTACGAAAGGCAGTCTTCGGAATGTCTAAGGTTCTTACCCTAATTTGATGGTACCCTGACCTCAGATCAATTTTGGAGAAAACTTTAGCACCTCGAAGTTGGTCAAGTAGATCATCTATCCTTGGCAATGGATACTTGTTCTTGATAGTGATTTTATTCAGCTGACGGTAGTCTATGCATAACCTCATGCTTCCGTCCTTCTTCTTGACTAGCAATACCGGAGCACCCCATGGAGATGCACTCGGTCGAATAAACTTCTTGGAAATTAATTCCTCAAGTTGGGACTTCAATTCTTTCAGTTCAAGAGGAGACATCCTATAAGGTGCTATGGATATTGGCCCTGTGCCAGGCGCCAAATCTATAGAGAATTCTACCTCTCGTTCTGGAGGTAAAGAGGAAACTTCCTCGGGAAAGACATCTAAGAATTCATTAACAACTTGAGTAGATGATAAATCCAAATCAGCTTCAGTTGATGCAGTCAAAATAATAACAAAAGCTTCCGCACCTTGGAATAGAGACTGGCTGGCTGAAGTGAACGAAATAACACCATCATCTGCAGGTAGTGAATGTTCCGCTATTTCAGAAGGAAAATTAATTGCACGATTGAAACAATCAATCGTAATGTGATTGGATGTCATCCAATTCATTCCCAACACGATCTCCATTCCTCTCATAGGCAGACAGATAAAGTCAACAACAAAGTCCCTGCCTCCTATGGTGAGCAGACAATTAAGGCATAAAGATTGGGTTCGCACACGACCCTTTGCCGCAGTAAGGATAGATATTGGTTCGGATATAGGAGATACTATTAATCCTAGCCGTTCCGCACATGCTTCAGAGATAAAACAATGAGTAGCACCAGAGTCATACAGAATATTAACAGTTTGATGAAAGATAGAACCTGTACCCCTTATCAGATTATCAGCTGGCTTGATGGTCTTAGCATCCAGAGTGTTGACTCGAGCCTGTCTCGGAGCATCAGGAGACTCTAAGAAAGCTTTCCTTGACGGACAATTATTAGCATAATGGCCCACTTCTTTGCAAAGATAACACTGATCCGACCTTGCCTCTGATCGACACCTTCCTGGATGATTCTTCTTGCACACTTCACACCGGCGATGCCCAGAAGTATTGTTTGACTGAATTTTCTTTCCCTTGTCTAGATTCCCTCCATACCTCGGGTTTGAAGAAGTTGACCCACTGCCCTTCTTCTTATCCTTCCAAAAATCCTTCCTCTCAGCATACATTCTTTTCAGATCGCTTTCTGCTGAATGAGCCTGTTGGACCAAAGCAGGATAAGTGGTTAGGGAATACGAACTGAGACCTTGATTCACATCGCCTCTAAGACCTTGTCTGAACATCACCATCTTCCACCTATCGTCAGGAGCGGTGGTCCCCAATTCATAGAATTGTGACAATCTCTCAAATTTTGCAGCATATTCCCCAACTGTCATCTCTCCCTGTTTCAAACTCAGAAATTCCATCTGCTTGTCAAGTCTTTGGGAGTCGGGAAAATAATGACCCAAAAACAACTCTTTGAAGTTATCCCACTCAAGAGGAGTTCCTTGATTTTGAAGCATTCTACGAGCGTTAACCCACCAAGTGTGAGCATCCTCGTCCAGAGCGTTAGCAGCACAAATTACCTTTTCTCCTTCATTGCATTGCAAAGTATCAAAGATCCGTTCCATGGCATCTACCCAGAAATGGGCTTTCATTGCCTCGGATCCTCCTTTGAAGGTTGGGGGTTTCATCTTCAGAAACCGGAAATACATCCTGTTGGGATCCTCAGGTGTTGGCACATTAACTGGCTCAGCTGGTTGTGGTTGAGGCATTTGATGCATCTGCTGCATTTGAGCCATCTGAGCCATCTGTTGCTGTTGCATTAGCATCATGTCATTCATCATCTTTTGCTGAGTCTCGATGACATTCTGCATCCATTCTTGATGAGGATCAACAGGTGGGTTTCTCCTACCTCTCCCAGCCATGATTCTGCGAAGTATGCACAAAGTATTAAGTTGATCAGGCTCAATGTCTAATAGCATACTAAGAAAAATCAGACTTAGAAGACGTAAAAGACTCTTAACATCTAAGTCCGACTAGGTCGAACCGCTCTGATACCAAATGTAACACCCAGGTATTTCTAACATGTAGAGAGACCGAAAGATGCACAGATTGCGGAAATTCAGAGGACACAGTTCCTGTTTAAGTTTTGGACATACAAACTTTTTCTGAAATAATACATAATCGGAAATAACATTACTTCATAAAATGGAAGTTTATCGGTTTCATACCGAGTGGATTACAATATCCCAGTCCAAATACCAAACAGAAACATAAACGGTTCATATAACTCATAATCATTACAAGTTTATACAACCAATAGGACAACAAAAGAACAAGGAGAAAATGACTAAGTCTTCAGCACCTCCAAGAGTATATCAACTACTCGTGCACTATAGTCTTCCTTTTTCCCTGCTTCTCTGAAAAACAACAAATATGGATAGGGTGAGATAACATTATCTCAGTGAGTCCTACCGTGCCCCCTCACTGACACTCGGTTCAATTATTAAACCGTTAACAAAGTTTAATTAGCTACCAATAGCCATAATCGAAATGCCAAGCAAATCGTGTTCTCTTTTATGTTTTTAATAGCTTAGCTCAACCGACTGCACAACTGCTAATCCCGGTAGCTACAGCTTAACATCTGCCGACTGCACAACTGCTAATCCCGGCAATGTTATCTTATAATCAGTAACTTAGCACACGCCGACTGCACCTCTGCTAATCCCGGCAACCCGTGAGTTGACCACGCCAAAACACATTCAGGGCCTAGGTAAGGGGTCATGACTACCCTCCCTAGTATGCTACTTGTCGGGTCGTCACCCAACGCGATTTATGTATGACAATACATAACGATTTCTCGAGAGTTAGATAATATATATCTTTCCGATCACCAAAGGATCTATCACAATATCTTTTTAGATAATTTATATCTTATTGATCTATAACCCGTTTTGATGAATTTATAAACATCCGGCATTATAATCATATTGTAATGTATTATTGACTTATAACCCGTTTTGATGAATCTCTAGACATCCGGCATTATAATCATATACAGTTGATATATATATAAATATATATACATTCTATCCATCAGACAGTGTACCCACACGTATACTAGGGTTTCGGTTTTTCGATCAAATAGGCTTTCAAAGCTCTTTTTCAAAAACCATGAGTTGAACAAGTTCAAAATAAGGTTTTCAGTGAGGCAATCCCTTTTTGAATGGTTGAGAAAGAAATTAGAAAAGGTTCGGGATCAAACGGAGCAACAAAACGAGAAAACGGAAGCCGGTAACAGAACCACACGCACGACCCGTGCCCAGGGGCGCACGACCCGTGCGTGGTGCACTACTCAGGACCCATCTACCAGAAGGAAGCGCACGATCCGTGCCCAGGGGCGCACGACCCGTGCGTCCCGTTCTGTTTCCAATACTTCCAACCCGAAGCAGGCGCACGACCCGTGCCCAGGGGCGCACGACCCGTGTGACCTGTGTCTGTTACCAGAATTTCTCATTTTCCTCATTTTCGCTCTCCGTTCTCGTCCGATTCGATTTCTAATTTCAATCACCTGAAACTCAGAAAATTCCCAGAATATATATTTCTAGTAGTACACAATTCATTTCATTTCAACGACTTATTAAAATTCTCAATAAACCGTAAAACACCGTTTTGACTTAAAAACGCTTTTCGATTCTAAGACTTTTGAAAACAGAAAATATGACCAAGGGATTCCATGTCGAAAACATGTTCAAAATATCAAAATACCCTATCGTGAGTAGAACTCACCCGTTGACGAAATCCGAGAGTTGAACCGAGAGACGAGATCGTCGAACCGAAAACAACGAACTATCTCCGCTAGAAACCAATTTCGAACCCGAACCGTGGCTTCCTTTCTCTCTAACTGAAACAGCACTCAATCTTTCACAACTTCCTCCAAGCCAAAATGCAAGCTTGAGACTTCCCTTTCTTAACAGCAAATCTGAACATGCAAGAGAAGTGGCAGCTCAAAACTCCATTGTCTTCAACCTTGGAGCTCTAAGTTTCGAAGAATGGAGCAAGGGATGGGAGTAGAATCAGACTTCAAAAATAGACTCATTGAATTCAGAATTGAAAATGGATTGGAATGGTGAAGGAATAACTTACATGCAACAAGTATTTGGGTTGTTCCCCCTTCTCCCTTCCTCCTCTTCCCTCGCGTCCCTCCCCTTCTCTTTCCCTTTCTTCCTTCAGTTTTTCTTTTTCTGAAATTTCAGAATGGAATGAATGGGGTGGTGTGGCTGAGTGGCTTCAAGGTAGAAGTATTTATATGAGGGGTGCAAAATTACCATTTTGCCCTTCAGCTTAACTACTTCAATCAATCATGATTAAGCCATAATCAATTCATGAATAGGGTTTATTTGGACTTCTCCTCGAATAATAATCCCCGAGACACGACTAATTATTCCCACAAATAAATAATCGGTCTCCGGCATCATAATACGAGTCTTTAAAAATTAGGGATGTTACACATTAAGTCAGTTGCGTCGGTGCGCGTTATTTTACCGCTTTTATTATCATAAAAAAATAAATAGTAATAATAAATTAAACTCAGCTGTCCTTTTTATTTAATTGGTTACATATACAAACAAAAAAATTAATTAAGCAGTACCAAAAAAGGGGAAGTCAACTTTGCTACATGAAGAAGACAAAAATAAATAAATACAAAGTAGTACAAAAAAATTAAAAAAAAAGGGATTAAAAGGAAGGGATCCAGCGCTCCCTAGCTGTTGCTGGGAAAGGAAAAATATTTTGAGCTACAATCTCAAGCTCTTTTATCTTGTCCCTTGGCTTTTTACATTTTAGGCAAAAACATTTCAGGCCTTGCAACACCAACACCACTGCCCTGCTGCTGCTCCACTAGTCTGAAAAAGCATAACAAAAATTATTGTCTCATTAGTTTACATCCTCTATTTAAACCAACTAACAGACAGCAAGCAAGGGGGGTGCCGGGGGGAACTGGAAGAAAGAAAGGAAAATTAAATACAATAACACACACAGAGGGGGGAACCGAAGGCATTGGGAAACAAAAGAAAGGAAAATTTAACAATACACAACACACACCAAAGGGGGGGCACTGGAAAAGAAAGAAAAATTTTTTAACAACACAACAATACACACAGGGAGAAAGATTTGATTTTTGGATAAAATTTGAAGATAGGAGGAAACAAACACACAGAGGAGAAGGGAGGATAAAAAAGTCACTCACCACCTCCTCCTCCCCAACAACCAGCAACCGTCCCCTTCTCTCCACCCACAGCCACCACGGCGCAACCCACTTTCACCGCCGTGTCACCAACGGACCACCGTGAACCGCCGCGTCTCTCACCACCCCAGAACGCAACAACCACCATCGAAGCCACCCCCACAACCGCCGCCTCCATCACCGCCACCACCACGTGACCACCGTCGGTTTCCATCTCTCTCTCTCTCTCCGGTGACCCTTCTCTCTCCTTCTCCCTATTTTTCTGTTTTCTTCATTTTTAGCGTGAAACCTTTTTTTTCTCTCTCTCTCTGTCTCTCTCTCCTCTTTGTGGTGGAAACGGCGCTGCTTTGTGAAAATGGGAAATTAGGTTTCCTTATTTGCTGTTTACAATATATATTCCTTTCTTTAGTTATGTTTGTTTTTTTAGGATCAGAATGTTAGGATGTTAGCTACACCCCACGTTTTATGGTACCAATCCCTATTGCTTCAACTACTTGCACCCCCACATTTTACTTAGCGCACCTCCCCTATTTTAGGCCCAGTCGCGTGACAAACACCCAAACACCAAAAAAAAACGAAAACAGGCTGGGCTCCTAAACACACCCCCTTTTTTTTTATATATAACAAAACGAACTGGGCTCGCTGATTGCACCCCCCTGTTTTCTGCACCCACTATTTTAAAACACAACCCTTCTCTGCTAACCCCACCCTATTTTACTACTGCACCCCCTGTTTCTTTTGTTTACAGATTTTCTTTTCCCTAAACAAGAATCAATCCAATTGCGAAAACTCTTCAAAATCAAACTTTGTTAGTCGTCTTGCGAAGCCTTTGCTTGCATGATTATCAACAATGAGGTGCTAGTGGCGATCACTTGGAGCCTTTGCTCAATTGATCATCATGAATGCCTAGTTTTCCTAAAGATTTTCACTAAACCAAAAACTTTGTTAGTATTCTTGCGAAGCCATTGCTTGCATGATTATTAACAATGGAGTGCTAATGGTGGTCACTTGGAGCCTTTGCTCAATTGATCATCATGAAAGCTCAATTTTCACAATTAAACAAGATAAAAAACAAAAACCTTTTTCTAGACAACCCAGAACTACGTAGCTTTGAATTCTCCATCGCACCGGGAGATACGTAGGAAAGGATACTCTCCGTCAAGCGCGAAAACTAAAGATTTTTCATTAAGTCATTCATCAACAAAAGAGGTAAAAACAAAGCATTTTTCCGAATCAACTTTGCAAATCACCCATTTAATTAAGGTAACCCTTCTTTGAAGGGACGTTATGGGGTGCTAATACCTTCCCCATATGTAGTTAGACCCCCGAACCCAAATCTAATGGTTCCAAAGACTATTGCTTTCCAAAAAAGGTTTTTCCGATGTTTTACCTTTAAAAAATATTTGTGGCGACTCAAAAATCCAGTTGTGCGAAGAAAAATCCCTCCAAGGCTTTTTCGGGGTGCGACAGGGATGGTTGGGAAGAAGATTAGAAGAGGTTTGGAATCGAAAGGAGCGACGAAACAAGAATTCGATGTGCGGTAACAGAAGCTCGCGCACGGTCCATGTGCCATAGGTGCACGACCCGTGCGCTTTTATCAGCACACCAATTCGTTCCGCTTTTCTCGATTTCGCAATTCCATTCGAGTCCAATCTGTAACCCAATCTTAATCCAACTCCAAAAAACAGCAATCATAACACAACAATTGTAACATCCCCTATTTTTGCTATTTAATTATAATGGCATAATAATAATTATTAGTGATTTATTAATTTATTGAAATTATTTAAATTGAAAGTGATTTGCGTGATTGACTTATTTGGCAAATGATGTGCTTGATTGAATTGATTGCATCACATTAGATTAATTAGGAGTGAGGGAATCATTAGGAAATAAATGTTTAAGTGAAGGGCGAAATTGTCTTTTCCTTATATCCTATATAAAACCCCTTTTCAGCTGAACCTTGGAACAACATTCATTTCCTAGGATTAGAAACACCCAGCTGAAGAAGAGAAAGAGAGGGGAGAGGGCGTGAGTTGAGAGGGAGGAAGAGAGGAGGAGCTTCTCAAAGTCTATTGCATGTACAATCTGATTTCACCATTAGTTTCAGTTTTCCATCCTCTCTCCATTGATACAATTTTCGAAACCATCCTCCTCCTCCACCACAAATCACCATTGAAGACCACCTTGAGCTCCACTTGGCCAAACATCATGTATGTCACTTGCATGTTCACCTAGAGTGCATAAGAACCAAACTCTGAAGCTTGATTACGAATTTGGAACAACCTAGGGATTTATTCAGTAGCTGGGTTCGAAGTTGAAGTCTTAAGGAAAACTGGGTTTTTGGTTTTAGTCGTTTGGAGCGGTTTGGGAGAATTTGGAGTCACCGTGTGATCGTGATCGTGAAGTCTCGGTGTCTATTGCTATTGTCGTCCAAGAGGTGAGTTCTATAACTCACTAGGAAAAACATGAATATGTGTTCTTGAGTTTGAATGTGAATCGGGATGGACATGGGAACGATCGGAATAGAAAAGAAAACGTGAAAAACTGTTTTTCTGAAGTACTGTTTGTCACGCACAGATCGTGTGTATGGGCGCACGGGTCGTGCGTGAGATTCTGGAATCACTGGTGCTGTTTTTAAAAACGTGCACGGGTCGTGTGCCAAGGCGCACGGACCGTGCGTATCTCTCTGATGCGAAGTTTTGAAGTACGTCCTAAGTCGTTCCGATTGGTCCTAAGTCCCTTCCAATCCACTCCCCAAGGTTCCCCTAGGATGGGAACACCGTAATTCTACATGTTTAGCTTTGATTGAAGTGGTAGTATTGATCAGGAAGTAATTCGGGATCGGAACGGAATGACACGATAAATAATGGACACGCACGGATCGTGTGTATGGGCGCACGGGTCGTGCGTGGTCTTCGGGCTGCCTATTTTAAAAAGTGTTTTAAATCATTCCGAACGATTCCAATTGCTTTCTAATCCTTCCTTCCACCTTCCCCAATGTTACTATAATATAATTACCCTGAATTGAGTGGTAATTGACTGTGATTGGATCTAAGTTATGTTAGTACCATGTGATTGGTTGTGTTTGGATTACGTTCCGATTAAGTGAATGCTCATGTGATTGACCATTGATTTCATGTTATGACTTTGTGATCGATGTATTGTGCTGGATTGACTGGTTTAGTAAGATTGATAAGATAAGTTAGCGAACCTTAGTAATCCATGAGAGATCACTTAATAATTAGACTTAGTTAGTAATTAGATCACCTTAGTAATAAGTTTATGCTAAGTTCAGTTCATTGTTCAGTTAAGTTATTATTATGTTTAAGTTTATTGTTGAGTTTAGTCCAGGTATATCTTCATATATATCTTTAGTCGGGGTGACGACCCTATTTAGTTTAGTGTGCTAGGGGAGAGGCAGTCATGAGCCTTATGAACCTAGGCCCCGTTAGGGACCCAGCCGATTAGTGGGGACGGGTTCACCGGAAGCTTTTTATGCCAAGTGACCGGTGACACGCTATAACTTTAGTTAGTGTTGTATCTTGTAACCGGCTTGAGGGTTACGAGGTCAACGTTTAGTTAGTTAGCCACATAGTCAACTTTGAGGACTATGATTTATGAGTTAAGTATAATGAATCAAGCATAATTGAACCGAGAGGATTAGTAAGGGGTCGCGATAGAACTCACTGAGACAAGTTGTCTCACCCAATCCATTGTTGTTGTTTTTCTGTTAAGCAGGGAAAGATGAAGACCGTGAGGCACGGCTATGAAGATGCTTGAGGAGCAGCCGCTATCTTTATTTCTTTATGTCTTGTATTTCAGTTTCCCTTGTATCTCTGTATTTTGTATTCAGTTTCTTAGATGTACGATGGTATGACTTAAGTCTTTAAGTTGTAAATCGCTTCCGCAGACTTTCGGTTTTGAGTACTGAACACTAGTTGAGGGTGTAAGGACCGCTTTATGTATTTTTATGTTAAGTTATGTAAGCGAACTTGATGGGTTTTTAGCATCGAGTATTAGCATGTGTTCAGTATTTAAAAAGGAAGTCACTCTGATGTATGCCAGTAGTGCGCTTCGGTAATTTCTACAAGTTAGAAATTAACGGGGTGTTACAATTGGTATCAGAGCAGTTCGACCAAGTCGGACTTAGAATCATGAGTCTCTTAAGTCCTCTAAGTGTGATTCCTCTTAGTATGCTATTAGACGTTTAGCCTGATCAACTAAACACTTTGTGCATATTTCGCAGAATCATGGCTGGTGGAAGTAGGAGAAGCGTCCCCGTCAATCCTCAATCTGAATGGATGCAGAACGTGATCGTGAATCAACAACGGATGATGCAGGACATGATGTGGATGCATCACGGACTGATGAGTCAGCAGCAGCGACCGTATGTTGCAGAAACAAATCTCAACGGATCGAATGAGAGAAGGAAAGCGGATAGGAAAGGGAAGAAGAAGGCATTGGAATTGCCAACCCCAAGTGGGGAACCGAGGAATACTTCCATCAAAGGAAAGCAAGTTGTGGTAGCTGAAGTCCCGAGATCCGTCAAGTGTTCGGCGTGTGGAAGGCCCCACAGCGGAAGGTGTCGTCGAGGATCAACCGCGTGTTTTTATTGCAAGGGAGAAGGGCATTATGCTAACAAGTGCCCAGTAAAGAAGAGGAAGGCGACTGAATGGACCACTCCGGAGGAAGAACCAATAGGTGCCTCCAGCAAGGGTAAACAAGTGCAGGCGTCGGAATTCTTAAAGCCCGCCAACTGTGGCAAATGCGGAAGGCCCCATGGAGGAGAATGTCGTCTGGGAACGACGGTATGTTATTATTGCCAAGACGAAGGGCATTACGCTCACGAGTGTCCGGCGAAGGAGAGGAACCGAGAATGGAATGCTAACTCTGCAAGCGGAAATGGTCTTTGTGTTGGACGCTCCGAAAGGCAAGGCCGTTGATGAATTCGGCGAAAGGTATATTGTGTGCTAATTGTCTTGATTGGTCCAATTTTGAGGACAAAATTTTTAAAAGTTGGGGTGAATGTAACATCCCCTATTTTTGCTATTTAATTATAATCGCATAATAATAATTATTAGTGATTTATTAATTTATTGAAATTATTTAAATTGAAAGTGATTTGCGTGATTAACTTATTTTGCAAATGATGTGCTTGATTGAATTGATTGCATCACATTAGATTAATTAGGAGTGAGGGAATCATTAGGAAATAAATGTTTAAGTGAAGGGCGAAATTGTCTTTTCCTTATATCCTATATAAAACCCCTTTTCAGTTGAACCTTGGAACAACATTCATTTCCTAGGATTAGAAACACCCAGCTGAAGAAGAGAAAGAGAGGGGAGAGGGCGTGAGTTGAGAGGGAGGAAGAGAGGAGGAGCTTCTCAAAGTCTATTGCATGTACAATCTGATTTCACCATTAGTTTCAGTTTTCCATCCTCTCTCCATTGATACAATTTTCGAAACCATCCTCCTCCTCCACCGCAAGTCACCATTGAAGACCACCTTGAGCTCCACTTGGCCAAACATCATGTATGTCACTTGCATGTTTACCTAGAGTGCATAAGAACCAAACTCTGAAGCTTGATTACGAATTTGGAACAACCTAGGGATTTATTCAGTAGCTGGGTTCGAAGTTCAAGTCTTAAGGAAAACTGGGTTTTTGGTTTTAGTCGTTTGGAGCGGTTTGGGAGAATTTGGAGTCACCGTGTGATCGTGATCGTGAAGTCTCGGTGTCTATTGCTATTGTCGGCCAAGAGGTGAGTTCTATAACTCACTAGGAAAAACATGAATATGTGTTCTTGACTTTGAATGTGAATCGGGATGGACATGGGAACGATCGGAATAGAAAAGAAAACGTGAAAAACTGTTTTTCTGAAGTACTGTTTGTCACGCACGGATCGTGTGTATGGGCGCACGGGTCGTGCGTGAGATTCTGGAATCACTGGTGCTGTTTTTAAAAACGTGCACGGGTCGTGTGCCAAGGCGCACGGACCGTGCGTATCTCTCTGATGCGAAGTTTTGAAGTACGTCCTAAGTCGTTCCGATTGGTCCTAAGTCCCTTCCAATCCACTCCCCAAGGTTCCCCTAGGATGGGAACACCGTAATTCTACATGTTTAGCTTTGATTGAAGTGGTAGTATTGATCAGGAAGTAATTCGGGATCGGAACGGAATGACACGATAAATAATGGACACGCACGGATCGTGTGTATGGGCGCACGGGTCGTGCGTGGTCTTCGGGTTGCCTATTTTAAAAAGTGTTTTAAATCATTCCGAACGATTCCAATTGCTTTCTAATCCTTCCTTCCACCTTCCCCAATGTTACTATAATTGAATTACCCTGAATTGAGTGGTAATTGACTGTGATTGGATCTAAGTTATGTTAGTACCATGTGATTGGTTGTGTTTGGATTACGTTCCGATTAAGTGAATGCTCATGTGATTGACCATTGATTTCATGTTATGACTTTGTGATCGATGTATTGTGCTGGATTGACTGGTTTAGTAAGATTGATAAGATAAGTTAGCGAACCTTAGTAATCCATGAGAGATCACTTAATAATTAGACTTAGTTAGTAATTAGATCACCTTAGTAATAAGTTTATGCTAAGTTCAGTTCATTGTTCAGTTAAGTTATTATTATGTTTAAGTTTATTGTTGAGTTTAGTCCAGGTATATCTTCATATATATCTTTAGTCGGGGTGACGACCCTATTTAGTTTAGTGTGCTAGGGGAGAGGCAGTCATGAGCCTTATGAACCTAGGCCCCGTTAGGGACCCAGCCGATTAGTGGGGACGGGTTCACCGGAAGCTTATTATGCCAAGTGACCGTTGACACGCTATAACTTTAGTTAGTGTTGTATCTTGTAACCGGCTTGAGGGTTACGAGGTCAACGTTTAGTTAGTTAGCCACATAGTCAACTTTGAGGACTATGATTTATGAGTTAAGTATAATGAATCAAGCATAATTGAACCGAGAGGATTAGTAAGGGGTCGCGATAGAACTCACTGAGACAAGTTATCTCACCCAATCCATTGTTGTTGTTTTTCAGTTAAGCAGGGAAAGATGAAGACCGTGAGGCACGGCTATGAAGATGCTTGAGGAGCAGCCGCTATCTTTATTTCTTTATGTCTTGTATTTCAGTTTCCCTTGTATCTCTGTATTTTGTATTCAGTTTCTTAGATGTACGATGGTATGACTTAAGTCTTTAAGTTGTAAATCGCTTCCGCAGACTTTCGGTTTTGAGTACTGAACACTAGTTGAGGGTGTAAGGACCGCTTTATGTATTTTTATGTTAAGTTATGTAAGCGAACTTGATGGGTTTTTAGCATCGAGTATTAGCATGTGTTCAGTATTTAAAAAGGAAGTCACTCTGATGTATGCCAGTAGTGCGCTTCGGTAATTTCTACAAGTTAGAAATTAACGGGGTGTTACAATTGGTATCAGAGCAGTTCGACCAAGTCGGACTTAGAATCATGAGTCTCTTAAGTCCTCTAAGTGTGATTCCTCTTAGTATGCTATTAGACGTTTAGCCTGATCAACTAAACACTTTGTGCATATTTCGCAGAATCATGGCTGGTGGAAGTAGGAGAAGCGTCCCCGTCAATCCTCAATCTGAATGGATGCAGAACGTGATCGTGAATCAACAACGGATGATGCAGGACATGATGTGGATGCATCACGGACTGATGAGTCAGCAGCAGCGACCGTATGTTGCAGAAACAAATCTCAACGGATCGAATGAGAGAAGGAAAGCGGATAGGAAAGGGAAGAAGAAGGCATTGGAATTGCCAACCCCAAGTGGTGAACCGAGGAATACTTCCATCAAAGGAAAGCAAGTTGTGGTAGCTGAAGTCCCGAGATCCGTCAAGTGTTCGGCGTGTGGAAGGCCCCACAGCGGAAGGTGTCGTCGAGGATCAACCGCGTGTTTTTATTGCAAGGGAGAAGGGCATTATGCTAACAAGTGTCCCGTAAAGAAGAGGAAGGCGACTGAATGGACCACTCCGGAGGAAGAACCAATAGGTGCCTCCAGCAAGGGTAAACAAGTGCAGGCGTCGGAATTCTTAAAGCCCGCCAACTGTGGCAAATGCGGAAGGCCCCATGGAGGAGAATGTCGTCTGGGAACGACGGTATGTTATTATTGCCAAGACGAAGGGCATTACGCTCACGAGTGTCCGGCGAAGGAGAGGAACCGAGAATGGAATGCTAACTCTGCAAGCGGAAATGGTCTTTGTGTTGGACGCTCCGAAAGGCAAGGCCGTTGATGAATTCGGCGAAAGGTATATTGTGTGCTAATTGTCTTGATTGGTCCAATTTTGAGGACAAAATTTTTAAAAGTTGGGGTGAATGTAACATCCCCTATTTTTGCTATTTAATTATAATGGCATAATAATAATTATTAGTGATTTATTAATTTATTGAAATTATTTAAATTGAAAGTGATTTGCGTGATTGACTTATTTTGCAAATGATGTGCTTGATTGAATTGATTGCATCACATTAGATTAATTAGGAGTGAGGGAATCATTAGGAAATAAATGTTTAAGTGAAGGGTGAAATTGTCTTTTCCTTATATCCTATATAAAACCCCTTTTCAGCTGAACCTTGGAACAACATTCATTTCCTAGGATTAGAAACACCCAGCTGAAGAAGAGAAAGAGAGGGGAGAGGGCGTGAGTTGAGAGGGAGGAAGAGAGGAGGAGCTTCTCAAAGTCTATTGCATGTACAATCTGATTTCACCATTAGTTTCAGTTTTCCATCCTCTCTCCATTGATACAATTTTCGAAACCATCCTCCTCCTCCACCACAAATCACCATTGAAGACCACCTTGAGCTCCACTTGGCCAAACATCATGTATGTCACTTGCATGTTCACCTAGAGTGCATAAGAACCAAACTCTGAAGCTTGATTACGAATTTGGAACAACCTAGGGATTTATTCAGTAGCTGGGTTCGAAGTTCAAGTCTTAAGGAAAACTGGGTTTTTGGTTTTAGTCGTTTGGAGCGGTTTGGGAGAATTTGGAGTCACCGTGTGATCGTGATCGTGAAGTCTCGGTGTCTATTGCTATTGTCGTCCAAGAGGTGAGTTCTATAACTCACTAGGAAAAACATGAATATGTGTTCTTGACTTTGAATGTGAATCGGGATGGACATGGGAACGATCGGAATAGAAAAGAAAACGTGAAAAACTGTTTTTCTGAAGTACTGTTTGTCACGCACGGATCGTGTGTATGGGCGTACGGGTCGTGCGTGAGATTCTGGAATCACTGGTGCTGCTTTTAAAAACGTGCACGGGTCGTGTGCCAAGGCGCACGGACCGTGCGTATCTCTCTGATGCGACGTTTTGAAGTACGTCCTAAGTCGTTCCGATTGGTCCTAATTCCCTTCCAATCCACTCCCCAAGGTTCCCCTAGGATGGGAACACCGTAATTCTACATGTTTAGCTTTGATTGAAGTGGTATTATTGATCAGGAAGTAATTCGGGATCGGAACGGAATGACACGATAAATAATGGACACGCACGGATCGTGTGTATGGGCGCACGGGTCGTGCGTGGTCTTCGGGTTGCCTATTTTAAAAAGTGTTTTAAATCATTCCGAACGATTCCAATTGCTTTCTAATCCTTCCTTCCACCTTCCCCAATGTTACTATAATTGAATTACCCTGAATTGAGTGGTAATTGACTGTGATTGGATCTAAGTTATGTTAGTACCATGTGATTGGTTGTGTTTGGATTACGTTCCGATTAAGTGAATGCTCATGTGATTGACCATTGATTTCATGTTATGACTTTGTGATCGATGTATTGTGCTGGATTGACTGGTTTAGTAAGATTGATAAGATAAGTTAGCGAACCTTAGTAATCCATGAGAGATCACTTAATAATTAGACTTAGTTAGTAATTAGATCACCTTAGTAATAAGTTTATGCTAAGTTCAGTTCATTGTTCAGTTAAGTTATTATTATGTTTAAGTTTATTGTTGAGTTTAGTCCAGGTATATCTTCATATATATCTTTAGTCGGGGTGACGACCCTATTTAGTTTAGTGTGCTAGGGGAGAGGCAGTCATGAGCCTTATGAACCTAGGCCCTGTTAGGGACCCAGCCGATTAGTGGGGACGGGTTCACCGGAAGCTTATTATGCCAAGTGACCGGTGACACGCTATAACTTTAGTTAGTGTTGTATCTTGTAACCGGCTTGAGGGTTACGAGGTCAACGTTTAGTTAGTTAGCCACATAGTCAACTTTGAGGACTATGATTTATGAGTTAAGTATAATGAATCAAGCATAATTGAACCGAGAGGATTAGTAAGGGGTCGCGATAGAACTCACTGAGACAAGTTGTCTCACCCAATCCATTGTTGTTGTTTTTCAGTTAAGCAGGGAAAGATGAAGACCGTGAGGCACGGCTATGAAGATGCTTGAGGAGCAGCCGCTATCTTTATTTCTTTATGTCTTGTATTTCAGTTTCCCTTGTATCTCTGTATTTTGTATTCAGTTTCTTAGATGTACGATGGTATGACTTAAGTCTTTAAGTTGTAAATCGCTTCCGCAGACTTTCGGTTTTGAGTACTGAACACTAGTTGAGGGTGTAAGGACCGCTTTATGTATTTTTATGTTAAGTTATGTAAGCGAACTTGATGGGTTTTTAGCATCGAGTATTAGCATGTGTTCAGTATTTAAAAAGGAAGTCACTCTGATGTATGCCAGTAGTGCGCTTCGGTAATTTCTACAAGTTAGAAATTAACGGGGTGTTACAATTGGTATCAGAGCAGTTCGACCAAGTCGGACTTAGAATCATGAGTCTCTTAAGTCCTCTAAGTGTGATTCCTCTTAGTATGCTATTAGACGTTTAGCCTGATCAACTAAACACTTTGTGCATATTTCGCAGAATCATGGCTGGTGGAAGTAGGAGAAGCGTCCCCGTCAATCCTCAATCTGAATGGATGCAGAACGTGATCGTGAATCAACAACGGATGATGCAGGACATGATGTGGATGCATCACGGACTGATGAGTCAGCAGCAGCGACCGTATGTTGCAGAAACAAATCTCAACGGATCGAATGAGAGAAGGAAAGCGGATAGGAAAGGGAAGAAGAAGGCATTGGAATTGCCAACCCCAAGTGGTGAACCGAGGAATACTTCCATCAAAGGAAAGCAAGTTGTGGTAGCTGAAGTCCCGAGATCCGTCAAGTGTTCGGCGTGTGGAAGGCCCCACAGCGGAAGGTGTCGTCGAGGATCAACCGCGTGTTTTTATTGCAAGGGAGAAGGGCATTATGCTAACAAGTGTCCCGTAAAGAAGAGGAAGGCGACTGAATGGACCACTCCGGAGGAAGAACCAATAGGTGCCTCCAGCAAGGGTAAACAAGTGCAGGCGTCGGAATTCTTAAAGCCCGCCAACTGTGGCAAATGCGGAAGGCCCCATGGAGGAGAATGTCGTCTGGGAACGACGGTATGTTATTATTGCCAAGACGAAGGGCATTACGCTCACGAGTGTCCGGCGAAGGAGAGGAACCGAGAATGGAATGCTAACTCTGCAAGCGGAAATGGTCTTTGTGTTGGACGCTCCGAAAGGCAAGGCCGTTGATGAATTCGGCGAAAGGTATATTGTGTGCTAATTGTCTTGATTGGTCCAATTTTGAGGACAAAATTTTTAAAAGTTGGGGTGAATGTAACATCCCCTATTTTTGCTATTTAATTATAATGGCATAATAATAATTATTAGTGATTTATTAATTTATTGAAATTATTTAAATTGAAAGTGATTTGCGTGATTGACTTATTTTGCAAATGATGTGCTTGATTGAATTGATTGCATCACATTAGATTAATTAGGAGTGAGGGAATCATTAGGAAATAAATGTTTAAGTGAAGGGTGAAATTGTCTTTTCCTTATATCCTATATAAAACCCCTTTTCAGCTGAACCTTGGAACAACATTCATTTCCTAGGATTAGAAACACCCAGCTGAAGAAGAGAAAGAGAGGGGAGAGGGCGTGAGTTGAGAGGGAGGAAGAGAGGAGGAGCTTCTCAAAGTCTATTGCATGTACAATCTGATTTCACCATTAGTTTCAGTTTTCCATCCTCTCTCCATTGATACAATTTTCGAAACCATCCTCCTCCTCCACCACAAATCACCATTGAAGACCACCTTGAGCTCCACTTGGCCAAACATCATGTATGTCACTTGCATGTTCACCTAGAGTGCATAAGAACCAAACTCTGAAGCTTGATTACGAATTTGGAACAACCTAGGGATTTATTCAGTAGCTGGGTTCGAAGTTCAAGTCTTAAGGAAAACTGGGTTTTTGGTTTTAGTCGTTTGGAGCGGTTTGGGAGAATTTGGAGTCACCGTGTGATCGTGATCGTGAAGTCTCGGTGTCTATTGCTATTGTCGTCCAAGAGGTGAGTTCTATAACTCACTAGGAAAAACATGAATATGTGTTCTTGACTTTGAATGTGAATCGGGATGGACATGGGAACGATCGGAATAGAAAAGAAAACGTGAAAAACTGTTTTTCTGAAGTACTGTTTGTCACGCACGGATCGTGTGTATGGGCGTACGGGTCGTGCGTGAGATTCTGGAATCACTGGTGCTGCTTTTAAAAACGTGCACGGGTCGTGTGCCAAGGCGCACGGACCGTGCGTATCTCTCTGATGCGACGTTTTGAAGTACGTCCTAAGTCGTTCCGATTGGTCCTAATTCCCTTCCAATCCACTCCCCAAGGTTCCCCTAGGATGGGAACACCGTAATTCTACATGTTTAGCTTTGATTGAAGTGGTATTATTGATCAGGAAGTAATTCGGGATCGGAACGGAATGACACGATAAATAATGGACACGCACGGATCGTGTGTATGGGCGCACGGGTCGTGCGTGGTCTTCGGGTTGCCTATTTTAAAAAGTGTTTTAAATCATTCCGAACGATTCCAATTGCTTTCTAATCCTTCCTTCCACCTTCCCCAATGTTACTATAATTGAATTACCCTGAATTGAGTGGTAATTGACTGTGATTGGATCTAAGTTATGTTAGTACCATGTGATTGGTTGTGTTTGGATTACGTTCCGATTAAGTGAATGCTCATGTGATTGACCATTGATTTCATGTTATGACTTTGTGATCGATGTATTGTGCTGGATTGACTGGTTTAGTAAGATTGATAAGATAAGTTAGCGAACCTTAGTAATCCATGAGAGATCACTTAATAATTAGACTTAGTTAGTAATTAGATCACCTTAGTAATAAGTTTATGCTAAGTTCAGTTCATTGTTCAGTTAAGTTATTATTATGTTTAAGTTTATTGTTGAGTTTAGTCCAGGTATATCTTCATATATATCTTTAGTCGGGGTGACGACCCTATTTAGTTTAGTGTGCTAGGGGAGAGGCAGTCATGAGCCTTATGAACCTAGGCCCTGTTAGGGACCCAGCCGATTAGTGGGGACGGGTTCACCGGAAGCTTATTATGCCAAGTGACCGGTGACACGCTATAACTTTAGTTAGTGTTGTATCTTGTAACCGGCTTGAGGGTTACGAGGTCAACGTTTAGTTAGTTAGCCACATAGTCAACTTTGAGGACTATGATTTATGAGTTAAGTATAATGAATCAAGCATAATTGAACCGAGAGGATTAGTAAGGGGTCGCGATAGAACTCACTGAGACAAGTTGTCTCACCCAATCCATTGTTGTTGTTTTTCAGTTAAGCAGGGAAAGATGAAGGCCGTGAGGCACGGCTATGAAGATGCTTGAGGAGCAGCCGCTATCTTTATTTCTTTATGTCTTGTATTTCAGTTTCCCTTGTATCTCTGTATTTTGTATTCAGTTTCTTAGATGTACGATGGTATGACTTAAGTCTTTAAGTTGTAAATCGCTTCCGCAGACTTTCGGTTTTGAGTACTGAACACTAGTTGAGGGTGTAAGGACCGCTTTATGTATTTTTATGTTAAGTTATGTAAGCGAACTTGATGGGTTTTTAGCATCGAGTATTAGCATGTGTTCAGTATTTAAAAAGGAAGTCACTCTGATGTATGCCAGTAGTGCGCTTCGGTAATTTCTACAAGTTAGAAATTAACGGGGTGTGTAGAACTCACCCGAAGTGACGGATTTTCAAACAATCGAAACTTCACGCGACGGTACCGACAAGGTAACACTCGAACAATCCCCGTAACGGCTTCCTACGCTCCCACACTTGTGAAATTCTTTCCAACTTCGAATTCTAAGGTTCCTTGCTACTGAACCTTCTTCCAAACTACTTCAATCCACAATGTACCTTCTGAAATTAGGCTAGGATCTACCCTCAAGTTCCTAAAACAACATGCAAGAAAAGAAGATGAGATTGGGTCAACATTGAGCTTCAAGCTCCATCCATGGCAAAGCGTGGTAGGAAGGGAATGAGAGGTTGAAATTGGGTTCATTGAAAAGAGCTTGAAATATGGAGTGAGATGGGGAAGAAAGAACTTACATGCAAAGAGCTTGATGGTGGTGATTGTAACACCCCATTTCTACCCGGCAAAATAATGCAAAAATATCAGAGTTCATAAAAAATCTTTTTCTACAAACAATGGAGTGCCACATTTGCTTCGTGGAAACAATAAACGGTTTAATTCGCTTTTTGAAAACAGATACATAGCGCTTTCGGATGAACCGATAAAACGACATCTCAAAACAAGTCAAACTTCTTTTAACTACGCAGCGGAAATTCAAATGGTTCAACTAAACAATCGTGGCAACTATGCAAAGTTCGTAACTCAAAATCCAACAGTAAACAACTTACATAACATAAATAAACGTTCATCCCCCCGAGTGCTACGTATCAAAGTGACGACACTGACTCGATCAAATGAAGGTACAACGGCATTCCTTCGAGGTTACCTGCACATTACCAACATAGGGGTAACATTCAAACAGAAGGGGTGAGATATCGAACTATATAATGAATCATATGAAATATAATATATATAAAGTCAGGACATCAGATCATCATTTCACAACAGTCAATATCATCATATCACAATGGTCAATATCATCATATCACAGCGGTCAATATCATCACATCACAACGGTCAATATCACGTCACGACAGTCAAAATCATTTCAATCGCATAAATATGCAACATGAATGCAGAACGTGACTCGACTTAGGGCCACCGCCCTATAATGCATGTGGTACCATAATTCAAACCCGTAAATAGGGGCATCAACATCGCAACATCGTCGTCGTGGTTTGAGCATAGCTCCATCGTAAAAATATGTTATGCATGTGACGCTATGTAAATGCACAAACAAATTAAAACGGTTACATAGCAACGCAACAACATCGGAAAGCAACATTGGCCGTAGGCCTACAAGACATCACCTGCCAATAAATAGAGGCAAATTCGTCTTCGCACAACCTTCGTCGTCAACAATTTACCACTTAGTAATTTTTAACATTTTGGCAACATCGCAATATTTTAGCAACTTTCAACAATAGCAAACAACGACAACAGCAACAGCAACACTGCAACGGCGGCAGCAACAACACCAACAGCAACACTGGAACAACAACACTGAAACAGCAGCCCAGCAACAGCAACACAGCAACAACAACACTGGAACAGCAGCCCAGCAACAGCAACACAGCAACAACAACACTGGAACCGCAGCCCAGCAACAGCAACACAGCAACAACAACACTGAAACAGCAGCCCAGCAACAGCAACACGGCAACAACAACACTGGAACAGCAGCCCAGCAACAGCAACACAACAACAGCAACACTGGAACCGCAGCCCAGCAACAGCAACACAGCAACAACAACACTGGAACAGCAGCCCAACAACAGCAACACAGCAATAGCAACACAGCAACAGCAGCAGCAACACAGCACAGCAACAGCGCAGCAACACAGCGCAGCAACACAGCACAGCAACAGCAGCAGCAACACAGCACAGCAACAGCAGCAGCAACACCGCACAGCAACACAGCACAGCAACAGCAACACAGCAACCAGCAACACAGCAACACAGCCACATAGCAACCAGCAACACAGCAACCAGCAACACAGCAACACAGCAACACAGCAACCAGGGTGTGGCACCTAGGGACAGGGCGCCAACACCAGCAACACAGAATTAGGGTGTGGCGCCTGGGGACAGGGCGCCAACACCAACAGCAACAAAATAGAGCATGGCGCCTAGGGATAGGGCGCCATCATCCGCAAGCAACAAACACGGGTCACAGGGCGCCAGATTCGGCAACGCAACAGGGACTGGGCGCCTAGGGCGCCAACATCAGCAACATCAACAGGCACTGGGCGCCTAGGGCGCCAACTTCAGCAACATCAACAGGCACTGGGCGCCTAGGGCGCCAACTTCAGCAACATCAACAGGCACTGGGCGCCTAGGGCACCAGTTTTAGCAACAGGGAACAACGCTGGGAGCCTAGGGCGCCTTTCTCAGCAACGCAGAAACAACACTGGGCGCCTAGGGCGCCATTCTCAGCAACACAAAAACAATACTGGGCGCCTAGGGCGCCACTTTCACCAACATCAAAAACAGCATTGGGCGCCTAGGGCGCCACTTCCAGGAACATCAAAAATAGCATTGGGCGCCTAGGGCGCCACTTCCAGCAACATCAAAAACAGCATTGGGTGCCTAGGGTGCCACTTTCAGCATATCAATTCGAATTCTCATGATCATGGTAAAATACAAGAATAATTCTAGGGCATAGGAATATCAATCACACAATCATAATTATTCAACAAGGCATTCACAACATATATCATCACACCTATGACAATCATCAAACCCTAACCCCCACATAAAGTAATTCATATATCCCATTATAAAGCTTGAATCCCACCCTTACCTTAGCCTTAGAAGATCACGAACCCTAGCCTTCTCTCTCCGCTTGGCGTCGCTCCCTCCTTCTTCTCTCCTCTTGGCCGTCGCTCTCTCCCTCTTCCCTTCTCTCTAATTCTATTTTTTTTGTTCTTTCTAAATGAGCCAAACCCTAAATACCTCTTATTTATACTTATTTAATTTTATGGGCTTTTCTATAGCTTATGCGAATTACATCATGGGCCTCGCTTAACACTTCTCATTTTACTACTCCCAACCCTAACAATAGGCCCACATATACTAGCATTATTATTATTTTATTATTTTTCTACCAATCAAATTCCCAAACAATTCAATTAAATAAATAATTAAATTTTGGGGCGTTACAGTGATGATTCCTTTCTCCTCTCTCCCTTTTGCCTCACTCTCTCCTTTCTCTCCTCCACTTCTTTTCTTTTCTTTCTTTTTGGCTCCAGCTGAATGATGAGAATCAGGTGAGGGTTATAATGTTTTAATGGGCTGAGGGTTTAAATGGTTGGAAAAGACCAAAACGCCCTTGGCTCCCTAATCCTCACATAATTCTATTTCTACCCCAAAACAATCACACCAATTCACATACTTCAATCACATAATTCATACAATTAACAATTAAACGTTGCTTTCTCGCTTTTAACATGTCCATGATTTGATTTATTATTTTATCGAATAATAATTCGCTAGTTAATTTCGTAAAACGAAATTAACCGAAATTCAGGGATGTTATAATCACCCCAACTTTTAAAAAAATTTGTCCTCAAAATTGAACAAAACATACCTCATGAAAATAGATACGGATATCTAGCCCGCATACGATGAGCTACTAGCCCAATACGCTCGATAATTTGGAAAAGTCCAATATACCAAGGACTGAGTTTCTTCTCCCGCAATGCTCTACCGGTACCAATTGTTGGAGAAACTCTCAAAAACAAATGATCACCAGACTCAAACTCTAGTGGTCTTCTTCTCTTGTCCGCATAGCTCATCTGCCTGCACTGGGAAGCCTTCATTCTTTCTCTGATTTGCCGGATCTTTTCGGTTGTCTCAAGAACCAATTCGGGCCCTAACAACCGATCTTCATCGACATCCCACCAACACAATGGCGTTCTGGACTTTCTCCCTACAAGGCTTCAAATGGAGCCATTCCAATACTGGAATGATAGCTGTTGTTATAAGCAAACTCCACCAATGGAAGATGATCCTCCCACTTTCTTCCGTTATCAAGCACGCAAGCCCGAAGCATATCTTCTAAAGTCTGAATAGTCCTCTCCGTCTGACCATCTGTCTGCGGGTGATAAGCAGTACTAACAAACACTTTTGTTCCCAAAGTTTGGTTTAAAGCTTTCCAAAATCGAGAAGTGAACTTTAGATCACGATCTGACACAATACTTGTAGGAACTCCATGCAACCTGACTATACTCTTCAGATATTACTCACGCTTAGGACTCTTCATTTCTGAATTGGATTGTTGTTGTCACTGGTTTACTTCGTTTCAGGCATTCCGTAATTTTAAGTCGAAAAACCGTATTTTTGAAAACTATGCATAATGTGTGTCTTAGAACGAATTGATTGTTGACGCATTGTGATTTAATGATGTTTTTTGGATTGGAATATTGTCTGGTATTATCTGTTTTGAGGTTGGATTTTGATCGGACTATGGATTGGACACGAACGGAGAAGCGAAACGAGAGAAACGGAATGAACTTGGTGTGCTGAACACAGCGCACGGACCGTGCACCCCTGTGGCACGGACCGTGCGCCAGCTTCAGTGTTGGCTGGTTAAAATGGTGCAACACGCACGGGTCGTGTGCCCCTATGGCACAGACCGTGCGTGTGATTCTGTCCCAAGGTGAAAAATTCTCGTTTCATCGCTCCTTTCGATTCCAAACCTCTTCTAATCTTCTTCCCAACCATCCCTCATGTAATTGGACCAATGATACTCTGTTTTTGAACATGATTGCAAGGTTTAAAGTGAATTGTTTTCGGAAGTTATAAATATTTCAAAAATCGTAAAGTAGTACTCGTGAGCGAACATGTGTTATGTTTAATATCATGGAACTAAGTGTTCAAGCAACTGTTTAAGGTCATGGAACTATATGTTTAAGAGATTGTCTATGTTGTGTAATGTCATGGAACTAAATGTTCAAGCGACTGTTTATAGAACTAAATGTTCAAGCAAGGTAAGTATATATAAATTATATCAAGTGCGGGTGACGACCCAGATAATTAGTATACTAGGGGAGGGGAAGTCATGAGCCCTAGAACCTAGACCTCATGAGTGTTTGAAGCTAGCGCAAGTTAGTGGAGAGGTTCAACGGTAATGGCAGAGTCTTTACCGGAGATATACTACGTCATGTAAAATGTATATGCACGTAGGGCCTAAATGGACTACGATTGAACGAAAGAAATAAATGGACCGCGAGTGTATAGTAAGGGGTCTCGATAGGACTCACTGAGATTTGTAATCTCACCCTTTATATGTTGTGGTTTTTACAGAGAAACAGGGAAGAGCACAAGTTGAAGAGCACAGTTAGACAGTGCACGTGATGAAGTCCATGAAGATCGAGGAGTCTTAGTTTATCGCTTATGTTATTCCCTAGTTTTAATGTAATTTCGATATTATGACTTGTACACGTATTAGAAGTTGTAAATCGTTTCCGCTATTGCTGTTTGTGATATTGAATAATAGGGAATATGACTGACCACTTGATGAGTTATATCAAGTTTTTAATTTTGTTCAATATCCAAATACAGGAATTTTACTCTGATGTATACTAAGTTGTGCATTTTAGTATTTCTACTTGTTAGAAATATTAGGGTGTTACATTTTGGTATCAGAGCAGTTCGACCTAGTCAGGCTTAGTGACATTTTGGTATCAGAGCAGTTCCACGATGTTGCAGCCAGCCATACAATAGCAATTGCGCATCATGCAGCGTCAAATTAAGAGGTTTCTCAGTCGAGTTCCACACTACTTCATTCCTCCTTCGCCATAAACACCAATTCACAGCTGCAAACTAAGATTTTAAGTTCTGATTTAACGCATTGACCAGCGAAAAAATCAGTTCAACATCCCCTTCTGCTACATCAAACTCATCACGGATCAGCTGCCACAGACCTGCTGCTTGCCAAACTTGCCTCGCCTTATTACAACCAAAAAACAAGTGCCATTCATTCTCTGGAGCTTCATTACACATAGGACATGAATCGGAACATTGAACTCCTTTACGTTGCAAACGGCTATGTGTTGGAAGGCACCCCGAGCAATTCTCTAAATCAGAATTTTCAATTTATTAGGTGCTTTAATGGACCAAATAGCTCGCTAGTCCCCCCTCTACACGCAAGTGAGACGCCTCCACCAAATTCTGCATTGCAAAAGAATACGCAGATTTAACGGAATAGGAGCTGTTCTTCATCCAAGGCGGTGTTGCTTGGCATTTGCAAAATCTTCTGGGCATCTATAGTATTAAAGGTGGAATCAATAAGATCAGAATTTCAAGTATTAGTCTCATTGTTCACATCCGGTGGTTTGGGGGTTGAAACATAAGCATTATTATTATTATTATTATTATTATTATTATTATTATTATTATTATTATTATTATTATTATTATTATATCAGATTAAAGAAAAAGAAACCCCAAGGGGTTGGTCTAGTGGAGCATGACAGGAGTTGAATCCGAGAGGTCCCGGGTTCAACTCCCCTGGATTGGGGCACCATCCCCTCACCCTAAATTTTATGTAACCAAAAAAGATTAAAGAAAAAGAAATAGAAAGAACCAAAGGCTTCACCTTGCTGTTCAAGGAAAAACAACCCCACTTATTTTTACACCTCCCATTCATTCTCAGCGCCTCCCTTTCTTTTAGAGCTTGGGCCCCTTTTTTACTCAAATTTCGTGGGCATGTCTCACTCTTAGTTGTGATCCTTAGTACATGGCTAATCGCACCCCTTTTATTTCTGCAATACCCATTCCTGGTTGTTGTTTAAATTTGTTATTTTTTATGCTATTTATTTACATATTTTTCAATTCTTTTATTATTCTTTACTTCTTGTTTCATCCTGAATGCTCCCTCCTTTTTTATGTCTTATTTATTTTATTTTCATGTCCATTTTTTTTCGAATAGACTATTAGTGATGACCACTCTGAGTTTTCTCGTTTGATCATTACAGACGCCCTCCAATTTCAAAAAAAAAACATTCTAATATTAAATAACACTAACACACAAATATTTTCTACCCCGGAACTGTGTAATCTTTAATTCTCTACCTGGAGATACTTAGGAGCAGAGGGGAGCCCACCTCTGTCAAGTGCAATAATAAAAGTCTTTATGAAGTATTTTCTAAAATGTTTCTTTGTTAGTTCCCATTAGAAACGCAAAAAAACAATATTAAGTCTTTTTCATTTATTTTTATAATAAAAGGGAAATAAATATTTTCAAAGTTAGTATAGTTTGCACAATTAATTGGAAGTAACCTTTTTTGAAAGGATATTGTGGGGTGCTAATACTTTTCCCACACATAACCGACTCCCGAACGCAAAATCTGATTTTCAAGACCATTTTCATTTTTAAAGATATTTTTTAATGTTTTCCCTAATAATTAAATATTAGTGGCGCCTTCATTGAGCACGGGGAATCCTCTCTGTAGATATCTTGTGTTGCAGGCTAAGTTTTGATGATGAAGTGGTTAAGAGGTTTTGATGATGAAAAAGACAAAAGTTAAAGTTGATAATAGTAAAAAGGCCAAAGCTAAAGTTGATGGTCAAAGTTAATAAAAGTGACTAAACATCAAAGTCACAATCCAAGACAATCAAGCTCAAGGATTGAAGATTCAAGTTTAAGGGTAGTCCTTAAATATAAAGGTAGTCCTTAGGGTTTGGGTGTGTCTTAGGATAAATGTAAGCTCTTACGAAGGTCAGATCATCTCGCAAAGTCTCACGTCCCAAAGCTTTTTCAAAATACATGCATGAGCAAGTAAACCTAAGAAGTATTTTTGAAAAACTCTAAAATCGATTTCACTCTCTTTAAACTAAGCCTAAATCGATTTTCAAACACAATGGCTAAGCTCCTAATCGATTTCATAAGCATACAAGTGATTCATATTGTTTCCATATTTGAAGAAATCGATTTCCACTTATCTCTAAATTGAAAGAATCGATTCACATCTTTTCCATACATGAAAGAAACGATTCTCAGGCAAAGAATCGATTTGCATCTCTTTCAAACAAAGTAAAGAATCGATTCCTAGTATTTCTCTAAAGCACATAATCGATTCCCTAATCTATTTGCACATTACTTGTTTTAAAACACATAATCGATTCCTTGCTTTCTTATTCAAATGAAGAATCGATTTCAAACTCTTTCAAAGAAACTCACAATCGATTCCTACCCTTCCTGGTTCTCAAGAATCGATTGTCCCTATTTTTCAAACAAGTCAAAATCGATTCCTCACTTAAATGATTCGATTCCTAGGTCCAATGCTTTCAACAAAGAATCGATTCCTACATTATTTTCGACGTAAACTTGATTTTCTCATAGCCTATAAATAGGCACTGCATTACGTTCTTTTTCACACAACCCATTTCACGAATCAGAGAACTTTTGAGAAAAACTCTTTACGCTTTTACTTTTGCTCGTCACGCACCGTTGGTCCGTCTGAGCTGATCTTTTGCTAAGAGTTAGTTGGGGTTGCATTCTTCAAGTTGTAATATCTGCCTTCATTAGAGGTATTTCTGTCTTTACATTTGTTATTATTTAATCGTTTGTGATTTGTACTAGGGAGTGGGGTGTCTCTCTAGGGTAGCTGTTTGTACTAGGAAGTGGGGTATCTTTCTGGGGCAGCTAATTGTAACAGGGGTGGGGTATCTCTTGTTATTGTTGTAATAGATTTGAGGGCTCTCCTTAGGTGGGGTATCCTAGGAGGAGAGTGCCTGAGTCTGTAAAGGTTTTCCAAGGCACCTGTAAGCCTTGTTGTTTTGGTTAGTGGAAAATCTCACAAGGGTGTGAGGACTGGACGTAGGTCACTAGGAGGTGACCGAACCAGGATAAATCTCTGCGTGCCTTACTGCTTTCCTGCTTTACTGTTTTACCGCTTTACTGCTTTATATTCTAATTCCTTCGCTTCCACTTAACCTGCGCGAAAATTGATATAAGTCATCGAAAAGGGGGAAAACGTTTTCGAAAGATCTGAAAAGTTTTTACATCTCAATTCACCCCCCCCCTCTTGAGACTGAAGCCACTTGGTAACACTCTCAAATTTTTCGGTCGCAATAATATATATTTTCAATAATCATAACCCATGCATCGCACGAGAGGAAAATTCTAGTTTCTTTATTACTCGAGTAGTATCTGATTGTCTAACTTGGGCCTATAACATTGAGGTTAAGGGATGTTCGACTTTTTTTTAGATAGACAACGTTCTGAACTTTTTGAAGATTTATTTAGTCCAAACTTTTTTATGAGTTTTTACATCAAACCCACCATCCTGGTTAGGCTGTGAATAATTCTCCTATCAATCAATCAATACAATATAATAAAATTATATGCTAGCAAATTTTTTCTTATTTGGCACCTCACAATTTTTAGGGGCATTATTGTACTTTTATTCCTTTACATTTATTAACTTACTTTTTTATTTTTTCTTTTCATTTCAGTCATTTTCTCTCCCCTTATCAATCATTCATTCTTTCCCAAATTCTCTCATTTCTTTTCATTTCAATCATTTACTCTTTTTCAATCAATTTAATTCAATTATCTCTCTTTAATACCATCTTATCATTGCTTTTAATATTTATATTTTTTTAATTCAATTCAATTAAATTTGAACCTATCTTTTCACAGTAATTTTTTTCATTACAATTTGACGCTCAATTTAACCACTAATAATTGTCAAAAAAAAAATTTAACCACTATTCTAACGAGAGTGCCAACAGGGGTGGCAACGAGAGACCGACAATAGGATCGGCAACGGCAGCGCCAATGGGAGTGCCGACAAGAGCGCCAACGAGAGCGCCAATGAGAGAGGCAATAGGATAGTGACAATGAGAGAAGCAACGGGGGTGCATATCTTATGTTATATGACAAATATCTTTCTGTTTCTAATTTTAAATTAAACTCATACATTTTGGTAAAACCTAGCTTTTCACATTTAATTTTTTATTTCAATTAAATTCTCTCTCCCTCTTCAAAAAAATACTAGCTTTTAAACAAAACAATTATCCCTCTTTAATACAGTCTTATCATAGCTTTTAATATTTATTTTTTTAATCCATTTCTCTTTCTCTCTTCAATTCAATTCAATTTGAACCTAGATTCCAAAAAAAAAAATTGAACTTATCTTTTCGCATTAAAATTCTTTTCATTACAATTTGACACTCAATTTAACCACTAATAATTGTCAAAAAAAATTAACTGCTATTCTAACGGGAGTGCCAACATGAGTGGCAATGAGAGACCGACAATAGGATCGGCAACAGGAGTGCCAATTGGAGCGCCAACGAGAGAGACAGTAGGAAACCGACAATGATAGCGGCAATGAGAGCAACAACGGGAGCGTCAATGGGGGTGCATATCTTATGTTATATGACATAATATCTTTTTGTTTCCAATTTCAAATTAAACTCATACATTTTTTATATTGTTTTTTTTACAATACATTTTTTATATTGTTAACAAGCCAAAATGTCATTCAAATGTATAGATTACCAAACTTATTATAATTTCAATATTATTATGACTTCATCGCAATATATAGATAATACAGTGTCACCCGTGCGAATGCACGGGTAAAATACTAATTTGTATAAAAAGTAAGGCAAAAGTGAACTTTTGGTCTTTAAGCTTATTTTAAATATCAGTTTCCTCTTTTAAATTTTTTTCTCATTTGAGTCTTTAAAATTTATTTTAAATGTCAGTTTTGTCATTTTCATCCATTGCAGTTAATAGAAGCTAATGTGTCTGTTAAGCTGATGATTAGTAGCCTATGTGGATTTATAGGATTGGGCAAGGCAAATCTGCACTTTCAATCTATCAAGTTAATTATATATTCCAGAGTAAGTTGAACTCTAAATACAGAATTGTAGCGACCGAAAAATCCGGGCGAGGATTCCTCGAAGGTCCAAAAATGAAGCCGCCACCAAATTTTAGTTTAAGGGCAAACATTGGAAAATCCCTTTTGGACTGGATAAGGGTCCTTGAGACCAGATTAGGGTTCGGGAGTCGGTTATGCGTGGGGTAGGTATTAGCACCCCACGACATCCTTCCCAAGGAAGGTTACCTGCTAATTGTTGTAGAAGTGAAAGTTAATTTTGAAAACATTTATTTTTACCCTTTTTATTGTGAATTAAAAAGAAAGAAGAAAATTGATATTTTATTTAAGAAAATGATTATTTAGGAGAGGACTGAAAAAGGTTTTTTATTAGTGCAATTGACAAAGGTCGGCCGCCCTATGCTCCTACGTATCTCTTGGTAGAGAATCAAATCGCATGTAGTTCTTGGTAGAAAACTTTGTTTGTTGGTGTATTTTATTTAGGGATTTTAGGACTCTTGAGTGATCAGTTCATTCGTCCTAAAATGATGACTAACCCGACTGTACAGTCAGCTTAGTCCCCTACTTTGTGAAAGTGGAGTTTTTTGAAGTTTGGAAGATAGTTTGATGTGTGGTGGTTTGATTTTATTTGAATAGGGGTTTTAGAATTCTTGAGCCGTACGGTTCATTCGTCCTAGAACGCTGACTAACCCGACTGTACAGTCGACTTAATCCCCTATTTTGAAAATAAGATTTTTGGAAGGAAACGTGTTTGGGTTTATTTTGATTTAGAAATTGTTTGTTTTAAATAGGGATTTCAGGGCATGATCCGTAACGGTTCATTAGTGACCTAAAAAGCAGACTAACCCGACTGTACAGTCGACTTAGTCCCCTATTTATATTTTTTGAAAATGAAATATTTATCTATTTATTTTTTATAGGTTTTTTGTAAAAGAAAATAATAAAAAAACGAAAAGAGAGGGGAAGACGGGGAGAGGGAGAGATGCGACGGTGGTTGACACTAGAGCCACTGTATTCGCATCAGAACAGGTTTCGACAGTGGTGATTTGTCCACGGCGGAGACAGTGGGTTGACCGTGTTCAACGACGGCGACGGAAACACAGGGACTTTGTAACACCCCATTTCTACCCGGTAAAATAATGCAAAATCAGAGTTCATAAAAATCTTTTTCAACAAACAATGGAGTGCCACATTTGCTTCGTGAAAACAATAGACGGGTTAATTCGCTTTTGAAAACAGATACATAGCGCTTTCGGATGAACCGATAAAACAACCTTTTAGTCTTCAAAATAATTCCTCTTTAATTACTACGCAGCGGATTCATAACAAGTTAATTCAAATAGACGTGGCGTCTTAACAACTCAAGACAGCTCAAAAACAACGACGTAACAACTTAAAGTTTCAACAACGAAATAACATAGCAACAATATTAAAACGTGTGTTCATTCCCCCGAGTGTTACATATCAGAGCGAGAACTCCGACTCGATCAAACGAAGGTGAGCAGCCTTCATTCGTGATTACCTGCACGTTACCAACATCGGGGTAACATTCAAACAGAAGGGGTGAGATATCGCACTATATAATCAGACATATGAAAGACAATATGCAATTCAGGTCATAGCATCAATTCATCATTTAACAGCAGTCAACATCATCTCAATCACATAGGTATGCAACATGGATGCGAAATGTGACTCAACTCAGGGCCACCGCCCTATAATGCATGTGGTACCATAATCCAGCCAATAAATAGAGGCATCGACATCGTAACATCATTTCATCATAATTTGCCAGTCCAGGCCATCGTGTTTTGAGCATAGCTCCATCGTAAAAATATGCTATGTATGCGACGCTATGTAAATGCACAACCAATAAACAACGATTACATAGCAACGCAACAACATCGGAAATCATCGTTGGCCATAGGCCTACAACATACCACCTGCCAATAAATAGAGGCAATTCAACTTGGTACACCATCATCAACAATAATTAGCAACTTAGCAACTTTCAACATTTTTGGCAACACATCAACAACTTAGCAGCTTTCAACATTTTTGGCAGAACATCAACAATTTAGCAACTTCCAACATTTTGGCAACTTTGGGCCTAATTACATATTCAACATCAACACATCATTCCAAGCATCAAATGTGAAGTTCACGTTTGGGCAGCCAAACTGGCGCCGTTGGCGCCCATGGCGCCCAACAACACGATCGGGCAGCCAAACCGGCGCCCTTGGCGCCAATGGCGCCCAGCAACACAATCGGGCAGCCAAACTGGCGCCCTTGGCGCCCATGGCGCCCTTGGCGCCCATGGCGCCCTTGGCGCCCATGGCGCCCTTGGCGCCCATGGCGCCCTTGGCGCCCAGGAACACAACACGCGACACTGGCGCCCTTGGCGCCCACAGCGCCAAAACACAACACAGAAACAAGGCAGCCAGGTTTTTGGCGCCCATGGCGCCCCTGCGCCAGACACAGCAACAAGGCAGCCATATTCTGGCGCCCATGGCGCCCCTACGCCAGACACAGCAACAAGGCAGCCAGATTTTGGCGCCCATGGCGCCCCTGCGCCAGAACACAGCAACAAGGGAGCCAGATTTTGGCGCCCATGGCGCCCCTGCGCCAGAACACAACAAGCAACAACAGAATTGGGCAGCCAATCTTGTCGCCCATGCGCCCAGAACCAGCAACGAGCATCCAGACATGGCGCCCTTGGCGCCCATGCGCCAGGAACACAACAACATCACAATTGGCGCCCATGGCGCCCAGGACAGACCAACAACCGGGTGTCATACCCCAATTTTGTCCGGCTTAGGTCAAAACCCTAATTTTCCACAAAAATAAACAAATTGAAGAGCGAAGAGCCTTATGCACTGCATTTCGGATCCTAGAAGGCATTCCAAGGTTCTTGAAATTATTTTTAGGGTTGGAACGCATTTTTCGGGCAAATTAGGGTTTTAGAGTCAAAAGGGGTATTTTGGTCAATTATAACAGTTTTTTTTTCTCCCTTTCAAAAAGGCTCAAAAATATGTATAATTAAAAATAGAAATCTGAAATCAAAATAAAAAATGAATAACAAAATAATATTGGATGTTTATTGTATTTTTAGAATTAGGGCTAATTCCTTTTAGGTGCTTTTTGCTTTTATCCATTTTTGGCCAAAGTAAGCACCAATTTTACAAGCAAACAACCTCCCTCACTCCACCCTCATGCTCCACGCCTCCCCTCACTTCAGCCCCCATCAAGTACACATCACAAAAGCCTTCCATCATTTCTTTGGCAAGCACACCTTTGAATCCAATAACATTCAATACACAACATATTTTTTACCTTCCTTCTATCCACACCACTAAATACACACTAATTTCTTTACTTCCCTCACTCCATCCTCATGCTCCACGCCACCATCACCATCATCCCACATCAAGCCTTCCATCATTTCTTTGACAAGCACACCTTTGAGTCCAATAACATTCAATACACAACATATTTTTTACCTTCCTTCTATCCACACCACTAAATACACACTAATTTCTTTACTTCCCTCTCACAACCTTAAACCCATTAGATCTTTGGCCTCCCAAGAAAATTCAATAAGAACAACTCACTCCTCTCCTCCCAAAAGGACCACAAAAACCGTGGCCTCCCCACTCCCTTCCTTCATACATTGTTGATTTCCTCTTCACCCAAACACCACCATCTCACTTCATTCTCATCCCTCTTTCATATTTCTTCTCCATTTTCCATTCAAGATAAAACATCATCATCAAGGAAGGTTTTCATCAAGCTTTTTTGGGTTGGAGTTGAAGTTCCTTGGAGGTTCTTGTTGATTTGGTTTCTATTTTCTTCATCTCATTGCATTTTCTACCTTGGATTTGAGGTAAAAACTTTCAAACCCTTGCATCATCTTCAACCTTTTGCATTAAAACCCATTTTCCTCTTCACTTTGCATTTCACATATCATCATCATTTTGTTTAAAATGTAGCTTGTTGTTGTTGGTGAGAGGAGCCTTAAACACTATTGACAAGCACTTAGGGAGGCTTGGGTGTTTAAGGTGCCTCTCATTCTTGAATAAATTGAGTCATGTTGTTTTGTGTTGATTTTTTGCATTTGTTGTGAAATAAAATTGTTGTTTCATGTGTTGTTTGGTTCGCATATCCTATTAATATTAGCTTTAATTTGATTTTGTTGTTTCTCTTTGCTTGATGGGGCTTAATCATGTTGTAGATATTTGATTTTAGTGTTTTCATGCTTAGATACTTTGTTTAGGTTTGCAAATTTCTTTTCTCACATAGATTTCGCACAAAGTAAAGAGTTTGAGAATAAATGTTGATTCGAGGTTTTAGTGTTTAAATTGTGTGATTAATTGTTCCTAAATCTTGTTAGTATCTTTTGCTTGCTTGATTTTGGGAGTTTGATGAATAAATTTATGGTTTGACTATGTATTGGTTTCGCAAGTCATGAAGAATAAATAGAGTTTTTATATGTTTGCTTATTGTCTCAAGTTGATGATACGCAATATGATTCTCACTTGTGCCTAGTGCACCTTGCCTAAAGTGATGAGGATTGTTCTATATGATTCAACCCTTTTAGTTTGTATGTTGTTTAAGTTGATGATTGGCAAGAAGATACACACTTGTGCACTTGCGCACACTAATTTAAGTGTTGAGGATTGACCAAAGTGATTCAACATGCTTTGGTGTTTTGATTGTTAAGATGACTTGCTTGTTTATGGTTTGCCCATGATCATGCTTGAGGCTACTCTTTTGAATTCATTTGTGCCTACCACTTCCTTGTCTACTCCCATGTGGAATCATTAATACTTAGATAGGCCCATTCCTCACATTGCATCTTCCACTAGATGTGCATTTAGATTCCCTTGCGTTTTGTAGAAATATTTGAGTATGGTTCTCGCCTAGCATCTTCCACTAGATGTGCATTTAGGTTCAATCTTGCCCACTCTTGTATTTTTGCTTAATGCCCAAATCAAGTTCCTTCTTTGCCTATTTATGTGTTGTCGTCTAACATGTGTAGTCTAGGCTAATATTTGCTCAAGAATTCAAATGAGATTGTTGTTTGCCTAAGGATTCGATTTGCATTCATTGCTTTCTTTTCTAAATAGCCTAGCATGAAAATGGTGACTAGTGACAATCACCCATAACCTTTGTTAGTTTGGTTGTCCTAAGAGCCTAAATTTCAAAAAAAGGATGTTTTCATATGTATAAGCTACTAGTGATAATCACCCATAACCTTTGTTAGTTTGATTATCATGAATGCTTTCAATTTCAAAAGATATTTTCCTAAGCATCAAAAGTCATAGCAAGTGTTAGTGATGATCACCCATAACCTTTGTTAGTTTGATCATCATGAGCGCCCCTCACTTTTCAAAACCAAAGCAAAAAGACTTTCACTTTCAAGGCTCGTTAGAACTACGTCGCTTTGATTCCCATTCGGGATACGTAGGAGCGAGTCGCATTCTCGTCAAGCGCAACCATAAAAAGGTTTAGTATTTGCATAATAAAAAGAAAAGAGTTATTTTCATAACAAAAAAGAATCACTTTTGCAAACCAAGATCATTTTCAGAACAAAAAACCTTTTCCTTTCTAAAAATCATTTTCAACCCATTATCGCTAGTGGCTAACCAGAACCTTTGTTCGTCTAGCCAATGGCGGCGATGTCTTTTTCCCAAAAGAATAATAAATGATGATCCATCATAACCTTTGTTAGTTTGATCATCGTGCAAATCAATCTCTTTCGAAAATCACTTTCAAAAAAGATAATAAAAACGAGCAGTTATTGATGATCCATCATAACCTTTGTTAGTTTGATCATCGTGCAAATCAATCTCTTTCGAAAATCACTTTCAAAAAAGATAATAAAAATGAGCAGTTATTGATAGTCCATCAGAACCTTTGTTCGCTTAACTAGCGGTACAACTCTCTTTTTGAGTATTTAGTGGTGATTCATCATAGCCTCTGCTAGTTTAATCATTCGCTAATGCTCGTCCTATTTCGAAAACTCACTAAAAAGATAAAAGACAAAAACCTTTTCAGGACAAAGAAGAACTACGTAGCTTTGAGTTCTTCATCGCACCGCGAGATACGTAGGAGCGGGCCTTGTCCCGTCAAACATTTTTTTTCTAAAAACCCATTTTTCCCCCTTTTCTTTTTCATAATAAATAAAGATTTTCATTAAGAATTTTTCAATAAGGAGTAGAGAGGCAAAATTAAGTATTTTCAAGTCAACACACTAAAACCACACATTTAATTAAAGGTTCCCTCTCAGTAGAGAGGACGTGCGGGGTGCAAGACCAATCGCTTTCCAAAAAAGGTTTTCCTAATATTTTCCTTAATAAATATTGGTGGCGGCTTCATTGTCTTAGGAAAAGTTGTGAACGAGGAAGGTTCTCCCTCGGGGACTTTTTCGGGCGCAACAGCTGGCGACTTCACTGGGGACAAAAAACATTTTTTCAAAAGTGGGTCAAGCCTAATTAATTAAGTGTGTGGTTTGTGTGATACCTCTATTCTTCTTCTTTTTCATAACCATGTTGCATCCATATGCATTCTTCTTCTATGTTTGCTTTTGTTTAAAATAATGGATAGTTACTTCTTTGCTTAAATGCTTAGTTCCCTCATGCATATTTCCCCTCTCTTGTCCTGTCCCCTTCTTCTCAGCTCCCTTTCTGAGGTAAGTAATGTGTTTGTTGTTGGCACCCTAGATTAGTTGTATTTGATTGGCATTGAACCCTAGGGTAGACGACATGTTATGGCTTTCTATTGTCTGGACTGTTCTGGATTTTCATTTGCAGGTGGGGTAGTTTTTAAGGAAATGCCCTTCGCACACACACACACTTGTACCTTGAGATTATATGATTATAGAAATAGACCATAACCCAGGTCTGTTAGGATACCTTAGGATGAGTGGATTCGAGTAGTGGGAGTCCATCAGGACCTTTGTCCGTTTGGCTACTCGCGAAAGTTTCAATCAGAGTTTTGCTCTTTTATGATGCTTCGTATCTAGCAGTTTGCTGCATTTACGAGGATTTTCATGAGAGGGACTGTGGCTCTGATGGCCTTTGTGAGGGTGTGAATAGAGCTACATGAGAAGATTATCCCTAAAGTGCCTTAGATCATAGGTTCTACCCCCTTTAGGTCACAAGGGCTTCCCAAATTGTGTGCTGCATTGTTGCATTTGGTCCAGTTAATTTTTCCCTCAAAGATTTTCAAAAAAAAAAAAAGATATGATTTTCCCTTAAACACCTACATGAGGTGGCATATAGTGTGAAAGTTTTCTAAATTCCGCCTGTGAATACCCTCCTTATGCAGAAACCTCAAAAAAAGAGAAGTATCTTACATCCTGCATCATTGCATCATTGCATCATTACATCATTGCGTCATTGCATAAAAATGAAAAAACAATTGTCATCTTCATAGCTTAAGCAATTTCGTTTATAATCAAAAAGAGGAAAAAGCTCCTCGCCAAGTTCATCCAAAACATGGCATTCATGCATAAGCATTATTTCAAAAAAAAAGGAGATAAAAAAGACACAGTAGAACTACGTAAGCTTTGATTCCTCATTACAATGGGGATACGTAGGAGCGGGTCATACCCCGTCAAGCACATCCTTTCTAAAACCTTTTTTCCAATAAATCATTGGCATCTCCAAATAATTTTCAAAAATCATGTTCCAAAACTAAAAATCAAAAGTTTCCAATGCATGCATCTTCTCTAAACAAAGAAAAAATAGAAAAGCTCTTCATGTAAAAGCTCAATGAGTAAAAGTGCACCTTCGAATGACGAAGGGTAATATCTCAAATTTGTTTGTGCACTACAAATTTGAGATGTTACTCTACGGTATCGGGGGCACTTTGACCCTATCAAGTGGGGTTTGTTTTCAAATAAGAGAATAAGTTTGAGTTAACCAAATGTCGAAGCATTTCAGTATATTGCGTGAAGTATTGAGTCAGGATCCACTCAATGCTTCATGCAAGTTACTCAGAGTAACGACAATTGGTTGCCTCACATCATCATTTGCATACGTCCTTGCATTACATAAAACAAAATTTTCAAAAAAAGCGAAAAGCAAAACTTTCAAAAAAAATCATCATAGTCTTTTCTTTTACCGGGCTACATGAGGTGATGTTCCCAAAATTTCAGTCACCAAACCCGAAAAAATGTTTTCATCTTATTCTTTCACATGCATGTCAAGTCGCATTATCGCCGTCATTTTCATATAAAGACATCATTTGCATTGCATAAAACAAAAACTTGATAAAATTCATACATGCATTTTTCTCTATCTCATTTAGGTTTGTCAGGAGTGCATTCTCCGCACGTGTGCGTTTCCATTCACTAAGGCTTTTTCCCCTATTTTTCTCGAAAGATCCAAAAAATTCGTGTCTTATTAGGAGCGCGTCTCATGCATTATTGTGTTCCTTTTCACACATCATGAAAAGATAATACATTAACCTCTCATTTTGCATGCATTTCCATTCAATAAAGATCATGTCTTTCCACGCATTTTTTAAAAAAAAAATCATTGTGAGTATCATGCATTTCATTGCACAAAAAATGTCTCATCATCAAATTTATTCAAAATGTAGCATTCATGCATCTTTCAAAAAAGGAAGGGGCATTGGCATTTCATACTTCGCCTTGCCTCTAAAAAAAAATAATAAAAAAATCATCATTTAGAAAAAAGCATCATTCCTGCATCTTTCATCATTCAAAAGAAAAAGGGGGCATTGACATTTCATACCTTGTCTTGCCTCTATAAAAATCATTTTCCTTGCATCATTCACCATCCAAAGACGCATTGGCATTTCATATTTTGTCTTGCCTAAAAAGAAAACATCAAAACAAAAAACTTTTAGAATAATCACACTTTTCAAGTGAATATGCTTTCATGCATTTCATTTTTATCATGTAAACATCATAATGTTTTCATCCATGCATTGCATACAACAAAAATGTTGTGATGAGAGACGAGATGTTCTTGCAAAGTAATCTTTCCTTTTTGGAAAAGTTGACCCTCACTCATTTGCAAACTCAAGGTGTTCCAAAGCACTCAGTTTTTTAAATCAATAACTCATTTGTATTTCCTTCAAAAAAGGGCATTGCATCTCAACCATTCCATGATAAAAGACTGAAACTGTTCATCAAAAAGTTTTTTATATCATGTTTCAACCAATGTGAAGCGTTCTTCTAGTAAGCATGTATGCCACGTGCAGTGTTTCTTGTTTGAGTCAGTCGATTTCCTTCATTTATCACCATTCCCCATCCAAGTCTAAATCCCACCCCGTCCACCCATAAAGCACATATTCTTTACTATCAGTGCATACTTGACTTTTTGGTTCATTCTCACTAACACTTTAAGTCCTCCATGCTGGGGCAATTCTGTGATCACTAATTTTCCTTGTCAGTATCATATTCCTTTAATGCAAGTCTTTCTAAAAAAAATATAATAAATAAAAAAGATAAAATAAGCTCGCTAGGTTGAAAACCCGCAAAGGGCGGCCTGGGCAAAAACGAGCGCCCGGTGGATTGAAAACTCGCAAAGAGCGGTCCAGGCAAAAATTAGGGCAAAAGAGCAAACACATGAAGATAGATAAATTATTGTCCTAAAGTTAGGTCTTACAGAAATAAGCAATCAGGGTTTGAAATTTGGCCATCTCCCCATACCCTCAAGAACCTAAAATCCCAGAAAGTCCATTTCCTACCCCTCTTAAGCCAAAGATTCAAAATCACAAAAATACCCTTTGTTACCCGTCTTAAGCCAAGAAAAGCCCAAGATATCCCCATCACTCTGGACGAGGGTTAATTCTACATCAAAGATGGTATATCATTCTCACCCAAGTCAAAAGGAAAGGAAATCCACAAAAGGAGGGGAATAACAAAGTTTCAAAAAGGAGAATCCCAAAACAAAGAAAGGAAGACAAACGGAGTATAAATTAAGAGTCAATACATTTTGTCATGAAGCATAAGAGCTCCCCTTCAAAGAGGCCCTCAGATTCAATGGGTTCAATCACTTCCCCTTCCAAAAAGGCCCTCAATTCAATGGGTTCAATCATTTCTCCTTTCAAAAAAACCCTCAATTCATTGGGTTCAATCATTCCTCCTTTAAAAAAAAAAACCCTCAATTCATTGGGTTTAGCCATCTTTTCTTTCACAAAACCTTCAAACACCTCATTGGGTACTGTAACACCCCTTTATCTACCCGTTAATTTAATTAGAAAAATATCAGAGTTTTCAAAATTTAATCACACCACAAGGGATGTCACACTTACTTCATTAAACATCACACGCCAAATTACTCAGCTTTTCAAAAACAGTCTTATAATACTTTCAAACATCATCGTCATTTAAAATACAACTTCACAGCGGAAAATCCAACCAGTTTAATCATAAAAGGCATTCATAAAAGGCATTGCAACTATGCAAGGCTCACAATAGTAAAATCCAATAACAACAATGGTCATAAATAACTTAAACAACGTCATCCCACCCCTAGTGTTACATAATCAGAGCAGACGACCCGACTCAGCTAGCGAAGATACCTAAGCCTTCACTCGAGATCACCTGCACGTTACCGCATAGGGGTAACATTCAAACAGAAGGGTGAGTCCAATTCAATTCATATAATAAATCGTATGATAAATAATAAGTCATGTCACAGCTCTAAAATGAGTACATCACAATCAACAATCACATCACTACAATAACTCGTAAATAATCACATCACAATCATCAATCACATCACTACAATAACTCGTAAATAATCACATCACAATCATCAATCACATCATTACAATAACTCATCACTATGTCATGTAGGCATATGAAATGCAACCCACTCGCGGGCATATGCATGAGGTACCTTTTCACAAACGTCGTTTAGCCATTAAGGCCTCATCGTCACTTAGCCACTCAGGCCTCAAAACGTCACTGGGTTTATGCATATGGGGCATGAGACACTATGACATGCACCACTCACAAACACACAAATACTCAAATGCACAAATCGCAGTCAACTATGTGACCCGTCACTTATCGGATTGCCAAATAAGAGGCACAACACCTGCAAATTCACAATTCACACAACAACAACATCATTTAGCCTTTTAGGCCTTAACATCACTTAGCCTCTCGGCCTCAAACGTCACTGGGTTTCATCGTCACTCTTACACAGATGTCATCAACTCACACAATAGCCACTGAGGGCAAAACGTCATTTACTAGCCACCAAGGGCATCATCGTCATTTTCACGTCACTATAAATAATAATAGCCACTAAGGGCAAAATAGTCATTTACACGTCGTTATAAATAATATTAGCCACTAAGGGCAAAACCGTCATTTACTCGTCATTAGAAAGAATATTAGCCACTAAGGGCAAAACAGTCATTTAACTAGCCACTAGGGCATCATCGTCAAAATCATCATTTTTGACATTACTTCGTTAAAACCACTGGTCGTACGCAAAAGAGAATTTTTAAAGACACCCAAAACATCTTTTCATTGTCACAGCAACGGTCACCGGGAGCAGCCACTTGGGGCGCCCCAGCAACCTTCAGAAATAATAAGTTTTTATTTTTAAAAATGGGACACGCAGATGGACAACTGAAAATGCTTCACAACGCTTTCTGAATCGTTCAAAACGGATGTCCGAGTCAAAAGATATAGCGAAAACAGTTTTCGAAAATATTTTGGAACATCCTGGAAAGTGGCACCATGGGCGCCCAGCGCCCAGGCACCTGGCGCCCAGCAAGGCGCAACACACACACGGGCGCTCAGCGCCCAGCGCTGGCACCCAGCGCCCCAGCGCAACACGCAACGCAACACACACGGGCGCCCAGCGCCTTGGCGCAACACAGGAACACGCGCACACGGGCGCTCAGCGCCCAGCGCTACACACGCACACACGCACACGGGCGCTCAGCGCGCAGCGCAACACCCAGCATCACGCGCACAGCGCCCTTGGCGCCCAGCGCAGGGCGCCTGGCGCCCAGAACAGTCCCAACACCAGATTTTCACACAAATTTAGCACAAACATCATTTTTCTCAAATTGTTTCTTGACTCAATTTCAACATACACTACAACCATCAAGGATACACATCTAAATCATCAAAATTATACACCCACCATTCAAAATCAACAACAATTCCAAGTACATCATGGATCACGCATATAGCAACATCAAGAACATGATTTCGTAAACATCATACAATCGAAATTACATCTAGGCTATCACTACTTAGGATCTATCATAGGAATTATTATAGAAATCGATAGGGCTCCCCTTACCTCGAACTTGAAGGATAGAAGTCCTAGAGACAGTCACGATCGAAACCACATCAACACGAGCACGTCCCTTCCTCCTCCTTGAACTCGCGCCCTTCTCCTTCCTCTTCTCCTCTCTACGGCGCCCTTCTTCTCTCTTTCTCTCTATTCTCCCTTTCGCAATTGCCAACACAAACCCTAACCTCCCTTTGGCTTGCCCCCTTCGCATATGATCTTGGATCATGGGCTTGGGCTTTCCACTTAAGCCCAAGTCTAGCTAATTGGCGCCCTCCTCCCCTAATACCACCTACACCTATTAAATTTAATTTTAATTAATTAAATTATACCCAATAAATTAAATAAATTCCTAAATACTTAATTAAATAAATTAATTAAATATTTTAGGGTGTTACAACTCTCCCCTACTTAGAATATTTCGTCCTCGAAATTCACCTTCCAACGCCAACATTCTCCCTCTAAGGCCACCTAGACAACTAGTGCTATCTATCATGCTGATTACTATTGCTTTGATTACCGGCGGTAAGTGCTTGGGCGGCCGTCCCTCCTACTTGTTCATCCAGGCAACTTCAAGCAGTAATAATCAGGCTCACTCTCTACTCCGCTGCGCTACTCTGATAAACTAGCTCGCATTCTACCTCACTCATCTACCCTTAAGGATAACAAAATACATCAATCATCACAGCATCACAACGAAACTCACAGGGCGCATAACAGGCGTACATCAAGCCTCATAATTTAGTAACACGACAACAACATCAACAAACAACTTTGCCACTCAGGCGACATCAACAACTACAATTGCCACTCGGGCGACATCAACAACTACAATTGCCACTCAGGCGACATCAACAACTACAATTGCCACTCAGGCGACATCAACAACTACAATTGCCACTCAGGCGACATCAACAACTACAATTGCCACTCAGGTGACATCAACAACTACAATTGCCACTCAGGCGACATCCACAACTACAATTGCCACTCAGGCGACATCAACAACTACAATTGCCACTCAGGCGACATCCACAATGACAAACCAACAGCAAGGCAACATCATCAACAACAACCACGCATGGGGCATAGTAGCGGCGTACTAATCAATAATGGCCATCGGCCCACAACAACAAATTAACAACAATATAACTTGGGCCATTCGGCGGTACCCCAGGCAACACATAAACATCAACATTATTAACGAGGCAACCACAAGCAACAACAAAGCAACAATGCGGAGACAACTCCAAGACCAAAAATCCCATAATCAATCACACATCAGCAACTTCGGGCACCAAGGTGCCGACACTGCAACAACGACTTGGGGCACTAAGCCACCGACAACACAATAACAATTTAATTCGACCGACACGCTTAAAAATCAACGACACCAGAAACAGTCAATTTGCCTTGAAATTAGAATATTCAGTTAGGCCTCTGAATAAGCTTTTTAAAGCATTTTAGTTTACTCAAATCGGACTCCTGGGTCAAAAGATATTGCAAAAACATTTTTCCGTTACAATGACAGCATAAACTAAGCAACGCAGGAAATTCCAGCACTCACACATAAACTTCAACAATTTATTTACCCTATCAAACGACATCGGAATTCAGCAAACAACCCCTCTACGGAAAACTTACGGGGTCTAGTTTCTGGCTATATTTTTAGAATTTCAAAATGATGAGTCGAATAGCACAGTTTTCACAAACAACGCAGGTGGTCCAGAAAATGGGGCAGCGACTGTGTCCAAAGTTGTGACTCTTCTACAATGCCCAAAACAAACCCAAATAACACGAAACTTCAGCCTAAACAGTAAATCATTTTGTCTAGTTTTCAAAGAAATTGGATTCATTCGAAAAGGAGTTCATTTGAAAACACCACAATCAAAACACTGACCCTATGCCCAGACGGTCCCCCGAAATTTTACCCTAACTTGCGAAACCCATAACTGGAGCTATACTACTCCAAATGCGACCAAACCAAAGCCAAAATGACCAGCGTTCAGCCTAGTTCCTAAAATTGTGAGCTACATAATTTATCAACTAGTAAAACAGTCCCAGTTTAGCCGAAAGTCAAACCTACTCAAAGTGCCTACACAGGGAGCCTAGCAACAAATTAAGCATCCAAGCAGACACCAATTCAGCCATCAAGCATAGTTTAAATTTCCCAATAATCATATACATTCAAACATCATTTCCTTCAAAATTCAACCTTGCTACTTGTAAAACCAACTAGTACAATTCTCTAACTACCAAAGATACAGTTTAGCACCTTCTCAAAAAATAACCAAATTCAACCTCATAGAGCAGCCAAGGTCCCATACATACTAATACACTTTTGCTCCCAAAGGAACCCAATAATAGTTTTCAAAATCGTGATCAAATCATTTTTGACAAGATTTTCAAAACCCACACCACCACAAGTCGCTACTCTTTTTTTTAAAATAAAACCAATTAGAGAAAAAGGTCATTTTTCCAATTCCACAAAACTTCAACACCTACACTTCCTTCATTTAAAATCCTAAGTCCAAAATAATTCATTTCTTTCAATTTCTACCACAACAACACCTACGTTCCTTCGTTAAAGTAGATTTTATCACCAATATCAGTTTCCAACCGTAAAATCGTCCATTTGACTTTTCAAAAACAATTTCAGAAGCCCTTTTTCCTTTCAGATCACAAAATTACATAGCACATGACATTAGTGTCGCTAAAATAAAACGGTTTTCAAAAACATCAATAATTAAACAGCAACACTAATCCTTAGAAAACAGTACAATATTTCCAGCTAACAGCAACAGTAGTGTAATGGTACAATAACCCAACTACGTAACAATAAACAAGCAGCAATGGCAATAACACAGTATTTACTTTGCAGCACAACAGTAACTTAATTTACAGCAGCAGCAATCACCAAAAGCAAATAAGCACAACAACAGGGTCAAAATAAAAGTCACAACCAAACGACACAGGGTTCACACGGAGCACAACATAGCCACCAGCACTCAATACCAGTAGGGGCGTCTCCCCCACTAGTTTACTTACCATTAGCAACTCTTGGCTTACCTGCAATACAAATATTGGTCAGCACTTAAAAGACAACAGTTGGTCGTACACCGACACAACGACTCGACAACTTAGCCGGACGGACCAACCATTGCTCTGATACCACTTATGTAACACCCCTTTATCTACCCGTTAATTTAATTAGAAGAATATCAGAGTTTTCAAAATTTAATCACACCACAAGGGATGTCACACTTACTTCATTAAACATCACACGCCAAATTACTCAGCTTTTCAAAAACAGTCTTATAATACTTTCAAACGTCATCGTCATTTAAAATACAACTTCACAGCGGAAAATCCAACCAGTTTAATCATAAAAGGCATTGCAACTATGCAAGGCTCACAATAGTAAAATCCAATAACAACAATGGTCATAAATAACTTAAACAACGTCATCCCACCCCTAGTGTTACATAATCAGAGCAGACGACCCGACTCAGCTAGTGAAGATACCTAAGCCTTCACTCGAGATCACCTGCACGTTACCGCATAGGGGTAACATTCAAACAGAAGGGTGAGTCCAATTCAATTCATATAATAAATCGTATGATAAATAATAAGTCATGTCACAGCTCTAAAATGAGTACATCACAATCAACAATCACATCACTACAATAACTCGTAAATAATCACATCACAATCATCAATCACATCACTACAATAACTCGTAAATAATCACATCACAATCATCAATCACATCATTACAATAACTCATCACTATGTCATGTAGGCATATGAAATGCAACCCACTCGCGGGCATATGCATGAGGTACCTTTTCACAAACGTCGTTTAGCCATTAAGGCCTCATCGTCACTTAGCCACTCAGGCCTCAAAACGTCACTGGGTTTATGCATATGGGGCATGAGACACTATGACATGCACCACTCACAAACACACAAATACTCAAATGCACAAATCGCAGTCAACTATGTGACCCGTCACTTACCGGATTGCCAAATAAGAGGCACAACACCTGCAAATTCACAATTCACACAACAACAACATCATTTAGCCTTTTAGGCCTTAACATCACTTAGCCTCTCGGCCTCAAACGTCACTGGGTTTCATCGTCACTCTTACACAGATGTCATCAACTCACACAATAGCCACTGAGGGCAAAACGTCATTTACTAGCCACCAAGGGCATCATCGTCATTTTCACGTCACTATAAATAATAATAGCCACTAAGGGCAAAATAGTCATTTACACGTCGTTATAAATAATATTAGCCACTAAGGGCAAAACCGTCATTTACTCGTCATTAGAAAGAATATTAGCCACTAAGGGCAAAACAGTCATTTAACTAGCCACTAGGGCATCATCGTCAAAATCATCATTTTTGACATTACTTCGTTAAAACCACTGGTCGTACGCAAAAGAGAATTTTTAAAGACACCCAAAACATCTTTTCATTGTCACAGCAACGGTCACCGGGAGCAGCCACTTGGGGCGCCCCAGCAACCTTCAGAAATAATAAGTTTTTATTTTTAAAAATGGGACAGGCAGATGGACAACTGAAAATGCTTCACAACGCTTTTTGAATCGTTCAAAACGGATGTCCGAGTCAAAAGATATAGCGAAAACAGTTTTCGAAAATATTTTGGAACATCCTGAAAACTGGCACCATGGGCGCCCAGCGCCCAGGCACCTGGCGCCCAGCAAGGCGCAACACACACACGGGCGCTCCGCGCCCAGCGCTGGCACCCAGCGCCCCAGCGCAACACGCAACTCAACACACACGGGCGCCCAGCGCCCAGCGCCTTGGCGCAACACAGGAACACGCGCACATGGGCGCTCAGCGCCCAGCGCTACACACGCACACACGCACACGGGCGCTCAGCGCCCAGCGCTGGCGCCCAGCGCCCAGCGCAACACCCAGCAACACGCGCACAGCGCCCTTGGCGCCCAGCACAGGGCGCCTGGCTCCCAGAACAGTCCCAACACCAGATTTTCACACAAATTTAGCACAAACATCATTTTTCTCAAATTGTTTCTTGACTCAATTTCAACATACACTACAACCATCAAGGATACACATCTAAATCATCAAAATTATACACCCACCATTCGAAATCAACAACAATTCCAAGTACATCATGGATCACGCATATAGCAACATCAAGAACATGATTTCGTAAACATCATACAATCGAAATTACATCTAGGCTATCACTACTTAGGATCTATCATAGGAATTATTATAGAAATCGATAGGGCTCCCCTTACCTCGAACTTGAAGGATAGAAGTCCTAGAGACAGTCACGATCGAAACCACATCAACACGAGCACGTCCCTTCCTCCTCCTTGAACTCGCGCCCTTCTCCTTCCTCTTCTCCTCTCTATGGCGCCCTTCTTCTCTCTTTCTCTCTATTCTCCCTTTCGCAATTGCCAACACAAACCCTAACCTCCCTTTGGCTTGCCCCCTTCGCATATGATCTTGGATCATGGGCTTGGGCTTTCCACTTAAGCCCAAGTCTAGCTAATTGGCGCCCTCCTCCCCTAATACCACCTACACCTTTTAAATTTAATTTTAATTAATTAAATTATACCCAATAAATTAAATAAATTACTAAATACTTAATTAAATAAATTAATTAAATATTTTAGGGTGTTACAGGTACGACCACCCCCAAACACCTCATCAAACTTAATAACCATTTCCCTCACAAGTCATTCACCATCGGCCAACACCGAATAAGACCCATCCTCCCCATCAACCCCAAACACTTCATTAAGATCAATCATCCCCTTCTCCACATCACAGCCCTAAAAAGTCCATTCCGATCAATGACTAATTGCCTTCGTTTTCTCAAGTTTTAATTTTAGGACAAATAAGTTTATCTATTGGCGACGTGTTTGCTCAAAAGAAAAAAACAAACAAGCAGAAAAAAGAAAGCTGCTCAAAAAGAAAAAACAAACAATCAAAAAAGGAAAGTTGGTAAAAAAGAAGAAGGACTTGCACTCCAAGATGCATTCGTGTTGCACTAAAACAAAGTCTAGTGGTCACCAAGTAGAGCCTCTCATCATACTAAAAAGTCAAAACTTTCATTGCATTTGAGTTGCTCTTAAAGAAAACCAAAAGTGTGTACTATGGGGCATTCCCTTCACCTCTCACTCCTCTCAACTTTGGGGAGGTTTGTTCATTGCCCACCCCATTCATATATCACCCTCAGTTCATAACCATCACCATAACTCTGTCGCCTTTCACAACCACACTCAAAGAAACCATTCGAAATGTCATTCGAAAGTGGGGCAAGCGCGTTCCCATTCCTTCACCTCATTCATTCCTACAAAAACCTCACCGGGGCAATCTCTCAACTCACTATCCTAAACAAGGCCTTGCCATTCTAATTAGGGCAGCTTTATCCTTGTTATGACTGGGGCAACATCAAACTTTATGGGTTGAGACAAAATCTCTTTTGATCCACCTTCCCTTTCAAAAGCCGAAGCATTCCCAATTCATCATCTTCTATGCCCCTAGTTGTTGTCACCACTAGACAGGGGAAAACTATTCACCCATCAAAGACCTGAATTGGGGCAATCTTGTATCTCTTGATCCCTCATAAGCTTCGGCAATAGCCATGTCGGTCATTCCTTCACTTGCCATAAATGTCTATGTCCCAAACCAATTCCAAGTTAACTGACTCATTCATTCACTGGGAGAGCCTTGCGAGCGAAGAAGCTCAGTCCTCGATATGTTGGACCGTTCCAAATCATCGAGCGGATTGGGCCAGTTGCTTACCGCCTCGCATTGTCTCCGGCTCTATCAAACCTCCATGATGTGTTCCACGTGTCTCAATTGAGGAAGTATATTCCCGACCCGCATCAGCCGTTAAGTGTTGATACAATTGACCTGCGACCGGATTTGTCATTTCAACCTTATCCTAGTCATATCTTGGAGCGTGCTGTGAAGACTCTGCGTTCGAGGTCAATTCCGATTGTCAAAGTAGTCTGGGATGAATTTTCAGTCGAAGAGGCTACCTGGGAACTGGAAGAAGACATGCGCGCTCGATATCCATATCTCTTTCAGTAAGGTACATTTCGTCAATTTTGAGGACAAAATTTTTTAAAAGTTGGGGAGATTGTAACATCCCTAAATTTTTAAAGACTCGTATTATGATACCTAAGACCGATTAATTATTTGTGGGAATAATTAGTTGTGTCCCGGGGATTTTTATTCGAGGAAAAGTCCAAAGAAATTCTATTCCAAAATTAATTGTGGCTTAGTCATGGTTAATTACAACATTTTAAGCTGAAGGGGCAAATTGGTCAATTCACCCCCTCAGTATATATACCCCCTAATCTGAACCTCCAGCCACACTTGGCCATTCCATCCAATTTCAGAAATTTAAAAGCTGAAAATAGAAGGGGGAAGAGAAGAGGAGGGACGCGAAGGGAAGAGAAGAGAAGGGAGGAAGGATCATCAAAAATCTTGGTTGCATGTAAGTACTCCTTCCACTTTCCCACTCCATTTTCGATTTGCTTTCTAATGGTATAAGTTTCAAAGCCTGATTCCAACTCTTTCTCCCATCTCCATTGATGCCCATGAAGCTCCAAGTAGTGAAAATGGTGGAGCTATGTGTTGATGGCTTGCATGTTCAGTTTTGCTATTAAGAGGGGGAAGTCTCAAGCTTGCATTTCGATTTGGAGGAAGTTGTGAAAGGTTAGGTTGATGTTTCAGTTAGAGAGGAGGGAAGCCACTGTCCTTGTTCGAATTCGGTTTCTAGCGGGGATAGTTCGTTGTTTTCGGTTCGACGATCTCGTCTCTCGGTTCAACTCTCGGATTTCGTCAACGGGTGAGTTCTACTCACGGATTAGGGACATTTTGTGTATTCTGAAAATTTGTGGTTTCAAATAATAAGGCAACAATCCCATTTTCAAAAGACTTAGAAACGAAAAGCGATTTTCGAGTCAAAACGGCGTTTTACGGTTTATTGAGAATTTTAATGAATAATTGAAATGAAACACTTTATATATATTCTGGAATAGTTGGAAATTTTCTGGATTTCAGGTGATTGAAATTAGTAATCGATTTGGACGAGAACGGAGAGCGAAAATGGGAAAAGTGCGAAACTCTGGTAACAGACACAGGTCGCACGGACCGTGCACCCCTGGGCACGGATCGTGCGCCTGCTTCGGGTTGGAAGTATTGGAAACAGAACGGGACGCACGGGTCGTGCGCCCCTGGGCACGGATCGTGCGTTTCCTTCTGGTAGATGGGTCCTGAGTAGTGCACCACGCACGGGTCGTGCGCCCCTGGGCACGGGTCGTGCGTGTGGTTCTGTTACCGGCTTCCGTTTTCTCGTTTTGTTGCTCCGTTTGACCCCGAACCTTTTCTAATTTCTTTCTCAACCATTCAAAAAGGGATTTGCCTTACTGAAAACCTTATTTCGAATTTGTTCAACTCATGATTTTGAAAAGAAGTTGAAAGGCATATTGGTCGAAAACCGAAACCCTAGTATACGTGTGGGTACACCGTCCGATGGATGGAATGAATATATATTTATATATATGTCAACTGTTTATGATTATAACGCCGGATGTTTATAGATTCATCAAAACGGGTTATAAGTCAATAATACACTACAATATGATTATAATGCCGGATGTTTATGAATTCATCAAAACGGGTTATAGATCGATAAGATATAAATTATCTAAAAAGACTATGTGAATGATCCTTTGGTGATCGGAAAGATATATATTATCTAACTCTCGAGAAATTGATATGTATTGTCATACATATATCGCGTTGGGTGACGACCCGACAAGTAGCATACTAGGGAGGGTAGTCATGACCCCTTACCTAGGCCCTGAATGTGTTTTGGCGTGGTCAACTCACGGGTTGCCGGGATTAGCAGAGGTGCAGTCGGCTTGTGCTAAGTTAATGCTTATAAGTAACATTGCCGGGATTAGCAGTTGTGCAGTCGGCAGATGTTAAGCTGTAGCTACCGGGATTAGCAGTTGTGCAGTCGGTTGAGCTAAGCTATTAAAAGCATAAATGAGAACACGATTTGCTTGGCATTTCGATTATAGCTAATGGTAGCTAATTAATCATTGTTAACGGTTTAATAATTGAACCGAGTGTCAGTGAGGGGGCACGGTAGGACTCACTGAGATAATGTTATCTCACCCAATCCATATTTGTTGTTTTTCAGAAAAGCAGGGAAAAAGGAAGACGAATGTGCACGAGTAGTTGGTATACTCTTGGAGATGCATGAAAACTTAGTCGTTTGATCCTTTGTTATTTTGTTGTCTTTTTGGTTGTATAACTTGTATTGATTATGAGTTGTATGAACCGTTTTATGTTTCTGTTTGGTGTTTGGACTTGGGTATTGTAATCCTTTCGGTGTGGAACCGATAAACTTCTATTTTATGAAGTAATGCTATTTCCGATTATGTTTTATTTCGGAAAAAGTTTGTATGTCCAAAACTTAAACAGGAACTGTGTCCTCTGAATATTCCGCATCCGTGCACTTTCAGTGTCTCTACATGTTAGAAATACTGGGGTGTTACACATTGGCATCATATTAATGTTCGCACTTCATAAAAAGGAAAAGAACAAAATGATTGCATGTCATTCATCATTAGAGCATCACATTTTGCGTCAGATATTTCATAGAAAAAGCAAAGAAAGCAAAAAGAAAACAAAGAAAAGAAACCACAAAAGCAACACAAAAGCATTCCATGTCATTCACCATTCCACAAGATACTAATCATTGCATGCGCCATTGCGTCATCAAAATTCTTCAGACCATTAGATCAATACAGACAGATGTTGACCCATAAACCAGACCTTTGTGTCCATAATTCAAAGCTACTCCCTTGATCCCAGACGATCCTCATTTCATGTCTTCTCATTCATTGCTTTTTCATTAGCACATCCAGTGTGGACTCTCACTTGCAAACTCCAAACAAACAACAAAAAGAACAAAAACATTCCCAGTCATCCAGCATTCCATATCATTCATCATTTCATAAACATTCCTTTGTCATTCAATCCTCAAATATTAAAGCGGTGCATTTGCATCATATTAACGTTAGCATTTCCATAAAAGAAAAAGAACAAAAATCATTGCATAAAACATCAGAGCATTGCATCATATTAGTGTTTGCATTTCATAGAAGAAGCAAAAAAGAAACAAACAGAAGTTAGAACAGGAGCATCCCATTCATCAAAGCATCAATCACCGCATACACTTGCATTCAAACATCAAAGCATTATGTTTGCATTTCATAAACTAGAAAGAAGAAGCAAATACAAAAGAACAAAAGCATTCCATAATATTCAAAACATCAATCATGGCATATGTTTGCATTACATGTGTCATTCATTGCATTGCTAAGCAAAATGCGGATGAACACAAGATGTTAATCCTCATGCCTAGTTCCAAGAATCAGCACTTCAAGTGTCAGTCTTCAATCTAATTCTCAAGATAGTCATCCTGGATTTGTCAGTCTCAAAATCTCATTCCCAGTCGCTCCTTCAATTCAGAGTTCAAATGCTCTTTCAGTTTGGGGTTCAGTCGCTCCTTCAGTTCGGAGTTCAAATGTCCTCGGGTCCCAAGTGGTTCATTTAAAGCACGCTAAGTGTTCATCCTCATTTACTGCTTTCCCATCAGCACGCCAATTAAGTGTTCATTTACTGCTTTCTTTCTAGCAAACCAAGCATTCATCATCACTGCATCAGACATCAAATCAATTTTCAAAATACAAAATCATTTTCAATAAATAGGAGACTAAGTCGAATGTACATTCGAAATAGTCATCACGATAGAATTGATCACCCAAGGAAGGAAAAGAACCAAAGATTCATCATCCCATCAAACATCAAAGCAATACAGTTGCATCACATCAATACTTGCATCTCATAGAAAAAAAGAAAGCTAAAGCATCCCATGTCATTCATCATTTCATGTTATTCAATATTCACATTTCATAGAAAAAAGGCAAAGAAGGAAAAGTTTTCCCTTGCATGTCATCTGCCATTTCATCAAAACACAAGAGCATTACGTATCATCAAACACCAAAACTTTGCATTCGCATACCCACGATTCTTAAAAGAGCAAAAAAAGAGAAGCCAAAAGAGAGAAAAGAGAAGAGCCAATAGAGCAACAAAAAGAAAAGAAAAGAAAGAAAAAGAAAGAAGAGAAGCTGGAGAAAGAGAAAAAGGCATAAAGGAACAGGAGAAAATCATGCACTCATCACACATAAAAAGAAAAAGAAAATCATGCATTACATACAGACAGGAGAAGAAAAGGAAAATCATTGCATTCATCAAGCATATAAGAACAGTAGAAAATCATGCATTCATCCGACATAGACAAAAGAAAAAAGAAATTCATTACATTTACATTCATCATAAGAAAAAAGAAAACAGCAATCATGGCATTTTGCATTGCATGCATTTGTTCATTTTCAGCTGCAAGTACAAAGAGAGGATGAGCACTTCGGCGTTAACCCTCGCCCCCAGATTCCAGAAAATGCTCCCCCAAGTTGGGAGTTCAGAAAAGAAAAAAAAAGGAAAAGAGAGAAACAAAAAGGAAAAGAAAAAGAGAAAAGAAAAGAGAGCGCTCAGGCGCGCATTGCGGATTGGAGCCCAGAGAGATCATCGCTCCCTTCTGCCCAGGTCTCACATCGTGTACGAGCAACGCGATGGACCGCAGCCCCATGTGAGGTTCAACGGAATAGTTGTATCAGCACCACTAAATACAGTGGACGCCGTGCATTGATCTGTATATCAGTTCCGGAGCTGATAACGATCCCCCCGGTCGCTCGTCAAGGGTTCGTTTAAGGATTACAGGTTTTAAGCAGCCTGGGCAATTTACCGCTTTTTGCACGCAAGTGCCCATTTTACTTTTCCGTCTGCACGCAAGTGCTCATTTACCGCTTTTTGCACGCAAGTGCCCATTTTATTTTTCTGTCTGCACGTAAGTGTCCATTTTACTTTTTCTGTCTGCACGTAAGTGTCCATTTACCTTTTCTATCAGCACGTCAGTGTTCATTTACTGTTTTCACATCGACACGAAAGTGTCTATCTTTCCAAGTAAAAGAAAAGGAAAATTCGGGTTTCTCCAAGTAGACAAAATTGGCATAATTCCTGAATTCTTTATTCCTATTTTACCTTAGAAATATGTCTCGGCCAATTCATATTTCTTGGTAAAATCCGAATAAAGAGGGGCAGCTGTCATACCCCAATTTTGTCCGGCTTAGGTCAAAACCCTAATTTTCCACAAAAATAAACAAATTGAAGAGCGAAGAGCCTTATGCACTGCATTTCGGATCCTAGAAGGCATTCCAAGGTTCTTGAAATTATTTTTAGGGTTGGAACGCATTTTTCGGGCAAATTAGGGTTTTAGAGTCAAAAAGGGTATTTTGGTCAATTATAACGGTTTTTTTTTCTCCCTTTCAAAAAGGCTCAAAAATATGTATAATTAAAAATAGAAATCTGAAATCAAAATAAAAAATAAATAACAAAATAATATTGGATGTTTATTGTATTTTTAGAATTAGGGCTAATTCCTTTTAGGTGCTTTTTGCTTTTATCCATTTTTGGCCAAAGTAAGCACCAATTTTACAAGCAAACAACCTCCCTCACTCCACCCTCATGCTCCACGCCTCCCCTCACTTCAGCCCCCATCAAGTACACATCACAAAAGCCTTCCATCATTTCTTTGGTAAGCACACCTTTGAATCCAATAACATTCAATACACAACATATTTTTTACCTTCCTTCTATCCACACCACTAAATACACACTAATTTCTTTACTTCCCTCACTCCATCCTCATGCTCCACGCCACCATCACCATCATCCCACATCAAGCCTTCCATCATTTCTTTGACAAGCACACCTTTGAGTCCAATAACATTCAATACACAACATATTTTTTACCTTCCTTCTATCCACACCACTAAATACACACTAATTTCTTTACTTCCCTCTCACAACCTTAAACCCATTAGATCTTTGGCCTCCCAAGAAAATTCAATAAGAACAACTCACTCCTCTCCTCCCAAAAGGACCACAAAAACCGTGGCCTCCCCACTCCCTTCCTTCATCCATTGTTGATTTCCTCTTCACCCAAACACCACCATCTCACTTCATTCTCATCCCTCTTTCATATATCTTCTCCATTTTCCATTCAAGATAAAACATCATCATCAAGGAAGGTTTTCATCAAGCTTTTTTGGGTTGGAGTTGAAGTTCCTTGGAGGTTCTTGTTGATTTGGTTTCTATTTTCTTCATCTCATTGCATTTTCTACCTTGGATTTGAGGTAAAAACTTTCAAACCCTTGCATCATCTTCAACCTTTTGCATTAAAACCCATTTTCCTCTTCACTTTGCATTTCACATATCATCATCATTTTGTTTAAAATGTAGCTTGTTGTTGTTGGTGAGAGGAGCCTTAAACACTATTGACAAGCACTTAGGGAGGCTTGGGTGTTTAAGGTGCCTCTCACTCTTGAATAAATTGAGTCATGTTGTTTTGTGTTGATTTTTTGCATTTGTTGTGAAATAAAATTGTTGTTTCATGTGTTGTTTGGTTCGCATATCCTATTAATATTAGCTTTAATTTGATTTTGTTGTTTCTCTTTGCTTGATGGGGCTTAATCATGTTGTAGATATTTGATTTTAGTGTTTTCATGCTTAGATACTTTGTTTAGGTTTGCAAATTTCTTTTCTCATAGATTTCGCACAAAGTAAAGAGTTTGAGAATAAATGCTGATTCGAGGTTTTAGTGTTTAAATTGTGTGATTAATTGTTCCTAAATCTTGTTAGTATCTTTTGCTTGCTTGATTTTGGGAGTTTGATGAATAAATTTATGGTTTGACTATGTATTGGTTTCGCAAGTCATGAAGAATAAATAGAGTTTTTATATGTTTGCTTATTGTCTCAAGTTGATGATACGCAATATGATTCTCACTTGTGCCTAGTGCACCTTGCCTAAAGTGATGAGGATTGTTCTATATGATTCAACCCTTTTAGTTTGTATGTTGTTTAAGTTGATGATTGGCAAGAAGATTCACACTTGTGCACTTGCGCACACTAATTTAAGTGTTGAGGATTGACCAAAGTGATTCAACATGCTTTGGTGTTTTGATTGTTAAGATGACATGCTTGTTTAGGGTTTGCCCATGATCATGCTTGAGGCTAATCTTTTGAATTCATTTGTGCCTACCACTTCCATGTCTACTCCCATGTGGAATCATTAATACTTAGATAGGCCCATTCCTCACATTGCATCTTCCACTAGATGTGCATTTAGATTCCCTTGCGTTTTGTAGAAATATTTGAGTATGGTTCTCGCCTAGCATCTTCCACTAGATGTGCATTTAGGTTCAATCTTGCCCACTCTTGTATTTTTGCTTAATGCCCAAATCAAGTTCCTTCTTTGCCTATTTATGTGTTGTGGTCTAACATGTGTAGTCTAGGCTAATATTTGCTCAAGAATTCAAATGAGATTGTTGTTTTCCTAAGGATTCGATTTGCATTCATTGCTTTCTTTTCTAAATAGCCTAGCATGAAAATGGTGACTAGTGACAATCACCCATAACCTTTGTTAGTTTGGTTGTCCTAAGAGCCTAAATTTCAAAAAAAGGATGTTTTCATATGCATAAGCTACTAGTGATAATCACCCATAACCTTTGTTAGTTTGATTATCATGAATGCTTTCAATTTCAAAAGATATTTTCCTAAGCATCAAAAGTCATAGCAAGTGTTAGTGATGATCACCCATAACCTTTGTTAGTTTGATCATCATGAGCGCCCCTCACTTTTCAAAACCAAAGCAAAAAGACTTTCACTTTCAAGGCTCGTTAGAACTACGTCGCTTTGATTCCCATTCGGGATACGTAGGAGCGAGTCGCATTCTCGTCAAACGCAACCATAAAAAGGTTTAGTATTTGCATAATAAAAAGAAAAGAGTTATTTTCATAACAAAAAAGAATCACTTTTGCAAACCAAGATCATTTTCAGAACAAAAAACCTTTTCCTTTCTAAAAATCATTTTCAACCCATTATCGCTAGTGGCTAACCAGAACCTTTGTTCGTCTAGCCATTGGCGGCGATGTCTTTTTCCCAAAAGAATAATAAATGATGATCCATCATAACCTTTGTTAGTTTGATCATCGTGCAAATCAATCTCTTTCGAAAATCACTTTCAAAAAAGATAATAAAAACGAGCAGTTATTGATGATCCATCATAACCTTTGTTAGTTTGATCATCGTGCAAATCAATCTCTTTCGAAAATCACTTTCAAAAAAGATAATAAAAACGAGCAGTTATTGATAGTCCATCCGAACCTTTGTTCGCTTGACTAGCGGTACAACTCTCTTTTTGAGTATTTAGTGGTGATTCATCATAGCCTCTGCTAGTTTAATCATTTGCTAATGCTCGTCCTATTTCGAAAACTCACTAAAAAGATAAAAGACAAAAACCTTTTCAGGACAAAGAAGAACTACGTAGCTTTGAGTTCTCCATCGCACCGCGAGATACGTAGGAGCGGGCCTTGTCCCGTCAAGCGTTTTTTTCTAAAAACCCATTTTTCCCCCTTTTCTTTTTCATAATAAATAAAGATTTTCATTAAGAATTTTTCAATAAGGAGTAGAGAGGCAAAATTAAGTATTTTCAAATCAACACACTAAAACCACACATTTAATTAAAGGTTCCCTCTCAGTAGAGAGGACGTGCGGGGTGCTAACACCTTCCCTGCGCGTAACCGACCCCCGAACCCTATTCTCTAGTTTCGCAAGACCAATCGCTTTCCAAAAAAGGTTTTCCTAATATTTTCCTTAATAAATATTGGTGGCGGCTTCATTGTCTTAGGAAAAGTTGTGAACGAGGAAGGTTCTCCCTCGGGGACTTTTTCGGGCGCAACACCGGGCGGCCAGGTTTTGGCGCCCTTGGCGCCCATGCGCCAGGAACCTGCAAGACAGCAACACACAAACAGCAAGATGGCGCCCATGGCGCCCAGCAATATTTCAGGAACGGCGCCCATGCGCCCAGGCAACAGAACACGCACAGAATGGCGCCCAGGAAGGCGCCCAGCAACATCAAACACGGGACAGTGCCCATGGCGCCCTGTGGCAGAATCAAAAACGGCGCCCATGGTGCCCATGCACAGAATTTTGGTTCCAAAACATCAACGAGCATGATCACACATCGTCAAATGGCAACAATCATCATCAATCGAAATTAACATCATCATTTAAAGTTCAATACCTACAACTAGGGTTTTCTAAACTTAATAACACCTAGGGTTCCATAACCTTCCTACATAGAGCCATTCATACACCCAATTATAGAGACTGAACCCCACCCTTACCTTAGCCTTGAAGAATTCGAAGTCTTGGGCTTGCCCTAGCTCTCTCTCCTTCTTCGCGCCGTCCTCTCTCTTCTCTTCTCTCTAATTCTTATTTTTTTTGTTCCTTCTAAATGAGCAAAACCCTAAATAACGCCTAGTTATACTTTAGTTAATTTTATGGGCTTTTTCCTTAGCTAATTCGAATTACATCATGGGCTTCCCTAACACTTCTCATTTTACTACGCCCAACCCTAATATTAGGCCCACATATACTAGCATTATTATTATTTTATTATTTTTCTACCAATTAAATTCCCAAACAATTCAATTAAATAATTAATTAAATTTTGGGGCGTTACAACTCTCCCCCACTTAGAATATTTTCGTCCTCGAAAGTTTACCTGATTCGAACAACTCTGGATAAGACTCCCGCATCTTGCTCTCCAGCTCCCACGTCATGCTTTCTCCGGCAGCTCCCAACCAGACTACTTTCACCAAAGCGATCTCCTTGCCTCTTAGAGTCCTCACCTCATGATCCTCAATGCGCACAGGCCTCGTCTCCACAGTGAGATTATCCCGTACTCGCACATCGTCCATATGAATTACATGAGATGGATCTGAAATATACTTTCGAAGCTGCGACACATGAAACACATCATGCAAATTTGAAAGATTAGGCGGTAAGGCCACCCTATAAGCAACATTTCCAACTCTTTCCGAAATCTGATACGGACCGATAAAACGAGGCGTGAGCTTCTTAGACTTCAAAGCGCGTCCCACACCGGTCACCGGAGTGACTCTCAAAAACACATGCTCACCTGCTTGAAATTCTAAATTCTTTCTCCGCTTATCATGGTAACTCTTCTGTCTACTTTGCGAAGCTTTCATCTTCTCCCGAATCAATCTCACCTTCTCAGTAGTCTCTCGAACAATTTCAGGTCCAAGTACTACACTTTCTCCAGATTCATACCAACACAAAGGAGTCCTACACTTCCGACCATACAACGCTTCAAAAGGTGCCATCCCAATACTAGAATGGTAACTATTGTTATAAGTGAACTCTATCAACGAAAGGTATGCATCCCACGAACCTCCTTGCTCCAGAACACAAGCCCTCAACAAATCCTCCAACGACTGAATAGTCCTCTCTGACTGACCATCCGTCTGAGGGTGATACGCCGAACTCAATCTCAGCTTAGAACCCAACTTTTCTTGCAAGCTCTTCCAAAAATCAGAAGTGAACCTCGGATCTCTATCCGAAACGATACACATAGGAACACCATGCAGCTTCACAATCTCTCGGATATAAATATCTGCCAACTTCGATACTGGATATGTGAAGTTAATAGGAACAAAATGAGCCGACTTCGTTAGCCTATCAACAATCATCCAAATCGCATCATGACCTCTTGCGGTATTAGGCTATCCCGTCACAAAGTCCATTGAAATACTATCCCATTTCCATTCTGGAATCTCTAACGGTTGCATCAACCCTGCAGGCTTCTGATGTTCAACTTTCGACTTCTGACAAGTTAAACACGCATACACAAACTGCGCTACATCACGCTTCATCCCTTGCCACCAAAACAACTTCTTCAAGTCCTGATACATCTTAGTAGCTCCCGAATGAATACTCAACTTACTCCTCTCTTCAAGAATCGCTTTCCTCATCTCTGCATTATCAGGAATACAAATCCTATTACGGAACCTCAACACACCTTGCGCATCCAGCTTGAAATCATTATTCCCCGACTGATCGATCCTAACCATCGAATCCACCAGTTTAACATCCAATTTCTGAGCTTCTCTGATACTGTCCAAAAAGTCATTATTAATCTTTAACATTCCCAACCTGACACTCTGCGGTGTCACTTCACAGACCAAACTTGTAACACCCTAAAATAATTTAATTAAGTAATTGATTAAATTATTTAAAGTGTCGCACTATTTTATTTTATTATGTGATGATATAGTATTTTATTTTAATTGAAGGGGATGGCGTTGGTAATGCCGGAATTTCAAGTGACGGCCCAAGAGGCCCAAGCCCGTTGGCTTAGGCGCTCCTTAGGCACTAGGGGTCTAGGTCGCGCCCCACTAGTGTCAAAAGAAAGAAAGAAAGTCGAAATAGAGAAGAAAAGAAAGAAAGTCGAAGAGAGGAGAAGAGAAGGAAGGAGCGATTTCAAGCTTGGAGTTAGGGTTTGTGCACCTTGATCCTAGGTAAGGGTTCCTAACCTTCCATGATTCGATTTCTTTTCCCTATCAAGTGCTTAAGTTTCGTTTTCCCTAACCCTTTCTATCTTGATCAAATTCGCGAATGGTCCAAGAGAAGGAGAGAGAGGGCGTGTTCGTGGATAAGGGAAGAAGAAGGGAAGAATTCTTGTTGCGGTGGTGTGTCGGTGCTTCGGTGGGAAGAGCTCTAGTGTCGTCATAATCAAGGTTAGGGGAGTCTCACTCTATAATAGAGAATATAATAGGTTGTATGTAAACCATAGGATTCCACTTGACACTACTTGTTAATTGTTAGAATTGTTTAGGTTAGTTGAATTTGATAATTGTTGTGGTTAATTCGATTTCCCTATGCTAAGGTTTGGATTTCATGTGTTGATTTTGTGCCTTGATGTGTTCCTAATATATATATGAGATTGAATGTTGTTGGTATGAGCACAATGTAATTTGTGAACGTTATGGTGATTTGGTTTAGAAAAATGAGTAAGAATTTTTGGTGTTTTGGTTGTGTTGGGGCGCCTGGGCGCCTAGTGCTGGGGGGGGAATTGGCGCCCTGGGCGCTGTTTTCTGTTGCTGGGCGTGTGGGTGTTCTGGGCAGGGCGCCTGTGTTGTTGCCTGTGGCGCCTGGGGTGGCGCCAGGTTGCTGCCTATGCTTAGGCAAGGCGCATAAATCATGTTTTTCGGTAAACTCAGTTTCTAAGCATATTTTACCGAGCCAAACTTTGTATTCACCTGACCAAATCATATTTTAAGTACTTTGGCTAAAGAATTTCTGGATTTGCACTTGTGGTTTTGAAATTGTCCGGTTGGGCATCATTTTGGCTTGTTTTAGGGGTGCCTTGTGCACACATCATTTTCTGAGCATATTTTACCGAGCCAAACTTTGTATTGACCTGACCAAATGTTATTTAAAACACTTTGGCTAAAGAATTTCTGGATTTTCACTTGTGGTTTTGAAATTGTCCGGTTGGGCATCATTTTGGCTTGTTTTAGGGGTGCCTTGTGCACACATCATTTTCTGAGCATATTTTACCGAGCCAAACTTTGTATTGACCTGACCAAATGTTATTTAAAACACTTTGGCTAAAGAATTTCTGGATTTGCACTTGTGGTTTTGAAATGGTCCTATTGGGCATCATTTTGGCTTGTTTTAGGGGTGCCTTGTGCACACATCATTTTCTGAGCATATTTTACCGAGCCAAACTTTGTATTGACCTGACCAAATGTTATTTAAAACACTTTGGCTAAAGAATTTCTGGATTTGCACTTGTGGTTTTGAAATGGTCCTATTGGGCATCATTTTGGCTTGTTTTAGGGGTGCCTTGTGCACACATCATTTTCTGAGCATATTTTACCGAGCCAAACTTTGTATTGACCTGACCAAATGTTATTTAAAACACTTTGGCTAAAGAATTTCTGGATTTGCACTTGTGGTTTTGAAATGGTCCTATTGGGCATCGCTTGGCTTGTTTTAGGGGGCCTTGGATGCATCTCATTTTCTGAACATATTTTCCCTAGCCAAATTCTGTATTCACGTGACCAAATCCCATTTTGAACCTTTTGGCTAGAGCGGTTTCAATTTTTAAGGTAGCCTACTTTGTTTGTGCGTTTGGGTGTTGTGTGGGCGCCAAGTGTGGCCGCCCAGGGTGCCAAGTGGGGCGCCCATGACTTGTGTTCGAGTTTCGGGTCTAATGGTGCTAGATTGGTCCCTAAGTGTTATCCTAGTCCTAGGGACGTGATTGTGAGGAGAAAATAATGAGTTGGTTGATGATGAGGCCATGGGGGCTAAAACTAAGATTAATTAAAGATGTGATATAGGATACATGGACCGTGTTGTTAATAATTATGATCGTGGTTTTGTCATGGAGTCTCATGCATACATAAGGCTGCGGTCTGAGTTGTTAATTATGATAATAAGGCTGAGGTCTGAGTTCTAAATTGAAATGATAAGGCTGCGGTCTGAGTTGATATTATGATGATAAGGCTGCGGTCTGGGAAAATGGTACCACATGCATAACTGTATTGCATACATCCTCATGATAAGCATGCTAGTTGGTGATTGTATGGACTATGCTACTGTGTGACTGTGTGAGTGTGATGCTATGACGTAATATACTTCTTATTATAATCTTTATTATGTAGTTGAGACTCACCCTTCTGTTGTTGTTTACCACAGGTAGTCCTGAGTGAAGGCCTACTCCTTTCACTCCCGAGTCGGTCTGCTCTGATACGTGACACCTAGGGGGTTGGATTAGGGATTTTAATGTTATTCAATTGTCGTTGAATTTTATATGCTTTGAGTTGATGATTTTTGATGAGCCTGTTGTTCGGCATATTTTGGAGATTGTGTTATTTTTCCGCTGCGAGTCATCTAAATTACAATGTGTGGATTTTATTGGTGAAGTCACGTGTACCCTAAATTATTTAATGGTGTTGCGTATTATAAGTGTGTAACGAAGGCTTACACCGATTTGACCGTTGTTAAATTAAGCTTATGTGTAGCATTCCATTCGAAAAAAAAATTTTGAAACTCTGATCTCTATAATAAATAGCCGGGTAGAATGGGGTGTTACATTAGTGGTATCAGAGCAAAAGTTCGGTCTGTCCGACCAAGTGTGTCTGTCTGTCATATTGTGTATGACAATTAGGTGTTTTGTTTTAGTTCTAAATTGTCGTTTATGCTGCAGTGCTAGGTTGAGATGGCTAGAAGGGATGATGCTGCTTTGGCTGCTGCTCTGCAGGCCATAGCCCAAGCTGTTGGGAATCAACACAATGCTGCTGATATGAATGCCCGTAACCTGGCAACGTTTCAGAGGGAAAACCCACCCACCTTCAAGGGTCGGTATGATCCCGATGGAGCCTTGTCATGGCTGAATGAGATAGAGCGGATATTCCGTGTTATGGATTGTACTGCTGCCCAGCAAGTGAAGTTCGGGACGCACATGCTGGCAGAAGAGGCTGACAAGTGGTGGTTAGGGATGCTGCATAGGTTGAACACTGCTGGTGAAGAGATTACTTGGGAAGTCTTCACAAGGGAATTTAAAAGAAAGTACTACCCTGAGGACGTTCGGGCCAAGAAAGAGGTAGAATTCTTAGAACTGAAACAGGGAAATAAGACTGTGGCTGAGTATGCAGCCAAGTTTGAAGAACTGGCACAATTCTGTCCTTACTACGCCAATGATGCTGATTCAGAGTTCTCTAAATGTGTGAAATTTGAAAGTGGCCTGCGACCCGATATTAAGAAGGCAATTGGATATCATGAGATTCGAGATTTTGCTAGATTAGTTGACAAGAGTAGAATTTATGAAGAGGACAGTTCTGCTGCTTACAAGATTGGGAAAGAAAAGAGGAATACTCAGTTTAGGGGCAAACCATATGATGTGTCTGGAGGTAAGAATAAGTGGAAGGCAGGTGCTGGCAAGAAATTTTCTGAGGGTAAGAAGCCTAGTGGGGGAGGTGCTCCCGCTGATATAGTGTGTTACACATGTGGCAAGCCGGGTCACAAAAGTTTCGATTGCAAGACAGAGGTAATGTGTTACCGTTGTGGGAAGAAAGGTCATATGGCGTCTAACTGTGATCGTAAGGAATCAGTGTGTTTCAATTGTGGTGAAGCTGGTCACTTTAGTTCTAAATGCACCAAACCGAAGAAAGAAAAATCCAATGGAAGAGTTTTCGCGCTAGCAGGCTCAGAGGGGCCCAATGAGATTCGAGGTACTTGTTTTATTTATGGTTCCCCTTTAGTTGCTATAGTTGATACTGGTGCTACGCATTCTTTTATTGCTGCTGTTTGTGCTGAAAAGTTAAATCTAGTATTGTCTGATATGAAAAGGGAAATGGTTATCGACACTCCGGCTAAGGGTTCGGTGACTACTTCTCTATTGTGTGCTAAGTGTCCTCTGTCAGTATTCGGCAGAGATTTTCTGGTTGACCTTATATGTTTGCCTTTGGGAGGGTTGGATGTTATTCTTGGTATGGACTGGTTAGTGGATAACCATGTGCACATCAACTGTTTCAGCAAGTCTGTGAGTTTCCTTCCTCCTGAGGAGGGAGAGTCTGTTTTGTTGTCTGGGGATCAGCTGCATAAGGTAATGAAGGATGGTGGTCAACTATTTGCTGTGATGGCGTCTATGTCTGCTGAAAACCAAGCTATGGTTGAAGGATTGCAGGTGGTGTGTGAGTTCCCTGAAGTGTTCCCTGATGAGATTCCTAGTGTGCCACCAGAGAGGGAAGTAGAGTTTGGGATTGACCTTGTGCCTGGTACTAGGCCTGTGTCCATGGCACCGTATCGGATGTCAGCTTCTGAGTTATCTGAGTTGAAGAAGCAGTTGGAAGAGTTACTTGAAAAGAATTTTGTGAGGCCTAGTGTGTCACCATGGGGAGCTCCGGTTTTGTTAGTAAAGAAGAAAGATGGGAGTATGCGCCTGTGTGTGGATTATAGACAGTTGAACAAAGTGACTATCAAAAATAAGTACCCTCTTCCGAGAATTGATGATCTGATGGACCAGCTGGTGGGTGCTAAAGTTTTTAGTAAAATTGATTTGAGGTCAGGGTATCACCAGATTAAAGTAAAGGATGAAGACGTCCAGAAGACAGCGTTTCGAACGAGATATGGACATTATGAATACTCTGTGATGCCGTTCGGTGTCACCAATGCACCAGGGTTGTTTATGGAGTACATGAACCGTATCTTCCATAGTAACTTGGATCGGTTTGTAGTAGTTTTTATAGATGATATTCTGGTATACTCCAAGTCTGAAGAGGAGCATGCAGAGCACTTAAGATTGGTGCTCGAGGTATTGAAAGAGAAGAAGCTTTATGCTAAGTTGTCCAAATGCGAGTTCTGGCTGCGTGAGGTAAGCTTTTTGGGTCACATAATTTCTAGTGATGGCATAGCTGTAGACCCAGCTAAGGTCGATGCAGTGTTACAATGGGAGAGCCCGAAGTCTGCGACTGAGATCAGGAGTTTCTTGGGGTTGGCCGGTTACTACAGGAGGTTCATTGAGGGTTTCTCAAAGCTAGCCCTTCCGTTGACTCAATTGACGTGTAAAGGGAGAGTTTTTGTTTGGGATGCTAAGTGTGAAGAGAGTTTCCAAGAGTTGAAGAAAAGGTTGACAACATCTCCAGTGTTAGTGTTGCCCGTGCCGGATCAACCGTTTGTGGTATATTGTGATGCTTCCAGAATGGGCTTAGGGGGCGTATTGATGCAGGATGGGAAGGTAGTCGCTTATGCGTCCAGACAGTTGCGGACTCATGAGAAGAACTATCCTACTCATGATTTGGAGGCACTATTTGTATGGCACTAGATTCGAGGTATTCAGCGACCACAAGAGTTTGAAATACTTGTTTGATCAGAAGGAGCTGAATATGAGGCAGAGGCGTTGGTTAGAGCTGCTGAAAGATTATGATTTTGGCTTAAACTATCACCCCAGCAAAGCTAATGTCGTGGCTGATGCTTTAAGTCGAAAGACTCTGCATATGTCAGCAATGATGGTAAAAGAGTTGGAGTTGATTGAGCAATTTCGTGATATGAGTCTGGTTTGTGAAGTGACCCCGCGAAGTGTTAAGCTGGGTATGCTGAGGATTGGTAATGACTTCTTGGTTAGTATCAGAGACGCCCAGAAGTTGGATGTGAAGCTGGTTGACTTGTTAGTTGCGGGTGATCAGAATGTGGATGGGGATTTCAGGTTGGATTCCCAAGGTGTGTTGAGATTTAGAAACAGGATCTGCGTTCCCGATGATATTGAGATGAAGAAGATGATCCTTGAGGAGAGTCATAGGAGCAAGCTGAGTATTCATCCAGGGGCTACAAAGATGTATCATGACTTGAAGAAATTATTCTGGTGGCCTGGTATGAAGAAAGATGTAGCACAGTTTGTGTATGCCTGTTTGACTTGCCAGAAGTCAAAGGTTGAGCACCAGAAGCCTGCGGGATTGATGCAACCTTTAGATGTTCCGGAATGGAAATGGGATAGCATTTCCATGGATTTTGTGACTGGGTTACCGAGAACCGTTTGGGGATTTGATTCTATTTGGGTGATTGTGGATAGGTTGACGAAGTCTGCTCACTTCCTTCCTATCAACATCACGTATCCGGTAGCGAGATTGGCCGAGATATATATTAAGGTGATTGTGAAGTTGCATGGTGTCCCGAAGAGTATTGTATCTGACAGAGATCCGAGGTTTACTTCGGAGTTTTGGGGGAGCTTGCAGGAGGCATTGGGGTCCAGATTGAGGTTGAGTTCAGCCTACCATCCTCAGACTGATGGGCAGACAGAGAGAACCATTCAGTCATTGGAGGACTTATTGAGATCGTGTGTTTTAGAGCAGGGAGGTGCGTGGGATACACACCTTTCGTTGATTGAGTTCACTTACAACAACAGCTACCATTCGAGTATAGGGATGGCTCCTTACGAGGCACTGTATGGGCGGAGGTGTAGGACTCCTTTGTGTTGGCATGAATCTGGCGAAAGTGTTGTTCTTGGACCTGAATTGGTGAGAGAGACTACAGAGAAGATAAAAATGATCAGGGAGAAAATGAAAGAGTCTCAAAGTCGGCAAAAGAGTTACCATGATAGAAGGAGAAAAGATTTGGAATTTCAGGCTGGTGAGCATGTTTTCTTAAGGGTCACGCCTATGGCTGGGGTTGGGCGTGCACTTAAAGCAAAGAAGTTGACTCCTAGATTTATTGGACCGTACCAGATCACTGAGAGGGTCGGAAAGGTTGCTTATAGGGTGGCCTTACCACCTAACCTTTCGAACTTGCACGACGTATTTCACGTGTCGCAACTTCGGAAGTACATTCCGGACCCGTCTCATGTGATCCACATGGATGATATTGAGGTGCGAGATAATCTCACTATGGAGACTATGCCAGTGAGGATTGATGATAGAGAAGTGAAGGTGCTGAGAGGGAAAAGCATTGCTTTAGTAAAGGTGGTGTGGTTAGGCGCTTCTGGCGAGAGCATGACTTGGGAGCTGGAGAGTCGGATGCGGGAGTCCTATCCAGAGCTTTTTGACTCAGGTATGAATTTCGAGGACGAAATTTCCTAAGTGGGGGAGAGTTGTAACACCCTAAAATAATTTAATTAAGTAATTGATTAAATTATTTAAAGTGTCGCACTATTTTATTTTATTATGTGATGATATAGTATTTTATTTTAATTGAAGGGGATGGCGTTGGTAATGCCGGAATTTCAAGTGACGGCCCAAGAGGCCCAAGCCCGTTGGCTTAGGCGCTCCTTAGGCACTAGGGGTCTAGGTCGTGCCCCACTAGTGTCAAAAGAAAGAAAGAAAGTCGAAATAGAGAAGAAAAGAAAGAAAGTCGAAGAGAGGAGAAGAGAAGGAAGGAGCGATTTCAAGCTTGGAGTTAGGGTTTGTGCACCTTGATCCTAGGTAAGGGTTCCTAACCTTCCATGATTCGATTTCTTTTCCCTATCAAGTGCTTAAGTTTCGTTTTCCCTAACCCTTTCTATCTTGATCAAATTCGCGAATGGTCCAAGAGAAGGAGAGAGAGGGCGTGTTCGTGGATAAGGGAAGAAGAAGGGAAGAATTCTTGTTGCGGTGGTGTGTCGGTGCTTCGGTGGGAAGAGCTCTAGTGTCGTCATAATCAAGGTTAGGGGAGTCTCACTCTATAATAGAGAATATAATAGGTTGTATGTAAACCATAGGATTCCACTTGACACTACTTGTTAATTGTTAGAATTGTTTAGGTTAGTTGAATTTGATAATTGTTGTGGTTAATTCGATTTCCCTATGCTAAGGTTTGGATTTCATGTGTTGATTTTGTGCCTTGATGTGTTCCTAATATATATATGAGATTGAATGTTGTTGGTATGAGCACAATGTAATTTGTGAACGTTATGGTGATTTGGTTTAGAAAAATGAGTAAGAATTTTTGGTGTTTTGGTTGTGTTGGGGCGCCTGGGCGCCTAGTGCTGGGGGGGAATTGGCGCCCTGGGCGCTGTTTTCTGTTGCTGGGCGTGTGGGTGTTCTGGGCAGGGCGCCTGTGTTGTTGCCTGTGGCGCCTGGGGTGGCGCCAGGTTGCTGCCTATGCTTAGGCAAGGCGCATAAATCATGTTTTTGGGTAAACTCAGTTTCTAAGCATATTTTACCGAGCCAAACTTTGTATTCACCTGACCAAATCATATTTTAAGTACTTTGGCTAAAGAATTTCTGGATTTGCACTTGTGGTTTTGAAATTGTCCGGTTGGGCATCATTTTGGCTTGTTTTAGGGGTGCCTTGTGCACACATCATTTTCTGAGCATATTTTACCGAGCCAAACTTTGTATTGACCTGACCAAATGTTATTTAAAACACTTTGGCTAAAGAATTTCTGGATTTTCACTTGTGGTTTTGAAATTGTCCGGTTGGGCATCATTTTGGCTTGTTTTAGGGGTGCCTTGTGCACACATCATTTTCTGAGCATATTTTACCGAGCCAAACTTTGTATTGACCTGACCAAATGTTATTTAAAACACTTTGGCTAAAGAATTTCTGGATTTGCACTTGTGGTTTTGAAATGGTCCTATTGGGCATCATTTTGGCTTGTTTTAGGGGTGCCTTGTGCACACATCATTTTCTGAGCATATTTTACCGAGCCAAACTTTGTATTGACCTGACCAAATGTTATTTAAAACACTTTGGCTAAAGAATTTCTGGATTTGCACTTGTGGTTTTGAAATGGTCCTATTGGGCATCATTTTGGCTTGTTTTAGGGGTGCCTTGTGCACACATCATTTTCTGAGCATATTTTACCGAGCCAAACTTTGTATTGACCTGACCAAATGTTATTTAAAACACTTTGGCTAAAGAATTTCTGGATTTGCACTTGTGGTTTTGAAATGGTCCTATTGGGCATCGCTTGGCTTGTTTTAGGGGGCCTTGGATGCATCTCATTTTCTGAACATATTTTCCCTAGCCAAATTCGGTATTCACGTGACCAAATCCCATTTTGAACCTTTTGGCTAGAGCGGTTTCAATTTTTAAGGTAGCCTACTTTGTTTGTGCGTTTGGGTGTTGTGTGGGCGCCAAGTGTGGCCGCCCAGGGTGCCAAGTGGGGCGCCCATGACTTGTGTTCGAGTTTCGGGTCTAATGGTGCTAGATTGGTCCCTAAGTGTTATCCTAGTCCTAGGGACGTGATTGTGAGGAGAAAATAATGAGTTGGTTGATGATGAGGCCATGGGGGCTAAAACTAAGATTAATTAAAGATGTGATATAGGATACATGGACCGTGTTGTTAATAATTATGATCGTGGTTTTGTCATGGAGTCTCATGCATACATAAGGCTGCGGTCTGAGTTGTTAATTATGATAATAAGGCTGAGGTCTGAGTTCTAAATTGAAATGATAAGGCTGCGGTCTGAGTTGATATTATGATGATAAGGCTGCGGTCTGGGAAAATGGTACCACATGCATAACTGTATTGCATACATCCTCATGATAAGCATGCTAGTTGGTGATTGTATGGACTATGCTACTGTGTGACTGTGTGAGTGTGATGCTATGACGTAATATACTTCTTATTATAATCTTTATTATGTAGTTGAGACTCACCCTTCTGTTGTTGTTTACCACAGGTAGTCCTAAGTGAAGGCCTACTCCTTTCACTCCCGAGTCGGTCTGCTCTGATACGTGACACCTAGGGGGTTGGATTAGGGATTTTAATGTTATTCAATTGTCGTTGAATTTTATATGCTTTGAGTTGATGATTTTTGATGAGCCTGTTGTTCGGCATATTTTGGAGATTGTGTTATTTTTCCGCTGCGAGTCATCTAAATTACAATGTGTGGATTTTATTGGTGAAGTCACGTGTACCCTAAATTATTTAATGGTGTTGCGTATTATAAGTGTGTAACGAAGGCTTACACCGATTTGACCGTTGTTAAATTAAGCTTATGTGTAGCATTCCATTCGAAAAAAAAATTTTGAAACTCTGATCTCTATAATAAATAGCCGGGTAGAATGGGGTGTTACAAAACTCATATCTCTGAACTGCTCAATTAATTCCAACTCCTTAACCATCATTGCTGACTTGTGTAAGGTCTTTCGACTTAACGCATCAGCCACGACATTAGCTTTTCCTGGGTGATAATTCAATCTGAAATCATAATCCTTCAATAACTCCAACCACCGTCGTTGCCTCATATTCAATTCCTTCTGATCAAACAAATACTTCAGACTCTTATGGTCACTAAATACTTCAAATCTAGAACCATAAAGATAATGCCTCCAAATTTTCAGCACAAAAACAACTGCAGCAAGCTCTAAGTCATGCGTAGGATAATTCTTTTCATGAGTCCTCAACTGCCTCGACGCATAAGCAACTACCTTTCCATTCTGCATAAGCACGCCTCCTAAACCCATCTTGGAAGCATCACAATACACCACAAAAGACTCTCCCGGATTGGGCAACGTCAAAATAGGAGACGTCGTCAATCTCTTCTTCAATTCGGCGAAACTTTCTTCGCAACGAGCGTCCCATATAAAGGCTTTACCCTTGCAAGTCAACTGAGTTAATGGAAGTGCTAGCTTCGAAAAACCCTCGATGAACCTTCTATAATAACCAGCTAACCCCAAAAAGCTTCTAATCTCGGTAGCCGACTTCGGGGCTTCCCACTGCAACACAGCATCTACTTTAGATGGATCCACCGCAATGCCACTACCTGAAATGACGTGACCAAGGAAATTCACCTCCTTTAACCAGAATTCACATTTCGACAGCTTCGCATATAACTTCTTCTCTTTCAAGACCTCCAACACTAATCTCAGATGCTCTGCATGCACTTCTTCCGACTTAGAATAAACCAGGATATCGTCGATGAATACCACCACAAACTGATCCAAGTAAGTATGGAAAATACAGTTCATGTATTCCATAAATACCCCCGGCGCGTTAGTAACACCAAAAGGCATCACCGAATACTCATAATGCCCATAACGCGTTCTAAAAGCCGTCTTCTGAATATCCTCATCTTTCACCTTATTCTGATGATAGCCCGACCGCAAATCAATCTTACTAAACACTTGAGCACCAACCAGATGATCCATCAAATCATCTATCCTTGGAAGTGGATACTTGTTCTTAACCGTTACCTTATTCAACTGTCTATAATCAACACAGAGCCTCATACTTCCATCTTTCTTCTTTACTAGCAACACAGGAGCTCCCCACGGCGACACACTTGGTCTCACAAACTTCTTTTCGAGGAAATCCTCAAGCTGCTTCTTCAATTCGGACAATTCAGATGCCGACATCCTGTACGGTGCCATAGAAACAGGTCTGGTACCAGGTACAAGATCAATAGGGAATTCCACTTCTCTCTCTGGCGGCACACCTGGAATCTCATCAGGGAAAACTTCAGGAAATTCACATACTTCCCGCAGCTCTTCAATCACGGCTCGGTTCTCGACAGCCATTAACGCCATCAGCGAGAATAACTGGACTTCCTCCCGCATCAACTTCCGCAACTGACCAGCAGACAACAAACCAGCTTCCTCCTCTTCAGGAGTGGAGAAACTCACAGACTTACTACGACAGTTAATATGCACATGGTTATGCTCTAACCAGTTCATACCTAAGATCACATCCAATCCACTTAACGGCAAACAAATCAGGTCAACAACAAAGTTTCTATCGAAAGTCGACAAAGGACATTGAGAGCATACAAGAGAAGTAGTCACCGACCCCTTAGCTGGAGTGTCGACGACCATCTCTCCATTCATAGAAGACAACGCAAGACCCAATCTTTCAACACAATCAGCAGCAATAAAACAATGAGTAGCACCGGTATCAACAATAGAAGATAGAGGAATATTATTAATGAAGCATGTACCTCTAATAAGTCCAACTTCTTTGAAAGTCTCTGTCCCTGCCAAAGCGAACACTTTTCCACTAGCCCGCTCCTTCTTCGGTTTCTGACACTGACTACTGATGTGTCCTCCTTCGCCACAGTTGAAACAAACCACCTCCTTATGCTCACACCCGGACACCTCATGCCCGATCTTACCGCAACGGAAACACCTCTTTGTCTCAACTTTGCACGCATTACTCTTATGACCAGCTTTGCCACATTTGAAGCACACAATACCAGCAGGAGCATCTCCCCCACTAGTCCTCTTACCATCAGCAACTCTCGACTTACCCTTACCAGCAAGAGCATCATACGGCTTACCACGATTTTGAGGCTTGCTCCTTTTCTCATTAATAATTTTATAATGCGCATTGTTATCCTCTTCATAGATTCTACAGCTATCAATCAAATCAGCAAAAACACGGATCTTCTGATATCCAATGGCCTTCTTGATCTCTGGTCGCAACCCGTTCTCAAACTTGATGCACTTCGAGAACTCAACAGTTGCTTCACTGTAGTGCGGATAAAACTTAGCCAACTCCACAAACTTAGCAGCATACTCACCTGCAGCTACCAATCTTTGACTAGTCTCTAGCCACCAGTCATCAGCCTCTTCTGCCAACATATGAGTACCATAACGAACCTTCTGCGCTGGAGTGCAGTCCATCACACGGAAGATCCTCTCCATCTCCTTCAGCCAAGCCAACGCTCCATCAGGATTATACTTGCCTTTGAAAGTAGGCAGATTCTCCCTTTGAAAGGTTACCAAACTACGAGACCCAGCATTTTCACCATCGTTTTGCTGACCTTCCACGGCCTGAGCCATAGCAGCCAAAGCAGCAGCGATCGCAGCATCGTTCCTTCCAGCCATCTCAGCTAATCACTACAACATAAACAACAGTTAGAACTAATTGACAATACTTGATCGTCAATGACACAATAACTTGACAACTTGGCCAGACAGACCGAAACGGCTCTGATACCACTAATGTAACACTCCATTTCTACCCGGTAAAATAATGCAAAATCAGAGTTCATAAAATATTTTTCAACAAACATTGGAGTGCCACATTTGCTTCGTGAAAACAATAGACGGGTTAATTCACTTTTGAAAACAGATACATAGCGCTTTCAGATGAACCGATAAAACAACCTTTTAGTCTTCAAAATAATTACTCTTTAATTACTACGCAGCGGATTCATAACAAGTTAATTCAAATAGACGTGGCGTCTTAACAACTCAAGACAGCTCAAAAACAACGACGTAACAACTTAAAGTTTCAACAACGAAATAACATAGCAACAATATTAAAACGTGTGTTCATTCCCCCCGAGCGTTACATATCAGAGCGACGACACCGACTCGATCAAACGAAGGTGAGCAGCCTTCATTCGTGATTACCTGCATGTTACCAACATCGGGGTAACATTCAAATAGAAGGGGTGAGATATCGCACTATATAATCAGACATATGAAAGACACTATGCAATTCAGGTCATAGCATCAATTCATCATTTAACAGCAGTCAACATCAACTCAATCACATAGGTATGCAACATGGATGCGGAATGTGACTCACCTCAGGGCCACCGCCCTATAATGCATGTGGTACAATAATCCAGCCAATAAATAGAGGCATCGACATCGTAACATCATTTCATCGTAATTTTCCAGTCCAGGCCATCGTGTTTTGAGCATAGCTCCATCGTAAAAATATGCTATGTATGCGACGCTATGTAAATGCACAACCAATAAACAACGATTACATAGCAACGCAACAACATCGGAAATCATCATTGGCCATAGGCCTACAACATACCACCTGCCAATAAATAGAGGCAATTCAACTTGGTACACCATCATCAACAATAATTAGCAACTTAGCAACTTTCAATATTTTTGGCAACACATCAACAACTTAGCAGCTTTCAACATTTTTGGCAACACATCAACAATTTAGCAACTTCCAACATTTTGGAAACATTGGGCCTAATTACATATTCAACATCAACACGATCGTGCAGCCAAACCGGCGCCCTTGGCGCCCATGGCGCCCAGCAACACAATCGGGCAGCCAAACTGGTGCCCTTGGCGCCCATGGCGCCCTTGGCGCCCATGGCGCCCTTGGCGCCCATGGCGCCCAGCAACACAACACGCGACACAGGCAGCCACACTGGCGCCCACAGCGCCAAAACACAACACAGCAACAAGGCAGCCAGGTTTTTGGCGCCCATGGCGCCCCTGCGCCAGACACAGCAACAAGGCAGCCAGATTTTGGCGCCCATGGCGCCCCTGCGCCAGACACAGCAACAAGGCAGCCAGATTTTGGCGACCATGGCGCCCCTGCGCCAGAACACAGCAAGCAACAACAGAATTGGGCAGCCAATCTTGGCGCCCTTGGCGCCCATGCGCCCAGAACCAGCATCGGGCAACCAAACATGGCGCCCTTGGCGCCCATGCGCCAGGAACACAGCAACATCACAATTGGCGCCCAGGACAGACCAACAACCGGGCGGCCAGGTTTTGGCGCCCTTGGCGCCCATGCGCCAAGAACCTGCAAGATAGCAACACACAAACAGCAAGATGGCGCCCATGGCGCCCAGCAATATTTCAGGAACGGCGCCCATGCGCCCAGGCAACAGAACATGCACAGAATGGCGCCCAGGAAGGCGCCCAGCAACATCAAACACGGGACGGCGCCCATGGCGCCCTGCGGCAGAATCAAAAACGGCGCCCATGATATTGAATATTCACAATAAGGTTGTTTTATAAGTAATGCAATGATATTGAATATAGCAGATCTACAGTAGTGATAGAGAAGATGATAGATAAACAGATCTGTAGTACACTGAGTATAACTATAACCAGATTAACAGATTCAGATCAGAGTAGGGATATAGTTATAGAATAAATCCACTGAGTGATATTATAAACAGATCTAAATAGTATAGCTATAAACAGATCTTAAATAGTATGAAGAGTATGATTATAAACAGATCTGAGTAGTATAGCTATAAACAGATCACAGCAGTATAATAATATGGACAGATATAAACAATAAGAAATGTAAAGAGATAGGGATAGAGATACACCGGGATTTAGCGAGGTTCGGGATAAAAGCCCTACGTCCTCGGCCTCAGGCTTTGCAACCCTTGGACTTGATGGTAACCACTATATGAAGAACAAATGTTTTACAAACAATCAACTCCAAATAGCAAATCCCAATCTCCCTGATTGAGAACCCAAGCTCCCCGCTAAGGATTTCTATACCGCTTCAATCTCCCCGATTGAACGACCCAAGAGCACCTCCCATGATTTCAATAACCACTTCAATCTCCCCGATTGAAAGACCCAAGAACACCTCCCAGGATTTCAGCGTGACCCCACACATAGAGTAACGAATACAACAGAGATCTATGATCCAATCACCTCAGATATAATGACAGTATAGTGACTAAGAGATGAGTGATATGGAAAATAGAAAATGATATGAAAGTTGAAGCTCTATTTTCTCTCGCTCTCAGATTTAGAAGATGTGTGTGAGAAGTAGAGAGGTTTAGAAAATGTGGTGTGTAGGTTGATTTGAAAATGAGAAACACACCTCCTATTTATAGTGCTTAGAAAAATATGAAAATGGAAAATACATTTAATGCACTTAGTAATCGATTATGGTGAATATGTGAAGCAAGTGCATAATCGATTATTTGATAGATATGGAAACATTGAATAGCTTGATAATCGATTATCTTATTTAGTTATTTTGAAGCTCTAATCGATTATTGTTGTCAAAAAAGGAAGGCAAGGCAAGCAGGTAATCGATTATGTGTTTTAGTGAAAATGAAGGAGTAATCGATTAAGTGATAAATAGGGAAACTTCCATTTGCTTCTTAATCGATTATGTGTGATGTGCAAATGAAGGCTAATCGATTATTTGCTTCCTAATTGATTAGGATAATCGATTAGGTGCTTTAGGAAGTGATAGGAATCAAGTTCAAACTTTCCACAAAATAGTTTTTAGGGTTTTTGTTGCCACCTTATGCATGCATGCAATTTTATAAAATATTTTTCAAAACTATTTTGATGCACCATGCATGTTTTGAAAAACTCATCTCTCAGCTACTAAAAGTCATAGACCTTCAGTGATAGGACCTTACACAGTGTCCTAAAGAAAGCGGATAAACAAATAGGTCTTGAACTGCTGAGGTGGCTTCTTCTCCAAGCTGCTCCATTTTAATCTTCCTGCTCTTTGCTTTATGTCCTGTACTTAATTCAACTTGAACCATTAGTAGATAAGATGTAATTTGTTATCATACAAAACAAAGAGTGTTTGCCCTTGGTTCAACATCCCTAACACTTCTCATTTTACTACTCCCAACCCTAACAATAGGCCCACATATACTAGCATTATTATTATTTTATTATTTTTCTACCAATTAAATTCCCAAACAATTCAATTAAATAATTAATTAAATTTTGGAGCGTTACAGACTTCGACGGAAGTGGTGGTGATCCGACGGTGAGAGGAACGAAAGGGGGAGAGATCGCGCGCCGTTTCCGGCAGCGGTGGTGGACGCAGTGGCTGTGAGAGCGAAAGAGAGAACGAAGGGCTAGAAGAGGGATGATGAAGACGACGCCAAAGGGAGGGCCATGGTGCAGCGCCGATGATGGCTACGGCAAAGGATGGAGAAGAGACTGTGAAGCTCGCCGGAGGTCACGGCGGCTCAGGGAAAAACGACCACTGCGTACTGTGGCCGGAGGTCAGTTCACGGTTTTATGCATTTTTATGCTCTTAATCTCTTTTTTCGATTTTTTCTTCAATCCCTGTTCTAATTTTTATGATTCTTACCTTCCCTAATCTATTTGAAAATAACTTCCTAAGCCCTAATCTTGTTTCTTAAGAAAAACCTAATCGGTTCCTAATTAATTTTTGATGTTAATCTGTTCCTACATTTTTTAAAGACTAATATGTTCTAAATCTCAATTTATTTATTGTATCTAATTGTAAATATAAACAGTTTTGAAAAACCAATCTGTTATAAAAACTCGATGCCTATTAATCTTGATTGATTTTTTTTATACATATATACAATTCGGACACTAGTTTCAGATTAGTAACAAATACTGTTGTTTGCAAAATAATCTATTATGTACAAAACTTGGTAAAGTCTAAAGAAAATAAAACAGTGGTAACCAACCTCTTGTCCAGCTTCTGCTTATTCCCTATTGTTTGCTCTGCCATTGCTGAACCATACCCTTGCCTGCTGCTTTGCTTTTCGTTTCACTGCTACTTCGTTTCAGAATTTTCAAGTGTTTGGTTAACTAGGGTTTTTATGTGAAACCTAATCAGTTGGTCCGAATTTCTGTCAATTTTGTGTCTGCTCTTCTCTGTGATTCAAGCTTGTTTTTATAGGCAATTTTTAGGTTTTGCTTTTAATTTCCTGATTCTAATTTGATTTATTTCCTATTTCAGGTATCTGGACTTGTTTGGGAGTCTTGGGCATCAAGAATAAGCCCATGGATCAGCTGCTGTTGCTATTGTGTTTTTTTTTGTATTTTTGTTTTTCTATTTTTTGTGTTTTTTTATTATTTTTTGCATTTTGGGACTTTTTGGACAATTGTAATATTATTATTTGTAATTCTGATTTTTTATTTATTTTTTATGGCTTTTAATAAAAATGAATGAAGCGGGACCAAAAGACTAAATGGGCCCAATAATCATCAAACACTAAAATTAGGTCAGAATGCTAAGATAGGCCCAATTACACGAGCGTATGTCTGATTAGACAAAAAGACATCTCGGCCCAATTGAAAAAGCTACTAAGCGTTGGCCCAAATTAAAACGAGACGACATCGAATGAGCCCGAAGACTTTTCTCGTAGTAATGTCACCTGGAACTTATGACATGTGAACTAAATAAAAACGCTTGCGAAAAAAAGTGATCGGACAAAATTGGGGTATAACAAGAATGATTTTAGTAAAATACTCTTCTTGCCTTTTTGAAAACATGGCCATATTTTTTTTTCCTTTTTGAAACTTCTTTCCAAATCGCAATCAGAGTAATGCAAAGTTATGAAACATGATGGCAAACTAACACATACTGAAAGTTCAACAAAATCTTTCATAAATATCACTCTAAGGCGACTCATGTTATCGAAGAAGGTACAAGTTGAAAACGTGAATACATTTAAAGAAAAGTATTAAATCATAAACAAGAACATCCTATGTTTGGCCCGACTTATACCACTAATGTACTCTCAAAAGATACTCACATCGAAAAGACTGCTCCAAGAGCAATATATCATTACGGGACACCAAAGCCAACAAACTCCTATTGTTGATCACTAACACATGTATCCAAGACATAGAGTGACTGTAGATGACATGTCATGTATCCACATGATAACAAATCCTCGACAATCTAGCAGTACACAACAAGAAAATCGCGTATTACCGGCGAATTTTTTTCGTCGTTACGATTGAGGCGGAAATTTGGCATTTCCGGCGGATTTTTTTCCCGTCTGTACGTTTTTCGCGGATTTTTCAAATTACTCGGCAGATTTTTTTAAAAAAAATTTTTCAAACAATCCGCCGGTAATGTTAAAAATCTGGCGGTAACATTTGCCACAGATTTTTTAAATTACCGGTGGATTTGTAAAAAAAATATTAATCCGTCGGTAATTTAAAAAATCCACCGGAAAAATACGAAGGGAAAAAAATTCGCCAGTAAATCCGTCGGAACCGTCTGAAAATGCCTATAAATAAAACTTTCTCCTATACTCTTCTCGTTCTCTCATTTCACTCCCTATTTCCTTCTCATTCTCTTCTACATTTTCCCTATCTTATCTGTAACACCCCATTCTACCCGACTATTATTTGTAAGAATCAGAGTTTCAAAATTTCGTTTTCAATGGAATGCTACACATAACTTTAATCTAACAACGACAAAATCAGCATAAGCGTTCATTACATCTTTATAATACGCAACACCCTTAAATGGGGTGGAATACTCAAGAATTCATCAATAAAATCCACACACTAGAAAACGAATGTCTCGCAGCGGAAAATAACATAATCTCAAAAGTGCCGAACAACAGCCTCATCCAAAATCATTAAATCAATGCATATAAAAATTCAACATCAAAAGAATAACACTAGAATCCTAAGCCCACCCCCTAGGTGTCACGTATCAGAGCAGACCGACTCGGGAATGAAGGGAGTAAGCCTTCACTCAGGGCTACCTGTGGTAAACAACAACAGAAGGGTGAGTCTCAACTACATAATAAGGACTATAATAAGAAGTATATTTTATCATAGTGTCACACTCATACAGTCACACAGTGGCATAGTTCATACATCCAACAACTTGCATGCTTATTATGAGAATGTATGCGATACAGTTATGCATGTGGTACCATTTTCCCAGACCGCAGCCTCATCATCATAATATCAAACTCAGACCGCAGCCTTATCAACTCAGACCGCAGCCTTATCATTACTATATAAACTCAGACCTCGGCCTTATGTATGCATGAGACTCCATGACAAAGATCACAATCGCAATTCTTAACGACATAGTCCGTACATCATATATCCCCTCCTTATTAATCATTAGTTATAGCTCCCATTGCCTCATCATCAATCAATTGAGTCCCCATGACTCTGGCCCCCATAGCCCATATCCCCATGATATCATAAATCAACTCATTTATTATCTCATCTCAATCGCGTCTCTAGGACTAAACTCAACTAGAGGACTAGAACCCCTCACAAGGACCAAACCGAGTAGGCCACCTGAAAATTTAAAACCGCTCTAGCCAAAACGTTCAAAATACAATTTGGTCAGGTGAATACAAAATTTGGCTCGGGAAAATCTGCTTAGAAATTGATTTGCACACAAAGCCCCCTTTACACAAGCTAAAACCATGCCCAATAGGACCATTTCAAAACAACGCGTGCAAAACAGAAACTTATTTGGCCAAAGTGCTTAAAATACAATTTGGTCAGGTGAATACAAAGTTTGGCTCGGGAAAATCTGCTTAGAAATTGGTTTGCACACAAAGCCCCCTTTACACAAGCTAAAACCATGCCCAATAGGACCATTTCAAAACAACGCGTGCAAAACAGAAACTTCTTTAGCCAAAGTGCTTAAAATACAATTTGGTCAGGTGAATACAAAATTTGGCTCGGGAAAATCTGCTTAGAAATTGATTTGCACACAAAGCCCCCTTCACACAAGCTAAAACCATGCCCAAAAGGACCATTTCAAAACAACGCGTGCAAAACAGAAAATTCTTTAGCCAAAGTGCTTAAAATACAATTTGGTCAGGTGAATACAAAATTTGGCTCGGGAAAATCTGCTTAGAAATTGATTTGCACACAAAGCCCCCTTTACACAAGCTAAAACCATGCCCAATAGGACCATTTCAAAACAACGCGTGCAAAACAGAAACTTCTTTAGCCAAAGTGCTTAAAATACAATTTGGTCAGGTGAATAAAAAATTTGGCTCGGGAAAATCTGCTTAGAAATTGATTTGCACACAAAGCCCCCTTTACACAAGCTAAAACCATGCCCAATAGGACCATTTCAAAACAACGCGTGCAAAACAGAAACTTCTTTAGCCAAAATGCTTAAAATACAATTTGGTCAGGTGAATACAAAACTTGGCTCGGGAAAATCTGCTTAGAAAACTGAGTTTTGCCCAAAACACCATTTGTGCGCCATGTTTAGACATAGGCACCACCTTGGCGCCACCCCAGGCGCCAGAACAGTGCCCAGGCAGCAACAACATACAACACAAGTTACTGCTACAGTACACAGGGCGCCATTTTCCCTAGGCACTTGGCGCCCCATGCGTCCCAACACCCACCAAACATCAAATTCTTAATTTCTTTTCTAATTCAAATCACAACAATCATAAAACATATTATGCTCATACCAACAACTTCAATTTCACAATTACACACCAAATACACATCAAAATGCGAAATCAACATGTTATAATCCCTAACTCAAGCCTAAATCGATTTTCTCCTACAATTCGTCAATTTCAACCAATCCAAACAATCCAACAAATATCACATAACATCAAATAGGACCCTATGATCTACATACAACCTATTATACTCTCTATTATAGAGTGAGACTCCCCTTACCTTGATTATGCCGAAAATAGAGCTCTTTCCACCGAAGCACCGACAAACCACCGCAACAAGGAATCCTCTCCTTCTTCTCTCCTCTCTCACGATCGCGTCCTTTCTCTCTCTCTCTCTAGGACCAAGATGAATGAAACCCTAACTCTTAGCTTGAAGTCGCCTTTTCTTTCTCTTCTCCTCTCCTTCGACTTTCTTTCTCTTCTCCTCTCCTTCGACTTTCTTTCTCTCTTTTGGCACACTGAGGCGAAACCTAGACCCCCAGCGCCTAAGGAGCGCCTAAGCCAATGGGCTTGGGCTTCTTGGGCCATCACTTGCAGTTCCGGTATTTCCAATGCCATCCCCTTCAATTAAATAAAATACTATATTATAATATAATCAAAATAGTGCAACACTTTAAATAATTTAATCAATTACTTAATTAAATCATTTTAGGGTGTTACAACTCTCCCCCACTTAGGAAATTTCGCCCTCGAAATTCATACCTGAGTCAAATAGCTCTGGATAGGACTCCCGCATCCTACTCTCCAGCTCCCAAGTCATGTTCTCACCAGTAGCTCCCAACCACACCACCTTTACTAAAGCAATGTTTTTCCCCCTCCGCACCTTCACTTCTTTATCATCAATCCTCACTGGCATAGTCTCCACAGTGAGATTATCTCGCACCTCAACATTATCCATATGAATCACATGAGACGGGTCCAGAATATACTTCCGAAGTTGCGACACGTGAAATACGTCGTGCAAATTCGAAAGGTTAGGCGGTAAAGCCACCCTATAAGCAACCTTTCCAACCCTCTCGGTGATCTGGTACGGTCCAATAAATCTAGGAGTCAACTTCTTTGCTTTCAGTGCACGCCCAACACCAGCCATAGGCGTGACCCTTAAGAAAACATGCTCACCAGCCTGAAATTCCAAGTCTTTCCTCCTTCTATCATGGTAACTCTTTTGCCGACTTTGAGATTATTTCATTTTCTCCCTGATCATTTTTATCTTCTCTGAAGTCTCTCTTACCAATTCAGGTCCAAGAACAACACTCTCGCCAGACTCATGCCAACACAAAGGAGTTCTACACCTCCGCCCATACAGTGCCTCGTAAGGAGCCATCCCTATACTTGAATGGTAGCTGTTGTTGTAAGTGAACTCAATCAACGAAAGATGTGTATCCCACGCACCTCCCTGCTCTAAAACACACGATCTCAATAAGTCCTCCAATGACTGAATGGTTCTCTCTGTCTACCCATCCGTCTGAGGATGATAGGCTGAACTCAACCTCAATCTGGACCCCAATGCTTCCTGCAAGCTCCTCCAAAACTCCGAAGTAAACCTCGGATCTCTGTCAGATACAATACTCTTCGGGACACCATGCAACTTCACAATCACCTGAATATATATTTCGGCCAATCTCGATACCGGATACGTGATGTTGATAGGAAGGAAGTGAGCAGACTTCGTCAACCTATCCACGATCACCCAAATAGAATAAAATCCCCGAACGGTTCTTGGTAACCCAGTCACAAAATCCATGGAAATGCTATCCCATTTCCATTCCGGAACATCTAAAGGTTGCATCAACCCCGCAGGCTTCTGGTGCTCAACCTTTGACTTCTGGCAAGTCAAACAGGCATACACAAATTGTGCCACATCTTTCTTCATACCAGGCCACCAGAATAACTTCTTCAAGTCATGATACATCTTTGTAGCCCCTGGATGAATACTCAGCTTGCTCCTATGACTCTCCTCAAGGATCATCTTCTTCATCTCATTATCATCGGGAACACAAATCCTATCTCCGAATCTCAACACACCTTGGGAATCCAACCTGAAATCTCCATCCACATCCCGATCACCCGCAACCAACAAGTCAACCAGCTTCACATCTAATTTCTGGGCGTCTCTGATACTAACCAAGAAGTCATTACCAATCCTCAGCATACCCAGCTTAACGCTCTGCGGTGTCACTTCACAAACCAGACTCATATCACGGAATTGCTCAATCAACTCCAACTCTTTTACCATCATTGCTGACATATGCAAAGTCTTTCGACTTAAAGCATCAGCCACGACATTAGCTTTGCCGGGGTGATAGTTTAAGCCAAAATCATAGTCTTTCAGCAGCTCTAACCAACGCCTCTGCCTCATATTCAGCTCCTTCTGATCAAACAAGTATTTCAAACTCTTGTGGTCGCTGAATACCTCGAATCTAGTGCCATACAAATAGTGCCTCCAAATCTTCAGCACAAACACAATAGCAGCCAATTCCAAATCATGAGTAGGATAGTTCTTCTCATGAGTCCGCAACTGTCTGGACGCATAAGCGACTACCTTCCCATCCTGCATCAATACGCCTCCCAAGCCCATTTTGGAAGCATCGCAATATACCACAAACGGTTGATCCGGCACGGGCAACACTAACACCGGAGATGTTGTCAATCTCTTCTTCAACTCTTGGAAGCTCTCTTCACACTTAGCATCCCACACAAAAACTCTCCCTTTACACGTCAATTGAATCAACGGAAGGGCTAGCTTTGAGAAACCCTCAATGAACCTCCTGTAGTAACCAGCCAACCCCAAGAAACTCCTGATCTCAGTCGCAGACTTTGGGCTCTCCCATTGTAACACTGCATCAACCTTGGCTGGGTCTACAGCTATGCCATCACTAGAAATAATGTGACCCAAAAAGCTTACCTCACGCAGCCAGAACTCGCATTTGGACAACTTAGCATAAAGCTTTTTCTCTTTCAACACCTCAAGCACCAATCTCAAGTGCTCTGCATGCTCCTCCTCAGACTTGGAGTATACCAGAATATCATCTATAAAAACTACCACGAGCCGATCCAAGTAACTATGGAAGATACGGTTCATGTACTCCATAAACACCCCTGGTGCATTGGTGACACCAAACGGCATCACAGAGTACTCATAATGTCCATATCTTGTTCGGAATGCTGTCTTCTGGACGTCTTCGTCTTTTACTTTAATCTGATGATACCCTGACCTCAAATCAATTTTACTAAAAACCTTAGCACCCACCAGCTGGTCCATCAGATCATCAATTCTCGGAAGAGGGTACTTATTTTTGATAGTCACCTTGTTCAACTGTCTATAATCCACACACAGGCGCATACTCCCATCTTTCTTCTTTACTAACAAAACTGGAGCTCCCCATGGTGACACACTAGGCCTCACAAAATTCTTTTCAAGTAACTTTTCCAACTGCTTCTTCAACTCAGATAACTCAGAAGCTGACATCCGGTACGGTGCCATGGATACCGGCCTAGTACCAGGCACAAGGTCAATCCCAAACTCTACTTCCCTCTCTGGTGGCACGCTAGGAATCTCATCAGGGAACACTTCAGGGAACTCACACACCACCTGCAACCCTTCAACCATAGCTTGGTTTTCAGCAGACATAGACGCTATCAAAGCAAATAGTTGACCACCATCCTTCATTACCTTATGCAGCTGATCCCCAGACAACAAAACAGACTTTTCCTCCTCAGGAGGAAGAAAACTCACAGACTTGCTGAAACAGTTGATGTGCACATGGTTATCCACTAACCAGTCCATACCAAGAATAACATCCAACCCTCCCAAAGGCAAACATATAAGGTCAACCAGAAAATCTCTGCCGAAGATTGACAGAGGACACTTAGCACACAATAGAGAAGTAGTCACCGAACCCTTAGCTGGAGTGTCGATAACCATTTCTCTCTTCATAGCAGACAATACTAAATTTAACTTTTCAGCACAAACAGCAGCAATAAAAGAATGCGTAGCACCAGTATCAACTATAGCAACTAAAGGGGAACCATAAATAAAACAAGTACCTCTAATCTCATTGGGCCCCTCTGAACCTGCTAGCACGAAAACTCTTCCATTGGACTTCTCTTTCTTTGGTTTGGTACACTTAGAACTAAAGTGACCAGCTTCACCACAATTGAAACACACTGATTCCTTACGATCACAGTTAGACGCCATATGACCTTTCTTCCCACAACGGTAACACATTACTTCAGTCTTGCAATCGAAGCTTTTGTGACCCGGCTTGCCACACGTGTAACACACAATATCAGCGGGAGCACCTCCCCCACTAGGCTTCTTACTCTCAAAAGATCTCTTACCAGCACCTGCCTTCCACTTATTTTTACCTCCAGCCACATCATAGGGTTTTCCCCTAAACTGAGTATTCCTTTTCTCTTTCCCAACCTTGTAGGCAGCAGAACTGTCCTCTTCATAAATCCTACTCTTGTCAACTAGTCTAGCAAAATCTCGTATCTCATGATACCCAATTGCCTTCTTAATATCAGGTCGCAGGCCACTCTCAAATTTCACACACTTGGAGAACTCTGAATCAGCATCATTGGCGTAGTAAGGACAAAATTGGGCCAGCTCTTCAAATTTGGCTGCATACTCAGCCACCGTCTTATTTCCATGTTTCAATTCTAAGAATTCTACCTCTTTCTTGGCCCGAACGTCTTCAGGGTAATACTTTCTTTTAAATTCCCTTGTGAAGACTTCCCAAGTAACCTCTTCACCAGCAGTGTTCAACCTATGCAGCATCCCTAACCACCACTTGTCAGCCTCTTCCGCCAGCATGTGCGTCCCAAACTTCACTTGTTGGGCAGCAGTGCACTCCATAACACGGAATATCCGCTCTATCTCATTCAACCACGACTAGGCTCCATCGGGATCATACCGACCCTTGAAGGTGGGTGGGTTTTCCCTCTGAAACGTTGCCAGGTTACGGGCATTCATATCAGCAGCAGTGTGTTGATTTCGAACAGCTTGGGCTATAGCTTGCAGAGCAGCAGCCAAAGCAGCATCATCCCTTCTAGCCATATCAACCTAGCACTGCAGCATAAACGACAATTCAGAACTAAATTAAAAACACCTAATTGTCATACACAATATGACAGACAGACACACTTGGTCGGACAGACCGAACTTTTGCTCTGATACCACTAATGTAACACCCCATTCTACCCGACTATTATTTGTAAGAATCAGAGTTTCAAAATTTCGTTTTCAATGGAATGCTACACATAACTTTAATCTAACAACGACAAAATCAGCATAAGCGTTCATTACATCTTTATAATACGCAACACCCTTAAATGGGGTGGAATACTCAAGAATTCATCAATAAAATCCACACACTAGAAAACGAATGTCTCGCAGCGGAAAATAACATAATCTCAAAAGTGCCGAACAACAGCCTCATCCAAAATCATTAAATCAATGCATATAAAAATTCAACATCAAAAGAATAACACTAGAATCCTAAGCCCACCCCCTAGGTGTCACGTATCAGAGCAGACCGACTCGGGAATGAAGGGAGTAAGCCTTCACTCAGGGCTACCTGTGGTAAACAACAACAGAAGGGTGAGTCTCAACTACATAATAAGGACTATAATAAGAAGTATATTTTATCATAGTGTCACACTCATACAGTCACACAGTGGCATAGTTCATACATCCAACAACTTGCATGCTTATTATGAGAATGTATGCGATACAGTTATGCATGTCGGTACCATTTTCCCAGACCGCAGCCTCATCATCATAATATCAAACTCAGACCGCAGCCTTATCAACTCAGACCGCAGCCTTATCATTACTATATAAACTCAGACCTCGGCCTTATGTATGCATGAGACTCCATGACAAAGATCACAATCGCAATTCTTAACGACATAGTCCGTACATCATATATCCCCTCCTTATTAATCATTAGTTATAGCTCCCATTGCCTCATCATCAATCAATTGAGTCCCCATGACTCTGGCCCCCATAGCCCATATCCCCAAATCAACTCATTTATTATCTCATCTCAATCACGTCTCTAGGACTAAACTCAACTAGAGGACTAGAACCCCTCACAAGGACCAAACCGAGTAGGCCACCTGAAAATTTAAAACCGCTCTAGCCAAAACGTTCAAAATACAATTTGGTCAGGTGAATACAAAATTTGGCTCGGGAAAATCTGCTTAGAAATTGATTTGCACACAAAGCCCCCTTTACACAAGCTAAAACCATGCCCAATAGGACCATTTCAAAACAACGCGTGCAAAACAGAAACTTCTCTAGCCAAAGTGCTTAAAATACAATTTGGTCAGGTGAATACAAAGTTTGGCTCGGGAAAATCTGCTTAGAAATTGGTTTGCACACAAAGCCCCCTTTACACAAGCTAAAACCATGCCCAATAGGACCATTTCAAAACAACGCGTGCAAAACCGAAACTTCTTTAGCCAAAGTGCTTAAAATACAATTTGGTCAGGTGAATACAAAATTTGGCTCGGGAAAATCCGCTTAGAAATTGATTTGCACACAAAGCCCCCTTTACACAAGCTAAAACCATGCCCAATAGGACCATTTCAAAACAACGCGTGCAAAACAGAAACTTCTTTAGCCAAAGTGCTTAAAATACAATTTGGTCAGGTGAATACAAAATTTGGCTCGGGAAAATCTGCTTAGAAATTGATTTGCACACAAAGCCCCCTTTACACAAGCTAAAACCATGCCCAATAGGACCATTTCAAAACAACGCGTTCAAAACAGAAACTTCTTTAGCCAAAGTGCTTAAAATACAATTTGGTCAGGTGAATACAAAATTTGGCTCGGGAAAATCTGCTTAGAAATTGATTTGCACACAAAGCCCCCTTTACACAAGCTAAAACCATGCCCAATAGGACCATTTCAAAACAACGCGTGCAAAACAGAAACTTCTTTAGCGAAAGTGCTTAAAATACAATTTGGTCAGGTGAATACAAAATTTGGCTCGGGAAAATCTGCTTAGAAAACTGAGTCTTGCCCAAAACACCATTTGTGCGCCATGTTTAGACATAGGCAGCACCTTGGCGCCACCCCAGGCGCCAGAACAGTGCCCAGGCAGCAACAACATACAACACAAGTTACTGCTACAGTACACAGGGCGCCATTTTCCCTAGGCACTTGGCGCCCCATGCGTCCCAACTCCCACCAAACATCAAATTCTTAATTTCTTTTCTAATTCAAATCACAACAACAATCATAAAACATATTATGCTCATACCAACAACTTCAGTTTCACAATTACACACCAAATACACATCAAAATGCGAAATCAACATGTTATAATCCCTAACTCAAGCCTAAATCGATTTTCTCCTACAATTCGTCAATTTCAACCAATCCAAACAATCCAACAAATATCACATAACATCAAATAGAACCCTATGATCTACATACAACCTATTATACTCTCTATTATAGAGTGAGACTCCCCTTACCTTGATTATGCCGAAAATAGAGCTCTTTCCACCGAAGCACCGACAAACCACCGCAACAAGGAATCCTCTCCTTCTTCTCTCCTCTCTCACGATCGCGTCCTTTCTCTCTCTCTCTAGGATCAAGATGAATGAAACCCTAACTCTTAGCTTGAAGTCGCCTTTTGTTTCTCTTCTCCTCTCCTTCGACTTTCTTTCTCTTCTCCTCTCCTTCGACTTTCTTTCTCTCTTTTGGCACACTGAGGCGAAACCTAGACCCCCAGTGCCTAAGGAGCGCCTAAGCCAATGGGCTTGGGCTTCTTGGGCCATCACTTGCAGTTCCGGTATTTCCAATGCCATCCCCTTCAATTAAATAAAATACTATATTATAATATAATCAAAATAGTGCAACACTTTAAATAATTTAATCAATTACTTAATTAAATCATTTTAGGGTGTTACATTATCTTTCTTCTTCTTTCTCATACTCTCCAATCTCCATAAATTTCTCTACATATCTCTCTTCTACGTTTCCCCTTTCTTTTTCCTTCTAATTCCTCCTACTCACTCCTTCATTATTATTCATTCTTACTTCGTCATTCTCATTCTCTCCTATATTATTACTTCTCATACTCCCCTTCATTCTTATTCCTTCCTAATTCTTCATTCTCATTCCTCTATTCCTTCTCATTCTCTCATATATCATTTTTTCTCATATTCTCCTTCATTTTCATTCTTTCTTACTTCTCCTTAAACTAAATATTAAATTGAAAATTTTGAAATTAAAAAAAATTAATTTAAAAATAAACCTTCGGAAATGTGCGTTTCTGGCGGATTTTTAATTTTTTTTTTAAAATCCACCCGAAATTACCTACGAGCATTTTACCGGAGGAAAAAATCTGCCGGAAAAATCTGCCGGAAAAACACGTTTTTCTTGTAGTGGTAATCTCCACCCACAATGCTAGCCCATCTACTAGCACTGTCACCACTACGAAAAACAAGATTGGGTAATATCCATAGAATTGGAGTACCACAGGCAAATGTCATCTTTCAAACCAATGTATAATAACAACGATATATACACCACACGTAATACTTAATAATATGTAAACCAAATCCTTTATAAATCTAAAACCATGTCAATGCATGAATAGCGATGGCAATGGGCCGAGGCGGGGGCGGGGAGTACTCCCCCGCTCCCCATCCCTGCCTCCCAAGTTGTCTCCCATCCCCGTCCCCACCCCCACGGTCCCTGCAGGGACCACCCCACAAATTTATTAAAAGTTAGCAAAAGTATAAATTAAAATATAATAAAATTAGAAATATATATATATATATATATATATATATATATATATATATATATATATAAGTAAGACCAAAAAAACAAAAAGTTCAATACTTTAATATAAAAAAATATAAAAGTTTGTCTTACTTTAATATTTTAAAAAGTATAAAAGTAAGAATAAAAATATAAAATTAGTATAATTTAATATTTTATTTATATTTTTAATTAAAAACACATAAAAAGACTAAAAATTCAATTACTTATATTATAATATATATTTATAATAAGAATATTTACGTTATACTTTCAGGGCGGGGTCCCTGCGGGGTAGGAGGCATGATCCCCGTCCCCATCCCCGAATTGACTGCGGGGGAATTTTCTCTCTCTCCCCCTTCCCCACATGGAAAAATTCTCCGCCCACGGGGCCCCGATCGGGGTAGTCTCTGTGGGGATCTCCACTTATGGGTAAAAATTTCCACCCCTATGCATGAATTCACGTGTGCACACGACTACACTCCTCTTTTTAGTGGAATAGGATGCTGAGACAATCCACCAACATTGGATACCAGGACAATCCACCAGTATAATTCGGTCCATGGAAGGCAGGGATACTAGGACAATCCACTAGTTCCCAGGGATACTAGGACAATCCACTAGTTCCCAAGACACTGGGACAATCCACCTGGTCTATACCAAAAATCCAAAGCATGCCTCAATGACATGATGAATCGTGATTTCAATAATAGAATACGGGTTTCTCAGACAGCACCAATTCAATAACATATCACAACCACACATAGTCAAATCAGATCAACTTCATAAATATCAATCATATCTCAGAAGTCAACACATAATCCTAACTCAATCAAACATATGATAATACGAAGTGTATCACACAACAAAAGCACCAACAAAGCAATCAAATCATTGATGGGAAAATCCACCAGGTTTATTCCAAAAATCCAAAGCATGCCTCAATGACATGATGAATCATGATTTCAACAATAGAATACGGGTTTATCAGAAAATACCAATTCAATAACATATCACAACCACACATAGTCAAATAAGATCAACTTCATTTATATCAATCATATTTCAGAAGTCAACACATAATCCTAACTCAATCAAACATATGATAATATGAATTGTATCACACAACAAAAGTATCAACAAAACAATCAAATCATTGATGTAACACCCCAGTATTTCTAACATGTAGAGACACCGAAAGTGCACAGATGCGGAAATTCAGAGGACACAGTTCCTGTTTAAGTTTTGGACATACAAACTTTTTCCGAAATAAACACATAGTCGGAAATAACATTACTTCGTAAAAATAGAAGTACATCGGTTCCATACCGAATGGATTACAATATCCAAGTCCAAAAACCAAACAGAAACATAATGCGGTTCGTATAACTCATAATCAATACAAGTTTATACAACCAAAAGGACAACCAAAGAACTAAGGATGAATATGGCTAAGTCTTTCAGCACCTCCAAAAGTATATCAACTACTCGTGCACAATAGTCTTCCTTTTTCCCTGCTTCTCTGAAAAACAACAAATATGGATAGGGTGAGATAACATTATCTCAGTGAGTCCTACCGTGCCCCCTCACTAACACTCGGTTCAATTATTAAACCGTTAACAATGTTTAATTAGCTATAATCGAAATGCCAAGCAAATCGTGTTCTCAATTATGTTTTTAATAGCTTAGCTTAAACCGACTGCACAACTGCTAATCCCGGTAGCTATAGCTTAACATTGGCCGACTGCACAACTGCTAATCCCGGCAACCCGTGAGTTGACCACGCCAAAACACATACAGGGCCTAGGTAAGGGGTCATGACTACCCTCCCTAGTATGCTACTTGTCAGGTCGTCACCCAACGCAATACGTATGACAATACGCATCAGATTCTCGAGAGTTAGATAATATATATCTTTCCGATCACCAAAGGATCAATCATATAATCTTTTTAGATAAGTTATATCTTATCGATCTATAACCCGTTTTGATGAATTTATAAACATCCGGCATTATAATCATATTGTAACGTATTATTGACTTATAACTCGTTTTGATGAATTTATAAACATCCGGCATTATAATCAAATTCCATTGACATATATAAATATATATATATATATATATATATATATATATATATATATTCAGTCATTCCATCAGACGGTGTACCCACACGTATACTAGGGTTTCGGTTTTTCAATCGAATATGCCTTTCAAACTCCTTTTCAAAATCATGGTTTGAACAAGTTCGAAATAAGGTTTTCAGTGAGGCAATCCCTTTTTAAATGGTTGAGAAAGAGATTAGAAAAGGTTCGGGATCAAACGGAACGACGAAACGAGAAAAGCGGAAGTCGGTAACAGAACCTCACGCACGACCCGTGCCCATGGGCGCACGACCCGTGCGTGGTGCACTACATAAAACCCACCCATCAGAAAGAAACGCACGATCCGTGCCCAGGGGCGCACGACCCGTGCGTCTCGTTTCCTTGCCAACAAGACCTATCAGATTGGAACGCACGATCCGTGCCCAGGGGCGCACGATCCGTGCGTTCTGTGTCTGTTACCATTTTCCCAGTTTTCCTCCTTTTCGCTCTTCGTTTTCGCCCAATTCGATTTCTAATTTCAATCACCTGAAACTCAGAAGATTTCCAAATATTCCAGATAGTACACAATTTATTTCATTTCAACGATTTAATCAAAATTCTCATTAACCGTAAAACACCGTTTTGACTCAAAAACGCTTTTCGGTTCTAAGTCTTTCAAAAACGGAATGATTGCCTTATTATTTGAAACAAACAAAGTTTTCATAATACACGAAAATGTCCCTAATCCGTGAGTAGAACTCACCGTTACACCGAAGTCCGAGAGTTGGGTCGAGAGACGAAATCGTCGAACCGAAAACAACGAACTATCCCCGCTAGAAACCGAATTCGAACAAGGACAGTGGCTTCCTTCCTCTCTAACTGAAACAGCAACCCAATCTTCCACAACTTCCTCCAAATCGAAATGCAAGCTTGAGACTTCCCCCTCTTAACAGCAAAACTGAACATGCAAGCCATCAATACATAGCTCCACCATTTTCACCATTTGGAGCTTCATGGGCATCAATGGAGATGAGAGAAAGAGTGAGAATTAAGCTTTGAAAGTGGTACCATTGGAAAGGAAAACGAAAATGGAGTGGAGAGGAGGTTAGAACACTTACATGCAAGTGAATGTTGGTGATTCCCCCTTCACCTCTTCTTCTCCTCCTTCACGCCCCTCTTCCCCCTTCTCCCTTCTGTTTTTCTTTTTCTTCTTCAGCTGGAACAAGTGTTTAAATGTGAGGGTTCAGTTGGGTGTATATGGGCTGAGGGTTTAATGATGGTGAAAAGACCATTTTGCCCTTGGCCCATAAAATGATAACTTAGGTGTTGAATTTCTCATCGGTATAAAACTTTCTCGATTAGTCCGGTTCCGATTTGTAATTCCTCAATTCTTTCGGCTCGTAATTAATTATAATCTTCATAATTATATTTTAATTACTAGGGGTGTGAAAAAACAGATTTGCCCTTCAGCCTCAATTCCTCATTTAAACTATGGATAGGCCACCATTTAATGGAGAATAGGTTTTCTTGATAATTTCTCGACATATAAATCCCCGAGACACGACCAATTATTCCCACAAATAATTGATCGGTCTTAGGTATCATAATACGAGTCTTTAAAAATTTAGGGATGTTACAATTGAGACTTACCACAATCAATCACATCAACAATATTAATCACAACGACACTCGAACATTTCACATTTTAGCACACAATATAACAAAAGAATTTAGATGCCCTTACCTCAAATGTTTTCCTACAATCACTGAAATTCACTAACCGGGTGAACTCTCTGTCCAACTATAGTGAAACCCTCAACCTAAATCACACAAGTTTATCATCTCAAATTCTTAGTCTAATGCCTAGGTATAAGCTTTACAGTTTTCTTTTGGAACTAAGGGTTCCAAAAAGACTCGATACTGTTCATTATGAATATCATTCTAGTGATGGTACTTAGGGTTTAAGCCACTAGTACCTTTCTCACTAATACATTCTGAAAACATTTCTTAAAATCTTAAAGCTTTAAACTTTGAAACTTTCAAGCTCTGACCCCTTTTCAGAAAATCATTCAAACATTTTTAATTATTCACGGATTCAGTCTTTACAAAACCATTACTTTTATTTGTATCCAAAACTTCAAAATCAACATCGGTTTTTAATTTCAAGATATCCAAATACACCATCTATAAGCTTAACATCTTTACTATAAGGAATCAAATTGTACTTTTACAAACATAAGATCAAAGTTTTAATCTTTTAAAAACATCTCAAAACCGTAAAGTTAGATCTCTTCCTAAAAGTTTTGTTCCTAAACACTTTCAAGTTGTAAAAATCTAAGTTTTGCCTCCAATCATGACTTTTTTTTTGGTGAGGACCAATCATGACTTTATTTCTACAAGAAACTCCATCTCCCTTTTATATATCACTTAACTAAATCATTTTGGAAATGTTAAATGGGTCTACATTAAAGCTAGAGTGAAGATTTTCCCATCACTTCAAATAATTGTTACCATTATTACCAGAAGCTAAGACTTTGGTCTAATCAACAAATTAGCTTGGAAAAATTCTTTTCTTCATCTTAAGAGAACTAATATGTAAAATTCAGAACTTGTCAAACACTACAATTTTTCTATGTTAAAAATACTACTTTTTAGTAAAATGAAGTATTTTTCTTCCAAGCCTTTACGTTCATGGTTTCTGCCTCATTTTCTCGGGACAAAAATTTGTTTTCTCTCGCTTATGAAATAATGAAGAATTTAGGTAAAGCAAAGTTAGATAGATCTATGTATGTGTGGAAAACCCCAAAACTTCATAAAAATGAAAGCCTTCGAATTACAAATCTTTCCATTTCTCCCATAGCTTAAAGTTCAATCCTTTTAAAAAGAATACATTTTTTTTAGTAGTCTAATCCTCCTCCTTTGATGCTCGCGATTTTGGTACATGAAAAGGAGGAATGTTTGTGACTTTTTTTTTGAAACAATTTCTTTGAAAACAACTTAGGGAATAATAGGCTGTTTTTGATATAGAAACAAAAATGATCAATGTCAAGAATATTCATCATGTAACAAGTTAAGGGAATATTTGCTAAGAAATAGATAGGGAAATTATTTTTATTAACACCAAGGGTACATGATGGAGTGTTGAAGAACACAACTATTTAAACTCATGATTTCTTTGAAGAAAAGTTGGAAATAACAGGATCTTTCTTCAAAGTAACAAAGCCACTCATGAAATGAAGTTGAAGAAAATCATACCCATGGGCTGGATGGAAGTAAGGTGGAAAATAATAAGGAGGAAGAAGGAAGAACACTTGTTCAAAAACTCTTGCAAACTCTTTTTTTCATCTTTGATTTTGTAGTGTTTTCAACAATCACCAACAAGTTCATGATTCACATATAAGGTGATTACTAATCCACTAATTTCTTTTTTCTAGCCGCTTCCATTGCCTTTTTTCAAACACCTTTTCTGTTTCTCACTACAAAAAAACAGGTCATTTGCGAGGGACATTAGCGAGGGAATACTGTTTCCTCACTAAAACTGACATTAGCGACGGAATTTGCGAGGGAATAAGGGTCCTCGTTTGTTTTGATCATTAGCGATGGAATGGTGGGCATTAGCGACGGACTGGTCCGTCGCTAACTGTTGGGAGGGAATCTGAAATTAAAACAGCACGGAAACCGAAGGGATTAGTGACGGAAATAAGGGTCCATCGCTAACTATTTTGACTGTTCCAGTCTTGGTTAGCCTGAAGGGATTAGCGACAGAATGGTCTCTCGCAAATTTCGTCGCTAACCCCAATTAAATTGTATCAGATCCCTCAGTTTTCTCTCTCTGTTTACTCTTCACCTCACTCCCTCACTCTTCTCTCTCACGAACCCCAGTTCCCTTCTCTCATTTCCACCACCACCAAACCACCACCACCACACCACCGCCACCACACCACCCCAATTCTCTTCTCCTCTCTCTCTCCTACGCGAATGTCGCCCTCTCTCCTCTCTCTCTCCTACGCGAACCTCTCTCTCACCGGAGCTCTCCCTTTTCGCCACCACCGGACCTCGCCCTCTTCACCACCACCGGAGTTCTCCCTCTTCACCACCGGAGCTCTACCTTTGGAGGTTTTGATTTTTACTGATTTTTATTTTTTATGATATTGTTTTGTTAGGATTTGTAAAATTAGTTTTGTGATATTGTTGTTTGGTAATTTTAGTGAATTTAGTTTTGTGATATTGTTGTTTTGAAAGAAGAAAATAGGATTAGGTTTTGGGATATTGTTGATTGTGGTTTGGGTAGGGTTTTAGGTTTGGGTAGAAATTGAAATTGTGTTTAGGATTAGAAATTGAAATTGGGTAGAAATTGAAATTGTGTTTTAGGTTTTAGGATTAGGTTTAGGATTTATAGAAATTGAGTAGGATAAAAATTTGAAGTTGAAATTGAAATTGTTTGTTGAAATTGAAGTTGTTTTATTGAAATTGAAATTAATAGTGAATTGATTTATGTTTTTTGCTTGAAATTGAAATGGTTTTATTGAAACGTGTTATTGAAAAGTGTATCATTTTAGAGTTGTTAATTGAAAAGTGTTTAATTGTTGTTTGTTGAAATTGAAGTTAGTTATTGAAATTGAAATTAATAGTTGAAATTGAAGTTAGTTATTGAAATTGAAGTTGAAATGGTTTTGGATTGAAATTGTTGGTGTTTGAAGTCTCACAACCGCACCGGAGTGCGCACCGTCACCGAACCACCCCACCGGACCTCAATCTCAGAACGGTTAGTTTTCAAAATAAATTTATTGTTGTTGTTGTGTGTTAGAATTGAGTGTTGTTGTCAAATGTGAGTTAGAAGGATTAAGTGTTGTTGTCAAATGTGAGTTAAATTGAGTGTTAGTAATTGAAAAGTGTTCTGTACCTAGCAGTATTTTGGTAGGCTGCTGTTGGTAGGTCTCTTGCTGTCCCGGTAGGAGGTCAGTGATCGCCCGGGGGATACCTGCAAAGCCACTCCGACGCTCAAGTCAGTATAGAGAGTATATGAGTGAAGGTACTAGGGATTAGAGATTGAACCTTTCTTAGGGCAAAGTTTTCCTGTATTTATAGGAAATCATGCCCTCTCGTGGATCGTTGGATGGGTAGAGTCGATCTTGACCGTCCAAGCATATTGGGCTTGCATGAGGTGGATATGGGCTGAATCGGTTGGGCTAATCCATATCACTTGCTAGATGCACCTCCTGGTTTTGCTAATGGGACCCCCTGGTTGACTCCAGAACAGTTGCCCCCCAAGCCGAGATTATTCCGAAGGATGGTCTTGGCTTGAAGGATTTTCGTCGGTTTGCCGGATCTGTGAGGTTACGCGGGACACTGCCTTTGTAACAACCGTGTTCTGTCATTTTTACTCTCTAGAGTAAAAAAGGAGGGTGGCACCCTCAAGGGCGCCTTGCGATGGCGAGTTGCAAATGGGGGAGTGGCGCCCTCATGGGCGCCTTGTGCTCGATGGTTTGCATGAGAGGGATTGGCGCCCTCATGGGCGCCTTGCACTTGGTGATTAGCAAAAGTAGGGGATTGGCGCCCTCATGGGCGCCTTGTGCTCGATGATTCGCACAAGAGAGGTCGGCGCCCTCATGGGCACCTTACACTTGGTGTTTCACAAAAGTAGGGGAGTGGCGCCCTCATGGGCGCCTTGTGCTCGATGATTCGCACAAGAGGGGTTGGCGCCCTCATGGGCACCTTACACTTGGTGTTTTGCACATCGGGGAGTGGTGCCCTCATGGGCGCCTGGTGCTCGATACTTTGTGTGAGAGAGATTGGCGCCCTCATGTGCACCTTACACTTGGTGTTTTGCACATCGGGGAGTGGTGCCCTCATGGGCGGCTTGTGCTCGATACTTTTCATGAGAGAGATTGGTGCCCTCATGGGCACCTTACACTTGGTGTTTTGCACATCGGGGAGTGGTGCCCTCATGGGCGCCTTGTGTAACACCCCTTTTCTACCCGGTAATTTAATTACTATAAATCAGAGTTTCTTTTTTTTTTGTCAACTAAAGGAATGTCACATTTCAACTTAAAAACATCACCACTCGCAAATAACAGTGTCAATCACAAAATTCACTGTATGAAGGAAATGAGATACATAACACCCTGCTAATGGGACGAACCCAAAACACCTGTTCAGTCAACACAGTAATATACTCAATCATCTCGCAGCGGAATAAAATTTAAGGATTCAAGTGAAACAACCATAGCATCTTTGCGAAATAAAAATTAATTTAAAAACAAGCGTTCATCCCCCACTAGAGTGCTGCGTATCAGAGCAGACGACCCGACTCAGCTAACGAAGGTACCTAAGCCTTCACTCGATATTACCTGCACGTTACCGCATAGGGGTAACATTCAAACAGAAGGGGTGAGTTCATCTAACAATATAATAGTGCATATGATAAGTATTATGCTAGAGCCACAACGCTATATAAACCACATCACACATCAAATCAGTCATCACAGCAGGTCATCACAATGTCATGCACATGTATGAAATGCAACCCATCGCAACGGGCGTATGCATGAGGTACCTGTCATCATCGTCAATAAATAGCCTCTATGGCATCATCGTCGCTAAATTGCCTTTATGGCATCATCGTCACTTGTTTATGCACATGAGATGTATGAGACGCCATGACATGCACCAGAGACAGTCCCATACAAACACAATCAACTTAACAACCCATCACTTACCAATTTGCCAATAAAAGGCACATCACCTGTCAAGTTATTGTCACACATATATTTGCCACTAACATTCATCGTCATTAACATCATCATCGCTAATAGCCTTTATGGCATCATCGTCACTTATAAAACCACGGCTTTTATTCATCATGAATATCATCGTCAATCCAGGTAATAGCCACTAGGGGCATTATCGTCAAAACATCAACACATATTTATTGACACCGGGACACTAATATTACCGATTACATCAAGAGGTTTTACTTCAGCTCACGACACCAAATAAGACACCAAAAAAGGTTTTAAACACCGAAATAGTTTTACAACCCCAACAACAACGACTAACCGGGGCAGCCACTTGAGGCGCCCAGAAACTGTCAGAAAAATAATAATTTTTACCTTAAAATAAAACACACAGGTAGAAAACTGAATAAGCTTCGCAACGCACTTTGAAACACTTAAAACGGACATCCGAGTCAAAAGATATGTCAAAAACAAAACCGAGAAAAATTTGAGGAACATGCTGAAATTGGCGCCTAGGCGCTGGGCGCCTAGCAGGAACAAGCAACCCAGAAAACTGGCGCAGGAGGGGGATCCTGGCGCCCAGAGGCAACACAACACAGAAAAACTGGCGCAGGCAGAAACTGGCGCCCAGGGGAGGGGATCCCAGTGACATTTCAGAATACGCAACTTAGCAACCAAAAAGCACCAATGACATCCAGGCAACATAACTATACGGAAACACTTTAGGAACGCAACACGGGCAGCCAAAATTAGGCGCCCTTGGCGCCCCTCTGTGCCAGCAACAGGCAACACAGCAGCAACACAACAGGGATCCTGGCGCCCAGCGCCAGAAAAGCGCAACACACAGGGATCCTGGCGCCCAGCGCCAGAACAGCAACAACACACAAGGGATCCTGGCGCCCAGCACATGGCGCCCAGCGCCAGAACAGCAACAACACACAAGGGATCCTGGCACCCAGCACCAGAACAACGCAACGCACAGGGATCCTGGCGCGCAGCGCCAGAACAGCAACAACACACAAGGGATCCCAGCGCCCAGACAGCAACAACACATGACAATGGCAACAACAATGGCGCTTGTGGCGCCTAGGACTTGAACAACAACGCAACCAAATTCATCAAACACCTCATGTACGACCATGACAACATCAAAACACCAATTTCATAACAACCATCATCAAAACACCAATTTCATAATAGTCATCATCAAAACATCAATTTCGTAGTAACCATCGTCAAAACATCAATTTCGTAATGATCATCAATCAAGGGTTTCAATCAACTACAAATCAAACAATCACACAAGATCATGGCAACATAGGTCTAAGCCCCTACTCTAATACCCATCATAAAACCCAATTATAGAGGAAGATGAGACCCACCCTTACCTTAATTCGTAGGAATAGAAGACCCCGGAGAGAAAGTCATCAACAGAACACAGCAACAAAGCACGATCCGCTTCTCCTTCCTCTTGCCTCTCAGTGCCGCGCCCTCCTTCTCTCTTTCTCACCTCTTCGCAATTTCTTTCTTTTTTGCACAAATGAGCCAAACTCTAATTTTTAGGCTTAAGTATGCGCCTAGGTTAGCGGGCCTGGATCACGAGCTTTTCCCTCAGCTTAGCCCAGCTTAATTCGCAACACCACCTCCTGCTTCAACACCACACCTCAATATATTTTATTTTTCTAATTTCAATTATATCTATTAAAATAAATAAAACAAATAATTGAATACCTAAATATTTAATTAAATAATTTAATTAAATATTTGGGCGTTACAATTCTCCCCCACTTAGAATGTTTTCGTCCTAGAAAACTCACCTGAATCAAACAGCTCTGGATAAGTCTCCCGCATCTTACTCTCCAACTCCCAAGTCATGCTCTCACTGGCAGCTCCTAACCAGACCACCTTCACCAATGCAATTTCCTTGCCTCTTAACACCTTCACCTCATGGTCTTCAATCCGCACAGGCATAGTCTCCACCGTGAGATTATCCCGCACCTCCACGTCATCCATGTGGATCACATGAGACGGATCCGAAATGTACTTCCGGAGTTGCGACACGTGAAACACGTCGTGCAAATTCGAAAGATTTGGTGGCAAAGCCACTCTATAAGCCACATTCCCAACTCTCCCGGAAATCTGATAAGGACCAATGAACCTAGGAGTGAGCTTCTTCGACTTCAAAGCACGGCCAACACCGGTCACTGGAAATTCGAAAGATTTGGTGGCAAAGCCACTCTATAAGCCACATTCCCAACTCTCCCGGAAATCTGATAAGGACCAATGAACCTAGGAGTGAGCTTCTTCGACTTCAAAGCACGGCCAACACCGGTCACTGGAATGACTCTCAAAAACACATGCTCACCCTCCTGGAACTCTAGATCTTTTCTCCTCTTGTCGTGATAACTTTTCTGGCGACTCTGCGAAGCCTTCATCTTTTCACGGATCATCTTTATCTTCTCGGTTGTCTCCCGAACAATTTCAGGTCCAAGCACCACACTCTCTCCAGACTCATACCAACACAGCGGGGTTCTATACTTCCGACCATACAATGCCTCAAAAGGTGCCATCCCGATACTAGAATGGTAACTATTGTTGTACGTGAACTCTATCAGAGGAAGATAGGAATCCCACGAACCTCCGTCTTCCAAAACACAAGCCCTCAACAAATCTTCTAGGGACCGAATTGTCCTCTCTGACTGACCATCGGTCTGAGGATGATACACCGAACTCAACCTCAGCTTAGACCCCAACTTTTCTTGCAAACTCTTCCAGAAATCTGAAGTGAACCTCGGATCTCTATCCGAAACAATACTCTTGGGAACACCATGCAACTTCACAATTTCTTTGACATAAACTTCTGCTAACCTCGATACCGGATAAGTGATATTAATAGGAACAAAGTGAGCAGACTTCGTCAACCTATCAACGATCACCCAAATAGCGTCGTGACCTCTAACCGTATTTGGCAATCTCGTCACAAAATCCATCGAAATGCTATCCCACTTCCACTCTGGAATTTCCAGCGGTTGCATCAATCCAGCAGGCTTCTGATGCTCCACCTTCGACTTCTGACAAGTCAAACAGGCATACACAAATTGTGCTACATCCCTCTTCATACCATGCCACCAAAACATCTTCTTCAGGTCTTGATACATCTTTGTCGCTCCAGGATGAATACTCAACTTACTTCGGTGACCCTCTTCCAAAATTGTTTTCCTCATTTCTACATCATTCGGAATGCAGATCCTACCACGGAACCTCAACACACCTTGGGAATCCAATTTGAAATCTTCGTTCTCAGATTGACCAATCCCATTCATCGAATCCACCAACTTAGCATCTGATTTCTGAGCCTCTCTATTGCTGCCCAGAAAATCATTATCGATCCTTAGCATTCCCAGCTTGACACTATGAGGTGTCGTCCTACAAACCAGACTTAGATCTCTGAATTCCTCAATCAATTCTAACTCTTTGACCATCATCGCCAACATATGCAAAGATTTCCGGCTCAAAGCATCAGCCACGACATTAGCTTTTCCCGGATGATAGTTCAAACCGAAATCATAGTCTTTCAACAGTTCCAACCACCTGCGCTGCCTCATATTCAGCTCCTTCTGGTCAAACAAATATTTCAAACTCTTATGATCACTGAACACCTCAAACCTGGAACCATACAAATAGTGCCTCCAAACCTTCAACACGAAGACTACTGCAGCCAGCTCCAAATCATGCGTCGGATAATTCTCCTCATGAACCCTTAATTGCCTCGACGCGTAAGCAATCACCTTCCCATCTTGCATAAGCACGCCACCTAGACCCATCTTCGAAGCATCACAATATACCACGAACGGTTCTTCCGGTTTTGGCAACGTCAAAACAGGAGACGTCGTCAACCTCTTCTTCAACTCAAGGAAACTTTCCTCACAACGTGCATCCCACACAAAAGCCTTACCCTTACAAGTCAACTGCGTCAACGGAAGGGCCAACTTAGAAAAACCTTCGATGAACCTTCTGTAGTAACCAGCCAACCCTAAGAAGCTTCTAATCTCCGTAACCGACTTCGGACTCTCCCATTGCATCACAGCATCTACCTTAGAAGGATCCACAGCAATACCATTACCAGAAACGATGTGACCCAGAAAACTCACTTCCGACAACCAGAATTCACACTTAGACAACTTGGCATACAGCCTCTTCTCTCTCAGGACCTCCAATACTAATTGCAAATGCTCCGCATGCTCTTCCTCCGACTTCGAATAAATCAGGATATCGTCAATGAACACAACCACGAACCGATCCAAGTAAGTATGGAATATACGATTCATGTATTCCATAAATACACCCGGCGCGTTGGTGACACCGAACGGCATCACCGAATACTCATAATGCCCATACCTCGTTCTGAAAGCAGTCTTCTGAACATCTTCATCCTTCACCTTGATCTGATGATAACCTGACCTCAAATCAATCTTGCTGAACACTCGAGCACCCACTAACTGATCCATTAAGTCGTCTATTCTCGGCAGTGGATACTTGTTCTTAATGGTCACCTTATTCAGCTGCCTATAATCAACACACAACCTCATGCTTCCATCCTTCTTCTTCACCAACAACACAGGAGCTCCCCACGGCGATACACTTGGCCTAACAAACTTCTTCTCAAGCAGATCTTCAAGTTGCTTCTTTAACTCAGACAATTCAGACGCCGACATCCTGTACGGTTCCATAGACATAGGCCTCGTACCAGGTACAAGATCAATAGAAAACTCCACTTCCCTCTCAGGTGGAACACTAGGGATCTCATCAGGAAAAACATCTGGAAATTCGCGCACCACCTGCAACTCTTCAATGACAGCCCGACTCTCAGCAGACAACGATGCCATCAACGAAAATAGCTGAACTCCTTCCTTCATCAACTTCTTCAACTGACTAGCGGATAACAAAACAGCATCTTCCTCTCCGAAACTAACCGATTTGCTACGACAGTTGATATGGACATGGTTATGCTCTAACCAGTCCATGCCCAAGATCACGTCCAATCCTCTCAACGGCAAGCAAACAAAATCCATGACAAAGTCCCTGCCGAAAATCGACACGGGACACAGAGAACACACCAAAGAAGTGGTCACCGACCCCTTAGCAGGAGTGTCGACAACCATATCTCCACACATAGCAGACAAAACAAGGCCCAATCTTTTACAACAATCAACAGAGATAAAACAATGGGTAGCACCAGTATCAATAAGAGATTTCAGAGGAGTACCCTGAATGTAGCACGTACCTCTAATGAGACCATCATTTTCAACAGGCTCCTCTCCTGCCAATGCGAACACTTTCCCACTGGACCTTTCTTTCTTCGACTTTGAACACTTCGCGCTGATATGCCCAGACTCACCACAGTTGAAGCACACCATGTCCTTGTGCCCACACTCAGCCGCTAAATGACCCGCCTTACCACAACGGTAACAAACCCTCTCATCAGACTTGCACATGAAACTCTTGTGACCAGCCTTGCCACACTTGAAACATACAATACCAGCAGGAGCATCTCCCCCACTAGCCTTTTTGCCTCCAGCAGCTCTATGATGACTCTTACCCGCAGGAACCTCATACGGCTTGCTTCGACTCGGAAATTTGCCCTTTTTCTCAGTCACAGCTTTGTAGTGCGCAGTACTGTCCTCCTCAAAAATTCTGCAGCTATCTATCAGGTCAGCGAACACACAGATCTTCTGGTAGCCAATTGCCTTTTTAATTTCAGGCCTTAAACCATTCTCAAACTTAATACATTTTGAAAATTCAGCTGTAGCCTTACTATAGTGCGGATAGAACTTCGCCAATTCCACGAACTTCGCCGCATACTCAGTCACAGACATGCCACCTTGCTTCAGCTCTAAAAACTCTATCTCCTTTTTCCCTCGGACATCTTCCGGAAAATATTTCCTCAGAAACTCTCTGCTGAACACCTCCCAAGTGACCTCTTCCTGCACAGACTCTAACCTCTGCCTAGTAGCCAACCACCAATCGTCGGCCTCCTCTGCCAACATGTGAGTACCAAAACGGACCTTCTGCTCCACAGTGCAATCCATCACCCTAAAAATTCTCTCGATCTCTTTTAACCAGGCCATAGCACCGTCTGGATCATACTTGCCCTTGAAAGTGGGCGGATTCTCTCTCTGGAATGTAGTCAGACTCCGAAACCCAGCGTTCTCTCCAGCATTCTGCTGATTCTGCACGGCCTGAGCCATGGCAGCTAAAGCAGCAGCAATCGCAGTGTCGTTCCTCCCAGCCATATCAACTCAAGCTGAAACCAAAAACAACAGTTAGAATAACTTGACAATACTAGATTGTCAATGACTGGACAACTTGGCCGGACAGACCAAACTTTTGCTCTGATACCACTAATGTAACACCCCTTTTCTACCCGGTAATTTAATTACTAAAAATCAGAGTTTCTTTTTTTTTTGTCAACTAAAAATCAGAGTTTCTTTTCTACCCGGTAATTTAATAACAGTGCCAATCACAAAATTCACCGTATGAAGGAAATGAGATACATAACACCCTGCTAATGGAACGAACACAAAACACATGTTCAGTCAACACAGTAATATACTCAATCATCTCGCAGCGGAATAAAATTTAAGGATTCAAGTGAAACAACCATAGCATCTTTGCGAAATAAAAATTAATTTAAAAACAAGCGTTCATCCCCCACTAGAGTGCTACGTATCAGAGCAGACAACCCGACTCAGCTAACGAAGGTACCTAAGCCTTCACTCGATATTACCTGCACGTTACCGCATAGGGGTAACATTCAAACAGAAGGGGTGAGTTCATCTAACAATATAATAGTGCATATGATAAGTATTATGCTAGAGCCACAACGCTATATAAACCACATCACACATCAAATCAGTCATCACAGCAGGTCATCACAATGTCATGCACATGTATGAAATGCAACCCATCGCAACGGGCGTATTCATGAGGTACCTGTCATCATCGTCAATAAATAGCCTTTATGGCATCATCGTCGCTAAATAGCCTTTATGGCATCATCGTCACTTGTTTATGCACATGAGATGTATGAGACGCCATGACATGCACCTTAGACAGTCCCATACAAACACAGTCAACTTAACAACCCATCACTTACCAATTTGCCAATAAAAGGCACATCACCTGTCAAGTTATTGTCACACATATATTTGCCACTAACATTCATCGTCATTAACATCATCGTGGCAAATAGTGTAACATCCCCAAAATAATTAATGGAATTATTTGGGTGTTAACCCAATTAAACCAATTTAGTACTCGACTGGTAAATTTATCGGGTGCTAAAATTATTTAATTGTTGTCATCGGATCGTTAACCGGATAATACGGACCAATGAAGTTTTGGAATCGAAATAAGAGATTTCGATCGATATGGTAATTTGACCGCGTTGCAACTTAAATATTAAATAAATATATAATTATGTGTATGTGTGTGCGTGTGAAAGGAGAAGAAAGAATTAAAAAGAGAAAAGAAAGGAAAGGAAGCTGAGAAGAGAAACAGAGAGGAAAAGAGAAAGAAGAAAAGAGAAGAGAGAAAGAAAGGGGGAGGAAGAAGAAGAGGAAAAAGGGGGCAATTCCGCTCATCAAAACGACTTCCGTCCAACACGAAAAATGCTCAGCGTTACTTCCTCTTCGATTTCGTACCAAGATTTTCATCATCAACCCTCTCTCTCTCACTTTGCCATTTTCGAACTTGAGAGGAAAAATCGGTGTTTCGATGGTTGTAACTCAAGGGAAAGCTAAGGGCGATGTTTAGGAGCGAGCACGAGGTGGATTACTCGAAGTATTGAAGATCGATTGGGTGATTTGGAGTTGAAAATCAAATTGGGGTTTTTGGTGAATAGTGGTTTGAGATTGAAGATGATGATGAATAGTGTCCAAGGAGGATTTCGAGGAATTCGGCATTCCGGTCAAAAGTGGTTTTGTGTGTCGCCGGAACGTGCAATGATTTCGGGAATTCGGTTTTACGGTCGAAAGATTTCTCGAGGTCGAGAGGGAAGCTTTGGAAGCGGATTGGGTATCGCCGGAGCAGGGAGCGTTCGTGTGGCTACTCGGTGATTTCGGCTCGATCGAGGTTCACGCTTCAAGGGTGAGTTTTACTCACGTTTAGGATTTTATGTTTCGAATTATTAATTAACTGTTTTATCGCTTTCGCTGGACTGGAATATTTCTGGATATTGTCTGTTTCGGATTAGGAATCGATCGGAGCGAGTCTCGGGTTGCGTCGCGTTAAAAATGGAATTTTTGGTGATTTGATTCGAGAGATTTTGATTTAAAACCGTTATTCGGAAAACTATGTCGTTTTTGATAAAATTCGTTTTGATTGAGTTTTTGATTTGATTGATTGTTTGTATGGTATTGATTGGAACTGTTTTTATAGATGTCAAATCTGTTTTTAATCGGAACAAAAATCGGAATTGAACGGAATAGCGGATTTCGCGAAAATCGCAAAAATCTGCACTTGACAGGCCCCCTTACTGCCAGTCCACGCGCCGTTTGCGCGCCGTTTGCGCGCCGTTCGCGCGCCGTTTGCGCGCCACGCGCCACTCGCGCGCCAGTTGGCAGAATTTCAGCAACCAAACACTGTTTTTCGTTTCGCGATAACTTTTGATCCGGGAACCCGATTGAGGTGTTCTAAGATGCGTTGGAAAGCTTGTTCAGAGGCCTAACTGAATATTCTATTTTCAAGGCAAAATGAACTGTTTTTGATATTGAAAATTGTGTCGAAAAGTGGTCAACTAGATTGCGAGTGTGAACTTGGATTTTATAAAATGTGGATTAAAGTGTTTCATTGATTGTCTGATTTGATGGACCGTGGGTTCATAGTACTGTAGATATATGTTTATATATATCGAGTTGGGTGACGACCCATGTTTTGACATACTAGGCGGGGCCGTCATGCTCCCCCAACCTAGGCTCCGTGCCAATAGGAGAATGTACTATTGGTAAGGGGGTTCACCGGGTATATAGCACTGGATTGCAGTCGGTGTTATGTCATGAGTTTGTTGTACGTACACCGGGGTTTAGCACTTTATTGCAGTCGGTGTCGTACTGTGCGATACACCGGGGTTTAGCACTTTATTGCAGTCGGTGCCGCACTTTGTTTGTTGTACGTACACCGGGGTTTAGCACTTTATTGCAGTCGGTGTCGTACTGTGCGATACACCGGGGTTTAGCACTTTATTGCAGTCGGTGCCGCACTTTGTTTGTTCACGTTCACCGGGGTTAGCACTTTATTGCAGTCGGTGTCGTGATGATTTTTAAAAAGGATTTTTAATTGAACCGAGAGAGTTAGTAGGGGTCTCGGTAGAACTCACTGAGATTGTATCTCACTGTTTAAATGTTGTTGTTTTACAGAGACACAGGGACAGCGGAAATCCAAGAGGCACGAGTAGGTTGAGCTCGGACTGGTTGCTGATAGCCTAGCTTTATGTTTAAAGCTTATTTCCCTTTTGTTGTCTGTATACTAAGACATTATGTATTTAGTGTATATCTTTCTTCCGCTTTCTTGTATGATACTGAATACTATAATTGCTGATGGTATATGGTCTGAGAACCATATTGTCTTGTTGTAAATAAGACTGTTTGAGTTATATTCAGCGAAAAATTTATAGTGATATTCAGTGTCTAAGCAGGAAATATATCTCTGATGTGTTACTAATGTGCACCTGGGTATTTTTGGTCAATATAAATATCGGGGTGTTACAGTTGGTATCAGAGCAGTTCGACCTAGTCGGACTTAGTTTAGGGTTGAGTCGATTCCTTGCTAGTCCTTTTTGTAATTACACTTGTGATGCTAAGAGACATTGAGCCTGATCAACTTAATACTTAGTGCATCATAAGCGGAATTATGACTGGATGATCAAGATGCAATCCTCGACCAAGACCGGAGTCTCCAACCGGTGCATCCTCAGGAAAGGTGACATAACGGTGGAAGTATACACCGCTAAGTTTGAGAAGTTGTCTCAGTTTTACCAAGTGGTAAAGTAAGCTTCGGATGACGAACGGAGAATGCAGAAGTATGAGACGGGCCTAAGTGTTTTTATGATTTATGGTCTCAGTTCTTATACTGCTACCAATTATGTTGCCTTAGTGTAATCAGCCTATGTCGCCGAGGATGACCTCATAGGAAGTATGGGAAAGAAGAAGGTAGTTGAATTATCAACTCCGAATGCAAAGTCCTAAGATAATTTCATCAAAGGAAAAGCAGGTGCAATTCCTTGATTCTTCAAAGGTTAGAAGATGTTCTAACTGTGGAAAGCCTCACAGTGGTGATTGCAAGTGAAGATCTAATCGGTGCTATTACAGTAATGTAGAGGGTCACTATGGTAAAGAGTGCCCTGCCAGGAAAAGTTCCAAGGGGTCATAAGCAGCTCCAAGACGAGGACGAGTCAACATTCTGGATGTTTAGGCAGTTACGACTGCAGACAATTTACTGAGGGGTATGAGATCAGTTTTCAATAACTCTGTCAGTATGTTATATAATTCGGGTGCAACCTATTACTGTATATCCCGATCGCGTGTGAATCAGTTGGGATTAGCCTTATCATCGCTATCCGAGCCGATAACTATTTTAACTGCTGCTAAGGGTCGTGTCCAGACATAATCTTGGTATAGAATTGTCTACTTGTCATGAGAGGCAGAAATTTCGTTATAGAATTTATTGTTTGCCTACGAGAAGTGTGGACACCATTTTGGGTATGAATTGGATGACTGCAAATCATGTTGCAATCGACTGTGTTAATCAACTATCAGCTTCGCTTCAGAATCAGTTGAATTGTCTAGGACAAATTCTGAAGTGGTTACCTAGTTCACCTTAGACGGTCAATCTTCATTCCAAGGTGCGGAATGACATGTTAGTATGTTATCTGCATCCACTGAAACTAGTTTGGATTTGGCGAACATTCAGATTGTGAATGACTTTCTGGATGTTTTCACGATGAAGTTTCTTCTGAATCTCCTGAGCGAGAGGTAGAGTTTACGGTAGAATTGGTTCCTGGTACGGGATCAATATCTATTGTTTCTTATTGAATGTTCCTTTAGAATTCAAGGAAATGGAGTCTCAACTTGAAGAGTCGACGTTAAGGAAATTCCTTCGACCGAGTGCTTCTCTAAGGAGTGCTCTGGTGTGGTTAGTCGAAAGGAAAAATGGTAGCATGAGATTGTGTATTGATTACCGACTACTCAACAAAGCGACAATCAAGAACAAATATCCTTTGCCAAGGATACACGAATTGCTGGATCAACTTCGAGGTGCCGTGGTGTCTTCAAAAATTGATCTGATGTCAGGTTATCATCAATTAAAAGTTAGAGCCTTAGATATTCCGAAGACAACTTTCCGTACTAAGTATGGACATTACGAATTCGTAGTGACGCCCTTCGGTTTGACTAATGCTCCAGCGGTATTCATGGATTACATGAACCGAGTGTTCCACGCTTATCTGGATCAGTTCGTTGTGGTTTTCATTGATGATATCTTGGTGTACTCTAAGACCATTGAGGAACATGTCCAACATCTCCGCATTGTTCTGAAAGTACTCCGAGAAAATAAGTTGTACTTGAAACCTTCGGAGTGTGATTTTTGGGTGCCAGAGGTAAAGTCTTTGAGACATGTGATTTCCCAAGTCGGGAATTTCTGTAGATCCCAATAAGAAGGAAGCGGTGTTGAATGGGAGTGACCAACATCAGTCGCAGAGATCAGAAGTTTTCTAAGTCTTGCCGGTTACTACAGGAAGTTTATCGAAGGATTCTCACGGTTAGTTATTCCACTTACTCGGTTAACTCGTGAGGGTCATCCGTTTACGTGGAATGCCGATTGTGAAGAACGTTTTCAAGAGTTGAAGATTTTGACTTCTGCTCCAACCCTGATTCTCCCAGATCCGTTTTTGGGATTCCAAAGTTACAGCGACGCTTCTGGGAATGGTTTGAGACGTATTCTAATGCAAAATCAACAAGTAGTAGCTTGGGCATCCAGACAATTAAAGTCTCATGAGAAGAGATATCCGACTCATGATTTGTAATTAGCATCTATTGTGTATGCACTTAAGATTTGAAGACATTACCTGTATGGGTCTCGTTTCGAAGTCTTTAGTGGTCGCAAGAGTTTAAGGTATCTGTTTGATCAGAAAGAACTGAATAACAGGCAAAGAAGTGTGTTGAGTTTCTGGAGGATTATAAATTCGTGTTGATGTAACGTCCAAGAGAGGCCAATGTTGTAGCTGATGCGCTAAGTAGGAAATCCATTCATATGAAAGAGTTGATGACGCAAGAAATGGGATTGTCTTACGAAATTCCGTTTGACAAGTCGAACGTGAATACGGATATGTAAATGAGGTAACTGTTGACTGTTTTTCACAATGCGAATAAGCACCAAGGGATTAATTGATGGATTTGCTGCGAGGGACTGAACTTTCCAAAGTGAGTTTGGCGTGCGGTATGGTAGTTTTGAAAATCATTTTGTGAAAACCCGCATGCTAAAGTTAATTTTGGGAACGACTCAAGAGGCTAATGAAATCTGATTTAGGAAAATCCTAGGAGGACTACTTAGGTTGAGGAGAAACTCTCAACGCTATTGACTAATTTGGAAAGGAATCGGATGCATCGTTGGTAAAAACCTCGTGATGAAGTTGCAACAGAGGAAAAGGAGCTCTGAGTTCCGTTTGATAGTTGTTTTGAGAACAACTGAGGTAATCTGCATTGCATTCAAAAATTTATTTGATGTCCCCGTGGTTTATTTCTACGTTTAAGGTCAGAGCTTTTGATAAAACCCAAATCCCATCTTTTTGAAAAAGTTTTACCTCGAAGACTTGGAAGCGAGTCAAGAAGTTTCACAGGTGACTTTTTCGTCACATTGTCGGTATGTACGAGAACCGTTAAGAATATTAGAAGAATTGTAGAGAAAGTGTTTACACCTTTCGAGGAATTCGTATTTGTTTTTACGCCTACCGAGGAGTACTTTGATTTGGATTAATCAAAGTTGGGGAGTAAACGAGGATAATTGGAATGAAGCTTCGGAAGTGTTTTCAAACGCGGTGCCGAGCCGATGTAGGCAAATGATGAGTTTCTCGTGTAGATGCGTGACCAGAGAGTTCGTATCAAGGTAGTAGTGGATCATACTTGGAGATTGATGTGCCAACTTGGGAAGAGTTCCTACGCTCATTTCGTTAGTTCGAGATTGTTTTCCAGCAACTTAAACCTTTCTGAAAATGTCGATTCTCGGTTAGTCAATCGTAAGACTTGACGAAAATTTTGAGGACAAAATTCTTTCAAGTTGGGGAGAATGTAACATCCCCAAAATAATTAATGGAATTATTTGGGTGTTAACCCAATTAAACCAATTTAGTACTCGACTGGTAAATTTATCGGGTGCTAAAATTATTTAATTGTTGTCATCGGATCGTTAACCGGATAATACGGACCAAGGAAGTTTTGGAATCGAAATAAGAGATTTCGATCGATATGGTAATTTGACCGCGTTGTAACTTAAATATTAAATAAATATATAATTATGTGTATGTGTGTGCGTGTGAAAGGAGAAGAAAGAATTAAAAAGAGAAAAGAAAGGAAAGGAAGCTGAGAAGAGAAACAGAGAGGAAAAGAGAAAGAAGAAAAGAGAAGAGAGAAAGAAAGGGGGAGGAAGAAGAAGAGGAAAAAGGGGGCAATTCCGCTCATCAAAACGACTTCCGTCCAACACGAAAAATGCTCAGCGTTACTTCCTCTTCGATTTCGTACCAAGATTTTCATCATCAACCCTCTCTCTCTCACTTTGCCATTTTCGAACTTGAGAGGAAAAATCGGTGTTTCGATGGTTGTAACTCAAGGGAAAGCTAAGGGCGATGTTTAGGAGCGAGCACGAGGTGGATTACTCGAAGTATTGAAGATCGATTGGGTGATTTGGAGTTGAAAATCAAATTGGGGTTTTTGGTGAATAGTGGTTTGAGATTGAAGAAGATGATGAATAGTGTCCAAGGAGGATTTCGAGGAATTCGGCATTCCGGTCAAAAGTGGTTTTGTGTGTCGCCGGAACGTGCAATGATTTCGGGAATTCGGTTTTACGGTCGAAAGATTTCTCGAGGTCGAGAGGGAAGCTTTGGAAGCGGATTGGGTATCGCCGGAGCAGGGAGCGTTCGTGTGGCTACTCGGTGATTTCGGCTCGATCAAGGTTCACGCTTCAAGGGTGAGTTTTACTCACGTTTAGGATTTTATGTTTCGAATTATTAATTAACTGTTTTATCGCTTTCGCTGGACTGGAATATTTCTGGATATTGTCTGTTTCGGATTAGGAATCGATCGGAGCGAGTCTCGGGTTGCGTCGCGTTAAAAATGGAATTTTTGGTGATTTGATTCGAGAGATTTTGATTTAAAACCGTTATTCGGAAAACTATGTCGTTTTTGATAAAATTCGTTTTGATTGAGTTTTTGATTTGATTGATTGTTTGTATGGTATTGATTGGAACTGTTTTTATAGATGTCAAATCTGTTTTTAATCGGAACAAAAATCGGAATTGAACGGAATAGCGGATTTCGCGAAAATCGCAAAAATCTGCACTTGACAGGCCCCCTTACTGCCAGTCCACGCGCCGTTTGCGCGCCGTTTGCGCGCCGTTCGCGCGCCGTTTGCGCGCCACGCGCCACTCGCGCGCCAGTTGGCAGAATTTCAGCAACCAAACACTGTTTTTCGTTTCGCGATAACTTTTGATCCGGGAACCCGATTGAGGTGTTCTAAGATGCGTTGGAAAGCTTGTTCAGAGGCCTAACTGAATATTCTATTTTCAAGGCAAAATGAACTGTTTTTGATATTGAAAATTGTGTCGAAAAGTGGTCAACTAGATTGCGAGTGTGAACTTGGATTTTATAAAATGTGGATTAAAGTGTTTCATTGATTGTCTGATTTGATGGACCGTGGGTTCATAGTACTGTAGATATATGTTTATATATATCGAGTTGGGTGACGACCCATGTTTTGACATACTAGGCGGGGCAGTCATGCTCCCCCAACCTAGGCTCCGTGCCAATAGGAGAATGTACTATTGGTAAGGGGGTTCACCGGGTATATAGCACTGGATTGCAGTCGGTGTTATGTCATGAGTTTGTTGTACGTACACCGGGGTTTAGCACTTTATTGCAGTCGGTGCCGCACTTTGTTTGTTGTACGTACACCGGGGTTTAGCACTTTATTGCAGTCGGTGTCGTACTGTGCGATACACCGGGGTTTAGCACTTTATTGCAGTCGGTGCCGCACTTTGTTTGTTCACGTTCACCGGGGTTAGCACTTTATTGCAGTCGGTGTCGTGATGATTTTTAAAAAGGATTTTTAATTGAACCGAGAGAGTTAGTAGGGGTCTCGGTAGAACTCACTGAGATTGTATCTCACTGTTTAAATGTTGTTGTTTTACAGAGACACAGGGACAGCGGAAATCCAAGAGGCACGAGTAGGTTGAGCTCGGACTGGTTGCTGATAGCCTAGCTTTATGTTTAAAGCTTATTTCCCTTTTGTTGTCTGTATACTAAGACATTATGTATTTAGTGTATATCTTTCTTCCGCTTTCTTGTATGATACTGAATACTATAATTGCTGATGGTATATGGTCTGAGAACCATATTGTCTTGTTGTAAATAAGACTGTTTGAGTTATATTCAGCGAAAAATTTATAGTGATATTCAGTGTCTAAGCAGGAAATATATCTCTGATGTGTTACTAATGTGCACCTGGGTATTTTTGGTCAATATAAATATCGGGGTGTTACAAATAGCCTTTATGGCATCATCGTCACTTATAAAACCACGGCTTTTATTCATCATCAATATCATCGTCAATCCAGGTAATAGCCACTAGGGGCATTATCGTCAAAACATCAACACATATTTATTGACACCGGGACACTAATATTACCGATTACATCAAGAGGTTTTACTTCAGCTCACGACACCAAATAGGACACCAAAAAAGGTTTTAAACACCGAAATAGTTTTACAACGCCAACAACAACGACTAACGGGGGCAGCCACTTGAGGCGCCCAGAAACTGTCATAAAAATAATAATTTTTACCTTAAAAGAAAACACACAGGTAGAAAACTGAATAAGCTTTGCAACGCACTTTGAAACACTTAAAACGGACATCCGAGTCAAAAGATATGTCAAAAACAAAACCGAGAAAAATTTGAGGAACATGCTGAAATTGGCGCCCAGGCGCTGGGCGCCTAGCAGGAACAAGCAACCCAGAAAACTGGCGCAGGAGGGGGATCCTGGCGCCCAGAGGCAACACAACACAGAAAAACTGGCGCAGGCAGAAACTGGCACCCAGGGGAGGGGATCCCAGTGACATTTCAGAATACGCAACTTAGCAACCAAAACTCAGCACCAATGACATCCAGGCAACATAACTATACGGAAACACAACTTAGGAACGCAACACGGGCAGCCAAAATTAGGCTCCCTTGGTGCCCCTCTGCGCCAGCAACAGGCAACACAGCAGTAACACAACAGGGATCCTGGCGCCCAGCACATGGCGCCCAGCGCCAGAACAGCGCAACACACAGGGATCCTGGCGCCCAGCGCCAGAACAGCAACAACACACAAGGGATCCTGGCGCCCAGCACATGGCGCCCAGCGCCAGAACAGCGCAACACACAGGGATCCTGGCACCCAGTGCCAGAACAGCAACAACACACAAGGGATCCTGGCGCCCAGCGCAACACACAAGGATCCTGGCACCCAGCGCCAGAACAGCAACAACACACAAGGGATTCCAGCGCCCAGACAGCAACAACACATGACAATGGCAACAACAATGGCGCTTGTGGCGCCTAGGACTTGAACAACAACGCAACCAAATTCATCAAACACCTCATGTACGACCATGACAACATCAAAACACCAATTTCATAACAACCATCATCAAAACACCAATTTCATAATAGTCATCATCAAAACATCAATTTCGTAGTAACCATCGTCAAAACATCAATTTCGTAATGATCATCAGTCAAGGGTTTCAATCAACTACAAATCAAACAATCACACAAGATCATGGCAACATAGGTCTAAGCCCCTACTCTAATACCCATCATAAGACCCAATTATAGAGGAATATGAGACCCACCCTTACCTTAATTCGTAGGAATAGAAGACCCCGGAGAGAAAGTCACCAACAGAACACAGCAACAAAGCACGATCCGCTTCTCCTTCCTCTTGCCTCTCAGCGCCGCGCCCTCCTTCTCTCTTTCTCACCTCTTCGCAATTTCTTTCTTTTTTTGCACAAATAAGCCAAACTCTAATTTTTAGGCTTAAGTATGCGCCTAGGTTAGCGGGCCTGGATCACGGGGTTTTCCCTCAGCTTAGCCCAGCTTAATTCGCAACACCAACCTCCTGCTTCAACACCACACCTCAATATATTTTATTTTTCTAATTTCAATTATATCTATTAAAATAAATAAAATAAATAACTGAATACCTAAATATTTAATTAAATAATTTAATTAAATATTTGGGCGTTACACCTTGTTGTTTGGCAATGTGCAAGGATGGGGGGGTGGCACCCTCGTGGGCGCCTCGTGCTCGATCATTTGCATGAGTGAGGTTGGCGCCCTCATGGGTGCCTTGCACTTGGTGATTCGCCCAAGTAAGAGAGTGGCGCCCTCGTGGGCGCTTTGTGCTTGATGTATTGCACTAGTGAGGTTGTCGCCCTCACAGGTGCCTTGCACTTGGTAATTCGCCCAAGTAAGAGAGTGGCGCCCTCATGGGTGCCTTGCACTTGGTAAATCACCCAAGTAAGAGAGTGGTGCCCTCGTGGGTGCCATGTGCTTGATGATTTGTACCAGAGGGGTTGGCGCCCTCGTCGATGCGTTGCACTTGGTGAATCGCACACCTAGGGGAGTGGCGCCCTCAGGGGCATCTTGCGCTTGATGATCGGCGAGAAGGGAACTGGTGCCCTCATGGGCGCGAAGCGTTTTCTGACTTGGCGCCCTGCCGGGTGCCCCCTTGGGTATCGGTTTCGACCTTAGGTTTCGCTTTGTACTTCCTTCTTTGTTGCTCGTTTTGTTGCTTGTTTTGACTTGATCTTTGATTTGATATTTTCAGGCTTCCTGCCATCAAGGGAACTTGTCTTTTTCCCGATTGTTCACCCGATCTTGCTGCTTCTCTATCACTTGGTAATTGTGGTGACACTTAGTTTCTTTTCTTAGCCTCTTGGCTTTTGAGTTCGTCTCATTTCTTTGAAGCCTCCCACCTCGGGATAGGGTGTTGTTTGACTGGTACTTAACTGTTTGTGTTGCCCCCTGTCCATCAGGTTGGGAGATGGTGAGGATGATGGAGACAACCTTGACACATGGGGTGTCGACCTCATCCCGGTAGTCCTTTTTGAATTGTGCAATATCTCTTTGTCGTGACCGTGACTCATCTCCTGGTGTTGGCGCCTCCTTGGGCGCCTTGAGCCACAGTGCTAAGTTCTGCTGTTGGCGCCCTCCTGGGCGCCTTGCTGGACGCTTGTTGGCTCCTAAGAGTTGGTACCCTCCTGGGTGCCCTTGGTGTTGTTCCCTGCGTGCGTGTGCTGGGTGTCTTTTCGTGGAGTAGAATTTGCTTTCAGACTGCCCCCTTGCCAGGCGCTGCCTCCTCCTGACAGGCGCCCTCATGGACGCTGGTTGCTTCTGCCAGGCGCCCTCATGGGCGCTGGTGGCTTCCTTGCAGGCGCCCTCATGGGCGCCCTCCTTGCCAGGCGCCCTCTTGGGTGCCGACTTGTGTAGACGGGTGCATGGCACTTTGCTTTATTTCTTCGCGTACTCGTGCACTATTTTATTTCCTTCCATGCTCATGCACTCAGATGCTCATGCATCCTTTAATTTTCTTACGTGCTCATGCACTCTTTTATTTTTTTACATGCCCATGCACTCTTTTATTTTCTCACGTGCTCATGCACTCAGATGCTCATGCATCCTTTAATTTTCTTACGTGCTCATGCACTCTTTTATTTTCTCACGTGCTCATGCACTCAGATGCTCATGCCTCCTTTAATTTTGCGAGACAAGGTTCGGTGCTCTCGTGGGTGCCTTACTGCATAGTGCTGACCACCCTGTTGCGAAGGATTTGCTTTCATTGTTGTTTTGCAGATAAGATGGCCGCTCCACTCTCTTTTGATGAATTGGCCTCTTGGGCCGGGAGGAAGAAACCTCTAGGTTTCGAAGCTGATGAGGCGAGTAGTTCGGTTCCTGCAGTGTCAGCTCCTGTCCGTCCCTCCATGGGACCTCGTCTGAGCCTGGGGGCGCCAAGTCGGGCTGCCAAAGATCGCTCTGGGGCACCAATTGGTTCTACCAACCTGGGGGGCCAAAGCCATTCCAAGCGCAAGAAAAGTCGTGTCCAGCGCTCTCCTCCTGTTGATGGTTCTTTCCCTGCCAGGCGCCCCTCCCCTGAGGACACAGAGGAGGGTGAAATTAGCTTTACTGCGCAAGAGCATGACCACCTCTGGGAGCACCCTTTCGAACTTGCCATGCGTATGGTCAAGGCTGGGGAGAGTCTGCACGCAAAGTGGGGAGCTGAGAGGGGAAGCGGACCTCATTCAGGTGATTCTCTTGATTTATTTCTTTTAAGTTTTTGACACATCTGTAATTTGGCTTCTTGATCCATGTTGTGTTGTTTTTTCCTTTATGTAGGGTTGAGCGAGGAGAGGGATCAGGTTGCGTTGGATAAGAATCGACTCCAAGAAGATCTTTGCGAAGCTTTGGAATCCGCTCGCTGGGCCAAAGAGGCCGCTCGTCACTACCAGGCAGACCGGGCAGTGCTGAGAGGGATGAGTACAAGAGGAGGGTGGAGGAGCTTCAATCTGAACTGGAAGGTATGAAGAAACTGAAGGAGGAGGCCGAGGCCAAAGTGCAGGTGGTGGCCGGGCAGGCTATAGACTTTTCTTATGCTGTCTACGATAAGGCGATCGGTCATATTCAGTGTTTGTATCCGCAAGCCATTCTCGAGTCGAGCATCCTTCGATTTGATCATGATGATCGAGATGGGAGGATCGTCAAATACCACTCCAACGGGGTTGACTTCGATGTCGTTGCCCCCTGATTAATTCTTCGTTGCTTGATTTTGTAATTCCTCTTTGATTTGTCGAGTTTCGTTATGTGTCTTGCTTAATGGATGTATTACACTTTACCCCTAAAGGTGTTTGACTTTGATGTCATTGTGCGCTAATATTTGTATTACTTTTTGAAACGTCTATGTTTCATTGTTATGTGGCTTGCTTCTTACGTTTATAATTGACACGCGTTGACTTGCCTCGGGCACACGTTCTTGCCCTCATGGGCGCTGGCTGCTTTTTGACTTGGCGCCCTGCCAGGCGCCCTCATGGGCGCTGGCCTGTTCTTCACATGGCGCCCAGCCAGGCGCCCTCATGGGCATTGGCCTGTCACTTGGCGCCCTGCCAGGCGCCCTCATGGGCGCTGGCCTGTTCTTCACCTAGCGCCCTGCCAGGCGCCCTCATGGGTGCTGGCCTATCACTTGGCGCCCTGCCAGGCGCCCTCATGGGTGCTGGCCTGTTCTTCACATGGCGCCCTCATGGGCGCTGGCCGGTCACTTGGCGCCCTGCCAGGCGCCCTCATGAGCGCTGGCCTGTTCTTCACCTGGCGCCCTCATGGGCGCTGGCCTGTTCTTCACATGGCGCCCTGCCAGGGGCCCTCATTGGCGCTGGCCTGTCATTTGGCGCCCTGCCAGGCGCCCTTATGGGCGCTGGCCTGTTCTTCACCTGGCGCCCTGCCAGGCGCCCTCATGGGCGCTGGCCTGTCACTTGGCACCCCGCTAGACGCCCTCATGGGCGCTGACCTGCTCTTCACCTGACGCCCTGCCAGGTGCCCTCATGGGCGCTGACCTGCTCTTCACATGGCGCCCTGCCAGGCGCCCTCATGGGCGCTGTCCTGTCACTTGGCGCCCTGCCAGGCGCCCTCGTGGGCGCTGGTCTGTTCTTCACCTGGCGCCCTGCCAGGCGCCCTCATGGGCGCTGGCCTGTCACTTGGCACCCCGCTAGACGCCCTCATGGGCGCTGGCCTGTTCTTCACATGGCGCCCTGTAACACCCCAATTCTACCCGTTCGTTTTATTACATATCAGAGTGCGGAAATTAAACTTAAAACAGGCAATGGAGCGTCACATGCAACCTTTTAAAAACCAACAACGTATAATCAAGTAAAAATGTGGAAGAACAACATCAACTTAGTTTACAACCCCGAATATTTGTTCAAATAATTCAAACCACCTATCCATGTTTCAAAAACAACTAATGCAACAAGCAATTGAAAACAGTGTTCTTCCCCTCCCTGGGTGCTACGTATCAGAGACGACACTGACTCGGCTACTAAAAGACCCTTGGTGTTCATTTGCGACTACCTGCACGTTACCCACGTAGAGGTAACATTCAAACATAAAGGGTGAGTCTCTAACAGCATAAAAGCATATATGATAGATAATATACTAGAGAATAGGCAACTATAACTACCATAGCACATCAACACTCATAAGTACAACTATCACGGAGCAACACCAACAAGTAACAACATAAGCAAAACGACGAGCAACACCAACAAGTAACAACATACGCAAAACGACGAGCAACACCAACAAGTAACAACATAAGCAAAACGACAAGCAACACCAACAAGTAACAACATAAGCAAAACGACAAGCAACGACACCATGGGTACAACGTGTATGTATGAAATGCAACTCACACCGACGGGTATATGCATGTGGTACCAATCAACGTAAATAGCCTTTGTGGCTTCATCATCAACACTGAGCAAAGCTCTATGGCCGAAGCCTACATCAACGTAATAATGCATTATGCCATGCATGAGACACCATGTGCAACGCATCGGAACAATCAACAACATAATCATGCTATGCACAACAACGTCAACAACATCATCATTGGTCATATTCGACCCAACCACATCACCATCGAGTTTTGGTCATATTTGACCCAGCAACAACAACAACAACAAGATTTAGTCACATTGACTCAACAACAAGAACAGCAAATTTAGTCTTATTAGACACAACAAAACATCACAACACTGAGGTAGCACAAAGTGGCGCCTAGGAACAACACCAACAACACAGACACAACACATTGGCGCCCAACAGCACATAAAAGGGCGCCTGAGGCAAACTGCGCCACCCTGGGCGCCAAACAGACAGCACGTGGCGTCATACAGCAACACAATCCTAGACACAAACTAAGACACAAACAGCAACACAGTCACAAACTAAGACGCAAACAGCAACACAGTCCTAGACACAAACTAAGACACAAACAGCAACACAGCAGGCAACATAGATACTAAAACTGGCGCCTGGTGGCAACCTGCGCCACATTCTGGGCAACCTGCGCCACTCTGGGCGCAACACAGCAAGCAACCTGGCGCCCTGTGGTAACCTGCGCCACATTCTGGGCAACCTGCGCCACTCTGGGCGCAACACAGCAAGCAACCTGGCGCCCTGTGGCAGCACAACACTAGTGCAGAATTTCCTACAGCAGTGCACCTACTTCGGCGAATTAATTAAAATAGCAAACGATATCGGATTTTAACAAAAGACCACTCATTGGGAAGCTCTCTGATAATCATCTTTTATGATGGTTATTACTTGCTTTCTAAGCTTGATTTTAGGAGATTTAATAAACTTGTTGTGTTAATTAGTGTGTAAATAAGTGTTTTGGTTAGAAATATTGGTGCAGGAATGATTGGGTTTTAATTGGGCATTTTGATGCCCTTTGTGCATTTAATCATGTTTAGTGTCAGTGCCGCAGCAACAGGTGCGTGCGCAATAGTGGAAATGCGGAAGATGAGAGAGAAAGCTGCAAGGGAGTGCGGAAAACACGGAAATCAAGGCAAGGACAGGTGTCAGAGCTGTATGGCACGGAAAGATATGACCTAATGTGGGTTTCCCACAATTGCCCTTTAACCTAGGCAGCATTTTCCCAAAAAGGACATCATTTTAGGGTTGTGAGCAAGGAGACACTATATAAGGACGTTTCCCTTTCTTCATTAGCATGCTCTGCCGTCAGGGGAAGTTTAGAGATAGCTCCTCTTGCGTGCAAAAGCTCACCTTTCACTACCAAACACTTCCATTGCTGAGACTATTGCTGCAGCATTACTGGAGTTACATTTTTCTCGGTGGATTCTACTTGGAGGAGCTGGATCAGTCCTCCATTGTCATCCTTGGAGCTCTCCTACTGTTCTCTCTTCGTAGTATCTTTTCTTACCTTGAAATTTGTAATATGACTTCTACTATTTTGTTTAAGTTATTTTCCATGTTTTGCAAGCTCAATATGAGCTAAATACTCATAGTTGAGATGCTGGATCTGATGTAGCTAAATTGCTGTGTGAATAATGATGTTCAATGTTATGCATTTTATCTTGTGTGTGAAAATATTTCCATTTTAGAGTAGGAATGGTCCGCCTATTCTAAATAGCATTTATAAATTCAGAGATGGTTTGTAAATTTATCTCACAAGGTAATATGGGTAGTGAACATTAACGAGAGATCTTGATGTTCCTTGCTTAACCCTAGAGATAGGAGGGCATAACCCATAAGGTGAATACTGCCGGTGCTCAAGCAGCCTAGGAGGTACTTCTTTAGGGTTTAGAGATAAACTCTTGCAAGGAAACCTAGTGTGAAGTATTCGAGAGAATAACGTCTTATTGCTGCAGCACCTAATGCTGTAGCATTGAACGTACCCTTAATCATATTTTAATGAAGCTACTGAAGTGAATGCATCTTGACTTGTTCTCATCACTGATTTCCATTACCCTTTACTTTTTACTACTGTTTATGTTGCCCAAAACTTGTGTGTCATTTACTTTCCTCACTAAATTGTTAATCAAATTAAACTCTCGTTATTTAGCATAATTCCTCGTGGGAACGATCTCACTTACTCTATATTACTTGTTGACAGTGTATACTTGCACTATCTACGTTTTCACGCAACACTCTCCGAGTGTAGTTTCTGCCTATGATTTTCATTTTTCAAAATAAGTATCCAGTTGGTACAGTTTTTCAAAACACTACACTGAGGTACCAAAATCAGACAGAATTCTTTACCCAACTTGCAACTAAATTTTCTCTCTCATTTCTTAATGAAATTTCGTGAAACCAGTGCCTATTTCGTAGAGAATTAAGTCTACTTTCCAATGAAACAAGAATCATTCAAAACGGAGTTCGATTGAGAACACAAAACCTACAAAAACCGAACCTACTCACAATTTGATTCCAGAAATTTGACCTAACTTTGGAGACTCATAACTTGAGCTACACAACTCCAAATTGAGCGAAACCAGTGCCAAAACGACCGGCTTTAAGTATATTTTCAAAAACAATCAGCGACATAATTTTTGGATCAACCGAATAGTACCAGTTTTAGAAGGACCGAAACAGTGTCCAGAAACGCACAAAAAACTATAAGCACGTAAAACTCATTATGATCAATCACCTAGCGTGCAACATTTTACCATCTATTCACTCAAGGCCATCAACACTCAAAACAACACCAACAACATACATATAATTTCATAATTCATTCATGCATATTATCAAACAACTCCTAGGCATCATAGATTCTACCCTCCTATATACTACCCATCATATAACCCTTTATACTATGAGACTCCCCTTACCTTAAGAATTGTTGGAGATGAGAAACCCTTCCACGAATCACCAAAACGCAGCACAAGCTCTTCTCTTCTCTCTTGCGATTTTCTTCTCCCTCCTTGGATTCGCAATTCCTCTTCTCCCTCCTCTTCTCCCTTGTGCGAATCGCCCTCTCTCTTCTCTCTTCTCTCTTCACGTCGCTTTCTTTCTTTCTCAAATGATGCGAATTGCATCACTCCCTAGCGCCTAGGAGCCTAAGTCAATGGGCTTGGGCTCTTGGGCCAATCTTACAGCTCCGTAATTACCAGATACTACTCCCTTCATTTAAATAAACCTCTATATTAATAATTTAATAAAATACCATTTTATTATTTCTAATATTTTTCCGCAACCAAATTCCCAATAATTAATTAAATAATTAGCCAATTATTTTTGGGGCGTTACAACTCTCCCCCACTTAGAATATTTCGTCCTCGAAATTTTTACTACCGACGCGAACGCCCTTCCACTATCCAATTAACGTCGCCTCAACAATTAGCGATCTAACCTGCTGCGCTACTCTAATAAACCGACTTGTAGATATAAGCATTACTTGCGTTCTACCTCACTCATCTATCTCTACGGTGCCTCATAGTTTCACTACCACGTCACGACAAGGTTCACAGAGTGCATAACAGTTGCAAAACATGCCACATAATCAACAACACGACAACAACGACAACAACGTCAACAAACAACAACGATAACATCAACAACTAACTTTGCCACTCAGGCGACATCAACGACTAAATTTGCCACTCAGGCGGCATTAACAACGACAAAACCACAACATCGGCCATAGGCCTACAGCACAAAATCCATCAAAACATTTCGGGCCATTCAGCGGTACCCTCAACAAAACAACGTGGGCCATATCGGCGCTACCCACGACACAACAATGTGGGCCATATCGGCGGTACCCACAACTCAACAATTAACAACATCAACGACTGTTGGAGACAAGCTCCGGGCCAACGCCCAAATCAACAACACAACATCAACAACAAAACAACAACAAGTCAGCAACATCAACAAACAGCAACGACAAATCAACATCATTGATAAAACAACATCGGGCTAACAGTTCAACAACTTAACAAGTTTAACAGTAAAGTAACGACTTAAAATAATCCACAAACAATTTTTCACCATGCATTTAGTTTTCAAATGTCAAAACACACTACAAAAGAGTTTGTATAAGACTTAGTGTCGTTCAATTAAAACAGTTTTCGGAGACAGTTTTCAAAAACAGCAACAATTTTTGGAAATAGTTTTCTGCAACCAGCAACACTGCTTTTCAGCAGAACAACAACTTAATTTTCAGCAAAACAGCAACTTGATTTTCAGCAAAAATAATTAAACAGTAACAGCAATTTAAAACAGTAACAATAAAACAGCAACAATAGGACAGAATCTGGTACAGGCACCCAGGGGCAGGGCGCCTACCTCAAACCTCAACAAAACAAGCACAGTGCCCCGGAGTAGGGCGCCTACAACAATCAGCAACAAAACAAGCATGGCGCCCAGGAGCAGGGCGCCTTCAACAGCAACCACACACACAGGAACATGCACAAGGCACGGCGCCCAGAAGCAGGGCGCCTGAATCAGCAATCAGACAACAATGCGGAAAATAGAGGGACAGGGCACCTAGGGCCCCAAAATCAGCATGACATATGAATTTATATGAACACATCAATCATCAAACATATGCGAGTAACAAGCAACAGAGCAAATTACTAGAAGCATATAAACACAACAAGAGGGTTAAAAATAAAAAGTCGAAACAAAAGACACAGAGTTCACACATCAGAACATAATACAGCACACAATACCAGTAGGGGCATCTCCCCCACTAGTTCTCTTACCATCAGCAGCTTTCTGTTTACTTGTACCTGCAGGAGCATCACTACAACACAAACAATGGTTAGGAGTAAAAGACAACAGTTGGTCGTTAACCGACACAACGACTCGACGACTTGGCCGGACGGACTAACCATTGCTCTGATACCAACTATGTAACACCCCAATTCTACCCGTTCGTTTTATTACATATCAGAGTGCGGAAATTAAACTTAAAACAGGCAATGGAGCGTCACATGCAACCTTTTAAAAACCAACAACGTATAATCAAGTAAAAACGTGGAAGAACAACATCAACTTAGTTTATAACCCCGAATATTTGTTCAAATACTTCAAACCACCTATCCATGTTTCAAAAACGACTAATGCAACAAGCAATTGAAAACAGTGTTCTTCCCCTCCCTGGGTGCTACGTATCAGAGACGACACTGACTCGGCTACTAAAAGACCATTGGTCTTCATTTGCGATTACCTGCACGTTACCCACGTAGAGGTAACATTCAAACAGAAAGGGTGAGTCTCTAACAGCATAAAAGCATATATGATAGATAATATACTAGAGAATAGGCAACTATAACTACCATAGCACATCAACAGTCATAAGTACAACTATCACAGAGCAACACCAACAAGTAACAACATAAGCAAAACGACGAGCAACACCAACAAGTAACAACATAAGCAAAACGACGAGCAACACCAACAAGTAACAACATAAGCAAAACGACAAGCAACACCAACAAGTAACAACATAAGCAAAACGACAAGCAACGACACCATGGGTACAACGTGTATGTATGAAATGCAACCCACACCGACGGGTATATGCATGTGGTACCAATCAACGTAAATAGCCTTTGTGGCTTCATCATCAACACTGAGCAAAGCTCTATGGCCGAAGCCTACATCAACGTAATAATGCATTATGCCATGCATAACACACCATGTACAACGCATCGGAACAATCAACAACATAATCATGCTATGCACAACAACGTCAACAACATTATCATTGGTCATATTCGACCCAACCACATCATCATCGAGTTTTGGTCATATTTGACCCAGCAACAACAACAACAAGATTTAGACACATTGACTCAACAACAAGAACAGCAAATTTAGTCTTATTAGACACAACAAAACATCACAACACTGAGGTAGCACAAAGTGGCGCCTAGGAACAACACCAACAACACAGACACAACACATTGGCGCCCAACAGCACATAAAAGGGCGCCTGAGGCAAACTGCGCCACCCTGGGCGCCAAACAGGCAGCACGTGGCGTCATACAGCAACACAGTCCTAGACACAAACTAAGACACAAACTGCAACACAGTCACAAACTAAGACACAAATAGCAACACAGTCCTAGACACAAACTAAGACACAAACAGCAACACTGCAGGCAACATAGATACTAAAACTAGGACCTGGTGGGAACCTGCGCCACATTCTGGGCAACGTGCGCCACTCTGGGCGCAACACAGCAAGCAACCTGGCGCCCTGTGGCAACCTGCGCCACATTCTGGGCAACCTGGCGCCCTGTGGCAGCACAACACTAGTGCAGAATTTCCTACAGCAGTGCACCTACTTCGGCGAATTAATTAAAATAGCAAACGATATCGGATTTTAACAAAAGACCACTCATTGGGAAGCTCTCTGAGTGTAGTTTCTGCTTATGATTTTCATTTTTCAAAATAAGTATCCAGTTGGTACAGTTTTTCAAAACCCTACACTGAGGTACCAAAATCAGACAGAATTCTTTACCCAACTTGCAACTAAAGTTTCTCTCTCATTTCTTAATGAAATTTCGTGAAACCAGTGCCTATTTCGTATAGAATTAAGTCTACTTTCCAATGAAACAAGAATCATTCAAAACGGAGTTCGATTGAGAACACAAAACCTACAAAAACCGAACCTACTCACAATTTGATTTCAGAAATTTGACCTAACTTTGGAGACTCATAACTTGAGCTACACAACTCCAAATTGAGCGAAACCAGTGCCAAAACGACCGGCTTTAAGTCTATTTTCAAAAACAATCAGCCATATAATTTTTGGATCAACCGAACAGTACCAGTTTTAGAAGGACCGAAACAGTGTCCAGAAACGCACAAAAAACTATAAGCACGTAAAACTCATTATGATCAATCACCTAGCGTGCAACATTTTACCATCTATTCACTCAAGGCCATCAACACTCAAAACAACACCAACAACATACATATAATTTCATAATTCATTCATGCATATTATCAAACAACTCCTAGGCATCATAGATTCTACCCTCCTATGAGACTCCCCTTACCTTAAGAATTGTTGGAGATGAGAAACCCTTCCACGAATCACCAAAACGCAGCACAAGCTCTTCTCTTCTCTCTTGCGATTTTCTTCTCCCTCCTTGGATTCGCAATTCCTCTTCTCCCTTGTGTGAATCGCCCTCTCTCTTCTCTCTTCTCTCTTCTCTCTTCACGTCGCTTTCTTTCTTTCTTTCTCAAATGATGCGAATTGCATCACTCCCTAGCGCCTAGGAGCCTAAGTCAATGGGCTTGGGCTCTTGGGCCAATCTTACCGCTCCGTAATTACCGGATACTACTCCCTTCATTTAAATAAACCTCTATATTAATAATTTAATAAAATACCATTTTATTATTTCTAATATTTTTCCGCAACCTAATTCCCAATAATTAATTAAATAATTAGCCAATTATTTTTGGGGCGTTACACGCCCTGCCAGGCGCCCTCATGGGCGCTGGCCTGTCACTTGGCGCCCTGTCAGGCGCCCTCATGGGCGCTGGCCTGTTCTTCACCTGGCGCCCTGCCAGGCGCCCTCATGGGCGCTGGCCTGTTCTTCACATGGCGCCCTGCCAGGCGCCCTCGTGGGCGCTGGCCTGTTCTTTTTTTCTGGAGGCAGTTTGTCGGGGGGTATTAGATATTGCGATGTATCGCTTCGTGCCCCGTGGCAAAGTCGACTTCGGGGGCAGTTCACCAGAATCGACCTGAATTTAACTCGCCCATCAGAGGTTGCGACACGTTTAAAGTCGCTTCTCACCTCGCGGGACTCTGGGGGCAGTTTATCAGACTCGGCTGAATCTAACTCGCCCATCAGAGGTTGCGACACGTTTAAGGTCGCTTCTCACCTCGTGGGACTCTGGGGGCAGTTTATCAGACTCGGCTGAATTTAACTCGCCCATCAGAGGTTGAGACACGTTTAAAGGCGCTTCTCACCTCGCGGGACTCTAGGGGCAGTTTATCAGACTCGGCTGAATCTAACTCGCCCATCAGAGGTTGCGACACGTTTAAAGTCGCTTCTCACCTCGTGGGACTCTGGGGTAGTTTATCAGACTCGGCTGAATTTAACTCGCCCATCAGAGGTTGAGACACGTTTAAAGTCGCTTCTCACCTCGCGGGACTCTGGGGGCAGTTTATCAGACTCGGCTGAATTTAACTCGCCCATCAGAGGTTGCGACACATTTAAAGTCGTTTCTCACCTCGTGGGACTTTGGGGGAAGTTTATCAGACTCGGCTGAATCTAACTCGCCCATCAGAGGTTGCGACACGTTTAAAGTCGCTTCTCACCTCGTGGCAAAGTTCGATATCGACCTGCGTTGGTCGGGGGATCTCCTCGATGGCGATCCCCGGTGGTGCCTCTAGTGGATATTGACCTGGTTCCAACGTTGCCCCCCAAGTCGAGATTATCCTGGGGGATGGTCTTGACTTGACGTTGTCGTTTAGGATGCCCTCGTAGGTTAGGTTGCCCTTATGACTCGTGCCGTCGTCGGGTCTGCTAATTTTGTCAGAGGGTCACAGCAATTATCCTGCTCGTCTATTGGTATTTTTCGCTGACTTGCCTTGATCGAGGTGATTGATGGTGAGTATGGGTGAGTAACACCACATTTTCTTTTCCTCTTTGCTCACGTGCTCGTGCACTATGTTTCTTGCTCACGTGCTCGTGCACCATTTGATTTTCTCACGAGCTTGTGAGTGTCGTCAGCTTGTTTCCCTTCCTGGGTGTGGGGACGTATGAATTGGCTTTCGAGCTTAACATGAGAATTGTAGCTAAGCTTCTTAGCTTTCCAACGCATGCTCACACGCCTCCATCGGGTAAGTATGGACGAAGTTACGGACTACAGACTGGAACCCCCTCCTGCGTGCCGGGTGACAAGGTGCAACATCCTGAAGTTGGCGCCCTCCTCCTGGGCGCCTTGAGCCAAAGTGCAACATCCTGATGTTGGTGCCCTCCTGGGCGCCCTGCGCCATGACGCCACTTTCTGATGCTGGCGCCCTCCTGGGCGCCTTGTGCCATGTATCCTGATTTTGGCGCCCTCCTGAGCGCCTTGTGCCAAAATGATGCGTCTTGATGTTGGCGCCCTCGTGGGCGCCGTGTGCCAAAACGCTGTTGGCGCCCTCATGGGCGCCCTTTCCGGGTGCGGAGACGTCTGAATTGGATTTTGAGCTCAACATGAGAATTGTAGCTCTTCCTCTTAGCTTTCCAACACATGCTCACGCTCCTCCATCGGATAAGTATGCTGCTGGCGCCCTCTTGGGCGCCCTTCCTTGGTGTGGAAACGTCCGAATTGGATTTTGAGCTCAACATAAGAATTGTAGCTCTCCCAGACAGACGGTCAGTCAGAGAGGGCAATTCAGTCGTTAGAGGATTTGTTGAGGGCTTGTGTATTGGAACAGCGGGGTTCATGGGATTCATATCTGGCGTTGATTGAGTTTACCTACAACAACAGTTACCATACCAGTATTGAGATGGCACCGTTTGAAGCATTGTATGGTCGAAAGTGTAGGACACCGTTATGTTGGTATGAGTCGGGAGAAAGGGTAGTGTTGGGTCCGGAGATTGTCCGGGAGACTACAGAGAAGATCAAGATGATCCGTGAGAAGATGAAGGCTTCGCAGAGTCGTCAGAAGAGTTATCATGACAAGCGGAGGAAGGATTTAGAGTTTCAGGAGGGTGAACATCTGTTCTTGAGGGTTTCTCCTATTACCGGTGTTGGTCGAGCGTTGAAATCGAAGAAGCTCACTCCTCGATTTGTTGGTCCTTATCAGATTTCTGAAAGAATCGGAAATGTGGCTTATAGAGTGGCTTTACCGCCAAATCTTTCGAACTTGCATGACGTGTTTCACGTGTCACAACTTCAGAAGTATGTTTCGGATCCATCTCATATGATCCATATGGATGATGTGGAGGTGCGGGATAATCTCACGGTGGAGACGATGCCCGTACGGATTGAGGATCGTGAAGTGAAAGCGCTTAGAGGCAAAGAGATTGCATTAGTGAAAGTGGTCTGGCTAGGAGCTGCCGGCGAGAGTATGACTTGGGAGCTAGAAAGCAAGATGCGAGAATCCTACCCAGAGTTGTTTGATCAGGTAAATTTCGAGGACGAAATATTCTAAGTGGGGGACAGTTGTAACACCCTAAAATATTTAATTAATTTATTTAATTAAGTATTTGGGGATTTAAATTAAATTATTTGATATAATGTAATTAATTAGAATTTTATTAATTTTGGTGGTATTAGGAGGGAGTGGAGGCGCCACTTGCATGACTTGGGCTTGAGCGGAAGGCCCAAGCCCATGATCCACAAGTATGCGAAGTGGAGTAGTGATTGGGGGTTAGGGTTTTGGCTAATTGTTGCGAAGTGCAAGAGAGAGCAAGAGAGAAAGAAAGGAGCGTGAGAAAGAGAGAGAGCAAGGCGGCCAAGAGGAGAAGGAGAAGAGGAAACTCGAAGAACAAGGAGAGAAGAGATCTCCATTGTAGCTGAGGTTCTGTTGGTGACTACTCCTAGGGCATCGAATTCTTCTTCTTGAAAAGGTTAGGAGAGCTCTATCATTCTATCTAATAAATCATATGATGGGTTCTAGATCTAGGGTTAGACTAGATTTCTTGATGTGTTCTTAATATATTGTTGTTGTTGATGTTCTTTTATATATATATATGCGAAATTTAATTGTTGGGTTATATAGGCGAATTGAATTATTGAAGTTGTATATATATATGATGAATTCTTGATGTGTTCTTGATGCGTTGTTGATGTTGGTTTGTTATATATATATATATATATATATATATATATATATATATATATATATATATATATATATATATATATATATATGTATGCGAATTGAATTGTGGGTTTTTATGTATGGGTATGCGAATTGAATTGTTGAATTTATATATATGGGTGCGAATTGATTTGTTGGAATTATAATCATGGAGGTAATTGCGACCTATGCGTTTGTTTGATGAATTGTGACATTTGAGTATTCGTGAAACTGAGAGTTGGTATGTTGGATTGATTGTGTTGTTCGCAATTTGGGTGAGGGTGTGCAAGGGCGCCTAGGGCGCCAAAGTGATGATGATGTTAGTGCTCCAAAAAGAATTTTGTTAATTGATTAAATTAAGCGTTATTTTGGGTGTTGAAAATTATAAGATTTTGATGAGTTAAATTGCTAAAAAATCAGTTTTTAGTGTTTTGGAAAATTGCTGGAAAAATGGTGATTTTTGGTTTTTAGTGTTGAAGGGTTGTTGGAAAAATTCTGGGTTGTGTTGCTGCTGTGTTCTGGGCGCCAGGCGCCTGTGCTGGGCGCCTGTGGCTTGTGTGTTGCGCGTGTGTGCGCGCCTGGGCGCTGGGCGCCTGTGGCGTGCTGTGTTGCGCGTGTGTGCGCGCCTGGGCGCTGGGCGCCTGTGGCGTGCGTGTTGCCTGCGTGTTGCGCTGAGGCGCTGGGTGCCAGCGCTGGGCGCTGAGCGCCCGTTGTGTTGCGCGCCTGGGCGCTGGGCGCCAGTGCGCGTGTTGCCTGGTTGCCTGGGCGCCTAAGCCGCCTATTTTCAGAATGTTGCTTGATTTTTCCCCAAACTTATTTTTAGCATAACTTTTGACTCAGACGTCCGTTTTGAACGATTCGAAAAGTGTCGTGAAGCTTTTTACGTTGTCTATCTATGGGTCCAATTTTTAAAATGAAAAATTGTTATTTTCTGATTGTTTGTGGGCGCCCAAGTGGCCATCCCCGGTGATCGTCCCAGTGACATTGAAAAATTATATGAAGCTCTCTAAAATTCCTTTTTGGTGTATAAACAACAGTTTTAACGTGGTAGTGTCAAAATGATGATTTTGACGAGGATGCCCTTGGTGGCTAGTCAAATGACTGTTTTGCCCCTAGTGGCCAAAGTTGTAGATAATGGTTTGTAAATGACGAGGATGCCCTTAGTGGTTAGTCAAATGACGTTTTTGCCCTAGTGGCTATTGTTTGAGTTGATTGATAATTATGTGTAAGTGATGATGAGAACCCAGTGACGTTCGGGCCCTGAGTGGCTAAGTGATGTTAAGGTCTAAATGGCCAAGTGACGTTTTGTGCTGATTATGAATTTGACAGGTGCTGTGCTCTTTGCGAGCAAACGGGTAAGTGACGGGTCACATAGTTGACTATGATTTGAGTAATTGTGTGTTTGTGTGTTGTGAATGGTGCATGTCATAGTGTCTCATGCCCATATGCATAAACCCAGTGACGTTTTGGGGCCTGAGTGGCTAAGTGACGATGAGGCCTTAAGGGCTAAGCGACGTTTTATGAAAAGGTACCTCATGCATATGCCCGCGAGTGGGTTGCATTTCATAAGCCTACATGACATGAGATGAGTTATTGTAAGTGATGTGAATGATGACTGTGATGTGGATATTTAGTGTTTTGGATGCTCATTGTTCTAGTGCGTAGCCTATGATTAGTACTTATCATATTTTCTATTATATGGATTGAAATGATGCTCACCCTTTCCTGTTTGAATGTTACCCCCGTGTTGGTAACGTGCAGGTGATTCCCAGTGAATGCCTTAGCTTCACTTCTTGAGTCGAGTCGTCATGCTCCGATACGTAGCACTCAGGGGGGAAACGAACTCGATATTTTATTAATGATTTTCTGGTTGTTATGTCCATGTGGACCCTTCTGTTATGTTTTATTATTTTCCGCTGCGTAGTTGGTTTTTGTTATGTTGAGTTTTATAAGCGACGTTAAATTGAGGCTTGAGATTCTTTATTTGTGACGTGCTACGTGAACGCATGATTACTGAGTTGAACTATTTTTCACATTGATAAGCGACGTTTTATTGAAGTATGTGTAACATTCCCTATGAACGAAATTTTTAAACTCTGATTTTTATAGACAAAGTGACGGGTAGAAAGGGGTGTTACATTAGTGGTATCAGAGCAGCAGACCTCTCTCAGTACGGTGTGGTTCGGGGACGAACCAAGCGGAAGCTGGTGGGCATGTGACATCCGTGGCTGACGAGGGCGGGGAGTGATTGCCGGTGCCCAAAAAGTTGGCACGGCAAAGAGCGGCTCCTGGCAGCTTCTAGGCGAAGGGACACGTGAATGAACTGAATACACACCGGAATGAGAGGGATCCTGAGGCTGTGCAGGTATGAGACTGTATAGTTGAAGGAAGGCTTAAAAGAGTTGATTTGGACTACCTATACCAACAAGATGCATCTTCTTTTCGGGAGCCCTTCCCATAAGAACTCCATAGTTAAGCGTGCTTGACTTGGAGTAGTAGTGGGATGGGTGACCTTCTGGGAAGTTTCCTAGAAAGCATGCAAGTGAGGACAACGCATGCTGGAAAGACGCGCGCTCAATTGGTAGTGGGAAGTGTGTTTAACTTGCACTTATGCCTCAGGTGCAAGGTTCGATTCCCACGAAAGGCAAAAATTCTACAAGAGGGGTAGAGAAGACCGTGAGGTAATAGTGCCGGGGTGGCCAATGCGTTGGACCTGGGCTGTTACATAAAAAGGCGCCTTTTTATGTAACAGCCCAGGTCCAACACATTGGCCACCCCGGCACTATTACCTCACGGTCTTCTCTACACCTCTTGTAGAATTTTTGCCTTCCGTGGGAATCGAACCTTGCACCTGAGGCATAAGTGCAAGTTAAACACACCTCCCACTACCAACTTGCATTTATGCCTCAGGTGCAAGGTTCGATTCCCACGAAAGGCAAAAATTCTACAAGAGGGGTAGAGAAGACCGTGAGGTAATAGTGCCGGGGTGGCCAATGCGTTGGACCTGGGCTGTTACACAATTGGCCAGGAGATCCAAAAGCTGACTCGCATTCGAAGACTGGGCAGGCTGACTAGTACCCTCGTCAGGTAGGGTTGCGACGTTGCCCTCAGGAATACCCTCTGGTCGGGGTGCGGGTATGGCAATGCTCTGAACCCAGGGTTTGCCTCTGGGAGCCATGGAGCAGCAAGAAAAAAGTTCGAGTAGTAATGATGTGAAAGATAGAAATCTCCCACTGTGGTCGCCAATGTTCTGTACCTAGCAGTATTTTGGTAGGCTGCTGTTGGTAGGTCTCTTGCTGTCCTGGTAGGAGGTCAGTGATCGCCCGGGGGGGTACCTGCAAAGCCACTCCGACGCTCAAGTCAGTATAGAGAGTATATGAGTGAATGTACTAAGGATTAGAGATTGAACCTTTCTTAGGGCAAAGTTTGCCGGTATTTATAGGAAATCGTGCCCTCTCGTGGATCGTTGGATGGGTAGAGTCGATCTTGACCGTCCAAGCATATTGGGCTTGCATGAGGTGGATATGGGCTGAATCGGTTGGGCTGATCCATATCACTTGCTAGATGCACCTCCTGGTTTTGCTAATGGGACCCCCTGGTTGACTCCAGAACAAAAAGTGAATTTGAATTTGTTAAATTGAAATTGTTGAGAAGAGTTAGATTGAAAATTGTGTATGTTGTTAATTGTGTTAAATTGTTGAAATTGAAATTGAAAAGTGTATGTTGTTAGAGCAAGACTTAATTAGAGATGTTAATTGAAATGTGTTATTGAAAAGTGTATTATTTTAGAGTTGTTAATTGAAAAGTGTTTAATTGTTGTTTTCATGAACCCTAGGTTAGATGACTGTGTGTTGTTGATGGAAAAGGGTGAGGTGATGTCGTCCCTCACCCCCATATTTTGCTCGAAATCATCTCCATTGAGATAATTGCGAGGTGATACTAACAATTTTAAGGTTGGGAGTTGTAAATAACTTCCTTCACTACTTATATGGAAAAGGGTTTTATCTGATCTGTCCTTAACCCCCATATTCGGCTCGAAATCATCTCCTCTGAGATCATATCGATGCCACTAATTTGATAGATTATTGGGAATGTTAAGGGAATCTAACACGTTTTCTTAAATGCGTGTAGATGAATTTGTATGAATTTAATCGTGATTGGGTGTATGATCGGTTATATCCGAGAAGAGCGGGTTTGAAGGAATCTTTTGTGGGGTTGAACAGTTTCTTATGGTAGCGTGGTGACATGAATTGGCTAAACGGGAAAGGGGGTTAGATGTCCATGCTTAAATTGCGACGGTGTACCTATTAGGACCAATAATGAAATCAGGGAGCACTTGTATTATTGGGGGTTTAGGCCTAATTATTTGATTTGAGTGGACCATGGAGAACAACGACGTCAAAATTTTGAGGTAGCGGCTTCAAGCAGTTCTGGTGTTGGTGTTCCACGTAATAAAATTTTGAGTCAATGGAAAACATGATTTGTGATGGTCTCAGGGTGAATGTGCCATTTGATGAGCCTCAATATGACGATCATGATGAACTTCCAAATGAAGAAGCACAAAAATTTTATAATTTGTTAAGAGATTCAAACAAACCGTTGTTTAAAGGCTCGCCACAGTCAAAATTATCTATGTGTGTGAAACTTTTAGCTCTCAAGTCCATGAGTAATATTTCTGAGGTGGGTTTAGACTATGTGACAGAAATGATGTTGGAAGCGACACCTAATAAGGATAATTTGCAAAAAACTTATTATGAAGCAAAGATGTTAGTTTCAAAGCTGGGATTGAAATTTAAGAAGATTGATTGTTGTGAGAAAGGGCACATGTTGTTTTACAACAACGAATTTGGTAAAAATGTTGGTGAGCTACTTGAATGCAAATTTTGTGGAAAGCCAAGATATCATGATCGTAAAGGGGCAAAACGTAATTATAAACCTATCCCTGTAAAGTCGATGTTCTATTTGCCTATAGTTCCAAGGTTGCAAAGAATGTTTGCATCGACCGAAATTGCGCAGAAAATGACTTGGCATTATGACAATAGGCGTACCTCAGACCACATTTTACGCCACCCATCTGACGGTGAAGCGTGGAAGCACTTTGATCAAGTGCATTCAGATTTTGCCTCAGACCCACGGAATGTTCGGCTTGGCTTGTGCTCAGATGGATTTACTCCATATATCCAAGCATCGGCGTCACCCTACTCTTGTTGGCCAGTCATTGTTACCCCTTACAATCTTCCTCCTGAGATGTGCATGACTAAACCGTATATATTTTTGACTTGTCTGATACCTAGTCCATCCAATCCAAAAGCTAACATTGATATCTTTTTGGAACCTCTGATTGATGATCTTAAGAGATTGTGGGGTGGTGTTTTGACATATGATGCAGCACGAAAAAAGAATTTTATGATGAGAGTCGCATTGATGTGGACAATTAACGACTTTCCTGCTTATGGTATGTTGTCTGGTTGGGGGACTCACGGTAAATTGGCATGCCCCCACTGCATGGAACACACAAAGGCGTTTACCCTAAAGTACGGGGGCAAGAGTTCTTGGTTTGACTCGCATCGTAGATTCTTACCGCAAAATCATAAATTTAGAAAGAACAAGAAGGCCTTCAAGAAAGGGGTAGTTGAAACTGATGGACCACCACCTTTGTTGACATCAGGTGAAATCTGGAGCAGAGTTATGGATTTGCCACAAGCCACGGAGGTAGGGGAACTGACCCGGCTGAATGGTTATGGACAGGTGCACAATTGGACAAAAAAAAGCATATTTTGGAATCTCCCATATTGGAAAGATAATCTGTTGAGGCACAATCTCGATGTTATGCACATCGAGAAGAATTTCTTTAACAACATATTTGTCACTGTGATGAATGTGAAAGATAAAACCAAAGACAATAATAAGGCTAGATTGGTAAGAATAATAGAAACTTTCAAGGGCCATTGGGCTACAGAGACTTTCAAGAAAAATGCTGCAAAAGCCAAGAATAATAGAAACTCCGAAAAGGGTGGCTCGCTTCACTGCGGCGGGTCCATCAACCAGGCTCAGCATGCTTCTAGATTGGTAAATTATTTTTAAAATCTGTGTGTTTTTTTACATTAGTTAATTATTTAGCAATTTTTGAAAATGTGTTTCATTTTACAGAGTAAGAAGGCAGGACGCCCTATCACTGCTCCTGAGCTGCATAGAGCCACCCATGTGAGGAAAGGCACTGGCGAGTATGTTGATGAGCGCTCCAGGATGACTCAGGTAAATATACAACTTGATTTGTATTATATAATGTTGCTTTGTCAAAATGGAGCGCTAATTTGTGGTTATTCAAAACACTCAAGGGAGCTGGGACCCTGAATCACTTGGCCAACTTACTCCGAAGATGATAGATCTGGCAAACCAAAATTGGGAGAAGACAGTAGGTTGGTCTAAGGGTCGCCTGTATGGTACGGGGCCCTTGGCTCCATGTATGGGCCAGTCTGTGGCCGGGAGCAGCAGAAGACGCAGTCGACCAGCTTCTACTCCTGCGCAGACAGAGCATATTAGGTAGCTGGAGCAGGAGCTGTAGTCTACTCGACATGAGCTGCATGATACTCGACAGGAGGTCAGGACCTTTACTGAGGCTATGAAAAAGATGCAGGAAGACTTTGCGAAGGTGTCCCGTAGGCAAGAGCTGATGTTTAGGTATTTGAAGAATATGCAGCAACATGAGCAGCAAGATGAGGAGCAAGATGAGGAGCAAGCTGAGGAGTCTAGGGAGTCTGGGGAGTCTGGAGAGGCTGGGGAGGCCGAGGAGTCTGATGGCGGCAGCTTTTAGGATTTGTTGTATCAGTTTGACAATTCAATATTTTGTTATAACATTTCAGATTAAGTGTTGTTGATTCGAATTTTATGTTATTGAAGAATTTTATTATCGGGATTTTTATTTTAAACTGTTTTATGTATTTTAGATTTTATTATTTATTATTAAAATAAACAGGTATAAAAGCAGGTTTAACAAAAAAAATCAATCAGTTGGGCATTAGCGACGGAATTAGCGAGGGAAATTGGACGTGTGGCTGTCAGAATTTAACCACGTGGCTATCTTTAGTAGCGAGGGAATTTTAATCCCTCGCTAATTTGCGAGGGATTAAAATTCCCTCGCTAATCCCAGTAGTGAGGAGGGAATTAGCGAGGGAACCAGTCCATCACTAATTCCCTCGCAAATGACCATTAGCGACAGATTTAGGTCATTTTGCGAGGGAAATTTCCCTCGCTAATGACCAGTTTTTTTGTAGTGTCTCTCCATGTGAGACGTTTCGTATTCTCTCCACGTGAGATGGCGTGAACCCTATTATTTTCGCAAAACCCTAGTTTCTTCGTCTTCTTGATCTCGTAATTTTAGTCTTTCATCAATGGCAGGCCTTAGTGGATTACAGATTGATGATGATGAGGATCAGACGCTACCTTTACACTGTTCTCCTCCGCCTGGTGCTCTGATGAACAAACAACTCTATTTTGTGGGAAGATTCTTGACTACAAAGGCAATTTGTATTCCCATGATGAAGGAGAGATTAACTGCGGTTTGGCAACCAGTAAAGGGTGTTGCGATCCGTGAAATTGGGTCCAACACGTTCTTGTTCCAATTTTTCCACGCTTTCGACTACGACAAGGTTTTTGACAACGGGCCATGGAACTTCGTCGGACACCTTCTTATTCTTCACAAACTGGTTGTAGGTGAGATTCCTTTGTCCGAACTTTTGTTGATGCTTTCTTTTGGGTCCAAGTTCATGATATACCGATGGGTTATATTGTAACGCCCCAAAATAATTTAATTATTTATTTAATTAAATTATTTAAGGCTTACAATATTTATTTAATTTAATTAAATAATTCGAGTTTAAGTATTTTATTTTATTTTATTAGGAGGTGCTGTTACTATTTAAGTGGTGCGAGCAAGGGCCCGTGATCCACAAGTAGGCCCGTGACCCATTACTTTGGCATTGGAGTCGAATTACCATGGGTCTTGTGACTTAGTGGCATTTTTGTCTCATTTGTGAAAAGAAAGAAAATAACGTAAAAGAGAGGAGAAGTGAGAAGAGAAAAGTGCGAATAGAAGAGGAGAAGTAGAAGAAAGGGGCGAAGCTCAAAGAGAAGAGGAGGAGGCTCAATTGTGATTCGCATTTTTCCCTTGGAGCTTGGCTATCAAATTCGAATTTCACAAGGTTAGGGGGTCCTCTTTTTATCTTTAATGGCTTATGCGAATTGTTGTGCCTAGGGTTAGGTTCTAGGATAAATCATATGAATGAATTGTGTTATTGATGAGGATTATCATATTGTGTTGCTATTTGTTGAATTATTATGTTGGGAATTTTATGGTTGATGCTTGAATTGTTGCTAAATGCGAAATGAAGACCATATGTTTGATCATATGATTATTTGGTGAAATTGAGAATTTTGGTGACACTTTAGTAATATTCATGTAATTGAGTGTTTTGGTGAATGTAATTTAGTGAAAGAAAGTGAAGAAAATTCTGTTTGGGAACCCCTAGGCGCCTTGGGCGCCATATGCCTATTGCTGAAAAATTCTGTGTTGCGCCTAGTCATGGGCACCAGGCGCCCAGCAGTGTGCTGCGCCTGTTTCCAAAAATTCTGTTGCCCTGTGTTGCACTGCTGTGTTGCCATTCTGTGTTGCTGTCTCTGTTGCCTGTGTTGCTGTCCCTGTTGCCTGTGTTGCTGTCCCTGTTGCCTGTGTTGCCTACTGTGTTCCCTGTGCTGCCAGTTTTGGCACTTGTTGCTTGAGTCATGGGCGCCAAGGGCCCCAAAGTTCTAGTGATAGTTTTGTGAAAATTGTTTTCAGGTTTTTATACTTGGGTAAAATGGCTCATAAAAACTGATTTTGGTCAAGAAAGGAGTTGAGTTGCGAAATTTCACTAGGTGCCTAGTGCATGGGCGCCAAAATTAAAGTTCAGTTTTTGAGAAAATTTTTATTGAGTTATCACGTCCTGAGCATTTGGCTCGTGTAAAATGAATTTCGAAGCAAAATGAGTTGTGTAGCATGTTGGCCTTAGGCGCCTAGTGCTTGGGCGCCATGTTGCTGCTGTTCCCTGGATGTTGCTTCTGGGCGCCAGGGAACAGCAGCAACATGGCGCCCATGTTGCTGCTGTTCCCTGGATGTTGCTTCTGGGCGCCAGGGAACAGCAGCAAAATGCGTTTTGAAGCTAATTTCAATGCCTATCCAATAGTCTCAATTTTATGCAAAAATAATTTATTTTCACTGGTGTTTCTGGCAGATGGTGTTCAAGTGTCCAAATGGCTATTTTTACCCACTTTCCTTATGTTGTGTCAATGTCCTAAGCTGGTCTATTTGAATTGGTGTTGGTGTGAGTGGTGAGCTGAATAGGTGAGTGTGATAGGGTGAGATTGGTGAGCAGAGGCTACGGCCTAATTTTAATGTGGTGAGCTGATTAATATACAATGGTGAGATCATGAATTTTAAATGATGAAATGCTTGGACTTGGTGTGTTGTAATGCATTCCCATAGCATCTCATGGACATATGCATTATTGGTGAGCAGAGGCTACGGCCTAATTTTGATTTGGTGAGCAGAGGCTACGGCCTATTTGTATTGGTGACGGATCCGACATGCATGTACCCGTGGAGTTTGGGTTGCATTACATACATATTCATATATTATATAGTGCTGTTTGGAATTTAGTATGCTGATGCGAATGTTTCCTATTGTTATGAATTGGTGTGCCTGGTTTCCTTTTCCTATGCAGTGCTTAATTCTCATATGTTATTAATTATGAAAAGAGACTCACCCTACTGCTTTTATGTTGCTTCTTATGTCGGCAACGTGCAGGTAATAGCGAGTGAAGGATTTCTTATGCCTTCGTCTGGTAGGAAGTGTCACGCTCTGATACGTAGCACCAGGGGGGGTGTCCTTATGTTTATGTTTTATTTTCCTAAAACTGTTAGTTTTCATTGGTGATGTATTGGCTTTAATTTTTGAACTGATTATTATTCCGCTGCTGATGGTGATTGGATTTAGTTGATGCGAACTAAACCTTTTCCTTATGGTGTTATGTATCTTGATTTTTATGGAGTAAGTGTAGCACTCACTTTAGTTGTTTTCAAAAAAAAAAAAAAAAAAACTCTGATTTTATTAAAAGTAAAGTTATTAGAAAAGGGGTGTTACATTAGTGGTATCAGAGCAGTTCGGTCTGTCCGGCCAAGTTGTCCAGTCATAGTGTCAACTGACAACGGTGTGTTGTCAGTTATATCTAACTGTTGTTGTTGTAGCAAGTGAGTTGAGATGGCTGGGAGGATCGATGCTGCTGCCGCTGTTGTTGGGCTGCTGCTGAATGTTGTAAGAAGTTGAATCTTGTTTTGCCTGTTATGAATGGAGAGATGGTAGTCGATACTCCTGCGAAGGGGTCGGTGATTATGTCTCAGGTGTTCTCAGTGTCCCGTGTCGATCTTCGGCAGGGACTTTATTGTGAATTTTGTTTGTTTGCCGTTGGGAGGGTTGGATGTCATTCTTGGTATGGACTGGTTAGTATATAACCATGTACATATTAATTGTTCCCGAAGATCTGTGAGTTTCCTTCCTCCTGAGGAAGAAGAATCTGTTTTGTTGCCTGCTGGTCATTTGCGTAAGGTAATGAAGGAGGGAGTTCATCTGTTTGCTTTGATGGCGTCATTGTCTGCTGAGAATCAGGCAATCATTGAAAGGGTTCAAGTAGTGTGTGAGTTCCCTGAAGTGTTCCCAGATGAAATTCCAAGTGTTCCGCCAGAGAGGGAGGTTGAGTTTGCCATTGACCTTATACCTGGTACTAGGCCTGTGTCTATGGCACCGTACCGAATGTCAGCCTCAGAGTTGTCTGAATTGAAAAAGCAATTAGAAGATCTGCTTGAGAAGAAATTTGTAAGACCAAGTGTGTCACCGTGGGGTGCTCCGGTATTGTTAGTGAAAAAGAAGGACGGGAGTATGAGACTTTGTGTCGATTATAGGCAATTGAACAAAGTGACAACAAAGAACAGGTATCCGCTTCCCAGAATTGATGATCTGTATGGTACCAGATTTGAAGTGTTTAGCGACCATAAGAGTCTGAAATACTTGTTTGATCAGAAGGAGCTAAATATGAGACAGAGACGTTGGTTAGAGTTGCTGAAGGATTATGATTTCGGCTTGAACTATCACCCCGGCAAAGCTAATGTCGTGGCTGATGCTTTAAGTCGGAAGAGTTTGCATATGTCGGCTATGATGGTGAAAGAGTTAGAATTGATTGAGCAGTTTCGAGACATGAGTCTGGTTTGTGAAGTGACACCGCAGAGTGTCAGATTGGGGATGTTGAAGATCGGAAATGAATTTTTGGTTAGTGTCCGAGAAGCACAAAAGTCAGATGTAAAGTTGGTAGACCTGTTGGTTGTGAATGATCAAGATGTGGATGGAGATTTCAAGTTAGATTTCCAAGGTGTATTGAGATTCAGAGATAGGATCTGCATTCCTGACGATGCTGAGATGAAGAGAATGATTCTTGAGGAGAGCCATAGAAGCAAGTTGAGTATTCATCCCGGGGCTACGAAAATGTACCAAGATTTGAAGAGAATGTTCTGGTGGCCTGGCATGAAGAAGGATGTGGCGCAGTTTGTGTATTCGTGTCTGACTTGTCAGAAGTCTAAGATTGAGCATCAGAAGCCTGCGGGGTTGATGCAACCATTGGAGATTCCGGAATGGAAATGGGATAGCATTTCCATGGACTTTGTAACTGGTTTGCCAAATACAGTGAGGGGGTTTGATGCTATATGGGTGATTGTAGACAGGTTGTCTAAGTCTGCTCATTTCTTACCAATTAATATGACTTATCCAGTCCCAAAGTTGGCAGAAATCTATATCAAGACTATTGTGAAGTTGCATGGCGTTCCGCTTAGTATTGTGTCTGATAGAGATCCAAGATTCACCTCTGAATTTTGGAAGAGTTTGCAGGAAGCTTTGGGTTCTAAGTTGAGGTTGAGCTCCGCTTATCATCCGCAGACAGATGGTCAGACGGAGAGGACTATTCAGTCGTTAGAGGACTTGTTGAGGGCATGTGTTCTTGAGCAGGGAGGTTCATGGGATTCTCATCTTTCGTTGATAGAATTCACCTATAACAACAGTTTTCATTCTAGTATTGGTATGGCACCGTTTGAGGCATTGTATGGTCGGAGATGTAGGACTCCGTTGTGTTGGTATGAATCTGGGGAGAGTGCAGTGTTGGGGCCTGAGATTGTGCGAGAGACAACTGAGAAGGTAAAATTAATCCGTGAGAAGATGAAAGCGTCGCAGAGTCGACAAAAGAGCTATCATGATAAGAGAAGGAAGGATTTAGAGTTTCAGGCCGGTGATCATGTGTTTCTGAAAGTCACTCCGGTGACTGGTGTTGGGCGTGCCTTGAAATCTAAGAAGTTAACTCCCCGTTTCATTGGTCCGTATCAGATTACGGAGAGGGTGGGAAGTGTTGCATATAGGGTGGCTTTGCCGCCTAATCTTTCGAACTTGCATGACGTGTTTCACGTGTCACAACTTCGAAAGTATGTTCCGGACCCGTCTCATGTGATTCAGATGGACGAAGTAGAGGTACGGGATAATCTCACGGTTGAGACTATGCCTGTGCGGATTGAAGATAGAGAAGTAAAGATTCTGAGAGGGAAGGAAATTCCGTTGGTGAAGGTGGTGTGGTTGGGAGCTGCTGGTGAGAGTATGACTTGGGAGCTGGAGAGCAGGATGCGGGAAGCATATCCGGAGTTGTTTGATTCAGGTAATTTCGAGGACGAAATACTCTAAGTGGGGGAGAGTTGTAACGCCCCAAAATAATTTAATTATTTATTTAATTAAATTATTTAAGGCTTACAATATTTATTTAATTTAATTAAATAATTCGAGTTTAAGTATTTTATTTTATTTTATTAGGAGGTGCTGTTACTATTTAAGTGGTGCGAGCAAGGGCCCGTGATCCACAAGTAGGCCCGTGACCCATTACTTTGGCATGGGAGTCGAATTACCATGGGTCTTGTGACTTAGTGGCATTTTTGTCTCATTTGTGAAAAGAAAGAAAATAACGTAAAAGAGAGGAGAAGTGAGAAGAGAAAAGTGCGAATAGAAGAGGAGAAGTAGAAGAAAGGGGCGAAGCTCAAAGAGAAGAGGAGGAGGCTCAATTGTGATTCGCATTTTTCCCTTGGAGCTTGGCTATCAAATTCGAATTTCACAAGGTTAGGGGGTCCTCTTTTTATCTTTAATGGCTTATGCGAATTGTAGTGCCTAGGGTTAGGTTCTAGGATAAATCATATGAATGAATTGTGTTATTGATGAGGATTATCATATTGTGTTGCTATTTGTTGAATTATTATGTTGGGAATTTTATGGTTGATGCTTGAATTGTTGCTAAATGCGAAATGAAGACCATATGTTTGATCATATGATTATTTGGTGAAATTGAGAATTTTGGTGACACTTTAGTAATATTCATGTAATTGAGTGTTTTGGTGAATGTAATTTAGTGAAAGAAAGTGAAGAAAATTCTGTTTGGGAACCCCTAGGCGCCTTGGGCGCCATATGCCTATTGCTGAAAAATTCTGTGTTGCGCCTAGTCATGGGCACCAGGCGCCCAGCAGTGTGCTGCGCCTGTTTCCAAAAATTCTGTTGCCCTGTGTTGCACTGCTGTGTTGCCATTCTGTGTTGCTGTCTCTGTTGCCTGTGTTGCTGTCCCTGTTGCCTGTGTTGCTGTCCCTGTTGCCTGTGTTGCCTACTGTGTTCCCTGTGCTGCCAGTTTTGGCACTTGTTGCTTGAGTCATGGGCGCCAAGGGCCCCAAAGTTCTAGTGATAGTTTTGTGAAAATTGTTTTCAGGTTTTTATACTTGGGTAAAATGGCTCATAAAAACTGATTTTGGTCAAGAAAGGAGTTGAGTTGCGAAATTTCACTAGGTGCCTAGTGCATGGGCGCCAAAATTAAAGTTCAGTTTTTGAGAAAATTTTTATTGAGTTATCACGTCCTGAGCATTTGGCTCGTGTAAAATGAATTTCGAAGCAAAATGAGTTGTGTAGCATGTTGGCCTTAGGCGCCTAGTGCTTGGGCGCCATGTTGCTGCTGTTCCCTGGATGTTGCTTCTGGGCGCCAGGGAACAGCAGCAACATGGCGCCCATGTTGCTGCTGTTCCCTGGATGTTGCTTCTGGGCGCCAGGGAACAGCAGCAAAATGCGTTTTGAAGCTAATTTCAATGCCTATCCAATAGTCTCAATTTTATGCAAAAATAATTTATTTTCACTGGTGTTTCTGGCAGATGGTGTTCAAGTGTCCAAATGGCTATTTTTACCCACTTTCCTTATGTTGTGTCAATGTCCTAAGCTGGTCTATTTGAATTGGTGTTGGTGTGAGTGGTGAGCTGAATAGGTGAGTGTGATAGGGTGAGATTGGTGAGCAGAGGCTACGGCCTAATTTTAATGTGGTGAGCTGATTAATATACAATGGTGAGATCATGAATTTTAAATGATGAAATGCTTGGACTTGGTGTGTTGTAATGCATTCCCATAGCATCTCATGGACATATGCATTATTGGTGAGCAGAGGCTACGGCCTAATTTTGATTTGGTGAGCAGAGGCTACGGCCTATTTGTATTGGTGACGGATCCGACATGCATGTACCCGTGGAGTTTGGGTTGCATTACATACATATTCATATATTATATAGTGCTGTTTGGAATTTAGTATGCTGATGCGAATGTTTCCTATTGTTATGAATTGGTGTGCCTGGTTTCCTTTTCCTATGCAGTGCTTAATTCTCATATGTTATTAATTATGAAAAGAGACTCACCCTACTGCTTTTATGTTGCTTCTTATGTCGGCAACGTGCAGGTAATAGCGAGTGAAGGATTTCTTATGCCTTCGTCTGGTAGGAAGTGTCACGCTCTGATACGTAGCACCAGGGGGGGTGTCCTTATGTTTATGTTTTATTTTCCTAAAACTGTTAGTTTTCATTGGTGATGTATTGGCTTTAATTTTTGAACTGATTATTATTCCGCTGCTGATGGTGATTGGATTTAGTTGATGCGAACTAAACCTTTTCCTTATGGTGTTATGTATCTTGATTTTTATGGAGTAAGTGTAGCACTCACTTTAGTTGTTTTCAAAAAAAAAAAAAAAAAACTCTGATTTTATTAAAAGTAAAGTTATTAGAAAAGGGGTGTTACATTAGTGGTATCAGAGCAGTTCGGTCTGTCCGGCCAAGTTGTCCAGTCATAGTGTCAACTGACAACGGTGTGTTGTCAGTTATATCTAACTGTTGTTGTTGTAGCAAGTGAGTTGAGATGGCTGGGAGGATCGATGCTGCTGCCGCTGTTGTTGGGCTGCTGCTGAATGTTGTAAGAAGTTGAATCTTGTTTTGCCTGTTATGAATGGAGAGATGGTAGTCGATACTCCTGCGAAGGGGTCGGTGATTATGTCTCAGGTGTTCTCAGTGTCCCGTGTCGATCTTCGGCAGGGACTTTATTGTGAATTTTGTTTGTTTGCCGTTGGGAGGGTTGGATGTCATTCTTGGTATGGACTGGTTAGTATATAACCATGTACATATTAATTGTTCCCGAAGATCTGTGAGTTTCCTTCCTCCTGAGGAAGAAGAATCTGTTTTGTTGCCTGCTGGTCATTTGCGTAAGGTAATGAAGGAGGGAGTTCATCTGTTTGCTTTGATGGCGTCATTGTCTGCTGAGAATCAGGCAATCATTGAAAGGGTTCAAGTAGTGTGTGAGTTCCCTGAAGTGTTCCCAGATGAAATTCCAAGTGTTCCGCCAGAGAGGGAGGTTGAGTTTGCCATTGACCTTATACCTGGTACTAGGCCTGTGTCTATGGCACCGTACCGAATGTCAGCCTCAGAGTTGTCTGAATTGAAAAAGCAATTAGAAGATCTGCTTGAGAAGAAATTTGTAAGACCAAGTGTGTCACCGTGGGGTGCTCCGGTATTGTTAGTGAAAAAGAAGGACGGGAGTATGAGACTTTGTGTCGATTATAGGCAATTGAACAAAGTGACAATAAAGAACAGGTATCCGCTTCCCAGAATTGATGATCTGTATGGTACCAGATTTGAAGTGTTTAGCGACCATAAGAGTCTGAAATACTTGTTTGATCAGAAGGAGCTAAATATGAGACAGAGACGTTGGTTAGAGTTGCTGAAGGATTATGATTTCGGCTTGAACTATCACCCCGGCAAAGCTAATGTCGTGGCTGATGCTTTAAGTCGGAAGAGTTTGCATATGTCGGCTATGATGGTGAAAGAGTTAGAATTGATTGAGCAGTTTCGAGACATGAGTCTGGTTTGTGAAGTGACACCGCAGAGTGTCAGATTGGGGATGTTGAAGATCGGAAATGAATTTTTGGTTAGTGTCCGAGAAGCACAAAAGTCAGATGTAAAGTTGGTAGACCTGTTGGTTGTGAATGATCAAGATGTGGATGGAGATTTCAAGTTAGATTTCCAAGGTGTATTGAGATTCAGAGATAGGATCTGCATTCCTGACGATGCTGAGATGAAGAGAATGATTCTTGAGGAGAGCCATAGAAGCAAGTTGAGTATTCATCCCGGGGCTACGAAAATGTACCAAGATTTGAAGAGAATGTTCTGGTGGCCTGGCATGAAGAAGGATGTGGCGCAGTTTGTGTATTCGTGTCTGACTTGTCAGAAGTCTAAGATTGAGCATCAGAAGCCTGCGGGGTTGATGCAACCATTGGAGATTCCGGAATGGAAATGGGATAGCATTTCCATGGACTTTGTAACTGGTTTGCCAAATACAGTGAGGGGGTTTGATGCTATATGGGTGATTGTAGACAGGTTGTCTAAGTCTGCTCATTTCTTACCAATTAATATGACTTATCCAGTCCCAAAGTTGGCAGAAATCTATATCAAGACTATTGTGAAGTTGCATGGCGTTCCGCTTAGTATTGTGTCTGATAGAGATCCAAGATTCACCTCTGAATTTTGGAAGAGTTTGCAGGAAGCTTTGGGTTCTAAGTTGAGGTTGAGCTCCGCTTATCATCCGCAGACAGATGGTCAGACGGAGAGGACTATTCAGTCGTTAGAGGACTTGTTGAGGGCATGTGTTCTTGAGCAGGGAGGTTCATGGGATTCTCATCTTTCGTTGATAGAATTCACCTATAACAACAGTTTTCATTCTAGTATTGGTATGGCACCGTTTGAGGCATTGTATGGTCGGAGATGTAGGACTCCGTTGTGTTGGTATGAATCTGGGGAGAGTGCAGTGTTGGGGCCTGAGATTGTGCGAGAGACAACTGAGAAGGTAAAATTAATCCGTGAGAAGATGAAAGCGTCGCAGAGTCGACAAAAGAGCTATCATGATAAGAGAAGGAAGGATTTAGAGTTTCAGGCCGGTGATCATGTGTTTCTGAAAGTCACTCCGGTGACTGGTGTTGGGCGTGCCTTGAAATCTAAGAAGTTAACTCCCCGTTTCATTGGTCCGTATCAGATTACGGAGAGGGTGGGAAGTGTTGCATATAGGGTGGCTTTGCCGCCTAATCTTTCGAACTTGCATGACGTGTTTCACGTGTCACAACTTCGAAAGTATGTTCCGGACCCGTCTCATGTGATTCAGATGGACGAAGTAGAGGTACGGGATAATCTCACGGTTGAGACTATGCCTGTGCGGATTGAAGATAGAGAAGTAAAGATTCTGAGAGGGAAGGAAATTCCGTTGGTGAAGGTGGTGTGGTTGGGAGCTGCTGGTGAGAGTATGACTTGGGAGCTGGAGAGCAGGATGCGGGAAGCATATCCGGAGTTGTTTGATTCAGGTAATTTCGAGGACGAAATACTCTAAGTGGGGGAGAGTTGTAACGCCCCAAAATAATTTAATTATTTATTTAATTAAATTATTTAAGGCTTACAATATTTATTTAATTTAATTAAATAATTCGAGTTTAAGTATTTTATTTTATTTTATTAGGAGGTGCTGTTACTATTTAAGTGGTGCGAGCAAGGGCCCGTGATCCACAAGTAGGCCCGTGACCCATTACTTTGGCATTGGAGTCGAATTACCATGGGTCTTGTGACTTAGTGGCATTTTTGTCTCATTTGTGAAAAGAAAGAAAATAACGTAAAAGAGAGGAGAAGTGAGAAGAGAAAAGTGCGAATAGAAGAGGAGAAGTAGAAGAAAGGGGCGAAGCTCAAAGAGAAGAGGAGGAGGCTCAATTGTGATTCGCATTTTTCCCTTGGAGCTTGGCTATCAAATTCGAATTTCACAAGGTTAGGGGGTCCTCTTTTTATCTTTAATGGCTTATGCGAATTGTAGTGCCTAGGGTTAGGTTCTAGGATAAATCATATGAATGAATTGTGTTATTGATGAGGATTATCATATTGTGTTGCTATTTGTTGAATTATTATGTTGGGAATTTTATGGTTGATGCTTGAATTGTTGCTAAATGCGAAATGAAGACCATATGTTTGATCATATGATTATTTGGTGAAATTGAGAATTTTGGTGACACTTTAGTAATATTCATGTAATTGAGTGTTTTGGTGAATGTAATTTAGTGAAAGAAAGTGAAGAAAATTCTGTTTGGGAACCCCTAGGCGCCTTGGGCGCCATATGCCTATTGCTGAAAAATTCTGTGTTGCGCCTAGTCATGGGCACCAGGCGCCCAGCAGTGTGCTGCGCCTGTTTCCAAAAATTCTGTTGCCCTGTGTTGCACTGCTGTGTTGCCATTCTGTGTTGCTGTCTCTGTTGCCTGTGTTGCTGTCCCTGTTGCCTGTGTTGCTGTCCCTGTTGCCTGTGTTGCCTACTGTGTTCCCTGTGCTGCCAGTTTTGGCACTTGTTGCTTGAGTCATGGGCGCCAAGGGCCCCAAAGTTCTAGTGATAGTTTTGTGAAAATTGTTTTCAGGTTTTTATACTTGGGTAAAATGGCTCATAAAAACTGATTTTGGTCAAGAAAGGAGTTGAGTTGCGAAATTTCACTAGGTGCCTAGTGCATGGGCGCCAAAATTAAAGTTCAGTTTTTGAGAAAATTTTTATTGAGTTATCACGTCCTGAGCATTTGGCTCGTGTAAAATGAATTTCGAAGCAAAATGAGTTGTGTAGCATGTTGGCCTTAGGCGCCTAGTGCTTGGGCGCCATGTTGCTGCTGTTCCCTGGATGTTGCTTCTGGGCGCCAGCGCCTATGTGTGCGTGTTGCCTCTTGGGCGCCTAGCGCCTGTGCGCTGTTGCGTGCTTGTTCCCCTGGGCGCCTAGCGCCTGTGCGCTGTTGCGCGTGTTGCTCCTGGGCGCCAAGCGCCTATGCGCCTGTGCGCTGTTGCGTGTTGCCTCTCCTGGGCGCCAAGCGCCCATGCGCCAAGCGCTGTGTTGCCCCTGGGCGCCCAGCGCCCATGCGCCTGTTTCCAGAATGTCTAGCATTTTTCCTAAACTGTTTTTAACATAACTTTTGACTCGGTTATCCAAATCCAACGGTTCAAAATGCGTTTTGAAGCTAATTTCAATGCCTATCCAATAGTCTCAATTTTATGCAAAAATAATTTATTTTCACTGGTGTTTCTGGCAGATGGTGTTCAAGTGTCCAAATGGCTATTTTTACCCACTTTCCTTATGTTGTGTCAATGTCCTAAGCTGGTCTATTTGAATTGGTGTTGGTGTGAGTGGTGAGCTGAATAGGTGAGTGTGATAGGGTGAGATTGGTGAGCAGAGGCTACGGCCTAATTTTAATGTGGTGAGCTGATTAATATACAATGGTGAGATCATGAATTTTAAATGATGAAATGCTTGGACTTGGTGTGTTGTAATGCATTCCCATAGCATCTCATGGACATATGCATTATTGGTGAGCAGAGGCTACGGCCTAATTTTGATTTGGTGAGCAGAGGCTACGGCCTATTTGTATTGGTGACGGATCCGACATGCATGTACCCGTGGAGTTTGGGTTGCATTACATACATATTCATATATTATATAGTGCTGTTTGGAATTTAGTATGCTGATGCGAATGTTTCCTATTGTTATGAATTGGTGTGCCTGGTTTCCTTTTCCTATGCAGTGCTTAATTCTCATATGTTATTAATTATGAAAAGAGACTCACCCTACTGCTTTTATGTTGCTTCTTATGTCGGCAACGTGCAGGTAATAGCGAGTGAAGGATTTCTTATGCCTTCGTCTGGTAGGAAGTGTCACGCTCTGATACGTAGCACCAGGGGGGGGGTGTCCTTATGTTTATGTTTTATTTTCCTAAAACTGTTAGTTTTCATTGGTGATGTATTGGCTTTAATTTTTGAACTGATTATTATTCCGCTGCTGATGGTGATTGGATTTAGTTGATGCGAACTAAACCTTTTCCTTATGGTGTTATGTATCTTGATTTTTATGGAGTAAGTGTAGCACTCACTTTAGTTGTTTTCAAAAAAAAAAAAAAAAAAAAAACTCTGATTTTATTAAAAGTAAAGTTATTAGAAAAGGGGTGTTACATATATCACAAAAGAGGTTGGAATTGCGTTGGGTAATTTCATCAGCGAGTTTGTAGCGTATGAGCCTAAGAATAATTCTGATTTTTGGAAGTCTTTTATGAGGGTAAGAGTAACGCTTGATGTCAGGAAATCGTTGAAAAGAGGAAAGAAGATTGGACTTACTAATGGAATCATCTCGCAGGTGCGTTTTAAGTATGAAAGGCTCACCGTAGTTTGTTTCTTTTGTGGTCTTCTGGGTCATTCGCTACTGCTTGTGAAAGGTTATTTGATTTGGGGGTTGATGATGGTAATCGGGGATGGAGTGCTGACTTACGTGTGGAGCGGCGTCGCCCGGGCTCTGCAAGTACCTGCCGGTGGTTGACCGAGGAAGGAAATAGCAACGTTAATGTTGGCGCTGGTAATATGGGACGCAATGATGCTGCTGGAGACGGGAATGGTGTGCGGAGGGATAATTCTGTGAATGTTGGAGGTGATGGTGGTAATGGTGTTCAGGTTAATCATGCATTAGTCCCACATGTGGTGTCACATGTGATGTATGAAGGTCCCTCTCCCTGTACTATGACTGAGGTCAATGCTGTTGTGTGTGTTTCAGAATCTATGCCACGCGAGCAAGCAGTGTGCATCCCACGCGTGGCTGTACATGCTCAATGTGCTTCACGGACTTCTCTGCTCATTCAAGGTGAAGCTTCGGCTCCAGTTGCGTCTATGGACGAAGCTGAAGTGACTCATCGGAAACGTGGTTGAACAAGTATGGATTATAATGTGAATGTTGACGGTAATGGTATTCATACAACAATGCCTTTTTTATCGGCAGGTCCTGGCAATCAGGCCTGCCGGGACAAATGAGTATCTTGAGTTGGAACTGCTGAGGCTTCGGTCACTCGTCGGCAGTTCCTTTATCGAGGGACCTAATCCGGAGTCATAGACCGGAGATTGTTTTTCTTTCTAAAACTATTGCTACGTCACATGATATGGAGTCAGTTCGTCGGTCAGTTGGTTTTGATAATTGTTTGGTTGTTGATCGTGTTGGGAGAAGTGGTGGTATTGCGGTTCTTTGGATGAATTCTGTGAAATGTACGGTTACGGGTTATTCTAGGCATCATGTCGATTTTCTTATAGAGCTCAGCGTCGGGAGTCTTGGGCTCTAATAAGACAATTGGCTGGTTTGTCTCAATTCCCTTGGTGTATTTTGGGTGACTTCAATGACTTATTATCTCCAAGTGATCAATGGGGGAGGTGTGATCACCCTCCTTACCTTATGAGGGGCTTTCAAAATGCCATTATTGATGCGCAATTAATTGATATTAATATGACTGGTTATCCTTTTACTTGGAGATTTGGGATGGGAACTCCAAATGCCGTGGAGCAATGCCTAGATAGATTTGGGATGGGAACTTCAAAAATCAGAGGTATTTTTTAGTAGCAATGTGGTTCAGGTGGACCAAGATACTATTGCTCAATCTCTTGGTGTTAATGTGTGTCTTGGTACAGGTCTCTATTCGGGGTTACCGTCTATGATTGGTCGTAGTAAGAAGTCTCTGTTTAAGTTCATCAAAGATGGAATCTGGAAGAAGATTAATTATTGGGGCGGGAGGTCTTTATCGAAGGCTGGAAAGGAGGTTATGATCAAGTCGGTTCTTCAGTCTATTCCAACATATTTCATGAGCTTATTTCTCCTGCCTTCCTCTCTTGAAGATGAGATTCAAAGTTTGATTAATGGTTTTTGGTCGGGGTGGTAGTGGGGCGAATAAAAGAGGCATCTGGTGGCTCTCTTGGGATAAATTGTGTATGCCCAAGGATTATGGTGGTTTGGGTTTCCGTAATCTATATGTCTTCAATGTGGCTTTGTTAGGCAAGCAGGGTTGGAGGTTGATGAATAATCCTGACTCTCTTGTATCACGGTTATATAAGGCAAGATACTTTCCCATGTGTGATTTTATGCAAGCTGGGAGAGGAAATAATTCAAGCTTTATTTGGCGGAGTATATATGAAGCTTGTTTGGTTCTAAGTGAGGGTTGATGTTGGATGATTGGTGATGGCTCTAATTAATATTAGTGTTTTGGGTGATAAATGGACGATGGATAGGATTTCTATTGAGGAATCAGACTCCAGTCATTTCAATCATTTTCTTAGAGTCTCGGACTTGATGCAGGTGGAACACAAAACTTGGAATGTTGATGTAATAAATTATCTGTTTCCCCCTAACATTGCACGTCCAGTTTTACATACGCCCCCTATTAAAGTTATTGATGAAGATAAACGTATTTGGTGTCCAGAGTCCTCAGGTATCTATAGTGTTCGAAGTTCTTACCGTTTTCTTTTGGAGAGAGTACTAGAAACATCTCATTTATGTAGATATCTTGTGTTGCAGGCTAAGTTTTGATGATGAAGTGCTTAAGAGGTTTTGATGATGAATAAGACAAAGGCAAAGTTGATGGCCAAAGTAAATAAAAGTGACTAAACATCAAAGTCACAATCCAAGACAAACAAGCTCAAGAATTGAAGATTCAAGTTTAAGGGTAGTCCTTAAATATAAGGGTAGTCCTTAGGGTTTGGGTGTGTCTTAGGAAAAAGTGTAAGCTCTTTCGAAGGTCAGCTCGTATCTCAAAGTCTCACACACTCACAAGTTTTTCAAAGATGCATGCATACTTACGTAAACATACTTATCATCTTTAAAACATAAAAATCGATTTCATCTTGCATATACACTCATCAAAATCGATTTTCAGGCCAATCAGAAAAGGAAGAATCGATTTTCACTTCATGTATTTTCGGTGCATAAATCGATTCCTGAGCCAAACTTTTTTAAAGGAAGAATCGATTCCCACTCTTTTGCACTTAACTGAGAATCGATTCCTACATGTCTCAGGCAAGCTGAGAATCGATTCATACAAATTTTCACTAAGTACAGAATCGATTTCTAGCCCTCCATAGTTCTCAAGAATCGATTGTCCCTATTTTTCAAACAAATCAAAATCGATTCCTCACTTAAATGAATCGATTCCTAGATCCAATGTTTTCAACAAAGAATAGATTCCTACATTATTTTCAACGTAAACTTGATTTTCTCATAGCCTATAAATAGGCACTGCATTACGTTCATTTTACACACCAACCCATTTCACGAATCAGAAAACTTTTGAGAAAAACTCTTCACGCTTTTACTTTTGCTCGTCACGCACCGTTGATCCGTCTGAGCTGATCTGTTGCTAAGAGTTAGTTGGGGTTGCATTCTTCAAGTTGTAATATCTGCCTTCATTAGAGGTATTTCTGTCTTTACAATTGTTTATTATTTAATTGTTTGTGATTTGTACTAGGGAGTGGGGTATCTCTCTAGGGTAGCTGTTTGTACTAGGAAGTGGGGTATCTTTCTGGGGCAGCTGATTGTAACAGGGGTGGGGTATCTCTTGTTATTGTTATATTAGATTTGAGGGCTCTCCATAGGTGGGGTATCCTAGGAGGAGAGTGCCTGAGTCTGTAAAGGTTTTCCAAGGCACCTGTAAGCCTTGTTGTTTTGGTTAGTGGAAAATCTCACAAGGGTGTGAGGACTGGACGTAGGTCACTAGGAGGTGACCGAACCAGGATAAATCTCTGCGTGCTTTACTGCTTTCCTGCTTTACTGTTATACCGCTTTACTGCTTTATATTCTAATTCCTTCGCTTCCACTTAACCTGTGCGAAAATTGATCTAAGTCATTGAAAAGGGGAAAAACGTTTTCGAAAGATCTGAAAAGTTTTTAAATCTCAATTCCCCCCCCTCTTGAGACTGAACCCACTTGGTAACAATTTACGGACTGATGGTGATTGGAGAGCATTGTGGAAGTTGAAAGTCCCCCCTAAAGTCAAGCACTTCCTGTGGCGTCTTTGTAGAGATGGGCTTCCTACTCAACATAATCTAGTGCATCAGCATGTAGATGTCGAAGATGAATGCCCGTGGTGTGGTGATCCACTAGAGACAACTACACATATTTTTATCTATTGTAATAAGGCTGCGCCCTATTGGAGCCGGCTTAGTTTGCAACACCATGTTACCACAGCTTCTGCTATCTCTGGTAATTTTAGCACTATTTTCTTTCAAGTTTTACTGCTACTGAGAAGATAGCTTGGTGTATGACCTTGTGGAGTTCGTGGGAAAGCCGGAATGAGCGCATTTGGGAAAACAAACACTCGGAGGCTTCATCAATTGTGTGGACAGGTTCTAAATACTTTAACGAGTGGTTGGCGGCCCGTTCTTCTTACGACACCGCGGCTGGATCCGCACATCAATATGTCTGTGCTCAAGCTACGAATTCATGGGTGAAGCCGCCCCCTGGTTTCGTGAAGTGCAATGTCGACGCGTCCTTCTCCACGGCTGAAAATAAGGTCGGCATCTGTATTTGTTTGCGGGACGACGGAGGTAATTTTATAGCCGCTAGAACTCAATGGTTCTCTCCTCTTATGGATGTCCTCCTAGGAGAAACAATGGGGTTATATCGAGCCATGGTGTGAAGACTCTGCGTTCAAGGTCAATTCCGATTATCAAAGTAGTTTGGGATGGCTTTTCAGCCGAAGAGGCTACCTGGGAACTGGAAGAAGACATGCGTGCTCGATATCCGTATCTCTTTCAGTAAGGTACGTCTCGTCAATTTTGAGGACAAAATTTTAAAAGTTGGGGTGATTGTAACATCCCTAATTTTTAAAGACTCGTATTATGATGCCGGAGGCCGATTAATTAATTGTGGGAATAATTGGTCGCGTCTCGGGGATTAATAGTCGAGTAATTCGTCAAGAAATCCTATTCTCCATTAAGTGTGGCTTATTCATAATTTAAATAAGGAATTGGGAATGAAGGGCAAAATTGTCTTTTCACACCCCTAATCAGTAAATTATAATTATGAAGATTAAAAATTATTTCGGACCAAAAGAAGTGAGGAACTTCGGATCGGAACCGGGATAATCGAAAAAGTTTCGTACCGAGGGAAGCCTTCAACACCTAAACTATCATTTTATGGCCAAGGGCAAAATGGTCTTTTCACCATCATTTAACCCCCAGCCATATACACCCAACTGAACCCTCACCCTCTCACTTGACTATTCTCCAGCTGAAAAGAAAGAAAAACAGAAGTGAGGGAGAGGAGAGTGGGCGAAGGGAAGGAGAAGGAAAGGAGAGAGGAGCTACTCAACTTGTCCTTGCATGTAAGTCTTCTAAACCCCTCTCTACTCCATTTTTGATTCTGAATCCAATGGTACCAAAATCAGAGGCTGATTCTCACTCCTTCTCTAAACACCATTTTCGAAATTTGAACCTTCAAGGTGGAAGACAATGAAGTTCTGAGTTTGTGGTGGCTTGCATGATCATCATTTCATTGTCAAAGAGGAGGGCTGTCATCACATTTCGAATTTGGGGGAAAGTTCAAGCTTAGGATTGCTATCCAAGTTGCTATTTCAGTGGCTTAGTGGAAACAAGTTGCTGTCCTAGTGATTCTTGCTGTTGTGAATTTCGTTGGTGCCTTCGATCCTCGTTCGCTAGTTCGATTGTCTTGGTTACTTCGCGATTCGGTTGAAGCTTCAAGTGAAATCGACATCACAGTGAGTTCTACTCACGGATTAGCGACATTTTATGTATTCTGAAAACTTGTGGTTTCGAATGATAAGGCAACAATCCCGTTTTCAAAAGACTTAGAACCGAAAAGCGATTTTTAAGTCAAAACGGAGTTTTACGGTTTATTGAGAATTTTAATGAATCATTGAAATGAAACACTTTATATATATTCTGGAATAGTTGGAAATTTTCTGAGTTTCAGGTGATTGAAATTAGAAATCGAATTGGACGAGAACGGGGAGCGAAAATGAGAAAAATGTGAAATTCTGGTAACAGACACAGGTCGCACGGATCGTGCGCCCCTGGGCACGGATCGTGCGCCTGCTTCGGGTTGGAAGGATTGGAAACCGAATGGGACGCACGGGTCGTGCGCCCCTGGGCACGGATCGTGCGTTTCTTTCTGGTAGATGGGTTCAGAGCAGTGCACCACGCACGGGTCGTGCGCCCCTGGGCACGGGTCGTGCGTGTGGTTCTGTTACCGGCTTCCGTTTTCTCGCTTCGTCGCTCCGTTCGATCCCGAACCTTTTCTAATCTCTTTCTCAATCATTTAAAATGAAGTTGCCTTATTAAAAACCGTATTTTGAGCTCGTTCAACTCATGTTTTTGAAAAGAGTTTCGAAAGCACATTTAAGTGAAAAACCGAAACCCTAGGATACGTGTGGGTACACTGACTGAATATATATGTTTATATATGTCAAATGAAAATGATTATAATGCCAGAGGTCTAACTTATGAATTCCTCAAAACGGGTTATAGATCGATATGGATATTGTTTATCCAATTATTATGTGATTGATCCTTTGGTGATCGAAAAGATATAAATTATCTAACTCTCGAGAATTGATACGTATTGTCATATGTATCGCGTTGGGTGACGATCCGACAAGTAGCATACTAGGGAGGGTAGTCATGACCCCTTACCTATGGCCCTGAATGTGTTTTGGCGTGGTCAACTCACGGGTTACCGATATTCGTGACGTTATTCGTGACGTTGGGTTCACAATCGGTTTATGCTAAACTAAGGCTATGGTATTACCGATATTCGTGACGTTGGGTTCACAATCGGTTTATGCTAAACTAAGGCTATGGTATTACCGATATTCGTGACGTTGGGTTCACAATCGGTTTATGCTAAACTAAGACTATGGTATTTCCGATATTCGTGACGTTGGGTTCACAATCGGTTTATACTAAATAAGATAAGAACACGATTTGCTTGGCATTTCGATTAATAAATAAGACATTGTCATGTCAACTTTGGTTGTAACGGTTTAATGAATTGAACCGAGTGTCAGTGAGGGGGCACGGTAGGACTCACTGAGATAATGTTATCTCACCCAATCCATATTTGTTGTTTTTCAGAGAAGTAGGGTAAAAGGAAGACTATTGTTCACGAGTAGCTGGTATACTCTTGGAGGTGCCGAAGACTTAGTCATTTGATCCCTTGTTCTTTTGTTGTCTTATTGGTTATATAAACTTGTATTGATTATGAGTTATATGAACCGTCTTATGTTTCTGTTTGGTGTTTGGACTTGGATATTGTAATCCATTCGGTATGGAACCGATGTACTTCTATTTTATGAAGTAATGTTATTCCGATTATGTTTTTATTTCGGAGACAGTTTGTATGTCCAATATTTAAACAGGAACTGTGTCCTCTGAACTTCCGCATCTGTGCATCTTCGGCCTCTCTACATGTTAGAAATACCGGGGTGTTACATTTAATTTCTATTTGTCAGGATCTTTTTACTTTTTTTAATCATAACTCTCATGTCGAATTTGCTAGGAGGAATGCTAATAAGGTTGCTCATTCTCTTGCGGAGGTGGCTCATTCTCTTGCTCATTCTCATTCTCAAAAAAAAAAAAAAACAAGTTAATGAAGCCATATATAGCAAAACAATGGAGCGGGGGTTGTCATGAGGTGGGATGAAAATGGAGGAACAGAGAGAATAAGAGCATGGCGTGATGGAATCGAAAGAAATTTGAGAGTGAAAGAAATTTCTCCTTGGCAATGTGTTTTTTTTATTTATAAATAAAATATTATATTGACGGGAGTGTGTTTTTTTTTTTCTCCTCAGCAGTGTGTTTTAAAGAGAGGAGAAATTTCTTTTTTTTTGTCAGGTAGGCAACTTAGTAAGTTTTGAGAAGAAAATATCTATATTCTAGTTAGTAAGTTTTGTGAAAAAAATAAAAAATAATATAATAATATGGTTAAAAAAAATTGACAATAATAATATGGTTAAATGAGAGTTAGCATTTTGTTACTAATATAGGTTACTATAGAGTCTATACTCTCCAAATTGTTGCTTGGTCATCACGTTTAGTCCTTTTTAACCTATGAAAAACGTTCTTCAAAAAGGAAAAAAACAAACAAAAACTAAAATCGAAAAAAGTGGATCAAATCCAAACAAGCTAATAATAAAAACTAATTAGATATTAAAAAACTGAATAATCGAAACCTAATCCTATTTAAATTTGAAATAGGATTACCAAAAAAAAATAGGATAAAACCTAATTTTTTTTTGTAGTCATAAAAAGAAAAAAAAAGATATTTGTTTAATAGTTTCCTAATTTTTTTGGTCAAAAAAAAATAGTTTACCAATTTTATATTTATATTTTGGAAGACTTGTGAAAGTCCCACTCGTTTCCCCTTAAACAGTTCGGCTTCCGCAGCAATCATCGGAGTCTCTTCGTCTCTCTCTCTCTCTCTCTAAACCCTTCTTCTTCTTCTTTCATATTCTCTCTCTGTCGCTCTCCGATGGCTTCCGATCTCGAAGAGAAAGCGAAAGAGGCGTTTGTGGAAGACCACTTTGAGTTAGCGGCGGACCTTCTGACTCAGGCCATTGATCTCGACCCTAACAAACCAGCACTCTACGCTGATCGTGCTCAAGCCAACATCAAACTCAACAACTTCACTGGTATTACCTTCACTGGAATTTAATCAAGATTTGGTTTTCTTTTTTATTGCGTTGTTTCTCCATATTTTTTGTTGAGCAAATTGTTAATTCAAGCTCTTGAGAAATTGTCATATTATATATTGGTTACCTTTGTTTGATTCTCTTTTTGAATACACTTAGATAGTTTTGGACTTGCAGCCTGTGGTTGTTTATGTGGTTGACTATCAAAAACTAACTCTGTGGAACCTATTTTGTGTGTTAACATGCCCTCGAAAGTGACACTTTATCTTTTTATTGCTTATAGATGAAGTGCAAACGGAAAATCATAGTATTTCATTGTAAGAATGGAAGGGATTAATGTATAAACTTCAATGGATAATGTCAAAAAAAAATGATTAAATTGTAACATATGCGATTCTCTTGTTGGAAGCATACTTATAAATGAATATACCAGTTACCAAATTCGGTTAGACTGGTTTGCAGTTTGTTTACATACTATTACTACCTGTTTGTTGTGTACGTGTCCCCCCCATACAAACCACAAACTGGGGCGGTCGTACTGGTTTGCGGTTTGCTTACGTACTGATTCATCATATCCCAACAGAGCAAACATCCTGGTCCTCCCATCAACCTTGGTGTGTCTTGTTGGAAGATACTTTCGTGCCCACTGCTTCTTGATCTCTTCTTTGTGTGTGTACACAATCCGGAAATTCAGCTTTGTTATTGTTGTTGTCATCCCTTTGGGAGACTCACGAAGTTCGTATCTCCTGTTCCTGTGCCTATTAATGGGTGGAAGGGTGAATTGCTTCACTGCAGTGCAAGGAAGGTGTAGGGAATGGGGAAGAGGAGAACCAAACTTCTAACGGAGTGAAATTTTACTCCGATTTATAATTTACTTTTATGACATCTAATATTTTATATTTTACGAAAAAAAAACTGGCAGCGTACCAGCTATATATACTGTACTGCATACCCATACCTCGTACACGAGAGAATTGCAAACCTGGTGACTAGGATAAACACGTCATTGTAAATGTAAGGGTTGCAAAAAAGAAACTGGGGAAGAGCTTGAGTCAAACAGAGTTAGTATGTTAAACAGAAAAATTATTATGTTAAAACAAAGTTGTGACAAAGGATCTACATTTATTGAATTCTGTTGTTTGTTTTGCTTATTTATTCATTTGTTTGGGTTTGGAACATGATTCCATGTCCTGTTCGCTCTTTCCCTGTTACAGATTTTTTGAATGTCCTCGTCCCATGTGGTTTTGTATTTTACATGTCAATTATTATTTATTAGAGTGTATAGTCATGAGTATCTGCTGACATGTAGTTCTAGTGATTTTATTTTTGTCGACTAAATTTCTTGACTTTTGTCCAGAGGCTGTTTCTGATGCAAACAAAGCAATTGAGTTGAATCCTTCTTTGTCAAAAGCATATTTGCGCAAAGGGTAAGTACATCACTACCTTGTCTTTACATATTTGGTGATAGTCGCTACACGCTTTGGATTTTTTCTATATAATATCCTGAATTTTTTCTTCCAATAAGCTCATGGTTGTAAAAATATTGTGTCTTTTGGAGTTGTTAACTTGTAACTTAAGCTTAAATTGTGAATTTGTGAATTCTGAGTTGTAGATGACATTCTTATGCATATTCAATTTAAGTTCAATAAATGATTGTTGTGGTATAAAGGTTATTTTTCTCTTATACACATGCATCTGGAAGAAATAATAATACAAACGTTTAATAATAAATATTAGAATAAATCCAATGGTTCAAATTATTATTCTAGTTCACGACTCATGTGAGCGGCTTCTTATGCCTCCACACCCAACACCGAAATTCTCCCTAGTGCTTCTTTCTATACTGGTACCCCACCTCCCCAAGTACGGCATATTCAAAGCATGGCCTCTTAAATTCCCTTTGTTAATTTGTTTATGGCTTTGGGTTCTAGCAGATTATACTAATATGCAATACAGTAACTACATCTTTATATTTGTAAAACAAAGAGTACTATTAGTATACTCAAATTTTTATTTTAATTAATTACTGTCTAATGAAGTTATCAATTCCCTACTTATTTTAGAGTATCATAAGTTCTCTAGCACTAACATTCCGATGGTCAGGAAGGAAAATCCGCGATATGTAGCTAGGTGATTGTTTGAGATTGTATCACAAGTTTCTATATTTTTATAGCCCGGAAAAAATGAATTGATGAACCCCTTTGTAAGAAGTTTAACCTGTAAAACATTGTCAAAGTATTATTCACAGAATACCAAACACACACTCAACACAGTACGCTTTCTAGTCTCTCTGTCTTCACATGCATTCACGTATTGCAAACTAATTTGAATTGATATTGGCTTGTCATTATATTATGTGAGAATTAGATGTTACAAAGATTTCTGTGGCTAAAGTTGACTGATTTTCTTTGCAGTGCATCTGATAACATCATATCTTTTAATTTCATATGATGGACACACTAGTTATATTCTTAATTCCTATTCAACTGTGATGTAGACTGTATTTGCTAAATTTCCTGTATTTTTGGATTTACTATTTTGGTTGCAGTATTGCATGCATGAAGCTTGAGGAATATCAGACTGCTAAGACCGCTTTAGAGACAGGTGCCTCATTGGCTGAAGACAAATCAAGATTCGTTAATTTGATCAAAGAATGTGAAAAACTTATTGCAGGTAGACTTTATTGTTTTTGTTGTAAAACTCTTTCTATTTGGTTAAACTTGTATTATTTGTTTCTTGGTTTACTTTTGATGTTTTAGATTTTGTTCTAGTTTCATGTGACTGATTATCATGACTTGACCGTTGAAAGGGAAAACGTGAATAGATCATTTTTGGCTTAGAAACTGACATAAGCTTGATGGACATATTGTGTTGAACAGAAGAATCTTATACCATACCTACACAGGAAAAGTCCTCATCACTGGATGTATCTCCAAAAGATGTTCAGCCAGAAAACAATCCTCAAGAGAAGCCTATATTGGCAGTGGCTAAACCTAAATTTAGGTAAGTTCAACCTTTTGGTTGTTTGCGTCCTTTGCAGGGATTATTATTTTGTATCTTTAGATATCTAGTATTCCCAGTGTCAAAAGCTACTCTGCCAAAAGCTTAAGCTGTTAGGTGAAGTTCATGAATAGTTTCTATTTTTAACTCATCTCCATAGTCCCCGTCCAATAGCCTTTCAGGCTTGAAGCATGCATCTTCATGTAAGAGGATTTTTGATTTTGTGCTGAAAAAGATTTTTTTTTAGAGTTGTGGAAGTATCAAAGATCAAGTTCTAAACCACTTGGTTTTTGACCCAAAAGAGAAAAACCACTTGGTCAATAATGTTGGCTCTAATTCCATGTTATAAACTAACTATTCTTAATGTTTAAATCATTAGATGAAATCTCATTTATAGATTTATATCCGAGCTTGTTGAAAATAATCCCTCCACATTTTCAAGCTTTTACGGTTTTTCAGTTTAATATCTGATTGGGAGAACTTGTGAATATGTATGAGGTCTGTGATGTTCTTGTGTTTCTGATGATAGTTTTTTACTATATGTGCAGTGACAAAATTCTGCTAAATGATGATTCTAATCACTCAAACATTGCTGACTTTGAAAAATAAATTATGTAGGCATGAATTCTACCAGAAACCTGATGAAGTGGTTGTAACCATATTTGCAAAGGGCATATCAAAGGAAAACATTACTGTCGACTTTGGCGAACAAATCGTATGGTTCTTCTTATAATAATATTTAATGATTTTATTATTGTTTTTATCACATTTTCATACATCTTGCTGGAGCAAGTTGGATATAACATTCTAAACATACACATTTTTTTTCTTTTATAGCTGTGTGTCAGCATTAATGTCCCTGGAGAAGATGCATATGTTTTGCAACCTCGCTTATTTTCAAAGGTATGAAGCCCGTTTATTGTCAAGTTCTCATTTTAACTGGTCACTATGTTTTATCTTAGCATTGCTATTTTATTCTGTATATTATGTTAATCTTTTATTATCTTTATCAGATCATACCTTCCAGATGCCGGTATGAAGTTTTGTCCACCAAAATTGAAATTCGCTTGGCGAAAGCAGAATCTATTCAATGGAAGTCCCTCGAATTCACTAAAGAAGTTACAGTCGCACCAAAGGTTAATGCTTCTACAGGTAACTTCAAATTTATCTGCAGTTTTCTTTGCTCTTTCCCTTGCTCTTTCATGGTTGCTGACTTCTGAAAAGTTTTCCTTTATTATGATCAACTTTTCTTTTTTATTTTCTCATGTTTATGTGTACCATGGTAGTTAAAGTTCCGAATAGCTTGGTACACGACTTGAGTGTTCAATCAAAACTAGCATATACTCTGTTTTCGTATATAAGCAAAAATACCCAGTTAGTCACGACTAGAGTGGTCGATCAAAGTTAGTCACGTTACTAAATATAAGGAGGTCCAAGCTTACTTAATATGCCAACTTTGCCCTTATTTATTGCACTATTTTTAATATGAGAAAAGGCAATGGTCATATTGTTCAAGGTACTAAAAGTTAATAATACGGGTAATTAAGGCATAGAGTGCTTTTTTTTAAACTTTTCTTAAAAAGTGTGTATACCATCATTTGCTTATAAATGAAACCGGAGAGAGTATTGATTAGAATTATGTTCACCCCTTAATTATCAGCATACATTGATTAAAACTATGTTCACCCCGTAATTTTTACCATGCTATGCTACTATGCTTTATTCTTTACCATGAATTTTGTAGTAACTGCTGCAAGACCCACTTACCCATCCTCAAAACCAACAAGAGTAGATTGGGACAAGCTTGAAGCTCAAGTTAAGAAAGAGGTCTGCCTGCTGCTGCCTTTATAAATAGTTTTAATGCTTTAGATTTCAGTGCACTTCTTTGTCCTAAACTTTTTTCGTTTCAGGAGAAAGACGAAAAACTTGATGGCGATGCAGCGTTGAACAAATTTTTCCGGGAAATATATCAAGATGCTGATGAGGATACAAGAAGAGCAATGAAAAAGTCATTTGTAAGTTATATATTTCCTATTTGTGATCCTGACCTGACTATATAGAATGATTCCAATTTCTGATTCCTTCTTATTTGTTTAAGAAATATATGTTTTTAAATTCTATATTTAAAAATCTTGCAGGTGGAGTCTAATGGAACAGTACTGTCAACAAACTGGAAAGAAGTGGGATCAAAGAAGGTAGAGGGAAGTCCTCCTGATGGCATGGAGTTGAAGAAATGGGAAATTTAGTGTTTTGAGTCAATGTTATGCATACATTCATTGTGTTGTGGGATTATACTTTGGATCCTTAATTTTGATTAGATATAACTGATGAACAACATGATGTTGAGCTACTTTAATTTTGTTGGGTTTTCATGAGGAGTGTCCTCATGAAAACTTGGAGTCTGTTTTTGTTGGTGTTTCGTGAATATAATGCACATTCTGTTTTAGTTGTTACCTATGCTTTACTCTTTGACTATTATTTGGTTTAGAGGTCATTGTCATCGATTTCACTCTGCTATTCATAGAAAGGGGTTCTGACTAATTTGGAGCTCGGTTTGAAATTAAGTTGAGTTTTGCCTCAATTTGTTCCATAAATGAGGATCAAACTTGGATACTAGTCTGAGGTCTCTTAGGATCCAAGCATTGTTTGTTTTATACTATCTTGTTTTTGAAACTGTATGCATTGTTTTATTAAACTGTAACTATTGGGCCATTAATATGTGAAATAAAAATTATTTTCATAACTAAACACTTTAAGATTTCCAAAAAGTGGTCCTTTGTTCAATTTCTATATCGTTTGATATCTAAATCACCTAAGTTGACGTAGAATTGAAGAAAAATACTGCAGAGTATTTGTTGAATGGTTAAAATGTAGTTTTATCTATGCGTCTTGATGCTTATTTAATTATTAAGATGATGTAAATGGGTTCTAATTATTCCATTGCAAATATTATGCCTTATTATGTAAGTGAAATCAAATGTTTCGTTCCATAATTATAATTATACTAAGAAATGCATGATTCTAGGATTAGAACGTAGGTTTTATATTGACGTGTTTTGATGTATGAAATACCTTGAACTATTTTGATGGATATTATAATATCTAAATGTATATAAATGATGATGTTAGACGTAAGATGTAGTAGCTTAATTAAGACGCTAACTAAGATAAGTGCTATAAATCTAATTGATGAAACAAACGCGTTCTATTAGTTGGGCCAGGGCTTATGCCACAGCTTGGTTTGCTAGGGTTAAGGCAAATAAGTTCTAAATTGAATCCAGAAACCCAGTTCCTCGGTCCAAAGCAAAGAACCTTAAGGGGAAAAAATTTTAGGACTCGATGTCCATGAATGTGCCTTGAGATTATATATATATATATATATATATATATGATATATAAAATTATTTCTATGCACATTATATGATTATGTCCTGAGTAGTAGCAGGTTAGGGATCCGTGAAGGACTCACTAAGATTTTTATCTCACCCCGTCTATTGTTGAATTTTTTTCAAACTAGCGGGTACTAGGGAGCAGAAATGGGAAACTTTAAGACCAAGTTCCGGTCTTTGTGTTCTTAGTTATGAATTAGTTTTCTTTATGTATACATCATGAACTAGTTTTCTAGAGTGGACAACTTGGATTTGTACTTCAAGTTTTAAAATTTCACAATTTCTGTATATCATGTATGATAACGCTTTATCTTTTGACAATTTTTTTAAAGAAAATAGAGGGAAGCAAGCCTCGTCAAAGAGAATTTCCCCCTATTTTTATTAAAAAAGATAAAAAAAAAAGATGGCAAAAGAGAGTCCAATGGGAGACTAGACCAATAACCTTGACAAGAAAAGAAAATGAAGTCAAAGAAATAATAGGGAGCCCCAAACTTCTTACGGTGAAGGCCCCCTAAGGCACTCTATCCTAGAGATAAATTATAAAAGGACTAACTTACAATAGTCAGAACAAAAGGAGACAGACAGAATTTGTCCTTGAACGACATGCTCCAATTTTCTAGACCAATTTCTTTTCTTTTAGGCCGAAATTTCTAACACTAACTTACAATATTCAGTTCAAAATGAAACAGTAACATAATTTGTCCTTGAACGGGTATTTTAGCATACATTTTTCTGTACCAATTTCTTTTTTTTGCCGAGATTTCTTCTTTTGGGTCTTAGGCACTCTTGGTTCGAGCTTACCATATTGCACAATTGTTCATTGGGTATCGGTAGTCATAGGATCAGTAACATCATTCACACCAAAACCACTTTGTCACCTTGAATCACAACTAAAGAAAATACCAGACTTCTGAAAATTAATCTGTTGACCTGAAGCTTGCTCATACACATAATGGATGCGCTTCATGTTATCTGTCTCTCTAGGAAAGGCCTTAAAAAAAGAAAACAGACGTCCGCAAACAACAAATGAGTTATGGTAGGGGCCCTTCTACGGATGTTGACTCCCTGAATGTCTCCTCTAGCAACAACCTGGTTAATAAGAGCAGTCAGCCCTTCAGCACATAAAATAAACAGATAAGGCGTTAAAGGACCCCCTTGACGGCGTCCTCTACCCGACATAATTGGACCAACAGATTCCTGATTCATTACAACCGAGTAGGACACAGATTCAATGCACGTTTTAATCCAGCCAACCCAAGTCTCATGAAAACCAAGCTTCTCTAAAACCAACAACAAATAAGCCCAGTCAACTCTATCAGAGGCTTTACTCATATCAATCTTGAGTGCTTCATCTCCTTTCTTACCCTTGCACTTATTCTTTAGATAATGAATGACCTCAAAGGCAATCATTGCATTATCCAAAATAGAAGGCTCAAGTGAAAAATGATGGTACTATATAATTATAATAACTCATAACACATTAGGAAGAAATTTATTGATATTCCTCGTAAATGAAAAAGTTAAAAAAAATCAAATCAAATAAGAAATAAATATAAAATTCGAATAATTTGGTTGTGAATTGTTCGTAAAAACTATAGATTATGTCGGAAAAAATTATACTATGGATATCTCTAAACCATATTCTGAGTACTCTGGAGACATGAGTACTCTGGTGACTTTTAATTTGTTACATTTGTAGGCATTTTTCCGTTTTATGCAATTAATTTGGGTACTGTGAGTTTGTTCGCAAATTCATCCTTTGTGTTTTTAGCAATGCTGGATTTGTATTATGATCGATGTAATATCTATCAATTTGAATGAATGAATATCATTTTTAGTCAAAAAAAAATGTAATATCTAGCTTAGATTGATTAGATCAATATTTTTAAACTCGCCTAAGATAAATTCATTAGTAAATAGTAATTTATTTTACGTCAAAATAATCGGGAAAAACCACTTAATTTAGATTTATAATCTCTCATTAACATTATACTAATAGTTATGATGCATGTAGATTAATTTATTAATTATATATATATATATATATTAATTACGTAGAAAAATGTGTTTTTATTATAAGTTATATTAAACTAGTATCCTGACCCGTGCGATTCACGGGCGAATTGATGTTTGAAAATGTCAATTTTTTTATATGATTAAGTTATTTTAATAATATGGATAGTTAATGAATAGAAAACAATGAAAATAATAATAATTTTTTTTGTTTGGACAATTGTTGGCTACCCACGGAGTGTCTCAACGCTTTCAACGAACGACTAATGTCTGCTCGTGCTTAGGATCAAATTTCGCACTGCGAGAATCGAACCCAAGAGCACTGGGTTGACCTCGTGTCCCAGGGTAGATTAAGTCACTCGGCCAACAGTGCTGGCTATAAAATTAATAATAACAATAATACTAATAACAAATATAAAAATAAAATTGAACAAATTCGGTTAAATGAAAAAGAGTAGCCCACAACCATAACAAAAAAAGTAGCTTACAACATAGACCCGTGAAATGAAAGCAAAAAACAATAAAATGATAGTTACCTTAGTAATTGATAGATGTAAATTATATTTTTATAATCAAATATATCTAATAGTTACCTTAGTAATTGATAAAAAATAATGATTTTCCTAAAACTATCTTTATCTTTATATTTGAATCTCATGGTAGTCATATGGGCCCTTCCCCATATTTTGGAGCCAAATATCCCCTCCCCTTCCCTCCTTTTTTGTTTCCTTCCCCAAAACTCCCCCCTTCCCTCTTTTTTTCCCCTTTTTCTTCCCTCTCTTTTTTTACTTCTTATTTTTATATTTTTAGGTACTTCACGGCCCATTAAAAATTTTAATTTTTCAAATAGGTAACGTTTGTTCCTCCATAATCGAATTAGTGAAAACGAAAATTGATTTTGCAACAAGCTACGTAAAGTGTGATGCTAGACTGTGTGTTTTGGGGTACTTTATGGCTCGAAAAAAAAATTTAATTGTTCATATATGCGAATTTTGTTCCTCGATAACCAATTTTGTTAAAAAAATTAGATGTACAAATACACGGAGTTCGTTTCTCAATAATTTGTTTGATCTAACCAAAAATTAATTTCATACCAAAATATGTAAAGTGTGACGCTAAACAGTGTGTTTAAGGGTGTCTTACGTTTTAGAAAAAATTTAGATTGTATAAATACACGGAGTTCATTTCTCAATAATTGGTGTGGTCAAACCAAAAAATAATTTCGTGCCAAAAGACGTAAAGTACAACGCTAGGCAGTGTGTTTTAGGATATTTTAGCGTTCAGAATTTTTTTTACCTGTTCAGATATGTAAAGTTTGTTCCTCAATAGCCAGTTTGGTGAAAAAAATATTGTTTCATGACAAAATACGTAAAGTGCGATGCTAAGCAGGGTTTTTGGCTACTTTAACCTTCGGAACAAATTGGGTTAAATATGTTTTTGCTCCCTATAAAGTTTGAGTTTTTTGTTTTCAGTCCCTCAAAATAATTTCACCAATTTTTGGTTCCTATAAAATTTAGGTTTTTTGATTTTAGTCCCTAATGACTTTTAATAACGCTTCATGACTTTTAATAGCACTTTTTTGACCTATTATAAGCATTATTAAAAATCTTGAAGTGCTATTAAAAGTCATGAGGGACTAAAAGCAAAATACCCAAATTTTATAAGGACCAAAAATTGGTGAATATTTTTTTAGGGACTAAAAAAGCAAAACCTAAATTTTATAGGGACTAAAAACATATTTAACCCAAAAAAATTTAACTGTTCAAATACTCAAAGTTTTTAAGATCTTTTCTTATTATTATCTATAGATGTTCAATTTCAATGTCTTTGTTAATTAAAAATGAAATTTTTAACTATAGTTTACATTGTTAGATACTTCTACAAGATATAGTTACTTTTATCATGCATTACTATAATATTTATGTCAGACTACTGCTATAACGAAGCTTTTCTTTCTTCAACATTCAACAATTTTTGAGATTAGACGTTGTGTGATATGTAACCAACCACTACCCCTTCAAGTGGAATTTCCTAACAAACATACACATCAAGGAAACCCTAATCGTGCTATCTTTGGATTATGCATCTTATGTATTTTAACTTTCTACTCAAAATTATGACTATAGATTATGTTTATGGAACAATTTGTTTGGATTATGTCTGTACACTTTAGTTTAGCTCTTAAGTTCACAATTATCTTTTTTTTATATTTAAACAAGGCTTTTTCATATTAGAATTTAGTCAATAAATTTTCCTACTTCCACAATTCTGTATTAAATAGAGCTTTTACCCTGTGCAACGCACGGGTCAATGCGCTAGTTAATATTTAAATTGTTATTTTTGAGTTTGTTTTAAAAGACAAAAACAAATAGAAAATAATTCAATATTGACCATAGTTTAATTCATTAAGTACAATTAATATTCTTCAGTATAAAAATTCTTCAATTTTTACACCGCGGCATTTCCAAATGATTCACATGAACCAAACCTGGATTTCTTCTATTATTCGTTGGGATGTCAATGGGGAGGAGCTGAGGCGGGGAGTACTCTCTCACTCCCTGTAACGCCCAAATAATTTAATTATTTATTTAATTAAATTATTTAGGTATTTTATTGGTATAGTCATATTAAAATAATAATATGGTGTTTCGTTTAAATCAGGGAGTGGTGTTTAGTAATTAAGCTGAGTAGTAGAAGGAGGCCCGTGATCCAAAAGCCCAATGGCATAGGCGCATAGGTGAAGGCATTAGCTAGGGTTTGGATCACTTGCACACTTTGGAAAAAAGAAAGGAGATTGCGAAGAGAGAAGAGAGGGGCGCGGCGCAACCAAGGAGAAAGAGGAGAGGAGCTCTTGTTGCCGTGGTTCTTTAGAGTTTTCGTGCAAGGGAATCTCGTACTCGGCAAATCTAAGGTAAGGGTGGGTTCTACCTTTATAATAGGGTGTATGATGGGTGTTATGTGGGAGATAGGCTCTATGTTGTCTCTTTGATTTTGTTTAGTGTTTATTTGGTGATGTTTGAATGTAATCATGAAGATTGTAATTTGGTGTTTGATGATTGGTCATGGTGAAAATCGAAAAAATTGGTCCCTAGGCGCCATGGGCGCCAATGATGTGTGTGTCGCATATGTTGTTGTTGTTGTCCTGGTTCTGGGCGCCATGGGCGCCTGTCTAGTGATGGGTGTTCGGTGGCGTAGGCGCACTGGGCGCCATAGGCGCCGTGCTGCCGTTGTGTTCTGTGGCGTAGGCGCACTGGGCGCCATAGGCGCCGTGCTGCCGTTTTGTTCTGGCGCTGGCGCACTGGGCGTCATGGGCGCCGTGGTGTACTATTCAGTTTTGCGTTCCGTGTTGCGGGCGCCGAATCCTGGGCGCCATGTCTGTCTGTGTTGCTGTTGTGCTAGGCGCCCTGCTCCTGGGCGCCATGTCTGTTGTTGCTGCTGTTGTGCTAGGCGCCCTGTTGCTGGGCGCCAGTTTCCTGTTTGTTGCTGTTGCCAGTTGGCGCCCTGTTGTGGATACCTTGTGTTGCAGGTAACCTGATATTGCAGGATGTGTTTTGATGATGAAAAAGACAAAGGTAAGATTGACGGTCAAAGTCAATAAAAGTGACTAAACGTCAAAGTCACAATCCTAGACAAGCAAGCCAAGAACTGAAGATTCAAGTTTAAGGGTAGTCCTTAAATATAAGGGTAGTCCTTAGGGTTTGGGTGTGTCTTAGGAAAAAGTGTAAGCTCTTTCAAAAGGTCAGCTCGTATCTCAAAGTCTCACACACTCACAAAGTTTTTTAAGGTGCATGCATATTTACGTAAACATTCTTATCACCTTTTAAATAACAAAATCGATTTTCCTCATGCATAAACGAATAGCAAAATCGATTTTCAGGCAAATTAGAAAAGATAGAAATCGATTGTCAGGCCATGTTTTATAATACACAAATCGATTTCTGAGCCAAATACTTTTTAAGGGAAGAATCGATTCCCAACCTTTTGCACATAACTGAGAATCGATTCCCACTTGTCTCAGGCAAGCTGAAAATCGATTCCTACATATTTTCACTAAGTATAGAATCGATTCCTAGCTTTCCATGGCACTCAAGAATCGATTTCCCATATTTTACAAACAAAGATAAAATCGATTCCTTACCTGAATAAATCGATTCCTGGATCAAATACTTTTAACAAAGAATCGATTCCTACATTATTTTCAACGTAAAAATGAATTTCTCATAGCCTATAAATAGGCAGTGCTTCACGATTCATTTTACACACAACACACATCAACCCATTTGTACGAATCAGAAAAACCTTTTGAGAAAAACTCTTCACGCTTATACTTTTGCTCGTCACGTACCGTTGGTCTGTCTGAGCTGATCTGTTGCTAAGAGTTAGTTGGGGTTGTATTCTTCAAGTGGTAATATCTGCCTACACTAGAGGTATTTCTGCATTTACAATTGTTTATTATTTAATTGTTGTGTTTTGTTCTAGGGAGTGGGGTATCTCTCTAGGGTAGCTGCATGTACTAGGAAGTGGGGTATCTTTCTAGGGCAGTTGATTGTAACAGGGGTGGGGTATCTCTTGTTATTGTTATATTAGATCTAAGGGCTCTCTATAGGTGGGGTATCCTAGGAGGAGAGTGCCTAAGTCTGTAAAGGTTTTCCAAGGCACCTGTAAGCCTTGTTGTTGTTTTAGTGGAAAATCTCACAAGGGTGTGAGGACTGGACGTAGGTCACTAGGAGGTGACCGAACCAGGATAAATCTCTGTGTGCTTTACTGCTTTCCTGCTTTACTGTTATACCGCTTTACTGCTTTATACTCTAATTCCTTCGCTTCCACTTAACCTGCGCGAAAATTGATCTAAGTCATTGAAAAGGGGAAAAACATTTTCAAAAGATCTGAAAAGTTTTTAAATCTCAATTCACCCCCCCTCTTGAGACTGAAGCCACTTGGTAACAAGTGGTATCAGAGCTAGACTCTTGTATAAAGGGCCTAGCAGCTTCAAGAGAAATGGCTTCAGGTTGGTCTACGCAAGAGGGTGCATCTCTTTTCCGTCCTCCGGGATTCAACGGAGAAGACTATGCATATTGGAAAGAAAGAATGAGAATTTTTATTGAAGGGGTAGACTTAGATGTTTGGGATGCTGTGGAAAAAGGACCTTTCGTTCCCACACACATATTAGATGGTATTCTTACAATAAAAAGTAGAAATGAATGGTCTGATGATGAGAAAAGAAAAGTGCAACTTAATTTACGCGCTAAAAATATTATTACTTCTGCTTTGAGTACTGATGAATTTTTTCGAGTTTCAAACTGTAAATCTGCCCAAGAAATGTGGGATAATCTTCAAGTTACTCATGAGGGTACAAGTGAAGTGAAAAGGGCAAGAACAAATACTCTTACCAGAGAGTACGAATTGTTTAGAATGAATACAGGTGAAACAATATCAGAGATGCAGAAAAGGTTCACTCACATAGTGAACAAGTTGAGTTCATTAGGAAAATCATTTCCTCCCGAAGACTTGGTCAACAAAGTGCTAAGATGCCTAAACAGAGAATGGCAACCAAAGGTGACTGCAATAACTGAGTCAAGAAACTTGACTACCATGACTCTCGCCACCCTGTTTGGGAAACTACTAGAGCACGAGTTAGAGCTCACTCGCCTAGCAGAGCATGAAGGAAAAGACAAGAAGAACAAAAACTTAGCTCTCAAAGCTTCCAGTTCAAGCTCATCCGACGATAGTGATGATTCGGAAGATGAAGATGAAGACGAGGAGAAAATGGAACTAATGGTTAGTAAATTCAAAAAGTTCATGAGAAGGGAAAGATCTCTCAAAAAGAATTCTCCAACCAAAAGAGGCTCAAGCAAAGAAAACTTCTCAAGTCCTCCAACTTGCTACGAATGTGGTAAATCCGGACACCTGACGATGAAGTGCCCGAACTTAGAAAGAAAATTGTCAAAGTTCAAGAAAAAGGGGTCCAAAGGAAATAATGGTAGAAAAGCCTACATAGCTTGGCAAGACAATGACATGAACTCAACAGATAACTCAGAAAGCGAAAAAGGTCAAGTTGCTCTCATGGCCGACCACGACAGCGAAAGTGAAACTGAGGTATATTCTAACTCTGAATCTTTACAAGATGCCTATGATGAATTATATGAAGCATTTACTGAATTACATGATAAATCATTAAAATTAGCTAAAGCGTTAGACAGATCCAAGAAAGCTATCACTCATCTAGAAAAAGACATCACTTCTTTAAACAAAGAAATAGTAGAACTTAGAAAAGAAAATGATAGTCTTGCATGCTTTAAAGAAAACCATACATGTGATAAATGTGTTGAAAGCAAAAAGAAAGTTCATGAACTAGAGTTGACTATTGAAAAACTATCTAGAATCAAAACCATAGAAAAGCATGTTCATTACAAATCTAATTTTTCCACTAGACCATACATTAAATGTTATTATTGTGGTAAACCTGGACATACAGCTTCTGTTTGCAGGGCAAGAGGTAAACAAAATATGAAAAAGGTGTGGGTTCCCAAAGGAACCATACCAAACACTAACCCACAAGGACCCAAAGAGATTTGGGTACCTAGAACCTTGTTTTAGATCATTGCAGGTACGCTGTAAGGTATGGGGACATGTGGATACCTTGACAGCAAAGACTCAAAGCACATGACCGGAAACGCAATAAAGTTATCAACTCTCACCTCGGAGAAAAATCTGTCATGTGACTTGTGATGAATAGAGGGAGAATCACTGGTAAAGGTTAGAAAAGTTTTATTCACCTCTAAACTGAAAATGTGCTTAAATCATAGTTTACTTAGTCAAACATGTGACTTGTGAAACAAATTGATCTCTAAACCGCATTTCATGCATCTCTAAGGGAACATTTTTTTTAAGGCATGAAAACAAATAAAGTAATCTGATCATCCCTCTAAAACTGAGCATGTAGAATTATCATATCACCTTCTTAGAGGTTATGGTTAGAAAGGCGATAATATGATTGAGCAAGTTGAATCGTCAAAATCAGCTAGTTGATATTTTCACAAATCCATTGCAAAAGAAAACCTGGTTCTTCACTTATTCAAATGAGGTTTTCAATTAAACGGTTTTCAAAGTGATTTTTTAAAGAAATGTGAATTTAAGTGAAATTGTGACTTGTGAATTTCTGCAGTTAAAGTGCTATTTTTTCCTGAAATCTATTTTACAATGAACTGCTAGCACTGGTATTTTTCGAAAAATACATGCTCACAATTGTTGTTTACCTAAAATAATTTTTCTCCCATATTCTGGCTGCCATCACCAACTTTCAAACTAAGCAGCATGAAATGTATAAAGCTTAAAACAACTGCTTCACAGATTTTTGAGACTCATAATTAGCTTTTACCTGTGTTTGATAAAATATTCTCCTCATGGTCTCAAATATGTTTTTCTTCAAGTTTTGATGATCACTTACAAATCAGCAATGGCTCTTGTACCTTGTCAAATAGCTGTGACATTCGATTCGCAAACTTTATCATATATTGACCCTCTTTGATCATGACAAAAAGGGGGAGAGAAATATAGGGTTACATATATATATCATATATAGAACTTGCATATTATGCATCTAGTCAATAAGTCAGGGGGAGCATCATGATAGGGGGAGCATTATGATAGGGGGAGTATCGTATACATTATCTGTTTGAACTAACCTCCCACCTTGAGATGAGTTAATGTTTTGTCATCATCAAAAAGGGGGAGAATGTGGATACCTTGTGTTGCAGGTAACCTGATATTGCAGGATGTGTTTTGATGATGAAAAAGACAAAGGTAAGATTGACGGTCAAAGTCAATAAAAGTGACTAAACGTCAAAGTCACAATCCAAGACAAGCAAGCCAAGAACTGAAGATTCAAGTTTAAGGGTAGTCCTTAAATATAAGGGTAGTTCTTAGGGTTTGGGTGTGTCTTAGGAAAAAGTGTAAGCTCTTTCAAAAGGTCAGCTCGTATCTCAAAGTCTCACACACTCACAAAGTTTTTTAAGGTGCATGCATATTTACGTAAACATTCTTATCACCTTTTAAATAACAAAATCGATTTTCCTCATGCATAAACAAATAGCAAAATCGATTTTCAGGCAAATTAGAAAAGATAGAAATCGATTGTCAGGCCATGTTTTATAATACACAAATCGATTTCTGAGCCAAATACTTTTTAAGGGAAGAATCGATTCCCAACCTTTTGCACATAACTGAGAATCGATTCCCACTTGTCTCAGGCAAGCTGAAAATCGATTCCTACATATTTTCACTAAGTATAGAATCGATTCCTAGCTTTCCATGGCACTCAAGAATCGATTTCCCATATTTTACAAACAAAGATAAAATCGATTCCTTACCTGAATAAATCGATTCCTGGATCAAATACTTTTAACAAAGAATCGATTCCTACATTATTTTCAACGTAAAAATGAATTTCTCATAGCCTATAAATAGGCAGTGCTTCACGATTCATTTTACACACAACACACATCAACCCATTTGTACGAATCAGAAAAACCTTTTGAGAAAAACTCTTCACGCTTATACTTTTGCTCGTCACGTACCGTTGGTCTGTCTGAGCTGATCTGTTGCTAAGAGTTAGTTGGGGTTGTATTCTTCAAGTGGTAATATCTGCCTACACTAGAGGTATTTCTGCATTTACAATTGTTTATTATTTAATTGTTGTGTTTTGTTCTAGGGAGTGGGGTATCTCTCTAGGGTAGCTGCATGTACTAGGAAGTGGGGTATCTTTCTAGGGCAGTTGATTGTAACAGGGGTGGGGTATCTCTTGTTATTGTTATATTAGATCTAAGGGCTCTCTATAGGTGGGGTATCCTAGGAAGAGAGTGCCTAAGTCTGTAAAGGTTTTCCAAGGCACCTGTAAGCCTTGTTGTTGTTTTAGTGGAAAATCTCACAAGGGTGTGAGGACTGGACGTAGGTCACTAGGAGGTGACCGAACCAGGATAAATCTCTGTGTGCTTTACTGCTTTCCTGCTTTACTGTTATACCGCTTTACTGCTTTATACTCTAATTCCTTCGCTTCCACTTAACCTGCGCGAAAATTGATCTAAGTCATTGAAAAGGGGAAAAACATTTTCAAAAGATCTGAAAAGTTTTTAAATCTCAATTCACCCCCCCTCTTGAGACTGAAGCCACTTGGTAACACCTGTTGCTGGGCGCCAGTTCCTGCTGGATAATGTTGCCTGTTGGCGCCCTGTTGTTGGGCGCCAGTTCCTGCTCCTAGGCGCCAGGCCATGAATGTTACTGTTTTTCTGAAAAATCATGGTTGCTGTCTCCATTTTTATGTTGCTGTTTTTATGAAAAATCACTGTTGCTGTCTCCATTTTTATGTTGCTGTTTTTATGAAAAATCACTGTTGCTGTCTCCATTTTTATGTTGCTGTTTTTATGAAAAATCATTGTTACTGTCTCCATTTTTATGTTGCTGTTTTTCTGAAGAATTATCACTGCTGTTGCTGAAGAATTATTACTGCTGTTGCTGAAAATTTATTACTGCTGTTGCTGAAAATTAAGTTGCTGTTTTGCTGAAAATTAAGTTGCTGTTGCTGAAAATTAATCTTGTTGTTGCTGTAAACTATTGTTGTTGTTTGTTGTAAAATTGTTGTTGCCATTGACGTTGTAAATCTATTGGTGTCCTTGGTGTCGGTGGTTGTTGATGTCACTGTCTAAAATTGTTAGACTGCCCTATAGGTGTTGGTGTTATTGGTGATGATATAACAGGTGATGTGCCTATTTTATTGACTAAGGTGATAGGTGATGGGTCTATGACCATTTGTTGATATTATTGCTGTTGATTGTTTCTGGTGCATTGTTCATGGTGTCGCATACATTTCATATGCATTATTTTGATGATGAAGGCTTCGACCTTGGAGCTATAGGTGATGATGATGATGCTTAAAAATGTGGTGATGATATAGGTGACGATGCCCTTATTGGCTATTTTATTGGTGATGATTGGTACCACATGCATATACCCGTTGGTGTGGGTTGCATCTCATTCATTTACTCATGGCATTGGTGATGATTCTTGGTGATTGCAATTTGATGTTGTTGTGAAGCGGTGGATATAGTGGTCGTAACTCTAGCATATTGCTTATCATATATGCTATTATAATGTTAGATATCTCACCCCTTCTGTTTGAATGTTACCCCTATGCTGGTAACGTGCATGTGATTGCGAGTGAAGGCATGTCTACCTTCACTAGTCGAGTCGGTGTCGTCGCTCTGATACGTAGCACTCGGGGGGGATGAACGCTAGTCTTTATTAGATGTCTCTAATTATTTAATTTCTGAAGTTTTATGGTGATGTTATGATTATTCATTGAAACCTTTATTTTTATTCTGCTGCGTGGTGATGGAGTTACTGTCATGTAGACTGAACAGGTGTTTTGGGGGTTCGTCCCAATTATGACGCGCTATGTATCGTACTAGTTTTAATGGTGAATTTTATTATTGGCGTGTGATGTTTTATTGGTGTAAATGTGGCATCCCTTGTGGGTGTAGCAAAAAAATGTTTTTGAAACTCTGATTTTTGTCAAAAAAATTTCGGGTAGAAAAAGGGTGTTACATTAGTGGTATCAGAGCAGTTTCGGTCTGTCCGGCCAAGTTGTCAAGTTATTATGTCATTGACGATCAAGTATTGTCAAATAGTTCTAACTGTTGCTTATGATTGTAGTGATTAGTTGAGATGGCTGGAAGGAACGATGCTGCTATTGCTGCTGCGTTGGCTGCTATGGCTCAGGCCGTGGAGGGTCAGCATAATGCTGGTGAGAATGCTGGGTCTCGTAGTTTGGCTACCTTTCAGAGAGAGAATCCGCCTACCTTCAAGGGCAGGTATGATCCCGATGGGGCTTTAGCTTGGTTGAAAGAGATGGAGAGGATCTTTCGCGTGATGGACTGCACTCCAGCGCAGAAGGTCCGTTATGGTACGCATATGCTGGCAGAGGAGGCCGATGACTGGTGGTTAGAGGCTAGGCAGAGATTGGAGACTGCAAACGAAGAGATCACTTGGGCTGTGTTCCGCAGGGAGTTTATGAGAAAATATTATCCGGAGGATGTCCGAGGTAAGAAAGAGATTGAGTTCCTGGAGCTGAAACAAGGGAATATGTCCATGACTGAGTATGCTGCTAAGTTCGTGGAATTAGCAAAGTTTTACCCGCATTACAGTGAGGCTACTGCTGAGTTTTCCAAGTGCATTAAGTTTGAGAATGGGCTGCGGCCTGAGATTAAGAAGGCGATTGGTTACCAGAAGATCCGTGTTTTCTCCGACTTGATTGATAGCTGCAGAATTTATGAGGAAGACAACAATGCTCACTACAAGATTATGAATGAGAAGAGGAGCAAATTTCAAAGCCGTGGTAAGCCGTATGATGTTCCTGCTGGTAAGGGTAAACAGAAAGCTGCTGTGGGCAAGGGGACTAGTGGGGGAGATGCTCCTGCTAGCATTGTATGTTACAAATGTGGCAGAGCTGGTCACAAGAGCGATGTGTGCAAGGCTGAAGTGAAGAAGTGTTACCGTTGTGGTAAGGAAGGTCATGTGGTGGCCGAGTGTGAGCGTAAGGAGGTGGTCTGCTACAACTGTGGTGAAGGAGGGCACATTAGTACGCAGTGTCCGAAGCCGAAGAAAGAAAGGTCCAGTGGAAAAGTGTTCGCTTTGGCAGGTGAAGAGCCTACTGAAGATGATGGACTTATTAGAGGTACGAGCTTCATTAATGATACTCCTCTAAAATCTATTGTTGATACTGGTGCTACTCATTGCTTTATTGCTGCTGATTGTTGTAAGAGATTGGGTCTTGTATTGTCTGCTATGAATGGAGAGATGGTTGTCGACACTCCAGCTAAGGGGTCGGTAACTACTTCTCTGGTGTGTTCTCAGTGTCCCTTGTCGATCTTCGACAGAGACTTTGTTGTGGATTTTGTTTGCTTGCCGTTGAGCGGATTGGATGTAATCTTGGGTATGAACTGGTTAGAGCATAACCAAGTCCATATTAATTGTCGTAGCAAGTCGGTGAGTTTTGGAGGAGAGGAGCCTGGTCTGTTATCCGCTAGGCAGTTGCGGAAGTTGATGAAGGAAGGAGTTCAGTTATTCTCGTTGATGGCATCGTTGTCTGTTGAGAATCAAGCTATCATTGAAGAGTTGCAGGTGGTGCGCGAGTTTCCTGATGTTTTCCCTGATGAGATTCCAAGTGTACCGCCAGAGAGGGAAGTTGAATTCTCTATTGATCTTGTACCTGGTACCAGACCTGTTTCTATGGCACCGTACAGGATGTCCGCATCCGAATTGTCTGAGTTGAAGAAGCAGCTTGAGGAGCTGCTCGAGAAGAAGTTCGTGAGGCCGAGTGTATCGCCGTGGGGAGCTCCTGTGTTGTTAGTAAAGAAGAAGGATGGTAGTATGAGACTCTGTGTGGATTATCGGCAGTTGAATAAGGTGACAATTAAGAACAAGTATCCACTTCCGAGGATAGACGATTTGATGGATCAGTTGGTGGGTGCTCATGTGTTCAGTAAGATTGATTTGAGATCAGGTTATCATCAGATCAAGGTGAGGGACGAAGATATTCAGAAGACGGCTTTCAGAACCCGTTATGGTCATTATGAGTATTCGGTGCTGCCGTTCGGTGTTACCAACGCACCAGGAGTATTTATGGAATATATGAATCGTATTTTTCATACTTACTTAGATCGGTTTGTGGTGGTATTCATCGATGACATTCTGATTTACTCTAAATCGGAGGAAGAGCATGCAGAGCATCTGAGGTGAGTATTAGAGGTACTGAAGGAAAAGAAGCTGTATGCGAAGTTGTCAAAGTGTGAGTTATGGTCGGAAGTGTAGAACCCCGCTGTGTTGGTATGAGTCTGGAGAGAGTGTGGTGCTTGGACCGGAGATTTTTCGAGAGACAACTGAAAAAGTGAAGTTGATTCGTGAGAAGATGAAGGCTTCACAGAGTCGACAGAAGAGTTATCACGACAAACAGAGGAAAGATTTAGAGTTTCAAGCGGGTGAGCATGTATTTTTGAGAATCACTCCAGTGACCGGTGTTGGACGCGCTTTGAAGTCGAAGAAGCTCACTCCTCGTTTCATTGGTCCTTATCAGATTTCAGAGAGAGTCGGGAAAGTTGCATATAGAGTGGCTTTACCGCCTAACCTTTCGAATTTGCATGACGGGTTCCATGTGTCGCAACTTCGAAAGTACATTTCAGATCCATCTCATGTAATCCGCATGGATGATGTGGAGGTACGAGATAATCTCACGGTGGAGACGATGCCTGTACGAATCGAAGATCACGAGGTGAAAATTCTAAGAGGCAAGGAGATTGCGTTGGTGAAAGTAGTCTGGCTAGGAGCTGCCGGAGAGAGCATGACGTGGGAGCTGGAGAGCAAGATGCGGGAATCCTATCCCGAGCTGTTTGAATCAGGTAAATTTCGAGGACGAAATATTCTAAGTGGGGGAGAGTTGTAACGCCCAAATAATTTAATTATTTATTTAATTAAATTATTTAGGTATTTTATTGGTATAGTCATATTAAAATAATAATATGGTGTTTCGTTTAAATCAGAGAGTGGTGTTTAGTAATTAAGCTGAGTAGTAGAAGGAGGCCCGTGATCCAAAAGCCCAATGGCATAGGCGCATAGGTGAAGGCATTAGCTAGGGTTTGGATCACTTGCACACTTTGGAAAAAAGAAAGGACATTGCGAAGAGAAAAGAGAGGGGCGCGGCGCAACCAAGGAGAAAGAGGAGAGGAGCTCTTGTTTCCGTGGTTCTTTGGAGTTTTCGTGCAAGGGAATATCGTACTCGGCAAATCTAAGGTAAGGGTGGGTTCTACCATTATAATAGGGTGTATGATGGGTGTTATGTGGGAGATAGGCTCTATGTTGTCTCTTTGATTTTGTTTGGTGTTTATTTGGTGATGTTTGAATGTATTCATGATGATTGTAATATGGTGTTTGATGATTGGTCATGGTGAAAATCGAAAAAATTGGTCCCTAGGCGCCATGGGCGCCATTGATGTGTGTGTCGCATATGTTGTTGTTGTTGTCCTGGTTCTGGGCGCCATGGGCGCCTGTCTAGTGATGGGTGTTCGGTGGCGTAGGCGCACTGGGCGCCGTAGGCGCACTGGGCGCCATAGGCGCCGTGCTGCCGTTGTGTTCTGTGGCGTAGGCGCACTGGGCGCCATAGGCGCCGTGCTGCCGTTTTGTTCTGGCGCTGGCGCACTGGGCGTCATGGGCGCCGTGGTGTACTATTCAGTTTTGTGTTCCGTGTTGCGGGCGCCGAATCCTGGGCGCCATGTCTGTCTGTGTTGCTGTTGTGCTAGGCGCTCTGCTCCTGGGCGCCATGTCTGTTGTTGCTGCTGTTGTGCTAGGCGCCCTGTTGCTGGGCGCCAGTTTCCTGTTTGTTGCTGTTGCCTGTTGGCGCCCTGTTGCTGGGCGCCAGTTCCTGCTGGATGATGTTGCCTGTTGGCGCCCTGTTGCTGGGCGCCAGTTCCTGCTCCTAGGCGCCAGGCCATGAATGTTGCTGTTTTTCTGAAAATCATGGTTGTTGTCTCCATTTTTATGTTGCTGTTTTTATGAAAAATCACTGTTGCTGTCTCCATTTTTATGTTGCTGTTTTTATGAAAAATCACCGTTGCTGTCTCTATTTTTATGTTGCTGTTTTTATGAAAAATCACTGTTGCTGTCTCCATTTTTATGTTGCTGTTTTTATGAAAAATCATTGTTACTGTCTCCATTTTTATGTTGCTGTTTTTCTGAAGAATTATCACTGCTGTTGCTGAAGAATTATTACTGCTGTTGCTGAAAATTTATTACTGCTGTTGCTGAAAATTAAGTTGCTGTTTTGCTGAAAATTAAGTTGCTGTTGCTGAAAATTAATCTTGTTGTTGCTGTAAACTATTGTTGTTGTTTGTTGTAAAATTGTTGTTGCCATTGACGTTGTAAATCTATTGGTGTCCTTGGTGTCGGTGGTTGTTGATGTCACTGTCTAAAATTGTTAGACTGCCCTATAGGTGTTGGTGTTATTGGTGATGATATAACAGGTGATGTGCCTATTTTATTGACTAAGGTGATAGGTGATGGGTCTATGACCATTTGTTGATATTATTGCTGTTGATTGTTTCTGGTGCATTGTTCATGGTGTCGCATACATTTCATATGCATTATTTTGATGATGAAGGCTTCGACCTTGGAGCTATAGGTGATGATGATGATGCTTAAAAATGTGGTGATGATATAGGTGACGATGCCCTTATTGGCTATTTTATTGGTGATGATTGGTACCACATGCATATACCCGTTGGTGTGGGTTGCATCTCATTCATTTACTCATGGCATTGGTGATGATTCTTGGTGATTGCAATTTGATGTTGTTGTGAAGCGGTGGATATAGTGGTCGTAACTCTAGCATATTGCTTATCATATATGCTATTATAATGTTAGATATCTCACCCCTTCTGTTTGAATGTTACCCCTATGCTGGTAACGTGCATGTGATTGCGAGTGAAGGCATGTCTACCTTCACTAGTCGAGTCGGTGTCGTCGCTCTGATACGTAGCACTCGGGGGGGATGAACGCTAGTCTTTATTAGATGTCTCTAATTATTTAATTTCTGAAGTTTTATGGTGATGTTATGATTATTCATTGAAACCTTTATTTTTATTCTGCTGCGTGGTGATGGAGTTACTGTCATGTAGACTGAACAGGTGTTTTGGGGGTTCGTCCCAATTATGACGCGCTATGTATCGTACTATTTTTAATGGTGAATTTTATTATTGGCGTGTGATGTTTTATTGGTGTAAATGTGGCATCCCTTGTGGGTGTAGCAAAAAAATGTTTTTGAAACTCTGATTTTTGTCAAAAATTTTCCGGGTAGAAAATGGGTGTTACACTCCCCGTCACCGCCTCCCAAATTGTTCCCATCCTCGTCCCCAATCCTCGTCTCGGGGGGTTTTCCTCCTTCATCCCCTTCCCTACGGATCCCCAGGGTCCCTGCGGAGATACCATAAATTTATTAAAAATTAGAAAAAATATGAATTGAAATATAGTAAAATGGGAAAAAAACAAAAAAGTAAGACTAAAAAAAATTAAAAGTGCAATGTAATAATTAGTAGCAGTGCAATGTAAAAATTAGAAGATACGCATTTAACTACCATGTGATAAGTTTTGTCAAAAAAAGGACTACCATGTGTTAAGCCCGGTATTTTTTTTTTTGGTTACCATGTCATTGGTGCATAGTTTTCACCGACTTTGTCGATGACTAATCTAGGTCGGGGAACTTGGCTGGTCAAGAGTACCCGACTTTGCCGGCTCGTGTGGTTCTCCCCTCCCAACAGAGTTTTTGCCACACCCAAAATTCGAACCCGAGACCTTGGGTGGGATCCGAGTCAAATTACCACTCGGACCAACCCTTGTTGGTGTATTTAGCCCAGTATGATATTAGAAGTGGAACACTTATATTTTAAAAAAGAAAAACCCTAAGGATATGCATTAGTAATCTGATGTGATCCCACATGGAGCTTGGATGAATGTCACAAAGATAAAGAATCAAAATCAAAAGAAGGAGTCTCAACAAGAATTCAAGGGAATATACTTCAATGTGTTCAACCTAATCATTAAGACAAGAACACATTGAAGGTGACCATGTAAATAGTAGGGAGTTTCTAGATAACCAACTCTAGTGTTTCCTATGCTTTGTATTTTCATTTAATAGTTGTAAAGATACTTTTATTTGAGCCATGTTGGCCTTGGTTAAGTGGCTATGGCCTAGTAGATTTAGTTTGTCGCATTGGGCCTTATTTTGTGTCTCTCTTGGACTTTAGAGTGTGGGCCTAGGATCCATTAAACCCAAAATATAAATACTTGAACTCTAAGTGTAATTGGTAGAACTTTGATGAATGAAATTCACTTTTACATTTTGAGCATGTGAGTGCCCTAATACCTAAGTGAGTGGTGAGTGGCTAGTTGCTAATTTTAGTGAAGGTTCATCATGGATTCTCCAAGGTTTCTTGAGATGAGAACCTTGAGCACACAACCTTGAGGCTAAGAGAGCTCAAGGATAGTGTTTTCCTTATCATCTTCCCAAGGAAGAAGAGGTGGACTTCCTTCTCCACTTCCATTTCTATCTCTTCCATATTTGCATTTTCTTCCTTTCAAGTAAGTGTTGTGTCATTTGTGTTGTGTTTTTGTTAATCTTGTTCTTGTGTTTTTGTGAGAAATAACTTATTTTGTCATTTTTCTAGATCCAAATCTTAGGAGATAATGTTAGATCTTATCAAGTGATATCAAAGCTAGTAGAATTTTGGCAATTTTTTTTCTCTCATTTTTCTACTCTTCACGCGTATAGCTTGAGTTTCTGTCCAAATTTCGTTTTTGTTGTTAAGCGTGTTTCGTCCTGAATCGTTGGTTGCATCTTGTTCTTTGTGAAATTTGCAACATAACACACCTTCATTTCAGTGGATTTGAGCAATATTTGATCAATTTCGAGCACAAAAACCGTTACACCAAAACGTTTATAATTTCACTTTGGTTCTCGCTTTTTGATCCTTTTTGCTGAAATTTGTTCCTAGAAATCACTTACTGCAAAGATTTCGCACCTTTTTCAAATTGTTTCATGAATTTTGGTTGAGTTTTGAGCAATATACCATAGTCACATAAGCCTAAACGCGTTTTAGCTCTAAAATCACGTTTTCAATAAGTTCTTCTCCTCTTTTGTGCAAATTGATGATTTATTCGTGATCCTTGTAAAATATCATTAAATTTAGGCACAAATGTCGTTTGATTTGGTGCTGTTTTGAGTATTTACCATTGTTGAGTTTGAAGGTTTGAAGGTTTGAAGCTTCATCTTCGACCTTAATTTCCAGAATCACGTTTTTCGTAGAAGTGCTTCTTTGATTCTAAAAGTTGCATAATCAGATTCCTTTTGAAATTTTGAGTGAAATGGACACCAAGTTTGTCTGGTTTGATTGAGTATTCATTGAGATAAACCTGTTTTAAGAAATTATTGTTGTTCTCGGTGTTCTTAATTCTGTCCTTGAATTTCTGCAGTTTGATCCAAAAGTGATTGTTCAAAATTTGAAATTGTGTTTCAGGATTCAATATAGCTCCTTTTTCGGTGATTCAAAAGCCAAGTTGTTTATCTCAAAATCTAGTATTATTTGAGACATTGAAAAAAAATCAAAAAAAGAAAATACTGAAAAATAAAAAAAAAACAGCAAAAAAAAGTATTATTTAAAAAAAAGGCATCAACCTTATCACGGGAGCATAAAAAAAATTCCAAAAACTCCAAAAAAATTCCGACTGTTAGTCAACATTATTTGGTTCATTGAGAAATTTTCTCAAAACTTTTTAGGGACGTTTGGACCATTTTGCCCTTGGAGGCTTATTTGTTCACTTTGTTGCGTTTTCTTTGGTGCATTGCTACCAATCTTTTTCAGTCTCTTTTTTCTTGTTTAAATGTGTCTTTAAATACTCTATATTTCGTTTAGTTTTTTAATTTTTTTTGCTTTTGATTTTTGTCTTAAAATTTCTAAGTTTGTCATAGTAGTTTCTTTCCCTTTTTGGCATTCTTTGGTGATTGGCAATACTCTCCTTGAGAATCTATAGTAATATCAACATCAAGGTTGGAAAGAGGCTTTTGAGGTTCACTCCTAAGAGATCATTGGAGAATAGAGTGACTTGAGTGACCCTACTTTACACTTGTGTGCCCAAAAAAATCCCTTGAGTGGAGAGTATTTTTCCTAAAAAGCCTAAACACGAGTGGAGTGAAATTTGGTGAGCTAAATACACTTGTGAGGACTGATTGGTGGCTGGAATTTTTTTTTTGTTATTCTCTACCTCTTCTTGTAGGTACCACATTGCACTTGAAGGATGGATGAAGGGTACAAAGGAAGCCCAAGGAGACATGTTTCACCTAGACGGTATCTTTCTCCTAAGAGACATGAATCCCTTCATGAGTACTATGTAAGGAGGTATAGAAAATATAGATATGATGAGGATCAAAGGAGGTATAGAAGAGATAAGTATGTTGAGGAGGAAGAACATGAAAGGAGACATAGAATGAGGGATACCAATGCAAACATGGAAGAAGCTTTCCAATCTAACTTTGAAGATGATAAAGCTTCAGCCGTGGTGCCACATGGTAAAGAGAAAATCTCTACTTCTATTCCTATTGCTATTACTTCTTCTTTGTTCCATGCAAGATGTCGTGTTCAAAATAGTCTATGTTGTTTGCAAGTGGTTGGTGAGAGTTGTGTTAATATAGCTAGCACTCGTTTAGTTACAAAACTCAACCTTCACACCTTTGACCATCCAACACCATATATGCTCAAGTTTCATAAAGATAAAGAAGAAATTCTTGTGAATAAAAAGTGTTTGTTAGCTTTTCTACTCATAGTTACAAAGACATAGTCTTATGTGATGTTGTACCTATAGAGACCGCCCACCTAATCCTAGGTAGGCCATGGAAACATGATAAAAAAGTACTTTATGATGGATATGCTAACAAATACTCTTTTAGGCATGACAATTTGAAAATTCATCTTACTTCTCTTAGCCTTCATGAAGTGCTTAAGGACCAAATTGCTTTGAAGAAGAAAATAGAGGAAGAAGCAAAGGAAATGAATGTTAAAATTAATGAGGAGGATGTAGCAACTAGGATTGGCCGAGAGCCTCTAATGGTGGAAACTTCTAAGGAGGTTCCAAAAATTGGAAGTAGGGAGGAACTTGAACCATTGTTGGAAGAGTCATCCAAACTCCCATCATCTAATGATTTTGTTTGCATGGCTACTAATGCTAATTTTCTTTCTAGTTTTGTTGATTCCTCTTTAAAGGTGAGTGAATATGATGTTACACTTGAGGCACTTGCAAAGAATGATGTTTCACAAGCATTGGAAGTGCATACCAATTTAAAAGGTGAAAAGCTTGATGGTGGCCAAGAGCACCATATTGCCTCTATACATGAGAATTGTGAGGTACATGAGAAAAAAAGCATTACATGTGTACTTGTGGTAGGCAACTCTAATATATATTGATGGTACTTCCAAAAGTGCACAATTACATGATAAGGCCAAGGTAACGGAGAATATGCTTAATGTTTTTTTAAGTTGCAAAGGTATAATATTCTCCCTCTTTTCTTCATTCCTTTCTCTAGGTCTTTTTCTTTTGCTTGGAAGTTTACCATGCTTTGGATTGTGTTGAAACTAGTGCTTAGAACTTGTATGATTAGGCTTTTATTTGAAGTAACCCACTTCCCTTTAGATCCCGGTGGAGCCTAAGTAATTCTTGCATTTGTTTATTTGTTTTTTTTTATTTTCAAAATAAGTGATTTTTGTCCATCTTTGATGTAGGTTTCCAAGAGGGGGAGTTCACTTGAGGACAAGTGAAGTTTAAGAGGGGGAGAATGATGTGATCCCACATGGAGCTTGTATGAAGGCGACAAAGATAAAGAATCAAAATCAAAAGAAGGAGTCTCAACAAGAATTCAAGGGAATATACTTCAATGTGTTCAACCTAATCATCAAGACAAGAACACATTGAAGGTGACCATGTAAATAGTAGGGAGTTTCTAGATAACCAACTCTGGTGTTTCCTATGCTTTGTGTTTTCATTTAATAGTTGTAAAGATACTTTTATTTGAGCCATGTTGGCCTTGGTTAAGTGGCTATGGCCTAGTAGATTTAGTTTGTCGCATTGGGCCTTATTTTGTGTCTCTCTTGGACTTTAGAGTGTGGGCCTAGGATCCATTAAACCCACAATATAAATACTTGAACTCTAAGTGTAATTGGTAGAACTTTGATGAATGAAATTCACTTTTACATTTTGAGCATGTGAGTGCCCTAATACCTAAGTGAGTGGTGAGTGGCTAGTTACTAATGTTAGTGAAGGTTCATCATGGATTCTCCAAGGTTTCTTGAGATGAGAACCTTGAGCACACAACCTTGAGGCTAGGAGAGCTCAAGGATAGTGTTGTCCTTATCATCTTCCCAAGGAAGAAGTGGTGGACTTCCTTCTCCACTTCCATTTCTATCTCCTAGCCTCAAGGTTGTGTGCTCAAGGTTCTCATCTCAAGAAACCTTGGAGAATCCATCATGAACCTTCACTAGCATTAGCAACTAGCCACTCACCACTCACTTAGGTATTAGGGCACTCACATGCTCAAAATGTAAAAGTGAATTGCATTCATCAAAGTTCTACCAATTACACTTAGAGTTCAAGTATTTATATTGTGGGTTTAATGGATCCTAGGCCCACACTCTAAAGTCCAAGAGAGACACAAAATAAGGCCCAATGCGACAAACTAAATCTACTAGGCCATAGCCACTTAACCAAGGCCAACATGGCTCAAATAAAAGTATCTTTACAACTATTAAATGAAAATACAAAGCATAGGAAACACTAGAGTTGGTTATCTAGAAACTCCCTACTATTTACATGGTCACCTTCAATGTGTTCTTGTCTTAATGATTAGGTTGAACACATTGAAGTATATTCCCTTGAATTCTTGTTGAGACTCCTTCTTTTGATTTTGATTCTTTATCTTTGTGGCCTTCATCCAAGCTCCATGTGGGATCACATCATAATCACACTCTTGTTTTGATCATTTATGTTTTTTTCTGATAAGCAATGATTCATTGATTAGAGCATTGGGGATGCTCAAAACCACAAATACAAGAAGAACTTAGAATTTGTTAATACAAGTCAAAGCTTTGTTCCACCAAAGAGGCGAAGACAAGCTAGAATCTCTACCCACACCAGAAATAAACCAACACCATGACAAAAACTTAATACGAGCGACAATCGAATCAATCTTGGCCTCTTCCCCTCTAAAGGAAACTCCATTCCGGGAAAGCCAAAGACACCAACAAATTGTCAACCAGAGTAAGTATTTAACCTTCTTGGATTTCTTCCCCAAACATAAGTCGCCAAAATGAATATAGTGTCGATATAAGGTAAGAGATATAGGCAGCTGGACATCAAGCCATCGCTCTATCTCCCTCCAAACCTTTCTCGAAAGATCACAACCAAGGAAAAGATGATGGAGATCCTCGCCGTGATTGTTACAAAAAACGCACAGGCCCTTCTCCTCTGAACGAATAACCTGGCTGCTTCTTAGTAGGTCACACACCGGCAGAGCGTTTAAAATTAATCTCCAACCGAAGATCAAGATTTTTGAAGGAACTGCTATTTGCCATAACGCTTTATAGTCTGTACTGTCACCGTTAGTGTTCACAGCAGGAACCAAATTAGCTAACAACAACAAACGAGAACAAGATCTCACTGAATAACGATGGGAAGGCTCCAGTAACCAACTTCAACTATCTGTTCTGTCTCTATTTAACTGCACATCTCTCAGAATATCAAACAATGTCGATCCATCCTCGCTAAGGAGCTGCGAATCGAATCCAAAAGCTGTCAAATTCCAACGCCTGTAGCTCTGGTTCCAAACACCTAGATCAGCAATGTAAGCATTTTTGTTGTTGCAACCTGCAAAAATGTTAGAAAAATCCATCTTCAATGAGTGCTGCCCAATCCATTGGTGATTCCAAAAATTCACGCCTTGACCACCGCCCAACCCTCTCCTAACATTCGCTTCAAACCACCCTCCCGAAAGTGTATCTTCACCCACACTCCGAAGATCACGCCACCACAAAGAATAATTCGCTCTTCTATTCAACGGTCTATTTTCCGAAAAGAAAATAGATTTCAAGTCACCATAGCGATGAGAGAGTAAACCCCACCAATGGGCATCTTCTTCCGACAATATACGCCACTTCCATTTGGCCAATAAAGCAACATTAAATAGCTCAATATTTTTTACACCTAGACCTCCTTCCTCCTTAGGCTTGCAAATTTTATCCCATGCCACCCAATACATATGATAACTCCATTTTATATAGAGTTATTCATACATCTAATCATAACTAATTACTTGAAATCAAGTAGAATATGTGTTAAATATAGTAGTATAAGTAAGATAACAACATTCTAGGAATTATGTGATGAATAAAGCATTTTGTATATATATATTGGTATGTTTGATGTGTTTGTCCAGTTTACCTACAGATGATGCTTCTGCACCACGATGCTTCTGCACCACGATGCTTCTGCACCATGATGCTCCTGCACTTAGTGCTTCTGCACCATCCTGTGCTAAATGTTTATAACCCCACAATGGAAGCACCTCAATTCATACAACTGCACCAAAACTTCTATGACATCATGCTTTGTCACAAATCACATGGAGGCACATGCACACATGCATAAGGAGGTGCCCACCATAAACATCATCATGAAAGGCTACTCATCTAAAGACACGTGGCTCTCCACAATTAGACCTCCCCTTTAGACTCAATCTTCTCAATCAAAGCTCTGAAAAGTAACCATGGTTAAGCCACCTTTGGTCAAGCTTGATCTCCAAGCAAACCCTTACTTGAAGGAAACCTCCAAGGCTATATAAAGGCTTCCACTTCTCACTTGAAAAGCATCGCATATCTCACTTGATAATATGTAGATCATACACTTTACTTATATTTTAGTAGTTTCATTTCTTGCATTTTATTTACTAGTTAGTTGTAAGAAGGTGAGGAAGGAATTTACACCCTCTTCCTCCACTTCTTCATAGATAGACGAAGGAATCAGTGCTTCTGCACCAATCAGAATTCATGCAAAGGAACATCAATCCGTGTAACTTCTACCCTATTGATATCTTTTATATGATTCATATTATTATGCTCCTTACAGATTCTCTCTATTATATAATGAGTAACATGAGCTAATTTCCTTTAGTTGAGATGTTCTAAACTTATAATAATCTTTTGAGTAAGTTATTATGCTTTTAAGTGTCGTAGCATTTTGGGTCTTGTGTTATACTACATCCATCTTATTTTAAGGTTGATCTCTTACAATAAGTAGAGTTATATTCACAGACATGGTTTATAATTAGAAATCAAGACTAATAAGGGTGAGTGTATTAATAAAGGCTTTGTTAAACTTGTTTAATAAAGAAACTGTGTTAAAGCCATGTTAAGTCCTAGACATAGGATAACATAGTCCTTAGGGTGAAACAGTGGGAACTTCAAAGGCAGGAGTGAACTTATTTAGCAAGCCCAGACATGGGAAGCTTGTAACGAAACTCTGAAGAAAGTAGCTGAAAAGCACACACTTATGCAACTGCACTCAATGCTACTGCACTTGATGCTTCTGCACTTGATGCTTCTGCACTTGATGCTTCTGCATCATAGTGCTTCTGCATCACTAAAAGCATAGAAACTCTCAAAAGAAGCATTATCAGTAAAGACATCTCAACTATCTTTCTCAACTGATTTCCTTCATCTTATTTTACATACTTGCATTCTGTTTTTACTTAAACTAAAAACCCCAAGATTTGTGAGTAGTGTAGTAGTACTAATTTATATGTTTTCTAAACACGCACAAAGTTAATCCAATCCCTGTGGGTTCTACCTTTCTTATCATTATATTACTTGTTTGTGACTGTGTATACTTGCACATCTTTTCACACACCAAGTTTTTGGCGCCGTTGCCGGGGATTGCCGTTAATTTTTGTTGTTTAGATTTATAAGTTAGTGTTTTATTACTCTGGTATTTTGTTTTCTGTGCAGAAGCATTAGGTGCAGACGCATTAGGTGCAGAAGCATTAGGTGCAGAAGCACTAGGTGCAGTTGCACTGAATATTTGCGTAGGGTCAGAACACCAGAATTTGCATTATATCCTGAGATAGAGAGGAGATTTAGGAGCTTGCAAAGACAACAAAGACCCAAAGACAGAGGTTCTAGCATGACTTCACCACAACAATTCATCAACATTGGAGCAATAGGTATGTTATATGATAGAAATAGACCCATGAGGGATTATGCTATGTTTAATCCTCAAAATATTCAAACAAGTATAGCAAGATCTCATATTGATGCTGTGCATTTTGAATTTAAACCCATGATGTTCCAAATGCTACAAACAATTGGTCAATTTGGTGGATCTCTCCATGAGGATCCCCATGAGCATTTAAAACAGTTTTTAGAAATATGTAGTAACTTTATCATTCCTGGTGTTAGTGAAGATGCATTTAAACTTAAGCTATTTCCATATTCTTTGAAAGATAAGGCTAAATCTTGGTTGAATTCATTAGAGCCTAATTCTATTCATTCATGGAATGAAATGGCTGAAAAGTTTTTAGCAAAATATTTTCCACCCATCAAAAATGCCAGAATGAGAAATGATATTACATCTTTTAGACAAAAATACTTTGAATCATTGTTTGAAGCATGGGAAAGATGGAAAGAGCTTTTAAGAAAATGTCCACATCATGGTCTGTCTGTCATTATTCAAATGGAAACTTTTTATAATGGTTTAGAACCCCAAACCAGAATAATGCTTGATGCATCATCTGGGGGTGTGTTATTAAACTTGTTTTATAATGAAGCATTTGAATTGATTGATAGAATTGCAAAAAATAGCTCTAGTTGGCCTACTGAGAGGGTGAGTGCCCAAAAGAAACCATCAGGGGTACATGAAATTAGTGATGTATCAGCCCTATCTGCTCAGTTAGCCTCACTGACAAATTTGTTTAAAAACTTCACTTCAACCAGTGCATCTGCACCTGGTGCAGCTGCACCAACAGAAAACACGGCAGCAACCATAAAACAAACCCCCCAGGTGATACAAGTTGTGTGTATTGTGGAGGAGGTCACTTGTATGAATGTCCCAGCAACCCTATTTCTGTTAACTATGCAGAGTACAACCAAAATAACAACCCTTACCCAAATACCTATAATCCAGATTGGAACAGTCACTCAGATTTCTGGTGGGGGAGTAATAATGTTGCTGCACCTAATGCAGCTGCACCATCTACTCCACCAAGATTCCTTTCTCAACACGTCCAAAGACCATCTGCACCAGAAATGGACAACTCAATGGAAGCCTTATTGAAATCATTTATGGATAAAACAGATGCATTTATGGATAGGACGGAAGCATTTATGAGTGATACAAAAGTTCAAATTCCAACTCTTAATGCCTCCATCAAAAATTTGGAAAATCAAGTGGGACAATTAGCAACAGCTCTGTATCAAAAACCAACAGGTACACTACCCTCAAACACAAGCTACCACATCCCACAGGCCAGGAAATGAACAGGTGAAGGCCATTTCTCTTAGAAATGGAAAGGATCTTGCAGAACCTTATGAGACTGAAGGTGAAGGTAAGGTAGAAAATGAAAAAAATAAAAACAGAAAAGAAAAAAGTTTGCAAGATGCAGAAGCACCTCATACACCTGCATCTCAAGAAGTTCAAATGCCAAGGTTAGTTCCTGAATACCCTCCTCCTCCTTATCCTCAAAGATTAAAAAAGGCACATGAGGAGAAGCAATTCAGTAAATTTCTTGAAATTTTAAAACAGTTACACATCAATGTTCCCTTAGTTGAAGCACTTCAACAAATGCCTAATTATGCTAAATTCATGAAAGATGTGCTTTCAACAAGAAAAAGATTAGGGGATTTTGAAACAATTGCTATGTCTAAAGAATGTAGTTTAAATTTGCAAAACAAAATTCCAAGGAAATTGAAGGATCCTGGCAGTTTTACAATTCCATTCCCAATTGGAAAATTTTATACAGGTCATGCATTGTGTGATGCAAGTATCAACTTGATGCCTAAATCAATATTTAAACAACTTGAGATTGGAAATGCTAGACCTACAACTATAACACTTCAACTTGCTGATAGATCAATAGCCTACCCAGAGGGAATTATTGAAGATATTTTGGTTAAGGTTGACAAATTTGTGTTTCCTGCAGATTTTGTTATTCTTGATTTTGATACAGATAAAGAAGTCCCAATCATCCTTGGAAGACCATTCTTGGCAACTGGAAAAGCACACATTGATGTACAAAAAGGAGAACTAACCATGAGAGTGAATGATCAAGAGGTGAAATTCAATGTGATGAATGCTCTGAAATATCCTGCAGAGGAGAGTGAAGAATGTTCAGCAATCATTTCTCTTGACCATTTAGTGCAGAAGCAATTCCATAAGCAGTATGATCATCTCACCAGTGCACTTGCACCAGATGCAGCTGCACCACCTGAAGAAGAAATCTTGGAAAAAGACATTCTGCCAAGAGAAGAACCAGCACAAAAGGATCATCTGATCAATGCTCTTGCATCTGATGCTCCTGCACTGCTAGGTGAAGACATGGTGGAAAAGGAGAGTGTGGGAAGAAGAAATGAATCAGAAAAAGAAGGAAGTGTTAAAGAGATTGAGCCTAAACCAGACCCTAAAGAAGCACTCAACAAACAACCAACTCTCCCAACCCAATGCCCATCTCACAAAAACCCAACTCCACAAAATTTGGTGAAAGTGTATCCTAATGGGGCAGTGGAATTGTTTGATGAAGCCACCATTTCCACATTCCAAATCAATGGAAAAAGGGTGAAGCAGTATAATGGAGCACATGTGGTGAGGGACAAAGGCACCACTCATTTCCAAAATCTCTAAATCAAAGAGATAGTCAGGCTGAAAGACTCTTAAATCAAGCGTTTATGGGAGGCAACCCATGATTTTGTAGTAAGTTATTAGTTATTTTGTTCAAATTGATGTTTTCAAGTGTTTTGTAGGAACACAGGTTTTAGTGCAGCTGCACTGTATACATACTCAGTGCTCCTGCATCAAACAACCCAAAGAAAGGTGAATCAGATGCTGCAGAAACAACTGTTGCAGTGCAAGCTAGTGCAGGAGCACCTGATACACCTACAAAAAATAACCTGATGAACCAAGACCAACAACAGAGGTGGCTGGTGCAACTGCATCTAGTGCAGATGCACCAAAAGCTGAGGATCCCAAGAAGAAGAAGCAGAAGGTCAAACACATTCCTGTGAGATCAAGCTCAAGGCTCAGGAGTGGAGCGAAAAAGTAAACTTTAATGTTGTTCAGTTATTTTGCTTAAGTACTTTGTTTAATATGTTTGGTTTGTCCCACATGTACTAACCCCTCTCCCCATTTTGAACAAAATTCCTTTTTGAACTCAACTTAGAGCAGTGAGGACACTGCTCAACTTTAAGTTGGGGGGAGCACTTTATGCATGTGTGTGTTTAACTATAGTATGTGTGTTTGCTTTGATATTTTTTTATGTTTATGTGTGTTTGCTTTTATATATGTTTGTTTTTATGTGGGTCTACATATTTAAATATGTGTTAGGATTTGATAGGTTTGAAGCATGATCAACTTAAAAATCTTTTTCACAAACATAGACAAATGCACCTCTTTGAACAGATTTTTAATGATGAAAGGAAGAAAAAGAAAATAAGCCTTGTTTTCCTCAAATGACCAATTTTATTATTACTTTGACACATTAAAACTGAGTTTTGAAAAGAACCTTGCTATTTGAAAAACTATCTGATGCAAAAAGAATTTTCAGAAAGCCAAGGTCAAAAACAAATTTTTACTAAAAATATAGAAGAGCATAAAGAATTAAGTTTGGGGGAATTTCCATGAATACTAAGGCTGAGTATGAGAAACTTAGAGTAGTCAATACAATAGGTTACCAAAATCACTACAAAAAAGTTCAAATGTTATAAACTAGCTATATTTACCCAAGTCATTAACTGAACCTGTTCTAATAGTGCATTTGGTTTGAAAAAAAAAGAAAAAAAAAAGAAGAAAAGAAAATCAAACCAAACCAAATAAAAAAGTATGCATAAGGAGGTCAGTGAGGAGGGCAATATATGCTACAAGTCTTGAAATGTAGTATCAAGTGCAGTTGCACTCAAATGCATCCGCACCATTACAAAAAGTTCAGTGCTTCTGCACTTCACAAAAAAAAAATATTCAGTGCAACTGCACCAAGGTGCATCTGCACCAAAGAAAAGAACCACCAAAAATAAGAATAGTGCATTGACTCAACAGTTTTGAAAAACTCAATCAAAGTCCTTAGTTGTACTTAAAGCCCCCCAAGTCTTGAAGATGTTGTTAGTCTAGTCTATATTTTGAAACACCTTTGTTTTGGCCAAACGTGATCTAAAATTTTCCAAAAGTGAAAGAGAAACTTTTTACTTAGTTTTGGAACTGATTGGATCTCAGTGGGGCACACACTCACATAAATGAGTTTTAATAAACTTTGGATGTTTGGGAATTCAAAGGCACAAAGACAAAATGTTCTGAAAAATGAAGTTCATCAAATGCAAAATCATTCTTTGAAAAGATATGAGCTGATCTGTTCTTCTTTAAATTGAAAATCCTACTTCTGTTTTCTTTTTGTCATTACTTGAGGACAAGCAATGGTTTAAGTTTGGGGGTGTGATAACTCCATTTTATATAGAGTTATTCATACATCTAATCATAACTAATTACTTGAAATCAAGTAGAATATGTGTTAAATATAGTAGTATAAGTAAGATAACAACATTCTAGGAATTATGTGATGAATAAAGCATTTTGTATATATATTGGTATGTTTGATGTGTTTGTCCAGTTTACCTACAGATGATGCTTCTGCACCACGATGCTTCTGCACCATGATGCTCCTGCACTTAGTGCTTCTGCACCATCCTGCGCTAAATGTTTATAACCCCACAATGGAAGCACCTCAATTCATACAACTGCACCAAAACTTCTATGACATCATGCTTTCTCACAAATCACATGGAGGCACATGCCCACATGCATAAGGAGGTGCCCACCATAAACATCATCATGAAAGGTTACTCATCTAAAGACACGTGGCTCTCCACAATTGGACCTCCCCTTTAGACTCAATCTTCTCAATCAAAGCTCTGAAAAGTAACCATGGTTAAGCCACCTTTGGTCAAGCTTGATCTCCAAGCAAACCCTTACTTGAAGGAAACCTTCAAGGCTATATAAAGGCTTCCACTTCTCACTTGAAAAGTATCGCATATCTCACTTGATAATATGTAGATCATACACTTTACTTATATTTTAGTAGTTTCATTTCTTGCATTTTATTTACTAGTTAGTTGTAAGAAGGTGAGGAAGGAATTGGCACCCTCTTCCTTCACTTCTTCATAGATAGACGAAGGAATCAGTGCTTCTGCACCAATCAGAATTCATGCAAAGGAACATCAATCTGTGTAACTTCTACCCTATTGATATCTTTTATATGATTCATATTATTATGCTCCTTACAGATTCTCTCTATTATATAATGAGTAACATGAGCTAATTTCCTTTAGTTGAGATGTTCTAAACTTATAATGATCTTTTGAGTAAGTTATTATGCTTTTAAGTGTCGTAGCATTTTGGGTCTTGTGTTATACTACATCCATCTTATTTTAAGGTTGATCTCTTACAATAAGTAGAGTTATATTCACACTAATGGAAAAAAGGCTTTTTATATCGGTTAAAATTGACATTTCATATCGGTTCCCGAACCGATGCCGAAAAAGGAGATATAAAAAGTAGGGACATTTCATATCGGTTCCTGAACCGTTATGAAAAGTTGTTTTTATATCGGTTGCCCCTAGAACCGATATGAAAAGTCTATTTTTTTTTTAAAAAAGAGACTTTTCATATCGGTTCCCATAGAAAACCGATATGAAAAGTCTATTTTTTTTAAAAAAAAGAGACTTTTCATATCGGTTCCCATAGAAAACCGATATGAAAAGTCTCTTTTTTTAAAAAAAAAAGACTTTTCATATCGGTTCCCATAAAAAACCGATATGAAAAGTCTATTTTTTTTAAAAAAAAATGAATTTTAACAAATAGTAACCTGAAGAGCCTCATCATTAGTATCTATATATCTAGCATAATCCCAAATACTCAAAAGATGCAACCACAATCTCAAATACATAGTACCAAATCTATATACAGATATGGACCCATGTCTCATGGTGCATACAAGTTATGTGGAAAATGAGTCCCAAGACAAGACAACCCCTGGTGTTCTGCATTTATTGATTCCATATCATCAAGCAGTTCCAATTGAAACTAAGTTGCCAAACGTCATTTTCATTTCTAGCACAGAATAATTGTTGCAAGCTTCAAACAATTAACACACCACATACTACTACTACTACTACTAGCAACTTAAATTTACCTAACAGAAGATAAACTTATTCATTATCCTACGAATGTAAAAACAACACAGAACGGATCAATGTAGAAAAATAAAGCTGTCGTGTCTGTTCAACGATCAAGCATGATGATCTTAATCTTGAAGAAGTCTTTGATCAAAGTGCCACACACCTACAAGCAACAAAGTAAACCAAAGCAACATGTCAAATGATAATATTTGATGTTTTTTGTTACAAAATCATGTGAGAAATGCAACGAAACAAATTGAATAGAATAGAAATATATACATACCATGACCCTTTCCAACTAATCTCAGTTGTGTCACATACTCTGATATCTTCTTTATTGCATGAATCTGTGCAAACGACACCGACACATATACTTACATTCAATCACTTTTGTTTTCTCAAATTATTATTAAAATTTCTTCTCTGGTGTCTGTGTTGGTGCTTCATAAATCAATCAATGAGGGATTATTTAAAACCGATTTGATGAAGGTGTAATGTGAGTGAAGAAGTTTTACAGCCTCATCATTAGTATCTATTTTTGACAGTTCAGTCTGCAATAATTCTAAGTTGGGTTTTATTAAATCTACTGGCATGTGATGTTCATGTGCATATATGTCAGAATTCAGAAAAGCTGTGATTAAGGAGTATGCTGCTTACTGGCAAATGGAATTAACAAGAATTTCGAAGAAATGTTTACCTACTTAAAATTCTTAACTGACAAGATGCAGAATAACAAAAATATTAGTTAGAGAGTGCTACATACCTTGCAATTACTAAATTATGTGCTTCTTTTTTAGTCTATTGAGAAAAAAGGTTCCCGAAGAGGAGAAGCAACTCACTGAGCTAAGTCCAAGAAGTTTCTGATTTGAAAGAGTCACAACCTACAAACAGCAATATGAAGAATTTAATATCCCACAATAAATTGATACAACTAATTCAAAGTTTGGCACATAGAGAAAACCAACAAAGAATGCCACAGCACAGACCGAAGCAACTAATCGCTTCTTCGGTGATCCATCAGATCTTCCCCTCGACATTTATCAGTTGAAACTGAAAGCAAAAAATCCAATATGAACTGAAACTGATCACAGCATATATCTTGTTTCACTACACATGAAGCACCAAATTGACCATCCAAAACACCACATAAACTAGCAACCACAATATTTATAATTTCATAGAACAGTCCAAATTCCTCAAAAGGTTTGTGAGAGATTCACTCACTGATTCAAGGGTTAACCTGCAAGACAAATACATAAATCCATTACTGCTTTGTCATCTTGAACAAATCACAGGGATACAAAGAATTACAATGGTGACCACAAAAAGTATGATAAACACCAACCACAAAGTCATCCAGCAAATTGACACTTAACAATGAAAATGATGGATCCAAAAGACCCCATGAAAAGAAGGGAAAAGAAGAGGTAATTGATATTAACAAATGCGATTAAATTAAAGACAATTATTAGTCATAGAATTAAATGTAGTTCTTACTTTCATAGATCTGGTTAGTACAATGGAAAACTACATTAGCATCTAAAAAGGAATAAGAGTTACTAACAATTCAATTCAACCATTACTCAATGAAACAAGAGAAAATCAAAGTGGGATTTACATTAAATGCAGAATTGTCCAAAACCAAATCAAACAAACCCAGGCTGTAAATGTTCCAGATCCAGCAAAAATGCAAACTTTATGCAAAATCGGCAAAGAAAATTGGGGCGGTGAAGCAAAGCAATGGAAGATCAAATTCATGCCACAAATTATGATACCTGAAGGCCTAACATTCTTCCCTTGAAGACCCTTCCTCCTAGCTTTCATTGCCTTCATTTCAATTGGAGTTCTATTCATGCCACAAATTATGATACCTGAAGGCCTAACATTCTTCACTTTAAAATTCTCAGTCCATTATAAGTATTTGTCTGCCTTATAGAGCGTAGTCCCATTGTCACCCCTTTAGATTCACAAGAGATATTTGGTCCATGGTAGACATTATTAGAATTTCTGGATCCTATGCTACTTGAAGCAGCCACTGTTGCCATTTTTTACACTGAAATTAAAAAAAGAAAAGAAAAATTCCATTAGAATTGAACTTATTTTCCATTTTCTGATAGAACTGAAACTAGTATATCTATGTACCACTAAAGCAATAAAAGGGAAGCTACTCACTTTAAGATGCTCGGGGATTTTATATAGTTCATCTTCGACACGTTTCAACTCAGTCTCAACTTGATCTTCCGCATCAACATTTCTGCCCCTCTTCTTCGCTAGTTCCTGCTCAATATACTTAACCCTGTTCAAGATCAAGATTCAAGATATCAAAATACAAATTCGATAACCTCAGGAACCTGACTTTGCTTATTTAGGTTCTGATTTAATCATTTTAGTGGACAATTTAAAAGTCACCATATTCGACAATTGGAACTTCATTTTCCAACACAAAATGAAATATTTATATATGTAAACATGCTACCTGAATGCCAATACTTCCACAAATTCTGAGTCAACCTGAAAATTGAAAGAACTTGAAACTATTAGGCGTGGAATCACAGAAGTAAACTGATTTATGGTTGATCAACTAGCCAATTTCATATCTAATCCACATTCATTAGGTATTACAAAGAGATTACTTACTCCTGTTTCTTCTTTGACCTCTCTTACTGCTGCTGCACAAATATCTTCCCCCTGAGATTGAATGACCAGATTATATATATCCAGTAAATAAACTTTTCAGTAAAACTTGAGCTCTCTCAACCACCTGCTACAAACAAATATATAAGTAGTAAAACTTGAAACTGCTTTATAAACCAAAAGACACAATGCAAGGGAATCAGGGGCTACAATTGAATATTCTAGGCAGCAGCAGCAGGAAATGATAAAAGATTATCGAAATCATTAATCATTATTAAAGGAACTAAGGGAATGAAAACAAGAACTCAATAATATTAGAAACAACTTTCACTTCTCAATAACAACAGTTAGAAGGTATTTCAAAAATAAAATAAAGCTATTAGAGGCCTATGTAATATACTCAGTGAACAGAAACACTCAGTGAACAGAAACATGCCATCAGCATAATGAATCAAAATTACCCCAAAAAGAAAAGGAAAAAACTTTTTTGTCAAACATGAAACACTCGGTGAACAGAAACATGCCATCAGCATAATGAATCAAAATTACCCCAAAAAAGAAAAGGAAAATCAAAACAAAAACTTACCTAGTGACATACAAATTTAACTTCTTGCCTCATGTAATATAGGCCTGTGGGGTTTTGGAGCTGCAAAGAAATTAGAAATAATAACATTAGACTGATATTGGAAAATTAAAATAAATAAAAAAACTAATTCCTAGAGCCTCCGCCCCCCAATATCTTCAAAATCAATAAACCTCTGGACCATATATCCTAATCTGATAGCACCAGTATTACAGAAATGGCCTATTTGGACCGCATGGCAACAAAATCTTAAAGCTATGGAAGGATCTGCTTGCTAATAAAAATAGTGAAAAGAAATTTTCACAGTTGAACACACTGCAATACCGCATCACCTAAAAAGAAGCTAGGAACTAAGTATGTTCTATGCATTAAACCCAACACCATCTAGACTATATGGAAAAACAATAGTTAAGCTAATCTAACAGTTGTCAAGAGGATGATGACTTTATAAGCCTGTGTGCCCAGAACTAAATTTTCAACATGGGCAAACAGTGAGTAAAATCAGTTGTTCACAGGATGAATTGCTAATCAAAACAGAGAAATCGCAGGTGATTTAATGAAAAGTTGCAAACAATTGCAATGTTGTAAATGTTGATCTTTTTGTTCTTACACAAGTGAGTAAAATAAAAAAAGTATTTTACTTTTTCTTCTTGCCAGCAACAGTAACCTTCTTACCCTTCAATGTCCTGCAATTATTCTTGGTACGCTGTCCTCTACATGGAAGCCCCTGAATATGCCTAATTCCTCTGTAGCACTGTATCTCCTTCATTCTCTTTATATTAAGCGCATTGAACCGCCTCTATAACTCCCAAAAGAAATCAAACCGTTACAAAAACTTTGCAAAAACTTTGCCTAATTGTCCTGCAATTATTCTTGGTACGCTGTCCTCTACATGGAAGCCCCTGAATATGCCTAATTCCTCTGTAGCACTGTATCTCCTTCATTCTCTTTATATTAAGCGCATTGAACCGCCTCTATAACTCCCAAAAGAAATCAAACCGTTACAAAAACTTTGCAGAAAATTAAAATAAGAGAGTGAAGTGAAAGTGAGAGTAAAATTACCAAGTCTCCTTCAGTAATGTATTTGGAAACTTCATCCCTGAGACTAATGAGCTCTTCGTCACTCAATTCCTTTGTGACTTTGTTTTCCATTTTGATATCAGTGAGGATCTGTCGCGCTCTGTTTCTTCCAACTCCATGAATGTATTGAAGCGAAAACTCAATTCGCTTGTTGTTTGGAATTTCCACACCTCCAACACGAACGCACTGGATGGTTAACCTCTGAACCTGCACAATCGTAAGAATCAGAATCACGTTTAGGTTTTATTTTTCTTTTACTGTGCCAAAGATTGAAACCCTAATTATGTGTGGTTACCTTTGGTTTTTGAGGGTTCGGAACAGGGATGGAGACTCTATTGGAGAATCTGCCATTGCAGATGGCGGCGGAGAGTGATGGTGCCACGGGCATTGCAAGCGTTTGTAGCATTTTCTGTTCTTTGTTCTTCAACTAACTGCTTCTGCGAAATAGAATATCCATCGTAACCATAGCCTTATCGTTATCCTTTCAAGAATTCAGACCCAAACTAACAGTTCCTATTTGGGCTAACATATCTAGACCCAAACAATAGTTAAGCTATGGAAGGATCTGCTTGCAGTGTGAACGTCAACGACGAAGCCGTGAACGTCAACGACGAAGCCGTGAACGTCAACGACGAAGCCGTGAACGTCAACGACGAAGCCGTGAACGTCAACGACGAAGCCGTGAACGTCGCCTCCTTCGCCTCCTTCGTTCTTTCAAGCCATCGCCTCCTTCGCCTCCTTCGTTCTTTTCAAGCGATTGACGGGTTGAAGAGAGAGAGAGATTCTAGGGTTTTTTCTGCGAGAGTGGTACTGAGAGTGAGGACCGAGCAGATGCACGCGAGAGTGAGAGGGAGCAACGTGAAGAGATGCGCGTAAAAGCCTAAGTTTTTTTGGTTTCTATATCGGGTGGTTTTGTGACCCGTTATGGAAGCCAAAATTTTTAGACTTTCTATAACGGTTTATGCAGGGAACCGATATGAAAGATGATTTTTTTATTTTCTATATCGGTTCTAGTGACAACCGATATAAAAATTGTAATTTTAATTACAAAACTGCCACCGCGTCACTTTTAATATCAGGCCGTTTTTAACCGATATAAATGACCGTTATAAAAGGCATTTTTTCCACTAGTGTCACAGACATGGTTTATAATTAGAAATCAAGACTAATAAGGGTGAGTGTTTTAATAAAGGCTTTGTTAAACTTGTTTAATAAAGAAACTGTGTTAAAACCATGTTAAGTCCTAGCCATAGGATAACATAGTCCTTGGGGTGAAACAGTGGGAACTTCAAAGGAAGGAGTGAACTTATTTAGCAAGCCCAGACATGGGAAGCTTGTAACGAAACTCTGAAGAAAGTAGCTGAAAAGCACACACTTATGCAACTGCACTCAATGCTACTGCACTTGATACTTCTGCACTTGATGCTTCTGCATCATAGTGCTTCTGCATCACTAAAAGCATAGAAACTCTCAAAAGAAGCATTATCTAGTAAAGACATCTCAACTATCTTTCTCAACGGATTTCCTTCATCTTATTTTACATACTTGCATTCTGTTTTTACTTAAACTAAAAACCCCAAATTTTGTGAGTAGTGTAGTAGTACTAATTTATATGTTTTCTAAACACACACAAAGTTAATCCAATCCCTGTGGGTTCGACCTTTCTTATCATTATATTACTTGTTTGTGACTGTGTATACTTGCACATCTTTTCACACACCAACATACCTCTATCAACTTCGTTTATACCCCATAAAAAGTTTCTTTGGATTTTGATCAAGCTCTTGATCACCACCTTCGACGCCTTATAAAAAGAAAGATAATAAATGGGAATACTATTCAAAATAGAGTTGATTAGTGTTACCCGACCACCCATCGATAAATGACGCCCTTGCCACAAAGAGAGCCTTTTGCGAAGCTTATCGATCACCAGTTTCTAAGTTGAGCTCCTTCTTCGATTTTCCCCCACGGGAATACCCACGAACGTGAAAGGAATAGATTCTAAGCGACAATGAAGAAAAATTGAAGCGGAATTCAAGAAATCCTCTGAAACATTTATCCCAATGAGCTTGCTTTTGTGAAAATTGACTTTCAACCCCGAAACAAGTTTAAAGCTCCTTAGAATTGATTTTATACACCAAATATTCCCCCAAGTAACTTTCCCCATCATAATAGTATCATCGGCAAATTGAAGAATGGAAAAACGAAGGGAATCATGAACATGGTATTCGGTGAAAAAACCAATCTCAACCTCTTTGGCCATCATAGCCGTCAAGCTCTCGGCAGCAATTAAGAACAAGAAGGGGGACCGGAGTCCTCTACCAACTTGGAAATCATTAGTGGGGCTACCGTTAACTAATACGGACATAGAACTAATAATCACACTCTTTAAACGCACACTAAATGATAATAAATCTATTTTTCACTGCAATAAATCATAACACATAAGAATAAATTTATTGATTTTTTTTGACAAAAGAATAAATTTATTGATATTCCCCGTAAATGAAAAGGTTCAAAAATCAAAAATCAAATAAGAAAGAAATATAAAAACTGAACTAGCCTTATTTCCCATGTGATGCACGAGGTGAGCTAGTATTCATGGATGTAAATACATTAAATCAACTCATTAATGTTGCGAGAATGTGACTATTAATTAGGGATAGTTTAGTAAATCTATTTATTTTTTCTATGAATCCAAGAAAATTAAATGCATAAAACTACTATTCTTAAATCTTAATATATGTAAAGGTAGTTATTTTTGCTTATATTCAATTCCGGAGGAAGTATATCAATACATCATGCATGGTTGAATAAAAATTACCATTAAAATAAAACACCTATACAAAGTTGAAAGAAAATGTTGGGGAGTTCTATTGTAAATGAGACCGAAGTTCCCACGAAAAAAGTTAAATTATAAATATAAATTAAATAACATTATTATAAAATTAAAAATATACTTTAACACGGACATTGGAATTGAACATCCACATATAATAAGAAGGAAAAAGTCTGAAATTTTTTAATAACGTTATCTATATTTATCAGAAATATAAAAACTTACCTCATAATTAAAGAGAAAAGAAGACAACACAATTAGAAAGTGAAACACGTACGTAGGTTTTATGCCGAGTTTGATTTAAAACAAACCACCAATTTAAGAATGCTTCTAATACTCATTGGTGCGAAATTATCAAAACAAAGAAGAAAACACCAATTTGGACATGTAAATTTTTTTCAGGATCCTAAAATACCCCAAAACACAATGCCTCCATCACACTTTATGTATTTTGTCACAAATTTATTTTGTTTTTCATCAAAAAGGTTATTGAGGAACGAACTTCGCGTATTTGAACATCTAAAATTTTTCGGGATGCTAAAGTACCCCCAAAATACACTGTCAGCATCGCACTCTATGTATTTTGTTACAAACTTATTATTACTTTTTTACCAAACCAGTTATTTACGAAGAAACTTCTGATATTTGAAGAGTTAAATTTTTTTCTGAATCCTAAAGTACCCCAAACATACAAGTGGTTCTAGGGTGAGGGAGCAAATCAAGTCCCTCACTAGTGAACCACTAAAATTGACCGTAGGATATTGTGTAAAATTCTATGAGTGGTTAAGATTGAATCAACCAGAATTGACTCTCAACCATTGATGAATTTTTATACTACATCCTACGGTCATATTTAATGGTTCACCGGTGAGGGATTTGATTTTCTCCCTCACCCTAAAAGCACCCCAAACATACCACTTAACATTTCACTTTACGCATTTTGTTACAAAATAATTTTTTTTCCACCATCAAGTACACCAAAAGCACACTGTTTAGCATCTCACTTTACGTATTTTGTTATAAATTTTTTTTACCAAATCGATTATTTAACAATAAAATTTGCATATACATCTAAAAAAATTTGAGTCCGTAAAGTACCCCTTAAAATATAAAAAAGAAAAAAATGCAAAACCTTAAAATATAAAAGAAGCAAAAACACTAAAGCAAAAAAACAAAAAAGCAAAAAAAACTGAAAAAAAATGAAGAAAATAAAAAAATGTGAAGTAATATAAAAGAAGAAAAAAAAACAAAAAAAAAGTGAAGTAAAAAACAAAAAAGAAAAACCAAAACAAAAAAAGGAAGAAAAAAAAAATTGAAGTTGGCAGCAAATTGACAAGCCCCGCTTAAGAGATACTAGTTTTAGTTCCCGTGCTCTGCACGGAGCATATAAAGGTATAACATATTAATATTTGTAGTATGTAAATTAATATAGGTAGTATATAGTAAATTATATGTAAATTCATAATTTTTTGTGTGCTGTTTTTGAATGGAAAATTCTTCAACCTCCAACTGTTGAGATATGGTAGCATAAAATGATATTAAACGTGTATCTATATTTTTTTAGATGTTTTTTTATAATAAGTATTGTGTGATTATTTTTTGAGATGTTTTTTTTTCTTAAATTACAATCATACTTCCATATTTAGAATAAAATAAGAGCAAATATGAGATTGACTCACTTGGTATAAGGGCGTGGATTAAACTCCGATAGTCAATGCGAGGACCTACGTGCTGGGTGATCTGTAAGTATATCCGTAAGTCGTTAAAGAGCCCTGAGGACAACTCTAACCCCGGTGAGCATCTAGAGCCCTATTGTTTAACACGTGGATGCATATCAATAATTTGGTTTGATTGTGCACCACTCCTATGTAATCCTCTCGAGTTGTATTAGATAGATTTTGGCAATCTTATCTCGAGACTCGATCACTTTACATATTTTCTTACTAAATAATTTATTTTACCAAACCCATTATTTCGGACCCTAAAATATCACAAAAAATTTAAACAAAAAAAACGCAAAAACGTCGAAGTTTGGTGTGAGGTACTGATTGAGGCCATGGTACTCGCATATAATATAAACACTAAGTTAAGTTTACTTTTAACACCCGTTGATCTAAAGTGATGAAAATAAAAGCTATATAGAAAAAATATGCTATTAGTAAATTAATACTACACTAATTTAAAAGGAAAAAAAGAAACATTATTTAAAAAAAGGATTAAAATATGAACAGTTAAATTTTTTTCTGAACTTTAAAGTTCACCAAAACATAGTGCTTAGCATCTCGATCACTTTACGTATTTTCTTACTAAATAAAGTTTTTTTACCACAGTACTCGTATATAATATAAACACTAATTTAAGTTTGCTTTTAATATAGTTGATCTCTTCACAAAAAAAAATACAATTGATCTAAAGTGATCAAAATAAAAGCCATAAAGAAAAAATATGCTATTAGTAAATTAATACTACACTAATTTAAAAGGAAAAAAAGAAAGATTATTTAAAAAAGGATTAAAATATGAACAGTTAATTTTTTTTCTGAACTCTAAAGTTCACCAAAACATACTGTTTAGCATCTCGATCACTTTACGTATTTTACTAAAATTTTTTTTACCAAATCAGTTATTGAAGAGTGAAGTCCGCGTATTTGAACATCTAAAAATTTTTTCGGACTCTAAAATATCACAAAAAATTAAACAAAAAAAACACAAAAACGTGGAAGTTTGGTGCGAAGTACCGATTGAAGCTACGGTAGTCGCATATAATATAAACACTAATTTAAGTTTGCTTTTAATATCAGTTGATCCAAAGTGATCAAAATAAAAGCCATAATGAAAAAATATGCGATTAGTAAAAATAAACATTATTTAAAAAAAGCATTAAAATATGAACAGTTAAATTTTTCTGAATTATAAAGTTAACGAAAACATACTCCTTAGCATCTCGACCACTTTACGTATTTTCTTAGTAAATAATTTTTTTTACCAAATCAGTTATTAAAGGTTCACCAAAACATACTACTTAGCATCTCGATCACTTTACGTATTTTCTTACTAAATAGTTTTTTTTACCAAACCAGTTATTGAAGAATGAATTCCGCGTATTTGAACATCTAATTTTTTTTCGGACTCTTAAATATCAGAAAAAATTTAAACAAAAAAACACAAAAACGTGAAAGTTTGGTGCGAAGTACATATTGAAGTCGCGGTACTCACATATAATAGAAACACTAAATTAAGTTTTCTTTTAATACCGGTTAATCTAAAGTAATCAAAATAAAAGCCATAAAAAATGCTATTAGTAAATCAATAATACACTAATTTAAAAGGGAACATTATTTAAGAAAGACAGTAAAATAAAAAAAACAAAAAAATGTATTTGGCGCGGAACCGCAACTGCAGGACAACTGCAGAGCGGCTGGCGCATATCAAATAGGATTTAAAAGGACAAAATGGAACATTATTTAAGAAAGACATTAAAATAAAAAAACCAAAAAAAAAACCAAAAAAAAAATGCATTTGGCGCGGAACCGCAACTGCAGGTCAACTGCAGAGCGGCTGGCGCATATCAAATAGGTATAAGAAAGACATTAAAATAAAAAAACAAAAAAATGCATTTGGCGCGGAACCGCAACTGCAGGACAACTGCAGAGCGGCTGGCGCATATCAAATAGGTATTTGTATATCCAAAAAAAATTGGGTTTTAAAAGACCTAAAATAATACTTAAAATATGAAAAATTAAAAAGAAAAAAATGCCAAGTTTTGGATTATTAATATATTATTATTATTATTATTATTATTTTATTATTATTAAAAGGGGAGGGGGAAGTGCCGTGCGGGAGCGCGACCGCAGGCTGACTGCAGAGCCGTCAAATTGACAAGCCCCGCTTAAGAGATATAGATAATTCTGTTGTGAATTAATCCTAAAAAGAATACGATTACTAAATCACAATTTTTAAAGTAATGACTTTTTTTGACTGGGTTTAAAATAATAACTTAAATGTCGTATATTGATTTATTTATTTTTTCTGTACATCTACCAATTGTATTTTTATGTGTATATGTATATCTGTAACCCAAATTAATAGATTTAATTTGTGTTGTGTTTGATCATGTACACATTCTGAAAAGTTGGCGTCCTTCAAATTTTCTCTGTCTTTTTTATTTTTAATTAAAAAAAATATATAGTTAGTTTATCTCTAGCTATCCATATTTAGCACTATGCTAAAGAAATAGCATTCGACAGCAAAAAAATGGCAACATACAACAAAATCCACATTACAGTTTCATGTTCATATTATTAGAACAGAAAACTGTATTCAACAAAAGTCAATCATCAACTTCTCAATTTCTTTCCATGCATTTTTTCTCAATTTCCCTTCTTTTGCTAAGAGGATTAATTGTTGCATTTGAACATATAGTGCATTAAAAGCATGGCTGCAAATTTAACTAACACAAATACCGACTCGTTTAATAAATCTAAAACATGTATTTACCTTCCCCCAAGGGTGAATTCAGAGATACCATGGTTTAATACAACTGGTTCTGGGATGATTGTAGAGAATTCTTTGCCAGTTTTGCAAATGCAGATGTGTGTCATCTTTTTTGCAACGCTTTTCTTCAAATCCTTATTGTGTCGTCTTGGAATCCCCAAATTCACTTCTATGAGCATTGTAAGTCCTTTCCTTTGATTATGGATTCCATTAATTTTCCTTATTTTCTTGTCAATTTCAAATTATTATGGCATTGCATTACCTTTACATATATGTGTTACAAGCACCGTTTAAAAAACCGAACCAACCACACGGTTTAACCGATTAAATCATGATTTGACACTGTTTCTGGATCAGCTATTTGAGCGGCTAGACCACGGTTTCATCCGGGTTTAAGTGGTTTAAAGCGATTGAACCATGACTCTGAAACCTCACCGGTTTGATGTCTGGTTCGGTTTTCAAAACATTGGTTACAACTCGCTTCCAAAAAAATGGACGACTGGGTGCACGAGGCTCCAACTAAATATGGTCCAGGGAGGATAGATGAAAGCGGTTTTGTTCTTATAAAGAGAGAGGTTGTTCGCTAGATTTGAACACTTGTCCTCCAAGTCACAACGAGGAGAGTTGTATTAGGCTATTGATAATCAATTTTGAAAAATTGTATCAAACTTTTATGTATGAAATGGATCAACCGCTTGATAATCAAAGTTTTAAAAAAAATTAGTTTTGCGACATCAAGATTTTTTAATGTCTACATGATCGTAATTGTGCCTGCATCAGTTCCATTTCACTGCAATTCTCTGCAAATACCAAGGATCACAAGACAACTACGACCATAACTATATATGACCGCGATTTTGAAACTTTGATGATATATAATATCATCAAATTGTTGCTCGTGGTAAACATGTCGTGGCTTAAAAATTTTGTTACTAAATGACGGTACTTGATCGATACAACTGACTCATTTATTGGAAAAATAATGTTTTGTTGTTGTTGCATATGTTAAAATGTTACATTGTTTCTATTTTTAGTGACTAATATATGCTAATGAATGTTTTGAATAGGTTGGTCTAATGTTAGCAACTACCTTCAATAAAAATTGGGCAGAAAAGAGGAAATTTTTGTTCTTCCATGGTTCACAAGAAAATTTGGGGTTACTTGTAGTTTTTGGTTACATGCTTTTTCTGTTCTACATTGGGGTCAAAACAGATATGAGTGTAGTTCATAAAACTAGAAGGAAAGCCACTCACATTGGTGCTATTGCTATAGTGGCTCCTTTCCTATTTAGCATGATTACTTTGCAAATTCATTCTTCAAAATACTTACAACCTATAGAGGCAACACGACTTGGAATTATCATTGGATTGTTCTCTATAACACCTTTTCCTGTCATTTCCTTGGTTCTAAATGATCTAAAGATCTTGAATTCAGAGCTCGGTCGATTAGGTCAATCGTCGGCATTAGTTAGTGATTTGTTCAACATTTTCACGGCGACGGTTCTAGCCGCCGTTAAAATATTCTACGACCATGGTCTTTTAGTAGCATTGAAGGGTATGGCAACTGCATTTTTGTTCATTCTCTTGGTTATGTTCGTGTTAAGGCCAACTATGTATTGGATTATAAAACAGACACCGGAAGGTTCTCAAGTGAGTGATCACTATGTTTATAGCATTCTCATAATGGTTCTCTTTTCAGCATACGCTACGCATCGTTTAGGGTTCTTTGCGCTTTTTGGACCTTTTATATTGGGTTTGTCTATTCCTGAAGGGCCTCCGTTAGGCACCGCCATCATTAGAAAGATTGATACTTTTGTTAATGGGATTTTGATGCCACTTTTTGTGACTACATGTGCAATGAGGGTAGATCTTAATGATTTTATGATTTGGAGGAAGGGAAAAAATGATGGAGAATTTGATCAATTTATGGTGCAAACTTTGGTTGTTGTTGTAGTGAATTTTGTTGTTAAGTTTGTTGGTTGCATGATACCTCCTTTATATAGTGAGATGCCATTGAATGATGCTGTTTCTATTGCTTTGATTATGAGTTCCAAAGGCATTGTGGAAATGGCTGCATTCTCTTTAGTCAGAGATTCCTTGGTAAGCATTTTATTTCACTTCTCCTTAATTCAACACATAATCTTGTTCCTTCATTGTTGGACAATAAATTTTACAAAATATAAAATTCAAGATTGTTAGGTAAGGAAAATTTGATACAACTATATGTTTACAGTAAAAATTTGGTTTAAATATCATTTTAGTCCCTGTAAATATAGCGAGTTTTGATTTTAATCATTGTAATTTTTTTTTTCATTTTTGTCCATGCTATTTCCAAAATCATCAGTTTTAGTCCCTGTAAATATAGGGAGTTTTGTCTTTTTATGTTTTCCTTTGTTAAAAATTGGGTTGGACCGGGCCGGGCCGTTGGGCCGGTGTTTTGGGTTGGGCGACAAAAACACAACCCAATATATAAACAGGCTGCCGGCCCAGCTCGCTTTTGCACTTTTGCCCATTGGGCCGGGCTGGGCGGCCCAGTTTAACTGTTCTACCATTAACCACATACTTAACTGCATTAACCATGATTTTGAACTAAGTTAAACATATGTCACAAATGTTTTGGGGATACAAATATATTTATTTTCTCATAAGCTTATATTTTTAATGCAGGTCATACCAGATAATGTGTTTGCTTTATTAATAATGTGCATCATAGTAAATGCAACAGCAGTGCCAATGTTGTTGGGTGCTCTCTACGATCCAATGAAGAAATATGCAGGCTACACAAAGAGGAATTTAACAGACCTAAGAAGCAACACAGAGTTAAGAATTCTAACATGCATTTATAGAACATACAACATTCCTCAAACAATAAACCTTTTAGAAGCAACATACCCAACAAAAGAAGAACCAATTTGTGCCTATGTTCTTCAACTCATAGAACTTATAGGAAGAGCAACTCCAGTTTTTGTTTGTCACCAACTCCAAACAAAGAAAAAACCTAACACAAATACCTCAATGGCTGAGAAACTTCTAGAATCTTTTCACAATTTGGAAATAGAGTTCAAAGGGTCTTTAATTGTTAACACCTTCACAGCTATTTCACCAAGTGAAATGATGTACGATGATATTTGTACATTAGCACTTGACAAATTTACATCATTAATTGTTCTTCCATTTCATAGGAAATGGTCTTGTGATGGTGATTCAGTTGAGTTAGAAGATGAAACATTAAGAGACCTAAATTATCGTGTTATGGAAAGAGCACCTTGTTCTGTTGGGGTTTTAATAGAGAAAGCACAAATCACACATGTTTTTTCGTCGGAAACACCGTACAACGTGTGTTTACTTTTCATAGGAGGGAAAGACGATAGAGAAGCGTTTTTCTTCGCAAAAAGAATGACAAAAAATCCACATGTTAGGTTAACTATAGTGAGATTCTTGGCTTCAGGTGAATCAAAGAGTTGGCAATGTTTGCTTGATAATGAGTTGTTGAATGATATTAAGATGGAAAATAAAGTTGGTGATGCTCATGTTAAATATATAGAGGAAAGTGTGAAAGATGGACCAGAAACAGCTTTGGTTATTAGGAATTTGGTTAGTGGATTTGATTTGGTTATTGTTGGAAGACAAGATGGTGTTGAGACACCTCAAACTTCAGGATTGTTACAGTGGAGTGAGTATCCTGAACTTGGTGTTTTAGGGGATTTGTTAGCTTCTACTGATGCAGCTGGTAAAGCTTCTGTTTTTGTTATACAACAACAAAGGACGGCTATGGATATTTTATGAAAAAGGGGAAATTTTGGTTTGGTTTGGTTTGGTTTGGTTTGGTGTGTGGGGTTCTTTTGGGAAATGGATTCTTTGTAGTCGTCCCGGAATCCTGTTTGATGAGACGGTTGACAAAATATTCAGATGATATTTTATGAAAAGGGAAAATTTTAGTTTGATTTGTGTGGTGCTCTTTGGGAAATGGATTCTTTGCGGTCGGGGAATCCTGAAGTCAGATGATCTTGATTGTTTGATTCTAATCAGACGGTTGACAAAATATTCGGATGATATTTTATGAAAAGGGAAAATTTTGGTTTGGTTTTGTGTGGTGTTCTTTTGGAAAATAGATTCTTTGCGGTTGGAGAATTCTGAGGTCGGATGATCTTGATTGTTTGATTTTGATCGGTCGGTTGACAAAATATTCAGAGACCAATAATGAGCTGATTGTGTGAATGCAAAATCTTGTGACCGTATAGAATCTAGATTCATTTTTTAGGAGGTGGGGAATTGATGTGTTTTATTCCCTTTTTGGTGTTGGGATGTAGGAGTACAAATTAATTGTAGGGTGGTGTAGATAAGATAGAAGTGGTGGAGATGTAGATAGAACAAAAAATAGGGATGAAAAATATGTATTTTTTATTTCAAGAAATTCAATTCATTTTTTATATAATAGTTGTATTGGACAAATTTTCAACTAAAAGAAATAAAATTGGAAAATTTGCATCATATTTCAAAATCATACCATCTTGTATTTTATAATTAGTTTTTTTTTATTGTGAAGACTTTATAATTAGCATTTCCTATCTTCCGAGAAAATTGAGGGCTTTCACGGTAGAAAACCACGTTTAATCAAAAGTTACACTTTGTAGCTTCAAAGACTCTGTGCGATCCAACAACTAAATTAAAGAAGTACAATGATTATTGAGATTTCTAAAGGATCAAAAAAGCTTAAAAACAAATATAGGGTCGGTCCAAGCATAAAGCAGGTCGAACCCTTTTTTAATTAAGTAATTGAGTCCTTGAAGTTTTTTCAAATCCCTAAACTTTTAGATAAACTTTAATTAGATCTCTTTTTTTTTTGATCCAACAGAGAAGGCTTTCATTGAAGAAATGGGCTAAGCCCAACCAAGGAACAAACCAAGAGAACAACAAATTGGGCTAAAAACAAAAACACCCCAAACCAGAAAACAAAGGCAAACAAACGAGATAAATAAAAAGCAACAAAAAGCAAAAGAAGCATAAAGCATAAAGCTTCTCGACGCAGCGAGAAAACGAGGAGCAGAAAAAGAAAAAACCTAACCAGGAACCCATACTAATCAAAATCATTACACCATGAAGTCCTTATGCAGCAATCTTAAGATCTCAATTGGAGGAGATGAAACCTAGTTTCTCGGCAGTGAAGAGTTTGATGCAAGCGAAGCCACCATATCAGCAACCCTATTTCCATTCCGATGAATCCAGAGAAACACACAAGAGGTAAAATTCTTCTTAATTTCCATAATATCTAGAACAAAGGCTTCAATCTCACCCACCATATTTTCTCTGTTGCAAGCATTGATTAATCCAAGAGAATCAGATTCAAAAGACACTTCCCGAAGCCCTAGACCTGCTGCTAGAATCACCGCATCACGAAGAGCAATCGCTTCACCAGCAAGAGGAGATAGAGCATAGATCTTTGAGGTAATCCCTGCTACTATTTTACCCAGGTTGTTTCTGGCCACGACACCAGTAAAACCTTTACCACTAATCACATCAAATTGAACATCTGAATTAAATCTTATGACATTGTTTAAAGGAGGTTTCCAATTAGCCAAAGACCTCCTTTGACAATAAATTCCATCTGATTGATTAGCAGTACTGTGATTCTGGATAATCATAGAATTGCAATTAGCTTTAATAGCAAAAAGGGTATCATTAGGAACTGGAGCCTTATCTTCAAAACACATTGTATTTCAAGTCTTCCAAATGTTCCATAGAGCAATCATGATACAGCAGAGCAGTAACTTCTTTTCCTTTCCAAAACACCAATTAGCCTCAATAATGGATTCAAACCAATCCCCAAAGTGAGTAATATTGTTAGAACTTGGGACCGGACACAGTTGAAGCCCAAACCAAACTGGAGTAGTCCAAGGACATAAAAACAGTAAATGCTCTATAGTTTCTTCATTCATTTTGCAAACTGGAGACATAGCAGTAGGATAGATTTTTCTCTTCACTAAATTAAGGGATGTACTAATAGCATTGTGTTTTAACCTCCAAATAAACTGTTTAACTCTTCCAGGAACCCTAGCCCCCCAAATAAATTTCCAAGAAACCTCTGAGTTGATGTAGGAACTAGAAGGTTTACCACACTTAGAAACTGCTAAATTCTTTAAAACAGAGTATCCAGTCTTCACACTATAGTCACCATCCTTAGAGAAAGGCCAATATAAAGTATCTTTCACCTGAAACATACTAATAGGAGTTTGTAAGGCCCCTATTGCACTTTGAGTAGCTAAATTAATCCTCAGAGCTCCTACATTCCAACCTTTAGAAGAGGGATCAATTAGTTCCTTAACCACAGCTGCCCTGCACCCTTGATTAGTAACTGTTATATTTCCAGAAGCAAGCCACCTATCCTCTGTAATACAGATATTTGCCCCATCCCCAATCCTCCACCTTCCTTGTTGCTTTAGTAGATCTCTTCCATGAAGAATACTTCTCCATACCCATGATATTCCAGATTTAGGTTTAACATCCCAGAAATCCTCTCTCACACAATAAATACCTCTCAACATTGTAGCCCAGTAATCATTTTGACCATGTAAGCATCTCCAAGCCTGTTTTGAGAGAAGAGAAGAATTCTGCAGAGATAAATCCTTAAATCCCATACCACCTTTATTCTTACTTTCACACATGAAATCCCAAGCCTTCCAATGAATTCCCCTAGACCTAACCTTAGAGCTCCACCAAAAATCAGCAATAGCAGAGCACAAAGACTTACAAAAATTCTTTGGAAGCCTAACAATAGACATAACATAGGAAGGGATAGCTTGGATTACAGCTTTAATTAAAATCTCTTTCCCTGCTTGTGAGAGAAATTGTTCCTTCCACCCATCAATCTTTGAGAGGACTCTTTCTTTTAACCAGGCAAGAGCTTGAATTCTAGAGACTCCCCATTCAGCTGGAACACCAAGATACTTCCCAGGGGTAGCCCACACAGGAATATGCAAAGTATCTGATAGAGCATTCCTCTCATAAACAGGAACATCAGCACCACAGATCAAACCAGATTTTTGAAGATTGATTTTTTGACCAGAAATTCTAGTAAACTCATTTAGTATAGCAACAATTTGACAAATTTCTTCTAAGTTTGCCTTTCGAAAGATCAGAGCATCATCTGCAAAAAATAAATGAGTTAGTATAGGGGCTCTAGGAGCCAGTTTGATACCATGTGTTTGACCAGAAGAGTTAGAGATTGTGAGGAGCCTTGAAAGAACATCAAACACTAGGATAAATAGGTAAGGAGACAAAGGATCTCCCTGCCTAAGACCACACTTAGGAACCACTATTTTACTCCTAGATCCATTGACTTGGTAGACATAGCTAACTGACGAGACCAAAGCTAACACAGAAGAGACCCAAGCTGAACAGAAACCAAACGATTGAAGAACATCTTTAAGAAAAGTCCAATCTACTCTATCATAAGCTTTATTCATATCTAGCTTGATAGCAAACCCCCTACTAGCAGCAGATTTTTTCTTTTTAAGGGAGTGAAAAGCCTCTTGAGCAACCACTAGATTATCTTGAATTAATCTTCCCCCAACAAAAGCACTTTGTTGAGGAGAAACAATAGAATTAAGATAGGGCTTGAGCCTAGACACCATGACTTTAGAAATGATTTTATAAATGAAGTTACAACAGCTAATAGGTCTAAGCTGCCCTATTTCCTCAGGATGAGGGATTTTTGGAATTAAAGCCACTAAGGTTTCATTTATAGACTCCCCCACCTCCCCTGACACAAAAAAACTCAGAAACAGCCCCTAAAACATCTATCTTTATAACTTCCCAATTCTTTTGATAAAATAAACCATTAAGACCATCAGGACCTGGGGATTTAAGAGCACCAAGAGAGAACACTGCACTCTCAATCTCCCCTATAAGAACAGGAGCCATAAGACTGATATTTATCTCATCAGTGATGAGTTTTGGAACTACCCTCAAGCATTGAGAAAAAGATGGATTAGTAGGCACATAGATCTCCTTGAAATAATTTTCTATAGCCTTTGTAATATCAGATTGGCCTTCAACCCAGATCCCATCCCTGTCCTTCAATCTGTAAAACTTGTTTTTATCCCTCCTTTGTACAGTTGTAGCGTGAAAGAATTTAGAATTCTTATCTCCATAAGTCAACCACTTCAATCTAGATCTTTGGCCCCAATACATCTCTTCTTGTTTCCACAACTTTTCAATTTCAACTCTAATCCATTTGATTTCCTCCAAACTAGATCTAGAATTACCAGCATTAGATAACACCTGTAATCTAGATTTAAGTTTTGAAATTTCAACTGCAGCATTACAAAAAGTATCTTTACTCCAAGACAATAAGGATTTTTTAACATTTCTAGACTTTTTCTTAAAATTCAACCACCCCACTTGTGAAGAAGAAATTGAATTCCACCCCTCATCAACAACCTTCCTACAGTCTTCATGATCCTCCCAAAAAGACTCATACTTAAAGAACTTAGGGCATCTAACATTTGGGTAAGGCAATAAAACAATAGGAGAATGATCTGAATTAATAATAGGTAAAGCAATACCTGTAGCATGAGGATAAAGAAATCTCCACCCCCAATTGACTAACACTCTATCAATCTTCTCGTAGGTGACAATACCATCCCTAGGATTACTTGAAAAAGTATATTTGTTACCCTTCAATTCAATATCCATCAGACTGCCAACATTCAAAAAATCTCTAAACAATGCCATCCTCAGAGGAGCAACAGATCTAAGTCCATCTTTCTCAGTAATAGAACACATTTCATTGAAGTCCCCCACACAACACCAAGGCTCACCCCTCAAAGGCATAAGAGCCAACAACTTCCCCCACAAATGTCTTCTTCTATCAAAAGTAGGATTGCCATACACAAATGTCATAATACTAAGATTCCCAGATTTTTCTCCTTCACTGCTGTATGAATGTAATTGATAGTAGAATCCAATACTTGTAGCTCATATTCATTATTCCAAAACAAACCTAACCCACCAGAAGTGCCTTCAGCTGGCACACAGAACACTTTATTATATTTTAGTTTTCTTCTAACCCTTTCAATTCTTTCCTTTTGAGCCCTAGTCTCCATAAGGAACAAAATAGCTGGTTTATAAAACTTTATGAGCTCTTGAAGCTCATTACTTGTCGTGGATGCAGCTATTCCACGACAATTCCAACTAATTGTAGTCATTTTGAATTAGGGGGCATGGAAAGACCCGCCTCCTCAGTCATCTCATTACTAGCAGTAAATATATACCCATCAATAACCGCTATTACCTTTGCCTTCTTCTTTCTTCCATTATAACTGCTTTCTCCTTCATCCTTTGTCAAACCCAACCTCTGTATGTCTCTTCCTCTTTTTAAATTAAGACCAATAGCTAACTTGTTACTGAGAGATTCCTCTACTCTTGTAGGAATACTGTTGGTAGTGTGAACATTCATTTCAAAGTCTTCAGGTGGCAATTCAACATAATAAGGAGGGTCACCTTGAAAAGGAGGTAAATCATATTCTCTACTATCAAATTTGTGGAAAATCACCTTTGCCAAAGGAATAGAATCCTCATTTGTGTTCACATCACTATATAAATTAGGATTTTCCTCTCTTTCTCTACTTTCTGCACCACTATTTTCATTACTTGGTACACCTGCATTTGAAAAATTGCTTTGTGATTGACTATTTCTCTGGCTTTGATTGTTTGAACTTCCTTCACCTTGCTTCTGAAAGGCTCTAGGTTTAAATGCAGTAAGTAATGGTCCATACTTAGGCAAATTCTTGTTTATAGCAGCCATAGCCATTGGTTTAATACAATGTTTAATATCATGACCAAACTCTCCACATTTAAAGCAAAGTCCTTGGAGTCTTTCATACTTGAAATGGACCCAAATTCTTCTCTCATCATCTTTTTGAATCCAACAACCAGACCAGATAGTTTTCTTTATATTGATAGCAACTCTCGCTCTTATAAAGTGTGTTAATTAGATCTCTAAAGTTTCAAATAACTGTAACTAGATCACTATCCAGTAGAGGTGTCAAAATGAGTCTGCTCCGATAAATTAATTGACCACTTTAGCCCAACATATTAGGTAGGCTGGATTTTAAAATGGTAGGCCAAACAAATTTTGACCCAACCCAATTAGGCCCAAAAATCCATTAGCCCATCATTGGCTGGGCACTGGGTTGGCCCAAAAAAATTGAATTTGAAACTCAAAATAGTTATGAATTATCTAAAGAATATCTTTTATTTCGTAAATTTAAAAAAGTTTTACATACCGCCTAAATTCCATTTTCCACCGAAGAAAAGAAAATAGAAAACCATATACCAGCAGAAAATGTTCATCAAATTTAAAACTCAATTTTAAACAGTAGTTTTAACAAAAACAAACATTTAAAAAATATAATGCCAAAACAATTAAGATACAAACTAAACAAAAATAAAAAACAAAACCATTTTCTTTTCTTTGAGGTGTTTTTGTTTTCAGTAATGCTATAATAGCATTTGTAAGAATTGTCAGAAAAACACCGTTTTACATCCATTTTCACAAAAATACATCACACGTGTGAATGATTCATTTTAGAGTTTGTGGCACAAACTCTAAAATAGGGTTGGACAAACGGGCGGGTAGGACAGATTCGGGTTCAGTCAGGCATATGCGAAGGAGAACCGATGAGAAGATACAACATCCAATTTCGTCCGTTTTGAGAGGCGGTTTTAAGTATAGCGGTTTCGTCGGGTGTCGGTTTTGATGAACGGATTTATTCGGTTTAAATGGAGGCTTGAACAGTGTACCTCGCATTTGTAGAAAGGATGAGAGCTTGACTGAAACAAAAACAACAGAGAAAATGGGGCAAAGAGAGAGATGAGGAGAGCATCTCGAGCTGTTTAAAGTGTTTAATATTTACTATAGGCTTACTTTAGTTTGAGTGTGTCAGTGGAATCGAAGGGTTTCAAGGAAAAATAATAATTAAATGTTAGTAGATGACATTAGTACTAGTCGCAGACTGCAGTGCAGAGTGGTCATGTGCTTTATCTGGTAAGTTCCGGGTATCGATGGTTTCAATATTGAGATCTGGGCCCGCCCATTTGAAACCGTAAGTGACCGCTTTATATCTATTGGACGGATTCGGTTACCACTGACACACTCGTAACAACTATTTTTGGGTCGGTTTTCTCGGGTTGCGGACGGGTTGGATAATGTTGTCCACCCCTACTTATTAAAAAAGAGAGTTAGTATAACTTGCAGTCTGCTTTTCGGACGGGTTCAGTTTTGTATGGGTTTGGTTATAGGAATCCAATTCCGCCCACAGTAATCCCTGTCAACTCGTTTTGAGAATCCGGTAACCCGTCAACCGAGTTAACCCAACCGAATGTTTTTAGTATTCTTCGGTTTACACAGGTGTCAGTCGGATACAAAATTTTGTCCACCCTTAGTTTGTGGTACTTTTCGTTTTGTAACTGTTCCGGATTGGGGTTAGTACTTGTATTGGGTCGTATTATTGAGGCCCAGAGCTAATAACGCCCGTTACACATCCAACGGCTACGATATGTCTGTTACGAATCAGAGGGTTCCGATTTGGTGAATTAATATGACTCATTTTCTTATAAATAGGTGTTTAACACTGTTTATCAGGTACACACACTTTCATACTTTCACTTGCAATTGACTTCATTCTGTTGACTTGAGTGTCAGAGTGTCTTTGCAGGTACCACCCCCTCTGCCGTCCAAGCTGGTCAAGAACATTCTACTGACTATCTTCGATCAAATTCCGATCTTAAGATAAGGTACAGAACGGTAACAAAAAAGATTTCTCTTTTGTTTTTATCTCGTTATTGCCCAATTTAAAGAACATAACAATGTTATGATTCTAAGAACATTAATTTATTTTGACAAACATGATTCTAAAAACATAAAAACTTAGAAGGGGAATTTTTTTTGTTACAAAAAAGTTTATAAGTTAGGCTCTTGGGGAGCACGCTAAAAAGGTATTTACAGATCACCCACAAAAAATGTCTGTGTTTTGTGTAGGTCTCACATTGAGGATTTTCATCACTTGTTTTTGGCTTGCGTTTTTTCTTTGTGGATGTGGGGCGAGATTGGTCGTTGGCTGAATGTTCAAGTGTCTTGCCCATCTACTTTAATTGACCATTTTCTACGCTATGGCGACCTTTGTACTGGAAAGAAAGGGAAGAGGATCAATCATATTATTTGGTTGACAACTTGTTGGTATCTTTGGCTATCTTGTAACGGTGTTTGTTTTAGAGGGGTAGAGCCAAATGTAGACTCGATAGTGGCCCAGGTGAAGTTCTTATCTTGGGGCTGGTTCATTTATGGGGTAGGAAGGAATTCTCGTTGTATTCCATCGCTATGGTGAAATAATGCACTTTCATTTTGAGCACCCCCACTACAAAAAAAATTGCCCATTAGCGAGGGCTTTTTCCCTCGCTAAATGCCCTTAATTCGTCGCTAATTCCCATTAGCGAGGGAATTAGCGACGGAATCAGTCCCTCGCTAAATCACTCCTCGCTAGTGGGAATTAGCGAGGGAATTTGAATCCCTCGCTAATTAGCGAGGGACTATTCCGTCGCTAATTCCCAAGCTAATTAGCGAGGGAATATTCTGTCGCTAAGTCTGACAGCCACGTTTTTTTTATATCAGCCTATTTTTTTATATAGTTATTATTATTATTATTATTAATATTAGTATTAATATTATTATTATTATTATTATTATTATTATTATTATGGTGTGGTGGTGGTGGTGGTGGTGGTGGTGGTGGTGGTGGGTATTAGGGTAGAGAGAGAAGGAGAGAGAGAGAGAGGGAGAGAGAGAGAGAGAGAGAGAGAGAGAGAGAGAGAGAGAGAGAGAGAGAGAGAGAGAGAGAGAGAGAGAAATGAGCTATGTGGTGGTGTGGTGGTCGTGGTTGTGGTGGGGGTGGTGGTGAATGGTATTATGGTAGATAGAGAAGGAGAATAGTAAGGGAGAAGGAGAGAAAGAGAGAGAGAAACGAGTGGTGGTGGTGGTGGTGGTGGTGGTGAAGGGTATTAGGGTAGAGAGAGAAGATAGAGTGAGAGAAGAGTGTGAGGAGGTGGTGGTGTTGGTGTGGTGGTGGAAGAGTGAAGAGAGAAGAAGAGTGTGAGAGGAGGTGGTGGTGTGGTGGTGGAAGAGTGAAGAGAGAAGAAGAGTGTGAGGAGAGAAGAAGAGAGAAGAGTGTGAGGAGAGTAGGACAGAAGAGTGTGTGTGGGAGGATAAATAAGTTGAAAAGTCAAAAATTTAGCGAGGGAATTAGCGAGGGACTGACAATTTCATCGCTAAACACCTGCACGAAGTCCTATCGTCTGAAAACTGTCAGAAATTAGCGAGGGAATTAGCGAGGGACTGAAAAATCCTTTGCTAATTAGCGAGGGACCTAAAAATCCGTCGGTAATGACAGAATTAGCGAGTGACTAAAAATTCTCTCGCTAACTCCCTCGCTAATAAGCGTTTTTTTTTGTAGTGCCCTAGTGCTCATATTAATGCAACATTGCTTATCGAAAAGAAAAAAACCACCAAAAAGGTCATCACACTGGACGCGGGAGTTGAACCAACGCCCTTGAGAATATAAACCAATTCTTTATCAAATGAGTCAACCTTCATTCACCGAAAAAGAGAACTTAATATAAAAGGGTTTAACTTAGGTGTATAGTATTGGTTTTCTCAAAGAAGCGTGTATTAATGGTCGAAAACTATAAATCAATTGTGGTGGTTCATTTTAAGTTTATTATTTTTTGTTTTAAATAGGTATTTTTATTAATATCTAAATGACATATTGAAGTTCTTCTAAAAAAATGTTAACCCGCAACTCAAATTGAGAGTTCTACTATATGTAGTGACAAGTTTAAGGTTTAAGTTTCGAATCATATAGAAGTTCAATGACCTAATTATAAATTACTTAAAGCTCATAAATCTAATTACAAACTGCATTGTCAGACTTAAAGTCTAAAGGCTCAATTATAATTTTTTTTACTTCAAAAACCTATTTAAAAATTATAAGGTAGAACTTTTATCTGCTCGATTAAGGTTTGTGCCTGTATGCTTCGTACATAATGATTTTAACTGTCAAATACAATTACCGTCAAATATTTGCCAACAAGACTCCATGGCCCAATGGATAAGGCGCTAGCCTACGGAGCTAGAGATTCTGGGTTCGATCCCCAGTGGAGTCGATTTTGGTTTTTCCAATCTCTTTTTTTGAAACTCAGTGCTGATAATAGAAAAACTGCAATTTTGAATACTCGCAAAACTTTGGGTTGATCTGAAAATTGAGTTTTTTTTTTGACGTGGATCTGAATATTGAGCTTGAAAAGTCCCCATAGTGAAAATTTCTAAATAATTATTCTCCACCATGTAGAAGAATTTTTTGCTGTGTTTTTACTTTTAAATCTCCAAAATCAAAATTGGCATCGAGGAATAGATTCAAGTGAAATGGAAAATGCTTATAAAAAAAAGTGAAATGGAAATGATAGTGGGGAAGTAATAGAGAAGACAAATAAAAAATTGAGTTAAGTATATACCAAGAAAAATAGAGTTAATTATTTTCTAAGTCCCTAAACCTTTAGAGAATTTTTAATAGGTCCTTAAATAAAAATCGTAATCAACTCTCTGAACTAATATAGTTTTCTCAATTAGGTCATTATGTTATATTACATTACAGTTAGACAACAGTTGCTCAATGCTGACGTGATATTGACAATTTGTAAACAGGTCTTGAACTAATTAGCATTTTGTAAATAAATTTCTAAACTAATTTAAACATTTGAAAATTAGTCCTTAGAAAACTCATAAAAAACATAGTGATATGGAGCATTCCAATGCTTCAACACTTGATATGTGACGTCACGCCTAGTCATATGGAGCAGATCCACTTGCAGAATTTGGCGCCTACTATCAAAGACTAGTTGAGAAGCTCACTCACTCAAGGCCATGTGGCACTCATTCATTGGACCACCCCATGTGAGCTTCATGGAAAGCGACCAATTTGAACAACTTGCTTGATGGGAGGTCTGCAACTAACCATGGTTAATTATCTCAGTTACAATTTCGCGCCAAAGGAAACCCTCCAAGGGAGGCAAGCTCTCATGCCTATAAATAGAAGTCATATCTTCACTTAGAAATCATCCTTCATCCATTTCTTAAAGGATCACTTAAGTTTAGTTTTATTTTCAGTTTAGTTTAGTTTTATTTACGTTTCTGAAGAGAAGGAAGGTAAGGAGGTGCTTGACAACCCCTCCCTTCACTTCTACTTGGAGGAAACTTGTGTAAGAATATCATCTTGTACTTCAACTTGGAAATCTCATGCAAAAGTTCTTCTACTTGAGTAATCTCTATCTCTTTTAGTTCTTTTGCAATATTACTCATCTTGTTATGTTCCTTAGGGGGTGGCATGCTTGCCGCACCATAAGGAATCTTCTTTGACAGGCAATAGGTTGAGCTGACGAGTTCATGCCCCACCCTTAGGCAAACCTTATGGGAAAAAGCAAGGCTGGCACGCTTGCCGCACCATAAGGAATCTTCTTTGACAAAAGGTGAACCAGTTCACTGTAATAGAGTCGGATGGAATTATTGCTCTAAGAAGCTAAAAACTAAAGTCCCGACAAGTGAAGACTGGCGGAAGCCGACATGCACCCTTGGGCACTAACGTGAAGTGAATACACTCACAATCGAATAAAGTCCTGACAGTGAAGACTAGTGAAAGCCGACATGCACCCTAGGGAACCCAGGCATTCTATGAAAAATAAACAAAGTAAAGAAGACAAACATGAAGAAGTGCAAATATCTGGCCAGAGCCAACGCTCGGCCCAAAATTTAGCCCAACAAGAGGCCAAACAACGGACAAGTCAACACAAGAGGTAAACGTCAATCATGGCCAAAACAAATTAAACGAAGCATGCAACCAGAAAAGCATTCAAGTTCCACCATATCATAAAAGAGTCGAACGACATGAGTATCCGAAACAATATCCCAAAATGGCACGCAGGCCAACCAAAAGGAGAATTACAAATGGAAAAGGAAAAAGCTAAGGAGTGACTTTGGAATCAGGAGTGTCCCTCACAACCTCATGACGACCGGTCTCAAAACTCGGCTGCTCCAGTTCCGGCACCTAAGCCTCCAAGGGATCTTCATGCTCAACTTGAGGTTCTTGCTGACCGACATCCAAATTTAGGGGAGATCCTTGGTCATACAGATCTCTTTCCTAGGCGGATCAACCAATTGTCCATCCACAACTACCTTGTCCAAGTTCATCTATGAAAGGTCAATACCCGGATGTAGCACTTGAATCTGAGCCAAAGCAGTGTTGAATCCGGTGTCGAAAGACTTAACACTCTCAAGCTTTGCCTCCTTCAAGGCAACACAGAGGGTCACCATCCGATCGGATTCCGACACAACAGCCGCCCCAACCTTCTTCAGTTTCTCCTTAGCAATCCTCAACAGATTCTGTGCAACCTCCAAGCCATTCTCCAGAGCCTCAATTCTCGCCAAATCCTCCTTCGCTTCCTTTCCAAACTTGCTCAGTTTACTCTCCATCAACTTCTTGTTGACATCTTACTTCCTCACATCTTCCTCCAACCTACTACACCTCTCCTGACAAACCTTAAGCTTCTCCTCAATTTTATATAGAGTTATTCATACAATTAAACTTGGATTATTGTGTATCTTCAAGAACATTAATATATAAATATAGCTTATTTATTAAGAAACAACATTTTAAAGATTCAAATGAATAAGGACAATGAATTAGGCAAAATGCATATATCTTGTTAGGTTTGATGTTTCTGTTCAGTGCAACTACTTCAGGTGTGCCCACACTGCCTACACTAGGAGTGCCCACACTGCCTACGCCTGCTAAACCAGCACTTTGGACCAAAACATCCAAGGACCATTCCAATGCTTCAACACTTGATATGTGACGTCATGCCTAGTCATATGGAGCAGATCCACTTGCAGAATTCGGCGCCTACTATCAAAGACTAGTTGAGAAGCTCACTCACTCAAGGCCATGTGGCACTCATTCATTGGACCACTCCATGTGAGCTTCATGCAAAGCGACCAATTTGAACAACTTGCTTGATGGGAGGTCTGCAACTAACCATGGTTAATTATCTCAGTTACAATTTCGCGCCAAAGGAAACCCTCCAAGGGAGGCAAGCTCTCATGCCTATAAATAGAAGCCATATCTTCACTTAGAAATCATCCTTCATCCATTTCTTAAAGGATCACTTAAGTTTAGTTTTATTTTCAGTTTAGTTTAGTTTTATTAACGTTTCTGAAGAGAAGAAAGGTAAGGAGGTGCTTGACAACCACTCCCTTCACTTCTACTTGGAGGAAACTTGTGTAAGGATATCATCTTGTACTTCAACTTGGAAATCTCATGCAAAGTTCTTCTACTTGAGTAATCTCTATCTCTTTTAGTTCTTTTGAAATATTACTCATCTTGTTATGTTCCAAAAGAACTACAAGATAAGAAGGGGTTGGAGAACCAAGTGGCTGATCATCTCTCCAATCAGGTTATTTCTAGCCTACTCTATTTAAAGATGCTTATTATATGGTCAAAACCTGTGATAAATGTCAAAGAAGTGGTAACATATCTGATAAACATGAAATGCCTAGAACTAATATTCTAGAAATAGATTTATTTGATGTTTGGGGTATGGAGTTCGTGGGACATTTTCCACCTTCTTTTGGCAATGAGTACATCTTAGTAGTAGTAGACTATGTGTCCAAATGGGTTAAGGCTGTAGCACTCCCAAATAATGATGCCAAATCTGTAAGCAAATTTTTACAAAGAAACATATTTTCAAGATTTGGCACCCCAAGAGCTATCATCAATGATGAAGGCTCTCATTTTTGCAATAAACTCATTGAAAATCTTCTTGCAAAATATGGGATAAAACACAAGATTGCTACTGCCTATCACCCACAAACAAGAAGACAAGCTGAACTTTCAAATAGGGAAATAAAAAGAATGCTTGAGAAAATGGTTGGACCAAATAGGAAAGATTGGTCACTACACTTAGATGAAGCATTATGGGTATACAGAACAGCATATAAAACTCCATTAGGTATGTCCCCCTATAAGTTAGTCTATGGCAAAGCATGTCATCTCCCTATTGAACTTGAGAACAAGTCATATTGGGCTATCAAAAAGCTAAATTTTGATCTCAGAAAGGCAGGTGAGGAAAGGCTTTTAGAGCTTAATGAATTAGAAGAACTTAGGCAATTCTCTTATGAGAATGCAGAGATCTATAAAGCAAAAACCAAAGCATGGCATGATAAGAAAATTCAAAGTAGAGAACTTAGAGAAGGAGGAATGGTTCTGTTGTACAATTCTAGGTTGAAACTCTTCCCTGGAAAACTAAGATCAAGATGGTCAGGACCATTCAAACTAGTTAAAATCTACCCCCATGGTGTAGTTGATCTATATGATGCAACCACTGATACCACTTTCAAAGTCAATGGACAAAGAGTGGAAATGTACTATGGAGAACATGTGGTGAGAGATAAGGTCGCCACTCATTTTGAAAAACCTTAATGCAAGGTACAAGTCAGGCTGTAAGACTCTTAAAACAAGCGCTTGAGGGAGGAAACCCATCACTATATATAGCTAATATTATTATTTTGTGCAATTTGATGTTTTGTGTATTTTGTAGAAAAATAGGACAACAGAGTAGCCAGTGTTGCTACACTTGGTGTTTCTACACCTTATGCAGCCACACTGCCTACATTAAGTTCAAATGCAGGTAATCACTGAAGAGCCTGAGAGAGAGAAAGAAACTGAGAAGGTAGCAGAGCAACAGCAAGAGGGAATTGAGCAGCAATCTGAGCAAACTCCAGTGCAGAGTGGTGTGCCTGCACTTGAAGTGTAACATCCTCAAAATAATTAATCGAATTATTTGGATGTTAACCCAATTGAATTAATTTGGTACTTAATTGGTAAAATTATTGAGTGCTAAAATTAATTATTGGCTGTCACAGGATCGTTAACCGAATAATACGGATCTAGGGCGTTTTGGATTTGTAATAAGGGATCAAGATCAATATGGTAATTGGACCACGCTACCACTTAATTATTAATTAATTACGTGTGTGTGTGTGTGTGTGTGTGTTGAAATAAAGAAAAGAAGGAAAGAAACGTGAAGCAGAAGAAGAAAAGGAGAGAAAAGAGAGAAAGAAGAAGAAGAAAGGAGAGGAGAAAGGAAGGAGAAGAAGATCATCACCCATCATCCCAAAGTTCCATCCTCATCATCATCCTTGTTTCACCTTCCATTTCCTCAAGCTAGGTAAGCTCATACCCTTATTTCTCCCCTTTTCTCTTGATTTCGGAATTGAGAGGGATGATGAATAGTGAACCGAGTTTGAGTTGATTTTGATGGTTGAATCATGTCTAGCAGCAAGCCCAGCAACGGTTGTAAGCGGATTGAAGCTAAATTCGAAGTTTGGAGCGGATTGGAGATCCTAGGGTTCGATTGGGGATTTTTCGTGTCTCGGTGATTTCGGCTCGGCAACGACTCTCGCTTCAAGGGTGAGTTTTACTCACGTTTAGGTTTATTCCGTTTTGGTATAATTTGTGCGTTGATTGGTTCCGATAAATTTTGAGTCAAAAACCGTTATTCGAAAAATAGCGTTTTGGATGGAAATCCGTTTAAATTACGTTTTGGATTGGATTGATTGATTGTGTGATTTGTATTGGACTCATTATACTGGTTGTTGGATCTGTTTTCGATCGGAACTGAAATCGGAATTGAGCGGAATAGCGGATTTCGCGAAAATCGCAAAATCTGCACCAGACAGACCTCCATCGCGTCGCGACCCACAGGGCATCGCGTCGCGACCAAATACAGTTTCGTCACGCAAAATGTTTCTGTCGTTTTTCGCGTCGCGACGGTGGCAGCTCGCGTCGCGACGCTTTGCAGATTTTCAACTGTTTTTCACTGATTTTGTTTTCACGATATCTTTTGATTCCGGAACCCGATTGAGGCGTTCTAAGATGCGCTGGAAAGCTTATTCAGAGGCCTAACTGAATATTCTAGTTTTAAGGCAAAATGAACTGTTTTTGATATTGAAAATTGTGTCAAAAAGTGGTCAACTAGAGTGCGAGTGTGAACTTCGATTTTATAAAATTGTGGATTAAAGTGTTTCATGGATTGTCTGATTTGATGGACCGTGGGTTCATAGTACTGTAGATATATATGTTTATATGTATATCGAGTTGGGTGACGACCCATGTTTTGACATACTAGGCGGGGCAGTCATGCTCCCCCAACCTAGGCTCCGTGCCAATAGGAGAATGTACTATTGGTAAGGGGGTTCACCGGGTATATAGCACTGGATTGCAGTCGGTGTTATGTCATGAGTTTGTTGTACGTACACCGGGGTTTAGCACTTTATTGCAGTCGGTGTCGTACTGTGCGATACACCGGGGTTTAGCACTTTATTGCAGTCGGTGCCGCACTTTGTTTGTTCACGTTCACCGGGGTTAGCACTTTATTGCAGTCGGTGTCGTGTTGATTTTAAAAATGATTATTAATTGAACCGAGAGAGTTAGCAGGGGTCTCGGTAGAACTCACTGAGATTGTATCTCACTGTTTAAATGTTGTTGTTTTACAGATAAACAGGGACAGAAGAAACCTCAGAGGCACGAGTAGGTGGCCCCCGGGAAATGGATAATGACTTAGCTTTATGTTCAGTTTATCTTCCTTCTGTTGTCCATGTATCACAGCACTATGACATTAGTGTCATGTTTGTCTTTCATTCCGCTTTCTTGTATGATTCTGACCACCACATTTGCTGACAGTTTACGGTCTAAGAACCGTATGGTCTTAAGTGTGTATAAGACAATTATGTTATATTTCAGCAAAAATTTCATAGTGGTAATCAGTATCTGAACAGGAAATATTATCTCTGATGTATGTTTAATGTGCACTTGGGTGTTTTTAAAGAAATAAAAATATCAGGGTGTTACAGTTGGTATCAGAGCGGTTCGACCTAGTCGGACTTAGCTTATAGGGTCTTTGCTTTTCCAGTCGTGATTTTCTTAGTATGCTATTAGACATTGAGCTTGATCAACTTAATACTTTGTGCATATTTCGCAGAATCATGGCCAGAAGAGGTAGAGGCGTTCCTCCTCCTGTTGATCCAAATTTTGAGTGGATGCAGAATGTCATTGAGAACCAGCAGAAAATGATGCAAGACATGATGCTTATGCATCAGCAGCAACAAATCCAACAGCAAAATGCTCAGCAGCATCAAGCTCCAGAGCCACAAGTGAACCCAAGGAGAATTTTCACAGAGTTCCTGAAAATGAAACCCTCCGAGTTTAGAGGTGGGCCGGATGTCATGAGAGCACAACATTGGCTGGATGACATTGAAAAGATCTTTGTAACAATGCAAGTGACCGATGAAGATAAGTTGAGGTTGGCATCCCATATGTTGAAGGGAGAGGCCAATAACTGGTGGACAAATGCTAGGGCCATGATGGAGACAATGGGAACTCCCCCGACTTGGGAAAATTTCCGAACATCATTTTTGGAACAATTCTTCCCCACGGCTATGAGGTTGGATAAGGAAAATGAGTTTTTGGCTCTTACACAAGGAGGCTTGACCGTGGGCCAATACACGGCTAAATTTGAAGAGTTGTATCAATTCTTCGGTTTAGCTGGATATGCCCCAAATGACCAATGGAAAACTGACAGGTACAAATATGGGTTGAGAGAGGATATTGCTCAAAGTCTTAGTTCTTTTCCGAGAACCAACTATGCAGCCATGGTACAACAAGCTTATATCGCCGAAAGTGATTTGTCAAGGTTGTATGCAAGCAGAAAGGCATTCCATCAGAGCAAGAGGAACACTGGACCATCTAGTTCTCAGATGGGTCCCAGGCACGACTTAGGGAAAGGAGGTAATTACAAAGGGAAGCAGGTGCAATCGTCTGATTCTGCACAGTTCAGAAATTGTAGACTTTGTGGAAGATATCACCGTGGCGAGTGTCCGCCAAGGCCAGATCGGTGCTATGTTTGTAATGAAGAGGGACACTATGCAAATAAGTGCCCAACAAAGAAGAATCTGCAAAGAGCACCAAATGCTCCTAGTCAGGGGCGAATCAACACTCTAGATGCTCGAACCATCACACCTACGGATAATCTTCTAAGGGGTACGGGATCTCTTTTTAATAATTCAGTCAATATTTTATATGATTCTGGTGCAACTCACTGTTTTATCTCACAAGCATGTGTGGATCGGTTGGGATTAGCATTGTCTGAGCTATCCGAACCGATAACTATTTTAACTGCTGCCAAGGGTCGTGTCCAGACCCAATCATTATGTGAAAATTGCCTACTTGTCATAGGCGACAGACAGTTTGTTGTGAAATTTATTTGCTTGCCTATGAGAAGCATGGACATTGTTCTGGGTATGAATTGGATGGCTGAAAATCATGTAACAATCAACTGTGCCGATCGAACTATTAGCTTCGCCTCCGAACCCGTAGGATTGACACAGGCAGATTCTGAAGCGACGATCTCTTACACCGAAGCAAGCCAGTCATTATTCCAAGGTGCGGAAGCTATTCTTATTATGTTGTCTGCATCTACTGAAACGGGTTTAGATTTGTCATCTGTGCAAGTGGTAAATGAATTTTTAGATGTCTTTCCAGAAGAAGTTTCATCCTTACCTCCTGACCGAGAGGTAGAATTCTCAATAGAATTGATTCCTGGTACAGGATCAATCTCTATTGCTCCTTATAGAATGTCTCCTTTAGAGTTGAAGGAACTGAAGTCTCAACTTGAGGAATTAATATCGAAGAGGTTTATCCGACCGAGTGCTTCTCCATGGGGTGCTCCGGTGTTGCTAGTCAAAAAGAAGGATGGTAGCATGAGGTTGTGCATAGATTATCGACAATTGAATAAAGTGACGATCAAGAATAAATATCCCTTGCCAAGGATAGACGATTTGCTCGACCAACTTAGAGGTGCTGTGGTATTTTCAAAAATTGATCTGAGGTCGGGCTATCATCAAATAAAGGTACGAGCCTTAGATATTCCGAAGACAGCTTTCCGTACGAGGTATGGACATTACGAGTTCGTAGTGATGCCCTTCGGTTTGACTAATGCTCCAGCGGTATTCATGGATTACATGAACCGAGTGTTTCACACGTACCTTGATCAGTTTGTGGTAGTTTTTATTGATGATATTTTGGTGTACTCTAAGACCATTGAGGACCATGTTCAACATCTCCGCATTGTTCTGAACGTACTCCGAGAAAAGAAATTGTATGCCAAGCCGTCGAAGTGTGACTTCTGGATGCCGGAAGTGAAGTTTTTGGGACACGTGATTTCCCAATCGGGAGTTGCGGTGGATCCCAGTAAAGTAGAAGCGGTGTTGAACTGGGAACGACCAACATCTGTCACCGAAATAAGAAGTTTCTTGGGTCTAGCTGGTTACTACAGGAGGTTTATCCAAGGTTTTTCACAATTGGTTCTTCCACTTACTCGGTTGACTCGCAAGGCCCAACCGTTTATATGGAACGCCGATTGTGAGGAATGTTTTCAAGAGTTGAAGGTTAGATTGACTTCTGCTCCAATCCTAATTCTTCCAGATCCGTCTTTGGATTTTCAAATTTACAGCGATGCTTCTAGGAAGGGTTTGGGGTGTGTTCTCATGCAGAACCAACAAGTTGTAGCTTATGCCTCCAGACAGTTGAAGACTCATGAAGAGAATTATCCGACTCATGATTTGGAGTTGGCAGCTATTGTGTACGCACTGAAGATTTGGAGACATTACCTGTATGGGTCTCGTTTCGAAGTCTTTAGTGATCATAAAAGCTTGAAATATTTGTTTGACCAGAAGGAGTTGAATAACAGGCAGAGAAGATGGGTGGAGTTTCTGAAGGATTATGACTTCGAATTGAAGTATCATCCGGGAAAAGCTAATGTTGTAGCCGATGCACTAAGTAGGAAATCCATTCATATAGCAGGATTAATGATGCATGAAATGGAATTGTTGGAATCTTTCCGGGACTTAAATGTGGATTCAAAACCAAAAAGGAACCGGTTGGTGTTGAGCCACATGAGGATCTCTAGCTCCATAAGGGATTCTATTCGCTTAGCACAGGAAGTTGATGTGAAACTACAATCACAGAAAGTGTTGCCAGATTTTACCGAGGATAGTGATGGGGTTATTTGTTTCAACGGTAGGATCTGTGTGCCTGACGATGAGAGTATTAAAAAACACGTGCTAGAGGAAGCACACCGGAGTTTATTTTCTGTACATCCTGGATCCACCAAGATGTATAGAGATTTAAAACAGATGTATTGGTGGCCGGGAATGAAGTTAGAAATTGCTGAATTCGTATCACAATGCTTAACTTGTCAAAAAGTTAAGATAGAACATCAGAAGCCTGCTGGTCTGCTACGGTCACTAGACGTGCCAGTGTGGAAATGGGAAGACATTTCTATGGATTTTGTAATGGCGTTGCCAAGGTCTCAAGCCGGTAACGACTCCATTTAGGTAGTTGTGGATCGGTTAACTAAATCAGCTCATTTTATTCCAGTTCGTTCGAGCAGTAAAGTATCCAAGTTAGCTGAGGTGTATTTGAAGACCATAGTAAGGTTACATGGGGTTCCTACCAGTATAGTGTCGGATCGAGATCCGAAATTCACTTCTCGATTTTGGAAAGCTATGAATGAAGCAATGGGGACTAAAGTACTCCTTAGTACCGCTTATCACCCACAAACAGATGGTCAAACCGAGAGAACTATCCAGACATTAGAGGATATGCTTAGAGCTTCGGTACTTGATAACGGAAAGAAATGGGAGGATCATCTTCCATTGGTGGAATTCTCATATAACAACAATTATCATTCCAGTATCGGAATGGCGCCTTTTGAAGCCTTGTATGGTAGAAAATGTAGAACTCCATTGTGTTGGTGGGAAGTCGGTGAAAACCGATTGTTAGGACCTGAGATGATTCATGACACTACTGAGAAAATCAGGTTAATCAGAGAAAGAATGAAAGCTGCCCAGAGCAGGCAAAAGAGCTATGCTGATAAAAGGAGAAGGCCGTTAGAGTTTGAGTCGGGCGATCATGTGTTTTTGAGATTATCACCAACAATTGGCACAGGTAGGGCATTACGGGTGAAGAAACTCAGTCCTCGGTATATTGGACCCTTCCAGATTATCGAGCGAATAGGGCCTCTTGCATACCGTATTGCTTTGCCTCCACCATTGTCAAATCTGCATGATGTATTCCATGTGTCTCAGCTGCGGAAGTACATTCCCGATCCTAGTCAACCGTTAGATTTTGAAACGATCGACCTTCGACCGGACTTGTCCTTCCAACCTAGTCCGAATTACATCATGGAACGTGGCGAGAGGACGCTACGGACAAAGTCAATTCCCATTGTCAAGGTGGTTTGGGATGGTTTCTCCGCCGAGGAAGCTACTTGGGAGTTGGAGGACGACATGCGGACTCGGTATCCGTATTTGTTCTCTTGAGGTATGTTGTGTCTAATTTTGAGGACAAAATTCCTTCAAGTTGGGGAGAATGTAACATCCTCAAAATAATTAATCGAATTATTTGGATGTTAACCCAATTGAATTAATTTGGTACTTAATTGGTAAAATTATTGAGTGCTAAAATTAATTATTGGCTGTCACAGGATCGTTAACCGAATAATACGGATCTAGGGCATTTTGGATTTGTAATAAGGGATCAAGATCAATATGGTAATTGGACCACGCTACCACTTAATTATTAATTAATTACGTGTGTGTGTGTGTGTGTGTGTGTTGAAATAAAGAAAAGAAGGAAAGAAACGTGAAGCGGAAGAAGAAAAGGAGAGAAAAGAGAGAAAGAAGAAGAAGAAAGGAGAGGAGAAAGGAAGGAGAAGAAGATCATCACCCATCATCCCAAAGTTCCATCCTCATCATCATCCTTGTTTCACCTTCCATTTCCTCAAGCTAGGTAAGCTCATACCCTTATTTCTCCCCTTTTCTCTTGATTTCGGAATTGAGAGGGATGATGAATAGTGAACCGAGTTTGAGTTGATTTTGATGGTTGAATCATGTCTAGCAGCAAGCCCAGCAACGGTTGTAAGCGGATTGAAGCTAAATTCGAAGTTTGGAGCGGATTGGAGATCCTAGGGTTCGATTGGGGATTTTTCGTGTCTCGGTGATTTCGGCTCGGCAACGACTCTCGCTTCAAGGGTGAGTTTTACTCACGTTTAGGTTTATTCCGTTTTGGTATAATTTGTGCGTTGATTGGTTCCGATAAATTTTGAGTCAAAAACCGTTATTCGAAAAATAGCGTTTTGGATAGAAATCCGTTTAAATTACGTTTTGGATTGGATTGATTGATTGTGTGATTTGTATTGGACTCATTATACTGGTTGTTGGATCTGTTTTCGATCGGAACTGAAATCGGAATTGAGCGGAATAGCGGATTTCGCGAAAATCGCAAAATCTGCACCAGACAGACCTCCATCGCGTCGCGACCCGCAGGGCATCGCGTCGCGACCAAATACAGTTTCGTCACGCAAAATGTTTCTGTCGTTTTTCGCGTCGCGACGGTGGCAGCTCGCGTCGCGACGCTTTGCAGATTTTCAACTGTTTTTCACTGATTTTGTTTTCGCGATATCTTTTGATTCCGGAACCCGATTGAGGCGTTCTAAGATGCGTTGGAAAGCTTATTCAGAGGCCTAACTGAATATTCTAGTTTTAAGGCAAAATGAACTGTTTTTGATATTGAAAATTGTGTCAAAAAGTGGTCAACTAGAGTGCGAGTGTGAACTTCGATTTTATAAAATTGTGGATTAAAGTGTTTCATGGATTGTCTGATTTGATGGACCGTGGGTTCATAGTACTGTAGATATATATGTTTATATGTATATCGAGTTGGGTGACGACCCATGTTTTGACATACTAGGCGGGGCAGTCATGCTCCCCCAACCTAGGCTCCGTGCCAATAGGAGAATGTACTATTGGTAAGGGGGTTCACCGGGTATATAGCACTGGATTGCAGTCGGTGTTATGTTATGAGTTTGTTGTACGTACACCGGGGTTTAGCACTTTATTGCAGTCGGTGTCGTACTGTGCGATACACCGGGGTTTAGCACTTTATTGCAGTCGGTGCCGCACTTTGTTTGTTCACGTTCACCGGGGTTAGCACTTTATTGCAGTCGGTGTCGTGTTGATTTTAAAAATGATTATTAATTGAATCGAGAGAGTTAGCAGGGGTCTCGGTAGAACTCACTGAGATTGTATCTCACTGTTTAAATGTTGTTGTTTTACAGATAAACAGGGACAGAAGAAACCTCAGAGGCACGAGTAGGTGGCCCCCGGGAAATGGATAATGACTTAGCTTTATGTTCAGTTTATCTTCCTTCTGTTGTCCATGTATCACAGCACTATGACATTAGTGTCATGTTTGTCTTTCATTCCGCTTTCTTGTATGATTCTGACCACCACATTTGCTGACAGTTTACGGTCTAAGAACCGTATGGTCTTAAGTGTGTATAAGACAATTATGTTATATTTCAGCAAAAATTTCATAGTGGTAATCAGTATTTGAACAGGAAATATTATCTCTGATGTATGTTTAATGTGCACTTGGGTGTTTTTAAAGAAATAAAAATATCAGGGTGTTACATGAAGTGTCTACACTAGCTACACCAGATGTTCCTACACAAGCTGCACCTGAAGAGGCAGAAATGCCTGAGGCTAGTGTAGATGATCCTGGTATGCCAACCTTTGATGTGGCTGCTACCAAAACAAAGCCAAGGAAGATGAGAGCCAAACATAGCCCTGCTGTGAGAGCCAGTCCCAGATTCCAGAAGAAAGAGTAAAAGGATACTTTTAATGTTGTTTCCTATATTATATTTTGCTTTAATACTTTACTCTATGTGTTAAATATTATATGTTAACTTACTGCTATGTGCTAAATACTTTTGATTATATCTCCCATGTTTTGGTTCCCCTGTGTACTCAACTTAGAGCAGTGAGGACACTGCTCATACTTAAGTTGGGGGAGAGTGGAGAATACTATGTATTTTGTGTATGCACTATATTTTGCAACATGTTTTGTGCTTAAGTAATGATATATGACTGAATATATGTATGTATGATGTGTTTAAGTAAGTTATGTATATGTGTTTAAATAAGTTCTTATAATATGTTAAAAAGCATGTGAGTATGTAGTGTTAGTATGTTTTAAGTTTTAGATGTACCTAACAAAGCATGTGATAACATGATTAATTGTGTTAACATGATGAATTAAGTGCATCAATTTCTGTTAGACTTAAATAAATATGAAACATGGTCAATTCATATTCTTCTCAAAAATTGAAGAAGTGCATCAATGAGTCAAATTTTTAAATGATGAAAAAGCCGTGTTTTTCTAGAAATGATCAGTTTTATAAATACTTTGACACAACAAAATTGAGTTTTGAAAAGAACCATGCTAGATGAAAAGCTATCCAAAGCCAAGGAATTTTTGGAAATTTGAGGTCAAAATTTGATTTTTACTAAAAATATAGAAGAGCATAAGGAATTAAGTTTGGGGAAAAATTCCATGAATACAAAGGCCAAAATGTGACAGCTTGGAGAGTTCACGCCACAAGTGTCAAACCACTCAAAAATGTCAAAAACATTCCAAAAAGCTACACTTGCCTGAGTCATATAACTGAACCTGTCCCTTAAGTGCAATTGGTTTGAAAATAATGAATAAAGTTCAAAAAGAAAAAGAAAAAGAAAATAAAAACAAAGCAAGAAAAAAGAAAAAAATGCATGTGGAGGTCAGTGAGGAGGGCAGTGTACGCTACCAAAAATACTCAGAGTTCCAAGTGTGGCTACACAAAGTGTACCAACACCACCTACATCAAAAGGCACCTACACTCAAAATAAGGTGTACCTACAATCCAGAAAAATGATGTCTTTGCACTCACTGCATTGCATCAACAAAAAACAAACACCACAAATAGAAATAAGGCATTGGCTCAACAAGTTTGAAACACCAAAGCCCTTTGTTGTGCTTAAGAGTCCCCTAATTCTTGAAGAAATTGTTAGTCTAGTCCATATTTTGAAAAATCTCTAAAGGTGACCAAAAGAGTTCCATCTTTTTCAAAAAGCTAATGAGAAACTCTTTGTTTAGTTATGGAACCAATTGAAACTCAAAGGGCCACACACTCACACAAATGAGTTTTTATAACTCTGAATGTTTTAAGAAGGCAAGGGCATAGAAAAGAGGTCGTGAAAGAGAAAAGCTCATTAGGATACACTTCAAACACTCCTTGAAAAATATGAGTTGAGATGTCTTCATAATTATAGAAGTCTTATATTTGCTCCTTGTCGTTGCTTGAGGACAAGCAACAATTTAAGTTTGGGGGTGTGATAACTCTATTTTATATAGAGTTATTCATACAATTAAACTTGGATTATTGCTTATCTTCAAGAACATTAATAAATAAATATAGCTTATTTATTAAGAAACAACATTTTAAAGATTCAAATGAAAAAGGACAATGAATTAGGCAAAATGCATATATCTTGTTAGGTTTGATGTTTCTGTTCAGTGCAGCTACTTCAGGTGTGCCCACACTGCCTACACTAGGAGTGCCCACACTGCCTACGCCTGCTAAACCAGCACTTTGGACCAAAACATCCAAGGACCATTCCAATGCTTCAACACTTGATATGTGACGTCATGCCTAGTCATATGGAGCAAATCCACTTGCAGAATTCGGTGCCTACTATCAAAGACTAGTTGAGAAGCGCACTCACTCAAGGCCATGTGGCACTCATTCATTGGACCACCCCATGTGAGCTTCATGCAAAGCGACCAATTTGAACAACTTGCTTGATGGGAGGTCTGCAACTAACCATGGTTAATTATCTCAGTTACAATTTCGCGCCAAAGGAAACCCTCCAAGGGAGGCAAGCTCTCATGCCTATAAATAGAAGCCATATCTTCACTTAGAAATCATCCTTCATCCATTTCTTAAAGGATCACTTAAGTTTAGTTTTATTTTCAGTTTAGTTTAGTTTTATTTACGTTTCTGAAGAGAACGAAGGTAAGGAGGTGCTTGACAACCACTCCCTTCACTTCTACTTGGAGGAAACTTGTGTAAGTATATCATCTTGTACTTCAACTTGGAAATCTCATGCAAAATTTCTTCTACTTGAGTAATCTCTATCTCTTTTAGTTCTTTTGCAATAATACTTCTCTTGTTATGTTCCTTACAGATTCTTTCTATTTTATAATGAGTAATATGAGCTAATTTCCTTAAGTTGAGATGTTGTAAGCTTTGTAATGAACTTCTAAGTAAGTATATGTGGTTCAAGTAGTGTATGCATTTTAACTCTTGTCCAATACTTCTTTCAAAACTTATTCTGAATTTGATCACCTTAGAATAGGTAAACTTGTAACAGCAGACATGAGTTACATTTAAGACATCAAGAGTTGATAAGAATAAGTGTTTGTAACATCATCTTTGTTAAACTAGCTTTAATAAAGAATTGCTTGTTAAAACCATGTTAAGTCCTAGACATAGGATAACATAGTTCTTAGGGTGATACAGTGGGCGCTTAAGAGACAAGAGTGAACCTATTTAGCATGCCTAGACATAGGAAGCTTGTAATGAAATTCTGAAGAAAGTGACTGAAAAGCACACACTCATGCAGCTGCACTCAGTGTACCTACACTTCCTACACCACTAAAACTCTTAGAAGTAAGTTACTTGGTGAAAACATCTCAACTACTTTATCTAACTGATTTCCTTCACATATTTACTGTTTATATTGTTTAAATACAATTCATAAAATCCAACCAATTGTGAATAGTGTAGACACACTAAGTATACACTCTAAGCAACATTGAGTTTTCATAATTCCTGTGGGTTCGACCTTTTCTTATCATTATATTACTTGTGTGACTATTTATACTTGCATACTATTTTCCACACCAGTAGCTGAGTTAGGAACCCATCAATTCTCTTGTTCCATGCTCTAGGGGCTTGCTTCAACCCATAGAGTGCCTTCCATAACGTGTACACCTTGTCCTCTTGTCCATTCTTCTCAAAACCTGGTGGCTGACCAACATAGACTTCTTCTTCAAGTGGTCCATTGAGGAATGCAGACTTTAAATCAAGCTGATACACTCACCAGCCATAGTAAGCTGCTACTGCTGCCACCTGTCTCACTGTTTCCAATCAGGCCACTGGTGCATAGATTTCATTGAAATATAAGCCATATTTTTGTAAGAAACCCCTTGCTACTAGCCTCATTTACTTCGAGTGAAACTTGTAGTTTCTCAAGCTTCATTGTGTCTAGGTTCTTGGATTGTTCGATTGCAACTACTACATAATCAAATTTGACAGTTAAAGTTCGAAGTACCTTCTCAATCTTCTTCTGATCAGAAATTTCTTCACCATTGGTACGCATCTTGTTCGTCAATAACGTCAATCTACCGAAGTACTCTAAAATCGACTCCTTCTCCTCCATCTACACACTGATGAATCAAGAACAACGCCTTGCTATCCTTCTTCAGTTGATCCCAAAGCGCGTCGCCACCAATCGCCGTTACGCCATTACGAACTACTTCGAGAACGTCTTGATAACGAAAAACTACTTTCATTTGGATAATCCAACGATCGTAGCAGCGTCCTTCAAGCACCGAAAGTTCGCCAAAAACTGGCCATTACTGCCACCGTGTTCGCCATTTTTCGTCGCACAGTGTTGTTACCAAAATTGAATGCTCTGAATACCAGTTTGTTGGAACTTAAACACATATTCACTCACTCACTTCACACAATCTCACAATGTTTCACTCACTCTCACAAAATCCCCCCACACTCTCAAGGATTGCGCACAGATCAGAAAAGAACAGAGTGAGAATTGAAGTTTAGAAACTGAGAAAAAATGAATTATTATTCCGACTGTGTAATTCTGTTACAACTCAGCCTTTTATAGGTTGTTGCAATTCTAACTAGCTCATCAAAATGTGCTGACTGGACTGCTAGTTAACATGCCACCTAGGTAGTGACCCAGCATTAAAAATAACAGGAAATGGGTTTGCACTAACTGCTACTACTTACTTCCTGATCCTTATTCAGTCTATACTTAGCAATATATCAAAAACAAAACAAGTGAAATTTATATTGAACAAACTTGATTAACTTTCAACACAAACGAATCTGCAAGTGAGAGGAAGAAATCAAAAGAAATGAAAAGAAGGAGATGAGAGGAAGAAGAAGAAGAGAAGAGAGGGGGAGAAGAAGATTTTCACGTTTATGTAGAACTTTTTTTTTGATTTTTTTTATAAAAAAAATTATGTTATGTAATATATATTTTTAGGTGGGTATGTATACTTAAGGATTCTTAATTTTTTTTATTAACACACTATGCCACACATTGCCATGTGAGCACCACATGGCAGCAATCTGCTGATTGCTGACGTGGCACCTGCCAGTGCCACTAGGCAGTGGTTACATGGGGTGATGACGTGGCATTTAGTGCCAAGTGGCACGAAGACCCAATTAAATGATGCCACGTGGCAATGACGTTAGCGTAGACTTAACGCCGTTAGCGTAAACTTAACGCCGTTAGCTAAAACTAACAACAGGTAACTATAAACACATTATATTTGTAAGGTATTTTTTAAAAGTTTTTTTTTCAGAGGGTAAATAGATATAGATAATGAGTAACCAACACGTCTAGCCCAGTGGTTGGGCTACCCTGAGCTACGTAGTGGGGGTCGATCTGATTTGCTCTCGAGTTCGATTCCCACCCACCTTAAAAAGGTGTGTTGGCCAGCGAAATCCTTGCCGTAAGTAGCGAGCGGAGATCATTTTAAGAGAAAAAAAAATCTTAATCTTTTTACGTGCTATACTTCATGTCTGAATGGATTTAGCACTGAAGTGATTGGAACTGGTTTTTTTGGTAGCTCCAAATCCTAACAGAAAAACCACTTTGCATTTACCCAAAACCTTAATCAGATCAACCGCCGTTCGACTTTGCTCCGCCGTTTCCGCTACCGTCCCCTCTTGCCGGTAAGTTCTCTCGATCCGTCATCTCTTTCTCCGTGAAATGTCTCTCTCCTCTCATTTTCAACGTTTAATTAATCTCGTTATCGCTGATTTTGAAATCCCTAATCAGGATTTGTGTGTTGGCTTTGATTTTGACGCTCTATAATCCGATTTTATTGGACATTTCTGGTTGTTGTTGTTGTTATTGATATTTGTGATGTTAGTTTATTGAATCAATTAGTTGCATAAAGTTAACCATGAATTGTTGCCAATATTTACCCTTGCATTGTGTTTTCCTTATTTTCACTTTCGCAATGTTACTCTTATTTTTGTAAAATCCTATCCTAAGTACCCGTGTCTTATGTACTGCATAAGTTATGAAGTAATGTGCTTAATGTGATTAGCATTTTCTGGGTTTTTGTATTTTTTTTTGGTCAGTGTCTATCTATTATACATCCCTGTTGTGTTGATCAAGAATGCAATTCTTTGGGGGATCAGAGATCAGTCCGTCACCACCTGCACCGACGGCTTCAGGAAACAATGGCCATATGTTGTATGTGTTCAATAGGAATGGTATATGCTTGCTCTATAGAGAGTGGAATCGCCCCCTGCGAACGTTGAATGCTCAGCAAGACCATAAGTTAATGTTTGGTTTGCTTTTCTCGCTGAAGTCTTTAACTGCAAAGATGGATCCCACTGGGTATGTTTAAATCTTGGTTTTTGAATATGTGCCAAATCTTCTCCATTTGATTCTATTCCCATATGTACTAATAGTCTGTTACTGTTTCTGAATACAAAAAGTAACTTATCACAGTAAAGCTAATTTGAAGATTGCTTCTGTTCTTATAGTCCTTTGGATTGACTTATATGAGCTTATCTATTGGCATTAGCAATTATGGGCATGTTAGGGAGAGCTTATAGAAACAACTTATGACATGTCAATAAGCTGTTTTCAGCTTATTTCCATAAACTCTCCAGGATAGCTTATGAAAACAACTAATAGCTTATGTGAAAACAATGTGACTTTATTTTATCTTTTATTATAAAATTATAGCAATAGCTTATGCATAAGCACTTTTCTTCATTATATCAAAGCCACATGCCTGCAAATAATAATTTTGGTTAGTTTGATCAAAACTATGCTTTGAATATTCTGATGCATAAATTATGCTTTGAAGATTTGTATATTCTGATGCATCTGTCATTTGTTATCCTGATTGTTCTAGTTTTCTCACGCCCTTATTCTTCTATGGATTTTATTTTTAATCACGTGTCATGCATATTTTATGCTTTGAATATTTTAATATTTGACTATCTTAGCATGTTTATTGTCACAGAAATGATCAACAATTCATGGATTGATCGATAGTTATTTTGTGTAACTAATAAAGGAATTGTATTATATCACTATGACTGTTGCTGCTGTATAAATTGTAGACTACAGTGGTAGGTATATAATACTTTGTTCTCCGTCCCATTGTGCAGTGGTGAGAAAGGAAACCTCGGCGTACCTCAGTTACCTGGCCAAGGTTGTTCATTTCACAGTTTTCGCACTAATACATACAAACTTAGTTTCATGGAAAGTCCGTCTGGAATAAAGGTCAGCTGCAACAATATTTATGTTTCCTTCCATATCATTGTTAGATTCTTGTGGATGCAGTCACCGATGATTCTGGTGTTTTGTGTCAAAAAGTTTTACACCTTTGCTTTTGCACATTTATTCATTGATAAATGTAGGTATTTGGAATGAATTCTGCTATTGTCTGTCATATATGTTAATCTCATTTCCTGTGAGAAGTATGTTGGGTTTATTGACATAACTACCTAATTTGTGAATGAAAGACTGAAGTGACAGAGAAAAATAACATAAAAAAACAAAGTGAAAGAAATTTAAAACACATTTTGATTTTTGGATGAGTTTTGCCGGATCTAATTTTTTTAATGGCTTACAATTTCATTCCAGTTTTATTTGAACCAAATGTGAGAATGATTGTTTTTTGTCTTTATCTACTTCAATGTGGCTAGTAAAGCTACATGTTGGTCACAGAACAATAAACATATTTTTAGGCTCCTCAGGTGCTTGGTTTGATGCTGTGGAATGAGGAAATAAAAAGATGTCTATGTAGTGTAGCAAGAGGAGCATATAGCATGCCTTTTAAAGTGACAGGCGATCTTGGAAACTTCAGGTTTAGGGTATTTGTGATTCTTATTGGAGGAGGAAAACTCAGTGTGCTTTACGTGTGAGGGTGTTTTCAAGTTGATCATTTTTATTCCATTTAGTTCATTTGCCTAAGGCTCCTATTCCAGAGAATAATCTCCTGACAACTTGCTAACAAAACATCAATATCCCTTACTCCTCACCCTTTACCTTTTATAACTGTTTCCCTCCTGGCAGAATGGTAACAGACTGCCACATCACTACTAATTCTTTATTCAGCCTATCTATTGGGCTAAGGCCTAAATTTAGTATCCTAACACCCTAACACGTCTGATACACATTCTTCACTGACCCAATCTCATTAAACTTATCACCTTCGTTCTTTTTGTATCCCTTTATTCCCCTTCTGGTTTTCTGCAATTCTTTGTTGACCCTTTTTCCTGAGCAGGTTTCACAATCTGTCTTCATTTTATTTAAACTCAAGATGCATGATTTTTTATTGCAGAAGAGTGGAAAACATCAAAAACATTTGTTCTCCCCTTGTAATTTAATTCAGGGTTAAAGGTGAAGCATACTCTATCTGGATATGGTGTTCTGCACACCGTCAAGTTTCTGTAGAGGGCGGCTTTCATGAGCTAGCGGTGGCACAAGACATCGTGCATACAATGTCCTTCATCATGAACAATGTGGTGCCTTGGTGGCAGAGGATTGCGCTTGCTCCTCTGGCCTTTTAGTCTTTGTCACCACCTCTGGCCCTGGTGCCATGGCTGTCGTGAAGACTCATGGTTTGAAGCAGAGGTGTGTTGCAGATGCTCTGGTCTGGAGTTGTTATAGGCACAATTCCTGTCAAAACAAAGGGACTATTGATAAAATAATAGAAGGAAAATATAGAAAAGCAAACTCCTATGGCCCCAAGCTAAAGGCCAAAATTTATATGGAAAAATACGTAATCCTATTTTCCCTCTGAACTTCTTATATAAAACATTAACAGATCCAAGATTTGTTTTCTCTCCTATTGTATGTGCTGTTTTCATCTTTGCTAGTTGTTGTCTTGCTTGGCAGTCTCAGAACTCCACAAGGATCTGTTTAACCATAAGCTTCCCATACTCGTCGATCTCTCAGTTAGAAAGTTTAACTTTGAGGGCTTTTGGCTGATGGCTATCAATTTCTATGCTTGGAAGAAGTTCAGTATTTATTGAGTGAACTCCTATGGCCATCTTAAGCAAGAATCCTTGTAAGGCTTCGTGCAAAGGAGTTTCAGGTTGCTGGAACACCTCCTGTATGCCCTGAAGCTCACAGACCTTGTAGGAAGCAAGGCTTGAATTTTTATATTAATCTGTGCACCAAGCCTAAGCAAAATGTTTTATTTTAGGAAGCAAGGCTAAAAATTTTCAAATTTCACAAGAAATATGGTCAGCATATAGTTTCAAGTCTTTGTTGTTGCCATGTACAATTCATTCTCTTATGATGCTATGATCTCTTTGCCTGGCATTGGTCTGTCAGCACTCAACTATCAGCTTAATGGTGGTGGATATTTGAGTTTGGTAGATTTCTCTGAAATTCTATTTGTGTTGCTTTAAAAGCTGTGCAAAGTAACAAAAATTATCATATTATGCTTTCTGAAAGACAATCAAGGTGGCAATATTCATGTATAGCTGCTTGTAACACTGCCATGATTTCCTTCTTCGTGCAGATTATCTTGGTGACTCATCCCAGAACAGGTGATCTTCGGGAATCCTTGAAGTATATCTACAATTTGTATGTTGAATATGTTGTCAAAAATCCACTCTATACACCCGGATTTCCTATCAGGTAACATAATTTATACTTCCCTAAGTGACATACTTGTCCATTTACCAGAATTAAACATGGAGTACTTGTCCTTTGCACTTATGGTCTCGTATTGTCATTCATGGGTAGTTTACTTTGCAAAACAGAAGAATTGTTGTTTGTGTGGCTCCTATACTCAGTTTTATATGTTCTTTTTTTTCTCAAAAATATGTTTGCCCTTTGATTATTGAAACATCTTGTTACTTTTGGATTTCTTATTTACTTTTAACTGTTAAAGGATAAGAAGGCTAAAAGGTGGTAGTTTATGTTGATATATCGATTGTCAGTTATTTCTTATAATGAATCAATGATTCTGTCTCATATGTTCTTAGTAAAACTTGGAATAAGAATAGAAAAACTAGGCATAAAAGAAAGTGGTTACAAAAATACCCTTTTTTCGCGAGTTGGCACTTGGCAGATTGGGCAGGCGGATTTGTTAGCACAGAATGTGCATTTTGCACAAATGCAGAAGAATGTTCAGAGAAGAGGAATGGAATGATAAAGGCTGAGTTGTGAAAAATCAGATTACTGAATTCATTTTCAATATGATATCACTTATACATTTTAATTACAACTGAACTGTAAATGAACTAAAACTGAATTGCAAGAAACTAAATGACCTGTTACCTACACAACCGGTAACATTGACTTAGTCAACTATGAATTATTCTACTCTTTCAATACCATCCCTTAATTCTTAGTACACCAGAAAATCAGAACATAACTATGCCCAATTTATTCCTCAGTTTAACAAACTGTTCTGCTTGACAGATTTTGTCAATATATCAGCAAGTTGCTCAAGTGTTGAGCAATAACAGACTTCAATCATTCCCTTTTGCACCTGCTCTCTAAGGAAATGAAATTTTGTCTCTATATGTTTGCTTCTCCCGTGTGAAACCGGGTTCTTGGCAAGACTTATAGCAGACTTGTTGTCCAGCCACAGCTTGATTGGCTTCTTCACATTCAGCTTCAGTTCTTCCAGCAAAGAGTTGAGCCAAATTGCTTGGCAAGCAGTCACTGCTCCTGCCACATACTTAGATTCACATGATGATAATGCTACCACTTGTTGTTTCTTGGAGCACCAAGAAACTGTTGCACCTTGAAAGCTGAAAACATAGCCAGTTGTGCTTCTTCTATCAACCTTATCCCCACACCAATCACTATCAGAAAAACCACACAGTTGCAGTTCATTCTGATCTGTATTCTTAGGAAAGAATACACCAAACCTCAAAGTTCCTTTGATGTATCTCATTATCCTCTTGGCAGCAAGATAATGAGACATCTTGGGCTTGGTCATGAACCTGCTCACCAGGCCTACTGCAAACCCAATGTCAGGCCTGCTGTGACAGAGGTATCTCAATGAACCAATAATCTGCTTGTACAGATCATCTTCCTCATCATTCTGCAGCAGCTTCAAATTCTGCTCTGCTGGTGTCACTGCTGAATTGCAGTGATACATATAAACCTCTTCAGTATTTCTGTTGCATATCTACACTGATGCAACACCATTCCACCTTTCACAGTAATCAGCTCCATTCCTAAGAAATATGACAACCTCCCTAACTCTGTCATTTCAAATTCCTGGAGCATTCTGGCCTTGAATTGTGTGATTTCCTCCATTGAACCACCTGTGATTAACAAGTCATCCACATACAAGCAGATAAGTATTGCTATCTCATCTTGCTTGTGCTTCACATACACTCCATGTTCAACCTTGCATCTCTTAAAACCATTTTGGATGAAGAAAGAATCAATCTTCTTGTTCCAAGCACGAGGTGCTTGTTTAAGCCCATAAAGAGCTTTATACAGTCTGTATGCACAGTTTTCTTTTCCCTTCACTTCAAAACCCAGGCACTTGAGAAACATATACCTCTTCTTCTAGAGGTCCATTCAGAAATGCTGACTTAACATCTAAGTGCAGCAGTGACCATCCCTTGCTACATGCCAAGGCAATGACCAATTTTATTATTTCATGCCTAGCAACCGGAGCAAACACTTCTTCATAGTCTAGACCTTTCTTTTACAAGAATCCTCTAGCTACCAATCTGGCCTTGTGTCTACTTATGCTACCATCAGGATTTCTCTTCACTTTGAACACCCATTTCAACCCAATGGACTTCTTATTTGATGGCAGCCTCACTAACTTCCATGTGTTGCTCCTTTCAATTGACTTTAGCTCTTCTTCCATAGCCAATTTCCAGATTTTATCCTTCACTGCTTCTCTATAACTCAGTGGTTCTGCATCAGCTAGAAGTGCGAAATGAATGAGCTCACCTTCATTGTTTACTACACTATCAGATATCATCTCAAACTCTGCTAGTCTCTGGTAGCTGTCTCACTCTTCTTGGCCTTGCAGTCTGTTCTTCACCATCATCAGAATCTTCTTCTGAATTTAACTCTGGTTCATTCTCATCATTAATCTGCTCATTAACAGTGACTGGTGCATCAGGTTCAGTTTTCATGAGTATTAATTATCACTGGCACTGGAGTTGGAGTTCTAGGATCACTCACACCATTCCATTCCCAGGCTTCCTCCTCCTTCACCACTACATCTCTGCTAACAGTGACTGTGTTTGTCACTGGATTATACAACTTATAACCTCCTGTTGAATGATATCCAATCAAGATTAACTTCACACTCTTGTCGTGTAACTTCTTCCTTCTTGCATCAGGCACATGAGCATAGCAAAGAGAGCCAAAAACTCTCAAATGACTCACCTTAGGCTTTCTGCCACACCATATCTCTTCAGGCACAGCAAATTTCAGTCTCTTAGTTGGACATTTATTAAGTAAATAAGCTGCTGTAGACACAGCTTCACCCCAGAATTTGTGTGGAAGATTCTTTTGTTTCAACATGCTCCTTGCCATATCCAATATGGTCCTATTTCTTCTCTCAGCTAGGCCATTATGTTGGGGTGTGTATGGAGGAGTTATCTCATGTACAATCCCACCGTTTTCACAAAATAGCTCAAATTCTTTGGATGTGTACTCTCCTCCACCATCAGTCCTCACTATCTTTATTTGCTGTCCACTCTGTTTCTCAGCAAACAATTTGAATTTCTTGAACACCTCAAGCACATCACTCTTCACTTTCGCCAAGTACAGCCAAATCATCCTTGTAAACTCATCAACAAAGGACACAAAGTACTTGTTTCCACCCAAAGATGGAACTTCTAGCGGTCCACAAACGTCAGAGTGCACTACCTCTAATGCATGTGTTGCCCTAGATGGTGTCTCAGCAACAAAAGGCAATCTGCCTTGCTTGCCCTTCATGCACACCTCACAACTGATCTGTGGTTGCCTTACACTTGGCACACCAATCACCATTTCTTTTGACCTCAAGTCATCAAGCTTCTGAAGTTGAGGTGCCCGTACCTTCTATGCCATAACCGACTTTCATCATCACTATGAACAACATTCATACATTCCATTTCAGTTGCCTGAACACTGACCTTGAAAGTCCTGTTCTTCTCAATATTACTCTGCAGTACCAGTCTCTTGTTGCTGTCAAACAGGGACATTACTTCATCCTCCATTGTGAATGAGAAGCCCCTCTAAGAGTTGACCTACACATCAAATTAGAGCTCAAACCAGGGACATACCACACATTTTCTAGCACTATATCTCTGCCATCCTTCCTCTTGATCACAATAGCTCCCATCCCCTCAGTCTGCAAACTTCTATGATCTGCAAGTCTGATCTTAGTCTTCTTACTAGTGTTCAGGTTAGTAGGCCATTCCCTACGCCCTGTCATATGGTTACTACAACCTGTATCCATGTACCAGTAATCAAACAAAGAAACCTCATCGCTCACTGTCACCATCAGCAGCATAGGATCAGTATCAGAATCACCATGTGCTGCATTTGCTTCCTCTACCTTATCTAGTTCCTTCTTTGCACTCCAACACTCATCGGCAAAATGACCAAATTTGTCACAGTTATAGCATTGAATTTTCCTCTTATCAAACCCTCATTTCTTCTTATTATTGAACTTCCCTGAGTTACCTTCCTTAGGCTTAGATGATTCACCTTTCTCGAAGTTCTTCTTCTCTTTATTATTATTATTATTCCAATTCTCCTTTCCTTTTCCTTTATTATTCCACCACTTCTTCTTATTAGATTCATTTTTCTTACTAGTTTGAGCCTTGAGAGCCTGTTCAGTTTCTTTCTCAGTACTCCTATCTTTTATACGCATTTCTTGTGCCTCTAAGTTACCTTGTAACTCCTCAATCTTAATCTCACTTGTGTCTTTTGACTGCTCAATCGCTACTACAATGTAATCGAAATGAGAATTCAAGGATCGAAGTACCTTTTCTACGATCGTTTGCTCAGTGATCGTTTCTCCACAATTCTTCATCTGGTTCGTGACAGCAATCACACGTGAGAAATAATCAGCAATCTTCTCATCGTCCTTCATTTGAAGCAACTCGTACTGTTTGCGCAGAGACTGAAGCTTCACCTTCATCACTTTCGCATCACCGCCGTAACACCGCACCAACGTATCCCATGCATCATTCGAAGTTGTTGCTTCAGCGATCTCTTAAACACCTTTGGATCTACGCACTGATGAATGAAGAAGTGCGCTTTCTGATCTTTCTTCTTAACTTCACGTTGAGCGTTTCGCTGTGCTTTCGTCGCATTCTCCGCTAGCGCAACGTAGCCGTCGTTCATGTAACCGAGTACGTCTTGCGCACCAAACAGCACTCTCATCTGGATCGACCACCAATCCCAATTCTTTCCGTCGAACATCGACAAGTGCGTGTTGAATCCACCACTTCCATTCATCTTCTCGATCTCTCGTATATCACTCAAATTGATTCCTCTCAATCACCCGTGTTTCCCTAACCCTAGAAATCAAATTGTGATTTCTCAGACTTCGAATTGCAAATCGATGCGATCTGCGAAAACGAAATCACACACACACACACCTCACCGCAAGATTCACGATTTTGCTCTCTCGTGTTTCCCAGAATCCCTAAAATGAACCTCTCGATACCAATTGTTAGCACAGAATGTGCACTTTGCACAAATGGAGAAGAATGTTCAGAGAAGAGGAATGGAATGATAAAGGCTCTGAGTTGTGAAAAATCAGATTACTGAATTCATTTTCAATATGATATCACTTATACAATTTTAATTACAACTGAGCTGTAAATGAACTAAAACTGAATTGCAACAAACTAAATGACCTGTTACCTACACAACCGGTAACATTGACTTAGTCAACTATGAATTATTCTACTCTTTCAATAGGATTGAGTGGGTTGGTGGGTTGAGGTGAGTTGGGCCACCCCGCCCCATTTTGCTGGTTACACGGCTTGTCATGGCGAGCCAAACCCACTTTCAATTCTTATTGAACTGTTTTATTTGTGCGCTGCTGACCAATGACCAAATTTAGTGAGTACTGTGTTTTATTTTGCTGGATATTTGCATTTGGCTTTTTTCGCATTGCATTCTGTTACCATGCTGGGCGCTCATGTTCTCGATTAAATTAAATTTTATCTGTTGCTAAATAATTGTATTCTTTTTCAATTGTTTTCCCTCTTGCATTGAATGGATTTAGGGAATATATTTCATGTTTTGGTACTTTGTTTGGGAGGAAAGAAAGGTTTATTGAATAGATAAGCTTTCCATGGATTTTTTTAGGTGCGAGCTGTTCAATACAACGTTGGACCAGTATGTGAGAGGCATTGCATAGAAGTTGAGTTTGTTACTTTTCACCACTGTTGATGATGAACACATTTGTTGTATAATGATGACTTGTTTCGCATCGCGGTCACTGCATTACCTATCAGAAACTCTTTAGAATTCCTGTGTACAAGTGTGCAAGTGTGCAGCTATTGACAGTGTTTTTGCTAAAAGGCACCTTTTTAAAGTAACCTCTTTTTTTTTTTCAAAATAAATTTTCAGAATACACATCCAGAGTAGTTAGCTTTTTGAACAGGGTGTACAGGTTAGCAAAAACGGGAGGTGTTAATAGTTAGTCTCATATAAAACACCAACTAGGATACTTTATGGGCTATGTTTAGGTGAATCACTTTTAGAGTTTTAGGGTTTGTTTCTTTGAGGCGAGGGAGGGAAAAGAGAGTAGGGGAAGAGATGGCAAGGGAAAAGAGTTGTTTTCTCGTATTTGGTTGAGGTGAGAAATGGGAAAGAGAGAGTGAGGGATGACTGTTTTTCTGTTTTTTGCAATATTTTCTTGTGGGGAGAAAAGACTCAATAATTATGCTTTTACCATTTTATCTTCACTATATTACCCTAATTTCTTAATTTTTTTTCATTATTTAATTAAATTAAATAACTAAAATAAATATTTAACCAGTTATATTAAAAGATTATAATAATTATTTAGCTAATTAAAAGAAATATTTAACTAATTTAATTAAATAATTAAAATAACTATTAAGTTGATTAAACTAAAATATTAAATCAAACACATAGGGCTGTTTTTGTCATTTCAAAATTAGTATTCTTTCTCTTTTCTCTCTTTCGCTCCAACCAAACCAATAGATACAACTATCTCTTTCCTATTTCTATTCTCTTTCCCTTAATCCAAACAACACCTCTAATCTACTCTATTTCTTATCTCTTTCTCTCTTCCCCCACTCTCTCTTCTCTCTTTCTCTTCTAATCCAAACAAACCCTTAGAATGATCTAACCTTGCATCCTAATGCTTTGTTTGGTTTCTAAAAGTTGGAAAGAAAGAAAGAGGTGAGAAGAGAGGATTAGATGAGAAATAGGTGGGCTATATATATGACGGATGTTGTTTGGTATAAAAGAGAGTTGAAATAGATAATTGTTATAACTTTTCAGAGTACATGAATTCCCTTGAAAATCCCATTAAAATTAATTTAACTTTTTATTTAAGGGCATAAGTGTAAACTAGATAAATAATAACTATTTCTCTGGCATTCTCTACTTTGAAATCAAAGGGACTATTGCTCAAATTAATTTATGTATTATCAAATTTTAATGTTTTAAAAGAGGAAGTAATACATATTTTTGTTATATTTCAGAAAGTATATTTTATAATTAAAAATATAATTATCATAGTTACGATGCACAACTTTTCAATCGTGAACCGTAACCAAGATATTTTAGTAGATTAAAAATTTGTACAAGAATCAATAAATTACAAAGATTTTCAAGTGTATAATTTTTACATAAATTCTATGTATCTGCTAGTCAATGGTAGCCCAACCAACGATTTTAATGTTCATAGATGTTTTAGACAGGGGATCCTATGTCCCCGTTCCTTTTTTTGAGAGTGGTAGAAGGTTTGTCTGTCTTGGTTGGGAAGGTTGTGGAATAGGGGATTTTCAAAGTTATTCTGTCACTGATGGTCTGCGCTTCTCTATTATGCAATTTGCCGACGACACTATTGTGATGGGGAAGGCCACATAAGACAATTTGTGGAGCATCAAGACGATTTTGAGGAGCTTTGAGCTTGTTTCAGGTTTGAAGGTTAATTTTCACCAAAGCAAGCTTATTGGTGTCAATATTCAGGCTGATTTTTTAGAGGCAGCATCAGTCTTTCTTAATTGTAGAACTGAATCAATCCCTTTCAGATTCTTGGAGATTCCGATGGGTGCTAATCCTAGGAAGGAAACTACTTGGAAGCTTGTTTTGGACATGTTGCGTAAAAGCCTATCTTCTTGGAAAGGACGTACTCTCTGTATTGGTGGACGGGTAACTCTCATTAACTCGGTTTTGAATAGTATTCCTTTATATTTCTTCTCATCTCCTAGAATGGTTCTCAATGATATGATAAAAGATCCAAAGGGACTTTTTGGGGGTATTAATGAGGGTGATAGAGGACTGTATTGGGTTGCTTGGGAGAACGTGTGCAAACCTAATAAGGAAGGGGGACTTGGTATTAAGAATCTTGAGTTATTTAATTGCTTTGTTATCCAAATGGAAGTGGAGGTATCTAGTGGATGAGAATGCTAGTTGGCAAGATTTATTGTTGCATAGATATGGTGAACCTGACACATTATTTCTTCACGACTTTGAGATGGCTAATCGATTCAGGGTTAAAGATTCCTTGTGGATGCGAGATTTGGTGCGCTTGGGCACTGACTCTTTCGATGAAGGGTGGTTTAGATCGTGTTTAAGACACAGGTTAGGAAATGGAAGCTCTATTAATTTTTGGTAACATCATTGGTTGGGTCATGCTGTGTCCGCTAGGGATGTCAAAATGGGCTTGGCCCGCCGGGTCGGCCCGTTGGCCCACCAAAAAAAGGCGGGCAGGGCTAAGGTATTGGTGCCCGCTGACCCATTTTGCCCGGCCCACTTAAAGGAACACTCCGTGGGCTAAACACTGTGACGGGGCGGGCCGCCCGCCAGCCCATTTTTTTCTTTAAATCCAGTTTAAATTGACGGGCCAGCCCGCCAGCCCGTCTGGCCATCACTTCGCGGGCAGGGCTAGAATTTTGAGCCCGCGTTCCGTTATCAAGCCAGCCCGGCCAGTTCTAGTTTTAGCGGGCTGAAGGCAATGCGGGCCGGGCCACCCGTTTTGACATCCCTAGTCATGCACCGTTGTATATGGTGTTTTCTAATCTATTTGTAGGTTGTGAAGCCCAACAAGTGAAGATTTCAGAAGTGGGCGAATGGATTCAAAATGTTTGGCATTGGCGATTACCTTGGCCAAACTTTTCAAATCCAACATGTGCCGAGGAAGTTGATTTATTGAGCAATATACTACGAGATGTGAAGTCGGACCAAGGAAGGGAGGATAAGTGGACTTGGAATCTAGAGGCTTCTAAAATCTTCTTAGTGAGATCTTGTTACAGTCACTTATTGTAGTTATCTTCTGTGGCTGATGTTGGTAACAAGGTTGATGGAGTATTTACGAATCTTTGAAAAACTGCTCTTCCTTCCAAAGTCTTAATTTTTGGATGGAGATTGTTGAGCGGTTCTCTCCTTACCCGGTCTTTTCTTCTACATCGGCATGTTATATCCAATGAGGAAGAAGCTTTTTGCCCTTTGTGTTGGGAACATAAAGAAGAGGCGGATCATCTGTTTCTCAAGTGCAGGTTCGCTAAGGAAGTTTGGACTCATATCTTGGCCTGAATGCAGCAACCACTTTGTGATTTCAATCACATTTTTGATTATTTCAAGTGGCTGTGAAGGTTTGTGTTAGTAAAAAGGCTAGGAAGGTAAAATTTATCATATGGTTGACTACTTGTTGGAGTATCTGGTTGTCTCAGAACGACTGCATTTTTAGGAATGAGGAAGCTAGAATTTCATCTGTTGTTACACACATCAAATGTCTTTCATGGAGCTAGTTTATATATATGGTGGGTAGTAAAACTATCTTTTCTTTTGCTAATTGGTGGGACAATCCAATTTTGTGTCTAAACAATGTATGAACATTTTTGTTGTTTGAGTTTTGAGCACCTCTCGTTCTTGATCTATGAATCATTTCTTATCTAAAATAAAGTGTATAACTTTTACGATAACATTAAAAATTTATGAAAGGGGTGATAAATTTGCTAACGGTTAATAAGTAATTTACGGAAGAGGCGTAGTTTTTGGGGGAATCATGGTCTCTATGTCATGATCCCTCTCTCAAGTTGAATGTGGAAGTCACACTTATTTTAATTTTTGCATTGCCTTCCTTTTATTTATTTACTAATTTTTTATTATTTTTTCATTTTTCAAGTTGAACTTCTTTTTTATTTTTCTCTGCCTTCCTTTATTTATGTTCTGTACCATACCTCTAGACCGGTATCCGATCTTAGACACCAAGTCCGATCCGAGGTAGTTGGTAGTCAAGCTCTTGGTCAATCCGAGTCTGGCTCCGATCCGGGGTTGTGGGTACCTGCAATGACACTCCGACGCTCAAGTCAACAAGTGGACTGATTGCAAGTTAGATGGTTGGAGAGTGTGTACCTTTAATGCTAGCATTGAATGCTTATTTATAGGTTTTAGGGATCAATAGGAACCATTGGATCTAGGTTTTTGATCTCCTCCATTGGTTGATGGATTTGCATTTGGTATTGGGCCTTAAGCACAAAGGGAGCGGTGCAGGGCTAATGTTGGAAAGCCCGACGGGCGTTGTAATCGAGGCTTCCCTCACTTTTGGTTTCCCTACCTCAAACAACCAGGCAGAGTACGAGACATGCATAGCAAGACGCCGACTTGCCATAGACCTCCGAGTTACTCGGCTCTCCTTAAACACGGATTCGCTGTTGGTAGTCTCGCAAATTGGGAAGCAATACGAAGCTAAAGACCCGACCTTGCAGAAATATTTAACCCGTGTGCGGGAATTGCTTTCATGTTTCGTATTTGCGGAAGTCAAGCACGTTCCCAGGACGGAAAATACCAGAGCGGGCGTCCTTTCCAAGCTCGCCTTTCCTGTCTATGTAATTGAGGAAAGCAGAGGTTGGATCTCGCCTCTGGTGGAGTATATCAAGTCGGGGAACGAGCCTCCTGACTCCCGCGAAGCCAAAATGTTGAGGAGGAGGGCCTCGTCTTTCTCCGTAATCGATGGAACGCTCTACAGAAGGAGTCTCTCCGCGCCACTACTAAAATGCATTGAAGGAGAGGAAGCAGATTACGTCTTGGCCGAGATCCACGAGGGGATCTGCGGGCAACACCTGGGGGCTCGGTCTCTAGCCCGGAAGGCTTTAAGAGCAGGATATTTCTGGCCAACCATGGAGGCCGACGCAAGAAACTATGTCAAGAAATGCAAGAAGTGTCAGATCCATGCCAAAGTACACATAGCAACTCCTACCGAGCTCACCAGTCTCACCTCGCCATGGCCTTTCGCGTGGTGGGGGATCGACCTTCCGGGACCATTCCCAACCGCCCCCGGTCAGGTCAAATACCTAATAGTTGCGGTAAGATTACTTCACCAAATGGATTGAGGCCGAGCCCTTAGCTATTATCAACGCAAAAAACTGTAACAAATTTTTCAAAAAGAATATAATGACCAGATTCGGGATCCCCGAGGTAGTAATCACCGACAACGGAACTCAGTTCACCGATAAGGGTTTCAGAAAGCTCATGACCGACCTTCAAATCAAGCACCGGTTCACCTCGGTGGAGCACCCTCAAACTAACGGTCAGGCCGAGGCTGCAAACAAGGTACTCCTCAATGGACTAAGGAAGCGACTTGATGAAGCCAAAGGCAGATAGTGTGAGGAGTTACCTTATGTGCTATGGGCTTACCGCACCACCCCCAAAGTTCCATGGGGGAAACTCCTTTCCGGCTCTCATATGGGAGCGAGGCTGTAATCCCGGTCGAGATCGGAGAGTTAAGTTGGAGAACCTTCCATCCAAAGTCACCAGGGGACAACAATCAAGCGTTAAAAGAGAACCTCGACCTCATCGACGAAGTACGAGGCCAAGCCTCCCTTAAAAAGGCACTAGTCAAGCAAAGGGTAGCAACCCGGTATAACTCAAAAGTTATCCCGAGGAACTTTGAAGTCGGCGATCTGGTTTTCCGAAGAGCTGATGTCGGTCTAAAAAACGCCGCCCAAGGCTAGCTCGCCCCAAATTGGGAAGGGCCATACCGAGTTATATCCAAGACTGGTAACGGCGCCTACGAGTTGGAGACACTGGTCGGGAAAACGATCCCAAGGATTTGGAACGCAACCAAATTAAAAAAGTACTACAGTTGAGTTACGCTTTGGAAGAAGAACGGTGTATACCGATTTTACCATTTCCTTTATATGAAGAACGGTGTATACTGATTTTACCATTTCTTTTATATGAAGAACGGTGTATACCGATTTTACCATTTCCTTTATATGAAGAACGGTGTATACCGATTTTACCATTTCCTTTATATGAAGAACGGTGTATACTGATTTTACCCTTTCCTTTATATGAAAAGCGGTGTATACCGATGTTATCATCTCCTTATATGAAGAACGGTGTATACCGAAAATGTCAATATACACGTCGACCAAAGACGGTTTTTTATCGACGTACTGGTTGGCCGAGGTTGCCACCACCCTACGGGGCAAGTTCGATCAGGGCCGAGTCCCGGTAAACTGCCCTGAAGGCGATATACGTTATGTTCCAATATTCAAAGGAACGTACTGGTTGGCCGAGGTTGCCTCACCACCCCAAGGGGCGAGTTCGATCTGGGCCGAGTCCCGGTAATCTGCCTCGAATGCGACATACGTTACGTTCCGACATTCAAAGGAACGTACCAGTTGGCCGAGGTTGCCACTACCCTAAGGGGCGAGTTCGATCCGGGCCGAGTCCCGGTAAACTGCCCGAAGGCGAATCAAGACACACGTGCACAAATTTAACCAGCAGAACAAAGCACAACCAAGGTAGAGAAAACCGGAAATCCGGGCAAATAAACAAATATTACAAGCCACCCCGGATACGGCCGGGCCTCAAGTTCAAAAAGGATACAAAATATTACATAACTCCAGTTCCGACCGGAACCCGGGACTTCCCTCGCCACTGGTTCCGCCCGGAACTCAAAAATTAACCCTAACAATCCGCCCAGGAGAATCACTTCTGCTCACAGGTCAGGTCGGGGATGGGCGCGGATAAACGACTTCACGCTCCTCAGAGCCGAAGTTGACCTTAACAATCCGACCCCCATCCACAGTGTGATCCAAACTCAGAACCGCCTGGTCTAGTGCCAGAGAAGGGTGAATCACGGCGACCTGGGCAAGCGCCTTTTCAAAACTCTCTGCAGCCACCTCAACAGCCATACCGGCCACCTCGACCATCTCAAGCTCGGTGTCTCGGATCTTCTCCCGAGCCAGCCTAAGCTCCTCTTCCAGTTCAACGACCCGGAGCGAGGGTTCCACGCTGGACCCAGCTGTGACCTACCTGACTTTCTGAAGGTCAACTTCAAGCTCGGAAATCCGGATCCTCAGCGAGGCAACCACCTCCACTTCACGCCTCTCTTGGCTCTCGAGTTCAGAAATCCGGAGCTCGAGCTCCTTGTTCAGATTCAGGGCAGAGTCCCTCTCCCCTTCTAGCTTATCCCTCTCCGCCTGGAGTGCGGACAGATCTTCCTGGGTCTTCGCTAGAGTCGAAGACAGGACTCAATTTTCTTTGCAGCTCAGCCTGGAGATCCCGTTCGGCGTCCCTCTCCGCCAGGGCATCTGAAATTGTGGAAATAAGAAAGTTAAGAACGGGACTACCAAAAGCGAAATCAAGAAGTAATATGACCCTTCCATTTACCTTGGTCTGGCTTTCAGCCTCCGCCCTTTGTAATTTGGAAACGTCGACCAAATGCCGAAACAGCCTGGCGGCGGCCTCCACCGGATCAACCCGGGAATCCTCAAGGTGCTTCTTCAAAAATTCGCCGTCTATCGAGATCCCGGAAGATCGCGAAGCTTTATGCTTCCCGTGTCAACCTTTCGTTGAAGCTCGAGGGGCCTGAGAGCGGAGGTGAGGTCTTCCTGCGGCACAGGGCGCTGCCGTTTCCGATGTTGAAGGTCAGCCGTCCGATCCTCGGCGTAGGTGGCTACGGTGACAGTATATTGATCGGAACGGCAGGCAGAGGCTCAGTTCGGTGAGGCGTGGCTTGGGGATTCTACGGGATGCCTGCTCTCCTCTCCGAAATTTCTTTCAAGAGGGAAAATTTGTCAGTCCCCATGCTATCTGCAAAGTAAAGAGAAGGAGGAGTGTTATGACACAAAAAGCGACAATTAAAAATTAAGGACATTGTAAGCTGTCAAAACCTACCAAGCATGGCCATCACTTGGGACCTAGAGCCCGCCCCGACCAGACGGGCTACATCAATGCCAAATTTTTTGGGATCCCGGTAGGTAATCTGTAACACCCCGGTATTTCTAACATGTAGAGACACCGAAAATGCACAGATGCGGAAATTCAGAGGACACAGTTCCTGTTCAAGTATTGGACATAAAAACTTTTTCCGAAATAAAAACATAGTCGGAATAACATTACTTCATAAAATAGAAGTTTATCGGTTCCATACCGAATGGATTACAATATCCAAGTCCAAATACCAAACAGAAACATAAAACGGTTCATATAACTCATAATCCATACAAGTTTATACAACCAATAGGACAACAAAAGAACAAGGAGAAAATGAGTAAGTCTTCAGCACCTCCAAGAGTATATCAACTACTCGTGCACTATAGTCTTCCTTTTTCCCTGCTTCTCTGAAAAACAACAAATATGGATAGTGTGAGATAACATTATCTCAGTGAGTCCTACCGTGCCCCACACTAACACTCGGTTTAGATTATTAAACCGTTACAACAAAAGCTGACATAACAATGTCTTATTCATTAATCGAATGCCGACCGCACAACGACTGCTAATCCCGGCAATTCGTGAATTTTATTTATTAATCGAATGCCGACCGCACAACGACTGCTAATCCCGGCAATTCATGAATTACTTATTAATCGAATGCCGACCGCAACAACGACTGCTAATCCCGGCAATTCGTGAATTACTTATTAATCGAATGCCGACCGCACAATGACTGCTAATCCCGGCAATTCGTGAATTACTTAGCACAAACCGGCCGCACAACACCTGCTAACACTACAAGAATTTAAGTTATTACTGGCTAACTCAATCCCCCAGTAATGCTGAAATTCGGCCAGAAATTGCACATTACTGACGGATTTAGTCCGCCAGTAATCAGCCAGAAAAAACGACCGCAGGTAATTGTTACTGGCGGAATTTCAGCCAGTAAATCCTCGAATTTCAGCCAGTAAATCTGAACTCCAGAACGATGATATAGTAATTACTGGCTGAATATCAGCCACTAAACAACCAAATCCGCCAGTACTGTATTATATATTTATTTAAAAAATATTTTTCAAATGGTTTTTTATATTTAAAATTTGTTGATATTTAATTCGTTTTTTATTTAAATTTTTTAAAAATAATTTTTTAATTCATTTATTTAATTCAAAAAATAAAATAATTACTAAATATTTTTTCTAAATGATAAAATTTTCATAAACTTCATGCAATAAAGTACTAATTAAAATATCCATTACAAAATATAAATAGAAATAGTCATTACAAATGCAAATTAAAATATCTAGTAAAAGTACTAGATATCATAGTAGGAGGGTCCAGAGGTGTTGTTGTTGTTGCTGTTGTTGTTGTTGTTGCTGCTGGTGTTGGTGTTGTTGTTGTTGTTGTTGTTGTTGTGTTGTTGTTGTTGTCATCATCCCCAAACCAAGCTAAAACAGGATCAATGTTGGTGTCTGTGTCGAACTGCTGTTGGGGTTGCTGGAGTTGCTGCGGCTGAGGTCGAGGAAGCTGTTGAGACTGCATATGTGGTTGCTGGAATTGCTGTTGAGACTGTTGCTGCGGCTGAGAGTACGGCTGACCATATGTGCCCCGGAAGGAAGGCTGGATCACACCGGGTACGGCTGAAAAGCTCCGGCATAAGGCTGGGTATGTTGTGGTGCTGGAAAAAATGATGCAGATGATGACATTGATGGCCTCGGATATAAGACATAGTACCCATCAATTGATTCCAGCGCTCATCATTCAACCTCTGCTGCTCCCGCATCTGCTGCATTTCCTGATCATGTTTGTCTTGTCGCTCTTGCATCTGACGCTGTGTCTCGCTCAATTGTTGTGTCAATGACTGAATAGCGTCTAATTCTGACGGAGCATAAGAGCGACCAGTACTTCTTTCTGAAGAAGATGCTGGCCTCAGATTTGGAATAATTGAATCTTGGTAAGCAGCATGGCCAATACCACCAGCTCCTACTAACCGGCTACCTTTGGTTGGACCAACAAATTCCTGCCAAGCATTGAAAGCCGCTCGACTCTCCTCAATAGGATCAATGTCAGTGATGCCATTACTCTGCAGTGATGCCGCTCGAGCAGCCTGCCATTCAGAGAAGTTTTCCTGATAGGAATAACCAAGAAATGAAAAATTACCCCATTAATGTAGA